>JAOTQM010000100.1:0-1200000 GCA_026939265.1 Oreonectes daqikongensis | reverse complement strand
CATCACAGGGACTCCACTTCCATCCATGGAGGACATCCAGAGGAAACGCTGTCTGCGTCGAGCTCGCAGCATTCTTAAGGACTCCTCTCATCCCGCTCACAGACTGTTTTCTCTCCTGCCCTCCGGCAGGCGTTTCAGGTGCCTCC
Source organism: Oreonectes daqikongensis (assembly GCA_026939265.1). Classification (NCBI taxonomy): domain Eukaryota; kingdom Metazoa; phylum Chordata; class Actinopteri; order Cypriniformes; family Nemacheilidae; genus Oreonectes; species Oreonectes daqikongensis. The sequence continues at coordinate 1,199,854 of JAOTQM010000100.1, read as the reverse complement.
GGACCAGGACCAGCAGACTAAAGAACAGCTTTTTTCCCAGAGCTGTCTCTTTATTGAACTCTGCCCCTCACTGATCCCACTGCCCCTCATTTACTACTACACTCTTCTCTCCCCCCTCATTGCACACCTGTCTTCACTTGTTATTTGCACTAATGGACTGTCTATACATAACATTTATGTTCATTTGCACTACCAGACTGCTCATTTGCACTGCCAACTGTTCATTACAGTACCGACTGTTTACTGTTTACTATGCATCTTGCACTCCTACACTTTAACTGAAATATGCAATAACTTCTTCCATTGCACTGTTACTTCGATAGCTTCTGTCCATAATTTATTTGCACTACTCTATATTTATCGCACTGCTGCTCACCATAGCCTAACTTACTGTATACAGCCACCTGCAAATTTCTGTTTATAGTAAAAGCCATCTGTACATTATGTTCATAATACATATCCATCTGTAAATTTCTGTTTATAGTAAAAGCCATCTGTATATCATGTTCATAGTATATATCCATCTGTAAATCTCTGTCTATAGCAATAGACATCTGTATATTATGTGCATAGTATATATCCATCTGTTAATTTCTGTTTATAGTAATAGCCATCTGTATATCATGATCATAGTATATATCCATCTGTAAATTTCTGTTTATAGTAAGAGACATCTGTAAATCATGGTCATAGTACATTTCCATCTGTAAATTACTTCTGTATATTTATTTATGTAACTTATGCAACCAATGTATATCCTGCACTTGCTGCTATTGCACTTCTGGTTAGACCCAAACTGCATTTCGTTGCCTTGTACTTGTACATGTGTAATGACAATAAAGTTGAATCTAATCTAATCTAATCTAATTTTAAGTTGTTTACAGACCTTATTGTATTGTACCTTTAGGATTAAAAGTACATAGAGACAATTACGTGACTAAGTTTTGCTTCTACTCGACAGTAAATAAGACCTGAATAGACTAAAATGGCTTTATTTTAAAATGTTCTATATACACGCATTTAAAAAAAATACTTAGCAATGACATTATGCTATTAATCCATCAAATTTAGGTTTAAATCCTTAAAAATCATGTGAATTAAAATGTTGTGAAATTTTAACTATTTTGCATGTGTAGAGAGAAACACATTGTTAGTTGTTAGTCAAACTAGGACAACTTAAGCATCACATTTGTGCAAATATAACATATATTTATCAATAATTATTTATTACTCAATAATTACTTATGACTATTCATTAATACTACTACTACACAGGTTAAAATGTCATCACAATACAATATTGAGCATGCGTGTCACTTAAGACCAGTTGATCTTTATAATCAGAGATAGCTACTGCGCATGTGTCCCTGACGTCACCAAGACAAACCACCACGCATGCGCGTAACAACGTCCAGTACGTATTGGATCTGATCCAGTACGTCATCGCGCTACAGGCTGCAGCGAGGACTGACTCGGTTTCATTGGCAGCACTGCGAGCGAGAAAAAATATGCATGACATGCTGCCGCAGGCGCCGCCCTCGTGCGTGTGTTTCTACTAGGTCCTGTAGGCCCATGTAAACGTTCGCCGTTGTGGTTTTGTTTCATAGGTCACAGGGTGGCCGCGGGTCCTTAAATGAAGTTTACCTAATATAAGGCCTGGAAAAGTCTTAAAAAGTATTAAATTCAGATTCGACGGGTCTTAAATATCTTGGTCACATTTTCGCAAAAAATCCTTGTCTGACGGAACTAATGTATATTGAACAATATCTTTCCCCCGCGATATAGTAACGTTAGCTGCGTGCCTTGCGTCATCAGACAGGTCGCAGAATGCTGGTTGAAATACAGCTAGTTCACAGCCTCCTAGCTGGTTTAAATTGTGTAAGTGCAAGTTTAAAAACGATGAGTTCTCGTGGTGGTTAAAGCCGGTGCCTGAAATGTTTACGAGGCTAACTGCGTCGTTTTGTCAGAGATGTTTTAAACGAGCATGGAGGTGGTGGAATCATACAGGCACAGGCACTGAGGGAAGCAAATGAGCACGCGAAAGGCCGCCAGCAGATTACAGTTGAAGGTTTCTTTTCCATTGTTTTTATATCATAAGTAGCTTAATGGTTAATGTAGCTATAGCCGCTTGATATCGCAGAGTAAAACCTGTCAGGAGCCTGACGCGAAGCGGGGGGAATACATCCAGCTGAATGTAGGCTAGCTTACATATCCCGCATATTAAACGGCTAACGTTAGTTACCGCATGAGCAAATTATTGGACGCGAAATATTGATTTCAAATATATTATTTGTTACAAATACAAACCTTATCCAAGGAAAATGCTTTTTTTCTGACGACTTTAATCCAGCGCGACGTTCAAACAAGACAAACATGCAATTTGGTTAAATCATTTGTAAATATAATCTCTGTTATTAACTAGACATATATTTGTTTTTATTGGTGAATATTAAACTAAAGACATCAAGATGGATTGCAGCACCCGGATGACTCTGTGTATAGTTTATAAAGAGCACTTACACATATGTGTGTATAGCCACGGAAAAAGTAAAGAGATCACTCCAGTTTTGCCTTTAATTAGCATTTTTACATGTATTGCAAGCATTCTAGTCCAGTGTATATTGAATTTCAACAGAAACAAACCTCAGGAGTGACATACTGTAACAGTAATGTGAAAGAATGAAAGCTGTGATTAAAAATCAGGCTTATTCCATCATATGTGACCCAGTCTGTGACAATCAATTTATTTTGTTATTTGCTGTTTTCTACATAAAATGTAATTATGTAATGTAAAAGAACATTCTGTAAAAATATAACCTTGATATTGTTAGTATTGACTGAGTTAGGCCATGTCAAATATTGAAATCAAAATGAAATGAATGCTTGAAATTAAGTTGATGCTAGTTTTCTCATATTTCGATTCAGAGACTTTAGCCTGGTTTTCTCAGACTGGATCACATATATTTATTTTTACAAACACATCTAGGCCTAACAATATCTAAGTATTCTGAAAACATTGCATCTTTTTATTTAATTTTTTCTCCCTTTTAATTTTGTGCAAATTACTGCAAATATAAAACAATATTTTTATTTTGAATTTGGAAGAAATTCTGTTAGTAGTTAACAGAATAAAACAAACATTTTATTTTAACACGTACCTAGAAATGGTAAATGTAGAAAAACTGAAAGTAATTTCAGTGGTCTCTAAATTTTCCAGTGGCTGTGTATATGAAATATATATATACGTATTAGAATGTGTATGTCCATCCCAGGTTTGGTCTTAAATTTCATATAAAGTGGCATTAAAATGGTCTTAAAAAGTCTTAAATTTAACTAGCTTATATCTGTAGACACCCTGGGACAATTTTCTTGACGTGTTTGACCATGCAATACAATAAACAGTGCTTAATTACATTTTATTGACTTAGTAAACCTTTATTTAAAGTAGATTTAAGACCCAAGGTTTGCAACCCACTCTTACATCATTCCACACTGATAGGCCAGTTGGGTGTTGGGCCTGTTATCTTCCCAGGTGTGAATCACTTCATGACCATTGACACCAAGTTAAATCTGTATCTTTATCATGTGAATATGTGGGCAGAATTGTTTTCTAACTAGCTGTTAATAAGACATTTAAACGCATATGTTGTAAAATGTAAAACAAAACAAAAAAACTTCAGAAGTTATCCACAACAAACTTAAATTATGTCTATACATATTTAGCTTGGAACTCTTAATCGAAAATGTGAAAATAAATATTTTTAATATATATAATTGACAATATGCACTGTGCAATGCAAATCTAAACACGTTATAATTATATACGTTAGGCTATATAATTACATATTACTTTACACTGATATATAACGTTTATAATAGTTTATATACTATTCATCCAATACATTTAGCTTCTAAAGCTAAGATCTTGTGATAAAAGCTGTGAACAATATGCTGAACGTTTTGCACGTTTGTTCAGAGAAACTATTCACCTTAAACAAACTAAGACAACGTAAGCATTACTATACGTCCAATAACAAATATCTGTTCAGCCGCGCTATTATTACGCATGCGTCTTCAACAACATCCATGACGTATTGGATTGATCCAGTACGTCATCATGCTACAGGCCTAAAACAAGTCGATGTGCCACCTGTGGATCTTCTGGGAAGTGTAGCAGTTTTTTTTATTCTAAAAATCAGGTCAGACCAGTCCTGCGGCAAACTGTATGATCGCCTTCAGGATCCTGCACGAAAAAATGCGCACAGATCTGTATTTAGTTGCATTTAGCTAAGCACAAAGTCAAGTTGGACCTGAACACCCATACATCACCCAGCGCACAACAATGATATCGCAATAAGCATTCAACAAGTAAATTCTATACACTTTATTGTTGCCTTCACTTTGCACATTGAAGAGTGTTATGAAATGATTAAAATGATTAATAAGAAAAAAGTCAGTGATCTCGCAGAATGACATCCAGCAACTGCTTAAAACAATGCTTGTCAGTCCATTTTAAGTGCTGAAGTTAATGGGGAAATGCACTTCTTTATTCACCCCATCTGTGTCTTTCCTGTTATGCTGACACTTGATTTTTCTGAGCTGACTTGTTAACAGCAGGTGTTTATCATTAATGATTCAATCATCACATAATTAATCACCTTCATCATCTCATTAACTTTAACTCTGCTTCAGTGTTACTTTAACTCTCTGTAGATTGGACCCATAAAAACTCTGAGGAAAGTTGATTTAACTCTGGGGATTTTGCTGTGTAGTGCCAGTTAATGTTAAAATCCTTACGTGTTATAACGTAAATCTATGCTTAGAACATGATTAAATCTCTGTGAAGCTTCATAAAATAGACACAGCCATGCCTGGAGGAACGTATGTATTTAAACGCTGCATGTCATTACTAGTTTTGTATTATAGCACTGTGACATGTTTAATATATAATATTACAACAATATAATGTATTTCACTAATCTATATTACTTGCTAGTTCCCAAAAAAATGACCCATGCTATGGGTAAATACAGACCGGAAATGTTTAAGCGCCCTGAGATTTAACCGGAAATACATAGGCAGCGTTTCATGAATAGAGTCTATTACAAGAGGGATTAAAACGTTTATTGGATCAGAAAAAATGGAACAACAAAACACAGTTTTACAACAAGAACAACAGAAATGACTGTAGATTTGTACTCCAAATGTATTCCTCAGAAAGGACATCTGCATTTTGAAATAATTCAAATGAATTCCATAGCAGTGAACAAAACAGATTAATAAGAAAAAAGTCAGTGATCTCGCAGAAGGACATCCAGCAACTGCTTAAAACAATGCTTGTCAGTCCATTTTAAGTGCTGAAGTTAATGGGGAAATGCACTTCTTTATTCACCCCATCTGTGTCTTTCCTGTTATGCTGACACTTGATCCTAACAGATGATCGCCTGCAAAAATAATGATAGTAGATGAATAGCAACAACAACAAGGATTATATCTAGCCTCATAAAAATAAGATTATAGCAATGATAACCCTAGGAATGATACAGATATAGCGTTATGATTCACAACGCCCTTACATTTTGCATGTTTCATTGTTACCATGATTAAATGTCACATGTATTAGGTGGTTTTATAGAACCCCTCTAAATATCCATAAATGAACCACACTCACAAAAAATGGCTATTTGTTTAAAGCGGCAATTCGTGATCATTTTTGGATAAAAATAACCATAAATCAATGATTAAGTAAATACATGGATCAGTGTTGTAATAGATTGACAAATCAATAACGGTTAACATTTTCAAAGTTTAGTTGTATTGGCATTTTTAAGGGTTTTGTGACATCTGTTTGAGGACTTGTGCAGAAAGGTATATTGTTGGGTTTACTTGATTTACTCATGTTCACAGAGACCATCGAGGCGTACTTCATGCTTTGAAGGCAGATCACCATAATGGTAACATCAAACCAAACAATTATTTTCAGTAAAACATGAACAGAACAAACAGTTTATTCCTAACAACATGCAGATGGTAATGGTGTTTGTGAAGTTTTTTAATGATTTCTTTTACCTAAACAAGTTCTTATGTTTCATTTCTTTCTGTTCTTGTTGTTTCTGTGTCCACCAGTGATTCTGTTTGTCATCACTTCATTATCTCACTAACATTCAGTCTCACATTTACCTCCTTGTAGTATGCACACTAAGCAGTGTTCACTTCATCTGGGCTAACCCATGTGGGGCCAACATAGAACCCGCGGACAGAACTAGCTGAGACCCACTTAGACAGCCCTGGGCCTCACATGACTGTACTGGCTGGGACATGTAAGTTGTCAATCCTAAAAGATGACAGTGTGAACGTAGCTATAATGTGCATTTTTCCTTAGACTGTACTTCTAACCCTGATGACATTCGAAAGTATTGAATACTATCAATTACATTGTGGCTTATTTCAAGTTCTTTGCTATAACAAGTGTAATTTATAAACCAACAATGACAGCAAGCAAAGAAAAACTAGTATATAAATGTTAAGGGTGAAGAGTCGAGCTAAAGCAAACACTGATCACTATAATGGTGACTAAATCAAATAAATTCACATTAAGTTCACATATTACTCACTGTTACAATATGAGAATGATGTGACATCACTGTGATCATTGCATGACATCACGTGTTGACTGGGATGTAACTACTTGATTGGGCAAATGTCCATTTATTTTTTTACTTTGAAATGATTATTTGTTGAATTGTTTTTCCCTTTTAAAGCGCATTTACGCATTTTGGCAGACACTTTTATCCAAAGCGACTCACATTGCATTATACTATACATTTATTTCTAAGTATGCAAGAGGGGGCACTTCAGCCGTTACCCGCCGGCCCTTCTGGTCATGAGTCCCACTCTCTAACCACTGGGCCACGACTGCCACATATAAATGAAACATTATTTATTATTATTATACATTTTTTATTACAATTTAATAAAACCTCACTTTATCTAGAAAAAAAATGATAAAACGCTCATATTTTTGAAAGCAGTGATTAAAGAGACATAAATGTTTCTCACCTGTCAGAGCATCATCACAGAATATCACAGGGGTTGCAGTCACAGTCGTCGCAGTCACAGCCGTTGCAGTCACAGCCGTTGCAGTCACAGCCGTTGCAGTCACAGCCGTTGCAGACACCTCCGTCGTAATCATCTGAGTCAGAAACACTGGAGTTGGAATCTTCTTGATACACTGACATCTCCACCTCTACAGTAACTGGCTTGGACTTTTTTGGAGCTTTAGTTATTGGATGTTTGCTTTTGTTTTTGTCATGCTTTTTGTTTTGTTTTTTGCTTTTCTCAGAATCCATGGCTTTTCTAGGAAGTTTAAGTAACCCGGAGAAGGAGATTCTGAAAAATGTCAAATCCCAAAGCAAATCTTGTTTAAACCAGGATGTGGTTTACATATGAAGTCTTTCAGGGTTGCACTGGCATAACTTTTAAAGCTTTTAAAAAGGGGTGGGGACATCCCACCACACCCAACAACATCTACAAAACCGGTCTTATCTGTTCTTGATCTGATGGAGGCTTTGTGGCAGGGGTCCCCAAATTTGTTCCTGGAGGGCCGGAGTCCTGCCGAGTTTCGCTCCAACCCAAATCAAACACACCTGAACAAGGTCATCAATGTCTTTAAGATCACTAGAAATCCTGATAGTAAGAAACCATTGAATCAATGTTAAAATGTGTTGATTTGTCTTCTACAAACAAGTCGATCTGCAGCAATCTCTTTACGGCACCGGGAGAACCTGTTTTAGGAACTGTTAGATCATTTGTGCACACAAACAGATTCCCAAACCTGTTTCTGGGGAACCACTGCTCTGCACATATTTTATGTCTCCCTTAACTGGCACACTTACTTCAGTTCATGGACCTCTTTATTAAAGGTGACAACCCAAGTAGCAAAGTTCTTCTGGCTCACTTGAGGGCCACACTCTTAGATGAAAAGGTTCTTAAACTCCACCTTTAAAATGCATTTGTTCAGGGAATGAAAACTATGATCCATTGGGATCATGTGATTGGAGACTGTAATAATTGCTTATGAGTTATCATATACAGCAGGGTTCCTCAAATCTAACCCTGGAGGGCCGCAGCTCTGCACAGTTTAGCTTCAACCCAAACCTGCTTGGAAGTTTCTATCAGGGGTTTTCAACTCCAGTCCTCAGGCCATCTTTACAGAATATTTTAGATGTCTCTCTAATGAACACATGAACAAGTTAATGAGATAATAAAGTGATGATTGAGTTATTAATGATGAACACCTGCTGTTAACAAACACAATCACTGAAGAAAACACAAACCAGAATAGTGTTTCCTTTAGTTCACCTCTTGACTCTTGTTTTAATGTGTTATGGTTAGCTATAATATTATGTTAGTATGAAACACATTTATAACATCCAAACAAAAGACAAAATTTTATTTTATTGACAGTATCACTGAAAAACAGAAGTGTCAATAAACAACACACACATTGAGAATGACATGTTGTGTAGATTTCTACACACACAATGTGCTTTTTTATATTGCCACTGGAAAATATTGACACAGTACATGTGTTATTTCCTGAAGGGAGGGTGTGTTAAAATGACACATGAGTGTGTTAAATGGTTGACACACATTGCTTGTTAACACACATTCCCAGCTAACAAAAGTCACCATCATTGTGATCAGTGGTTCCTTGAGTTGGGCTCTTCACCCTTGACTTTCACATGTTAGTTATTTTGGCACACTTTACATTTTTGCTCTTAAAGTCCATTTATTAAAACAATATAAATAAGACTTTAGTGATATGTTGTTGGTTGTAGGAAGATTTATTGATCTCATCTGGTTGGAGTGCGGTTGCTCTCCAGGTAAAATCATAAGTTCAGAGAGAATGCATTTTGAAGCCTAAAAAGAAATCTGGATGCAAAAAAAACCGTAATCTACATAAGAATTTACACACACACACACACACAAATCAGTGGATGAATTTTTGGTTTTGTTTGGTGTCAATTTGACGTCTTTTCAACATCAAGGTGACCACTGGGACTGCATGAAAAAAAACTTGTTGTGTGAGAAATGAAAAAATATTTTACTTAGAAACTGACTCCGGGGGGAATTTTCTTGGCAAACTGACAGCATGTCAAATGTTTTGTGGGCCGCAGGTCTGGCATGTATGTGAACTAAGCAAACAAGTAAGAGCAAGCACGCACCAGAGAGCGGGACATTTTTTTGTCACTGTTTTGCTAATAAGGTTTGAAATCTTAGAACTGTAAAAACTCCACAAACACCACCACTTATTAAAACATACAGTACAACAGAAATAAAGTGACAGTGTATCTACAAAAATGATCATGGTGACAATCATCAATCTAATTCAGATAAACATATCAACTGCAATGCATGCTGGGAGTCATGAATGAGTTTTGTACTAGGATGTTACCCAGCATGCATTGCAGCATGAAGTTTTAACATAACACTAAATGCTATACAACCAACCATGTCCAAAGAGAAACGAAATGTTAATTTATCTTACATGCACTCCATGATAAAGGTTCTGTGTGGTTCATACCTCATCTAACATCGCTAAAATGTTCTGCATATTCTTTCCAACAATGCGTTAGTGCCAAAACTGTTGTAATCCTGAAAAATTCTGCATTTATCTGCGTGTCACAATTTTGTGTCACATTACTTATTGAAATCCTGTCCTCCTTAAGACTTTCCTTGGTAACTCACTTTGGGTAACCACTAAATATAATTAGTGGTGCTTTTGCAGAATGCAAAACATCACTATGGGGGGTAGGCTTGTGCCGGTGTTCGGTAATACGGTTAATCACGGTAGTGAAAATGCACGGTAGTGTTATTGCGGGCACGTCAATTCACCGTGAAGAAGAATGTGCCTTCTCTTTTCCTTTGACTGGTTAAAATAGCACCAGTCATAAACGTATGCGCACGTCATACGCACCCGCCCTCTGATGTAAACAGCCTCACGTGGATTAGAATGGCGGAAGGCGGAGCTCTGCCGAACTAAGACGAAATATGAGTTATGTCACGCCACTTCTCATATTTATGTGTTTCTAAATACTACATAAAAACAAATATCTAAACTAAAATGCCCAAATTGCATGGATTATTTCCATTTGCATTCCTAACAGTTGAAGAGTTAGCTTGGTCCGCTAGCTACGCTAAAGTTTGCGTCTCGTAATTTAGGAAATAAAGTACAGAAATCCGCTAATATAAGTTATGTAGTTAATAATGGCAGTGTGGCAGAACAATTATTTTGACTTCAAGTTGAAGATGGAACGCAACACAGTCGTATCTTGCCACAGAGTGCTGCCTTTAAATGTCTATTAAGCTATATAAGTTATCCTACTGCTTGCTATACGGATAAAAACATGAATTAGCACTATTGTTGCACTGACACTGACAGGTAATTATTTATAATGAAGTGATGTGTCAGTAAAAATGACCATTTAAATATCAATTCATAAATATTATGTTACATATGTATGTTGAATACACTATTGTACAGCAAGTAAAGTTTAGCTTAATCATCACTGTGTTCACTTATTAAGATAGTATGGAATAAAATATATTTTATATTTAATTAAACACCTGACAAATGATCAATAAGCTGCAGGCTACTTTTCATTTTTTATTATTGGTTAATATTTGAAAAAGTTATTAAACTTGTTATTTACACTATAACACTGAACTTTGCTTATGTTTTCGACCTGTTTTTGTAATGCATTTCATCACCGTGATAATACCGTCCACCGTAATAAAAGCTTCATCAATTACCGCAACATAAAAATGTACTACCGGCACAAGCCTAATGGGGGGATATTATTCTTGTTCCGCCTACACGTGGTAGCTGAGGTTGATCCAGACAGAACATCGACCTGGCCATCAATAAGTTTCAATTTTATTGTCTTTGAGTAAATTACACATAAATATCTGTTAAGATGTTAAAATTAATTAATCTCGATATCAATTAATCGTTTAAAAACTATACATGTTGGACGATTGCTTAATAACAAAAACGATTAATTATCATACCTCTGACTCACGATGGACGATTGTTATCTGTTATTAGGGCTGCTGCTCTGGTGGTTCATAATGTACCTCGTCCCCCTACTGGACAAATAAGGGTCTGCAGCTTCCCCTTCTCGGTTTCATTGAGAAGGGTCTGTCTGCGGACTGCAAGAGAGGGCGTAACATGAAGGGGGCGTAACTTGTAGCAGGGGGCGTAACATGAAGTTGTCCAAATATCACAGAACCACGCGAGATATCAAAACGAGATGTTGGCAAGATGGCCGAGACAATGGTGAGAATACTTTTTCCTGATATAAGAGTTTTAATTTAAGTGAATAAATCATTTTCATGCTGTGCAGTTTTGTTTCTGTAGTTGATAATTTATTAAAACGTAACCTTCCTCGGCTAGCGTTGTTAAGTGAGAAATATTTTAACAATTAGCAGGTAAAAAGAACAAAAGCTAGGTGGCTCGAAGAATATTGCTAAAACGGCGCTTTTCAAAACGGGATTTCTTGAGTGTTGTCAAGTGTTTTTGTTGAAATGTTTAATAAGTTCACTGATGAAACAATATAAAGTGAAAAAGCCTGCGGTAACGCTTTAGATTACAGCCCGCAATGTACCACAGAATTTACAACGTACCTATTTGTAACAATAATGTACCTATACAGTAGCCTACATATCTGTAGGTAAAGGGGAACAATATGCAAAGTTCAGGAAATAAAGTGGTAAGAGTTAAATTATCTTTTAAACACTCATCTTCAATCGCCAGATCTTTGTCATGGTTTTATTAATTATAAATAAAGAAATGCGCAAAATTCTAAGAGGAAGGATGAAGCGCGTTTCACAGCAGGTGTTCTTGTAAACAGACTGGGACCGACTTTCACCTTATCATGTATATGTTATACCTCAATTTAAACAATATAAACAGGACAACCATATACCAACTCAAGTGTTCTTTAAGTTCCTATATGAGCTGTCCGCTTTATTAGAACGTTTTCCCATTCTGCATGAGGTAAAACACGTCGGGCACAGCCTCATGATTAAAGGAAAAGCTACACTGTAAAAAATGTTCCGTAGTTTTTACGGAAAAATACCGGCAGCTGTGGTTGCCAGTAAAATTCCGTAAAAAATACGGGAAAAGCACGTAAACAGTGATGAAGTTCAAGAACTTCAAGCTATGATTGAATTAATTTCATTTGAGTCTTTTATATTGAGAGCATTTCTTTACATACAATTAAAACATTCACCTAATGCTTAAAAGTGAAAAAATTACATTTCCTTCACATATTTCCGTTTATTTCGTTATAATAATCAACAGTCATTTTTAAACAAAACAACATGCAGTATGACATCAGAAACTTCTGGCCTGACTTTGACTTAAACACAGACTCCACTCTTCAGCATAGCGGTGACTAAAAAACCATTTAACGGTCAGAAAAGAAAAATTCCGTAGTTTTTACGGAGAAATACCGGCAGCTGTGGTTGCCAGTAAACTACCGTAAAAATACGGGAACATCCTGTTTTTATTCATCCAATCAATTCACAGAGGAAAACATGAGCCACACCCACTATTCTTCCTCATTAAATATTCAATTTAACTTTGAAATACGTCAGAATAATAAAGACGATCATAACTTCTGCTTCACAGGGACTTAAGCATAACATCAATGAATGTTGTTTAAAGTCACCGTTATTGTGATCAGTGTTTACTTTAGTTGGGCTTTTCACTCGCGATTTGTTAAACAAGTTTTGTTTTGATTGCTATGCTATGGTGTGTTTTATAAAACATAATCGTCATAGTAAATAGAAACAAAAGAAAATGTAAACAGGAGCTTTAGTCTGGTTTTCATTATTGTAACTACTCAATGAAGCAATTTTTTTTATGTTTTGAAGTTTTTTAATAACATTGTGAATGAGCTTAAATTTGAGAAACAGCAACCATCATTTGAAAAAAGTTTTTGAGCAGTTTGGAAAAATCTGCATTTAATTTTAAACACAGACATCAAGAATCAGTGTATGAATCTCAACAGTGGTGACTATCAAATGAAAAGCTTCATGCCGCAATGCATCCTGGGGGACATGAATGAGTTTTTCTACTTTGATGGTACCCAGAATGCCTTGCGTTTATCATATTTGGTCGTTTTTGTGGTCACCATTGTTGAGATGAATAGGTTTATTATTGATATTTGCTAGTCCAGTTAGTTCTGTAAATAATGTGTTGTAAAGTCCCTCAAAATATCTTTCTGTCAGTCTCATTCATAACATCAGTGAGCATAATAAAATAATTTTAAAACAATGTATAAACCATTAGATGACAACTCTTATAACAAATAACATGATGACAATTTCTCTTAGCTTTCTCCACCATAACAGATGTGATTTAATCACACAGTTACAGCAGCTTAAGAAAATCTAACACAACAAAGCAAAGAGTCAAGAGTCCAACTAAAGCAAACACTGAACACCATAATGGTGACTCAACAAAACCATCAACATCTACACTTGTGTTCATTCTCAATAAGAACTTTTGTAGATGAACCACAGAAATAAAGTCACAGTGATGTAATAAGTGGGTGTGTTAATAGTGTTTGTGGAGTTGTTTAATGGTGAGGTTTTAGAGAAAAAACTGATTGTTAAAAACTCTTTTACAACGTGTTTTTTCCCAAAAAAAACGACAGAATTTCACTGACAGGTTTTACAATGTGTGACAGGTTTTTTCCGTAAAAACGACAGAATTTCACTGTTAATTTCACTGACAGGTTTTACTGTTGTCAGAAACTGTTGTCAGAAGACTTCCGTATAAAATACGGAAAAACACTGTAAAACCTGTCAGTGACATTAACAGTGAAATTCTGTCGTTTTTACGGAAAAGAACACGTCACAAGTTGTAAATCCTGTCAGTAAAATTCTGTCGTTTTTATGAAAAAAAACCTGTCACACGTTTTAAAACTTGTCAGTGAAATTCTGTCGTTTTTTTTAAAAGCTCAAATGAAATTAGTTTTTAACAATCAGTTTTTTTCTCTAAAAACTCACCATTAAACAACTCCACAAACACTATTAACACATTCACTTATTACATCACTGTGACTTTATTTCTGTGGTTCACCTACAAAAGTTCTTATTGAGAATAAACACAAGTGTAGATGTTGATGGTTTTGTTGAGTCACCATTATGGTGTTCAGTGTTTGCTTTAGTTGGACTCTTGACTCTTTGCTTTGTTGTGTTAGATCTTCTTTAGCTGCTGTAACTGTGTGATGAAAACACATCTGTTATAGTGGAAAGAGCTAAGAGAAAATGTCATCATGTTATTTGTCACAAGAGTTGTAATCTAATGGTTTATACACTTTTTGAAAATTATTTTTATAATTTTATATTATAACTCACTGGTGTTATGAATGAGACTGACAGAATGAAGTGCTAAGAGACTTTACAACTCTTGATTTACAGAACTAACTGGACTAGCAGATATCAATAATAAACCTATTCATCTCAACAATGGTGACCACAAAAACGATCACATAAGATAAACGCAAGGCATTCTGGGTACCATCAAAGTAGAAAAACTCATTCATGTCTCCCAGGATGCATTGCGGCATGAAGCTTTTCATTTGATAGTCACCACTGTTGAGATTCATACACTGATTCTTGATGTCTGTGTTTAAAATCAAAAGCAGATTTTCCAAACTGCTCAAAAACTTTTCTCAGATGATTTTTGCTGTTTCTAACATTTAAGCTCATTCACACTGTTATTAAAAAACCTCAAAACATAAAAAATGCTTTTAATTGAGTATTTACAATAATGAAAACCAGACTAAAGCTCCTGTTTACATTGCCTTTAGTTTTTACTTGCTATGACAAATATGTTTTATAAAACACAGCATAGCAACCAAAAGAAAACTTGTTTATCAAGTCGCGGGTGAAAAGCCCAACTAAAGTAAACACTGATCACAATAACGGTGACTTTAAACAACATTCATTGATGTTATGCTTAAGTCCCTGTGAAGCAGAAGTTATGATCGTCTTCATTATTCTGATGTATTTCAAAGTTAAATTGAATATTTAATGAGGAAGAATAGTGGGTGTGGCTCATGTTTTCCTCTGTGAATTGATTGGATGAATAAAAACAGGATGTTCCCGTATTTTTACGGTCGTTTACTGGCAACCACAGCTGCCGGTATTTTTCTGTAAAAACTACGGAATTGTGCTTTTCTGACCGTTAAATGTTTTTTTTAGTCACTGCTATGCTGAAGAGTGGAGTCTGTGTTTAAGTCAAAGTATAAAATACAGAAAAACACTGTAAAACCTGTCAGTGAAAGTAACAGGGGAATTCTGTTGTTTTCACAGAGAAAAACTGTTGTCAAAAGACTTACGTATAAAATACGGAAAAACACTGTAAAACCTGTCAGTGAAATTCTGTTGTTTTTACGGAAAAACACGTCACAAAGTTGCAAAACCTGTCAGTAAAATTCTGTCGTTTTTACAAAAAAAACCTGTCAGTGAAATTCTGTCGGTTTTTTTTGTTGAAAAAAACATGTTGTAAAAACGCAAATGAAATTAGTTTTTAACAATCAGTTTTTTCTCTAAAAACTCACCATTAAACAACTCCACAAACACTATTAACACATTCACTTATTACATCACTGTGACTTTATTTCTGTGGTTCATCTACAAAAGTTCTTATTGAGAATTAACACAAGTGTAGATGTTGATGGTTTTGTTGAGTCACTATTATGGTGTTCAGTGTTTGCTTTAGTAGGACTCTTGACTCTTTGCTTTGTTTTGTTAGGTTAGATTTTCTTTAGCTGCTGTAACTGCGTGATGAAAACACATCTGTTATGGTGGAAAGAACTAAGAGAAATTGTCATCATGTTGTTTTTCATGAGAGTTGTCATCTACTGTTTTATTCACTGTTTTAAATTATTTTATTATGCTCACTGATGTTATGAATGAGACTGACAGAATGATATTCTGAGGGACTTTACAACATGATTTACAGAACTAACTGGACTAGCAAATATCAATAATAAACCTATTCATCTCATCAATGGTAACCACATAAGATAAACGCAAGGCATTCTGGGTACCATCAAAGTAGAAAAAACTCATTTATGTCTCCCAGGATGCATTGCTCCATGAAGCTTTTCATTTGATAGTCACCACTGTTGTGATTCATACACTGATTCTTGATGTCTGTGTTTAAAATCAAATGCAGATTTTTCCAAACTGCTCAAAAACTTTTCTCAAATGATTTTTGCTGTTTCTCAAATTTAAGCTCATTCACAATGTTATTAAAAAAAACTTCAAAACATAAAAAAATGCTTTTAATTGAGTATTCACAATAATGAAAACCAGACTAAAGCTCCTGTTTACATTCCCTTTAGTTTTTACTTACTATGACAATTATGTTTTATAAAACACATCATAGCGCAGCAACCAATTGAAAACTTGTTTATCAAGTCGCGGGTGAAAAGCCCAACTAAACTAAACACTGATCACAATAACGGTGACTTTAAACAACATTCATTGATGTTATGCTCAAGTCTCTGTGAAGCAGAAGTTATGATCGTCTTCATTATTCTGATGTATTTCAAAGTGAATATTTGATGAGGAAGAATAGTGGGTGTGGCTCATATTTTCCTCTGTGAATTGATTGGATGAATAAAAACAGGATGTTTCCGTATTTTTACGGTAGTTTATTGGCAACCACAGCTGCCGGTATTTTTCAGTAAAAACTACGGAATTTTTCTTTTCTGACCGTTAAATATTTTTTTAGTCACCGCTATGCTGAAGAGTGGAGTCTGTGTTTAAGTCAAAGTCAAGCAAGAAATTTCTGATGTCATGCTGCATGTTGTTTTGTTTTAAAGTGACTGTCGATTATTATAACGAAATAAACGTAAATATGTGAAGGAAATGTAATATTTTCACTTTTATGCATTAGGTGAATGTTTTAATTGTATGTAAAGAAATGCTCTCCAGATAAAAGACTCGAATGTAATAAATTCAATCACAGCTTGAAGTTTTTGCCCTGAAGTTCTTGAACTTCATCACTGTTTACGTGCTTTTCCCGTATTTTTTACGGAATTTTACTGGCAACCACAGCTGCCGGTATTTTTCCGTAAAAACTACGGAACATTTTTTACAGTGTAAACATTAAGTTGTGTGTAAACTTTTATTAAATTGTTGTTAAATTGTACAAGTTCAAACATTTTCCTGACTCTTACCTCTATTCCCCAAATTGTGCATCTTGTTCCGGTTTACCTACAGATATGTACTGTTTACATACATTACTGTTACAATTAGTTACGCTGTAAATTCTGTTTAATTATGCGGTACATTGCGGGCCGTAATCTAAAGCGTTACCAAACCTGCTTTTCTGGAATGAAAACTGCATAGTGAATAAAATAAAGTGCAGGTTGTGCCACTCTTAACAGGTGCATCCCTTACGAAAATTAACCATGGTTTTACTACAAATAAAACAAAAAAAAACGTGGTTACTATAGTTAAACCATGGTAACCACAAATTAGCCATGGTCTTGCTACACTAACCATAGTTTAATCATGGTATTTGTAGTAAAACTATAGTTATACTTATACTAATCAATGCGCCAAAAACACCATGGTTACTACACTTTACTATAATAAAAACATGGTTAATTTTTGTAACGGACTTCAGCTTGAATTGAGTACTTAATGAGCTTACTGAAATGATGTGGGTGTATTACACCTTTAGACAACATGACTCTTTTGGAAAGAATTATTGATGAAATTAAAATGTGTGTAAAAATAAAATTCTTAATTTTGTGTTTGCTTCCAGCTTCATCCAACGGTTTGTAGGGAAGGTACATTAAGAAATCCAATTTCTGAAGACCTGAAATACAAATGCCAATTCTGCAGCAAAATTGGAGAGTATGCCTACATTGTGGCACATATGCAAACCCACGAGAAGACAGCTGTTAAACATGGAGGTATTTGTCATTGTAAATAAACATTGCAGATCTTTTAAAATTTACAAATTGTCCACTAGTAATATTAAGCTTTTTATTACAATGTTAACTTGTGTACAGTTTAAATTTTGAACATTGCCATAATAATAAAGTATGTATGAATATTTCATAAACCTGTATTTATCTTTGTTTGTAGGGTATAAAATGTACAGATGCCATGGTGGATGTTCCAAAAGCTATCATTATCACTGCTGCTATTGTGCGAGGATTATAACTCGTCAGAATTTATTTTTGAACCATGTGCAGAAATGTGGGTTAGCTGACACGTCAACAGGTCCAGCATCTCTGCCCCCTCCAGCATTTCAGCATTCTCCAGTGCTTGTGCACCCTCCAGTGTCTCTGCACCCTCCAGTGTCTCTGCCCCCTCCAGTGTTTCCGCTCCCTCAAACCTCTGTGCTCCCTCCAGCGTGTGCGCACCCTCAGCCTCTTCTGCTCCCTCTAGCATTTCTGCATGCTCAAGTGTCAAATGTTTGACAGCCCGCAGGACAACAACTTCCTATCCAACAGTCATTTCACTGTCTAACAGTGATGACACACCTGCCTTATCAACTCCAGCCCAAACTGCCTGCATGAGAAACCCAAAAATACACAAGTCAAGGCCCAAAAGAACAACATGCACATTCTGTAATTTGATTGTAAACAAGAAGAACATCAAGATACACATTCAAAGACGTCACTCATCAGCAAATACAGATGTAACAGCAAATCACCACCTTCCATCCCAATGTATAGACCGTATTAAGGGCATTTTTGCTGTCGGAAGAATTTTTTCTGGATTTGGAAACCCCATACATGTACAGAAATGCACAAGGGGAAACAACCATCAAGTAAGCTGTGAGCTACAGCAATGCAAACGAGCTTCCGAATTTTCCGGAAGAAGTGGCTTAATGGGGTTTCAGTGCATCCATGTGAAGTCATTATCATACTGTCCTATTTCATCTGAACCAGACATCACACTTAAGGAAGAAGTTCTGTCAGATATGGTAAGAAAAAAGTGGATTTCTGACAACACAAAGAAAATGTGTCTTACTAGAAAGCAAAAAGCAGAGTCTGAGAGCTGCCCACTGAGTAAAGAGGTCTCAGTAGGCAATGGAACATCAAAAATATGTGTGTCAGTCCTGGAAACATTCATCTCATATTATTCTTGGTTAGGAAGAGTAATTGTTTGTTTTGACAAAAAAAGAAACACTTGGCACTGCCCATGCTCTAAGCCAAGAAATTCATGTCCTCATAAGTCCATTGCAAAATGGCACTGGAACCAGACTCGACCTGAACTTTTCTTAAAAGTCAGATGTACAGACAGTGATGTGTTTGACACCTTTGCAGAAACTAGTCCGCAAGATGTGCACAGTACTGAGGAAAGTTTTCAATATCCACCTGATGGAAACACTTTGACTGCAGTTGTCCTTTACTTGCTGAACAGCAAGAAATTGCCAGCTGTTTTGCCGAAAGATGTTTGTTTACCACAGAACATGGAGACACTGCCCAAGCACCTCATTCCACTGGAGACCATTTGCGCTGTATGCCCAGGAAAGATCCCTCTTTCGGATCCAATCTTGATAACGCAGAAAGCAAAGATTGTCACGTTCACTGGCATACTTGGAGGTGTGTAATTTAATCGTTAATTCATATTACAACGTACAGTGATTCCCATGACTAATACAGTATTATTTTTTTTCCTTATAGATGTGACCACATACTGTAAAAGGTGTGGGGTGTGTGGACATTTTTACCGATACCAGGAATGGACAGAGGGGCTGCACAATTTTGATGACCACACAATACACAATGAGACAGTCTGTACAGGTAATCTTCACTTTTGCATTCTTTAATGCACCTATCCTATTTTAATAAACACGTGGCTTGCGTGTTTTTTATGTTCAATTTTAATTATTATTTTAAAGACTTGTAGGATTTTGATAGTTCTGAAAGTCTTTATAAGTAAGCATATGTTTATCCATCAGTGAATTATTTCAGAAATTAAACTATTTTATCGCTTTTTTGTCCTAAAAGATTTTCCCTGAAAATCCTTTTTGGTAAACACTAACATTTGTCAACAGAAAAGCAGACATGACTTATTATCTGTTGTAATCTAATTTCAAATGCTATTACAGAATCACACTGCAGTTGGCAGGGCCTTGGACATCTTGGAACAGACAAACCAAATTAAGTATCCAAACCATGACTCCCTTCTTCATGGTTATCTTCACTTTGAAGCATTAACAGCACATGATTACAATTTTTCATGTGTGCACTGTGGGGTCCATCCACCTGTCGTAATAATGGACCTGCACAAGAAGGGAGTTTTTAGCATGCCAGGTAAGTAGTGGTCTTTCTTCTCTTAACATGAATAGAACTACCAAATAACACTGATTTTGACCAAAATGTCTTACAGTGAGTGATATCAAGGATCCCCCGCCACAGTTTGAAGGTCATGTTGATATTGAAGAATTCTGGCAATCTGTTGACCAAGAAATTATTTGCAGAGGCTTTTTACAAAGTGAGTTAGATATGAAAAAGTATTCTGCAGCCATATTTAGAAAAGTTTTCCAAAAGATCTATTTCTCTCTCTACAATTTCCTGTAATTATGTATGTGCATGCTTTTCTAGTGCCATGGATGATTGTGTATATAATTTTAACTGCCATAAACTGTACTGTGCAATAACATTTAGAAAGCTTTTGTTTTTTAACTACAAAGGTAACAGTGGGAATCCATTTAAAGTTGCACCTTCCTATTCAAAATGGGCACCGTGGATTGGGCCCCTCACCAGAGCCAGCAAAAAAGTACTCAACACTGAGTATGCCAAACTCACTGCAAAGAAGTCTGTTGCAGAACAGGTGGACATTGACATTACAGAAGAACGACTGTCAAGTGAACTAATGAACTTAAAGGTGAATTTTAATATTTTATGTACATGTGATAGCAATGCACTTCAACGTTTGAACTTCTGTTTATAGATGGTATGGTGTTAATAGTATTAATACATTTTATTCATAATGTGCTTTTCTTACACCAAAAGCACTACAGCAGAGTTAAAACAAGTAAAATACAGTAATACAATAAATAATACAACATACAACAACAATGTGAAACAAATTAACACCTAGATCAGCAGCTGATCAATTTTAAAATGGTGGGTTTTCAATAAACGTACTGGATGTCTACTCTGCTGGATGTTTTTGAAACAGCTTCCAAATTTGGCTATTAACTAAATGACAAAAGCAAGGAAGATTATAGTAATCTATCTTGTTATTAATCAATATTTGTAATTAATGGCTGTTGTTGCATCTGTGTTTACACAGGTTGATGCCTTGAGAAAACTTGTTAAAGAATGTGGTGTGGATCCAAAGGGCTCCAAAATGGATCTTCTTCTCCGTTTGAGAGAGGAAATGAAAACAAGGAGCACTTATGACAAAGTGTTTCAAAAAGTTTGGGGAGCATCTGGTAAGTGTCCTACATATACAGTGGCATGTTTGGGAACCCTTTGCAGAATCTGTGAAAATGTGAATAATTTTAAAATAAGTGATCATACAAAATGCATGTTATTTTTTATTTAGTTTTGTCATGAGTAAGATATTTTACATAAAAGATGTTTACATATAGTCCACAAGACAAAATAATAGCTGAAATTATTAAAATAACCCCATTCAAAAGTTTGGGAACCCCTGGTTCTTAATACTGTGTGTGTGGTTACCTGGATGATCTAGTAGCCATGCTAATCATGTGTATTTCCATTTCAAGGTGGCTGGGCAGTTATCATCATTCATTAATTGGTCATTCATTAATTATCATTCATTAATTATCAGAGGGCAGTCGTGGTTAGAGAGTTGGACTCGTGACCAGAAGGTTGCTGGTTCGATTCTCAGGGCTGGCGTTAACGGCTGAGATGCCCTTGAGCAAGGCCCCTCACCCCCACTTGCTTACTATACAAATGTATAGTACAATACAATGTAAGTCGCTTTGGATAAAAGCGTCTGCCAAATGCGTAAATGTAAATGTAAATCATGTGTCCTTGTGGCATTGTGAACTCAGTCAAATTCAACATAAGAGCTGAAAGCCCACGTGATTACGCAGATATGTTGCTGTCATTCAAACATTGTAATCTATGATTTTGCACGTGGATTAGTAACTAATACTAACCTACGGAAACCAGAGAGACTGCCCTTCAGTCCATGTGAAGGAAGAGTGGCTGCAGCTACCCCAAAGAATATTGCATCTGCCAAGAGAGGGGAACTCTCTAAGGAACTACCATTCAACAAAACATCACAGAAGGATAACATTGTTTAAATGTTTGCCTATGTAACTTATAACTGTCAAATGCTTAGTACTGTTACTGTCTCAGAGTTAATGTGGATGTCCCTACAAATGTGGACATGGCAGCCCACTGTGGGGATCAATGTGAGGCTCTCACTATGAAATCAAACCTCAGGCCCTGTCGGGCCTCATGGACACCAGGACTGCATCATCCCCTTCAAGAGAAATTGGTATGTTGGTGGATGTTCCATGTACCAAGATGTTTTTTAAATATTCATGATATTTCTTTTGTATTGTTAAGTGTCAGAGCTTAAAGTTATCAGACACCATGCCTGATTTTAGACATAGAGCAGTTTTAAATTCATGTAATACTTAGTTCAATACATTATACATTTCCTCAGAGGGAAAACTTTTCTGGCTCAGAAGTATTTCTGAAGTGCTTTTTGTTTGACACTGCTTGCATTTCTTTGTAATATGTGTAATGTGTAGGTGAATTATGTACTGGATGAGGACAGACCAATTAATGAAATAATTGTAAAAGATGGTCAGACGTGCCTCACGAGAGATAACTTTCTAACCCTGGGACTAAGAAGGGAAATGGATTCAATGGTGGGGAACATTTTTAATTTTGAAGTAATTGCACGTTTTATGGAATTGGGATTAAAAGTGTTGTATTTACAGGTGGGAAATGCTTGTTTCAGGCTTCTCGAAGAAATAATACAGTATCAGGTTTGTGTGTCTGTGTATACAGATATATGTGACAAATTCATTTGAAAAACTGTCTGCAATTAGTGATAATGATATCTACTACAGGGGAAAGATGTTTACATTGTAGATCTCCATATTCCACCAACTTGGATTTTTCCCTCATCCTGTGACCCACTCCTCTGTCTTCCAGTAAGTAACCACAATACATTCAACTTGTAGTGATAAACCTTATATCTTATAAAACACTTTTCAAAACAAAGTTGCATCACTTTTAAAAGTAGGTGTTAAGAAGTGACTTCAATGGTAAAAGAGTGTTGGTAGTGTTGGAGTTGAAAAAAGCCTTAATCAAAGTTAATGCAAATATGCAATACTTTCTTTCCTGTTTAAGTTGGACTCCCAAAAGAAAGATGCCTTGATTTTCCCCCTATGGACCCCAGGGCACTATCTGCTGTGTGTAAGTGAATTTTTTGTATTTATTCCAAAATCAAACTTATGGCAAGAGGAAGGATTTTACTGAAGAAAACAAACACATTCAAGTTGTAGGTCCTGTTTCTTTTTAGCCTTTTGTAATCCTACCATTGACTTTGTGTAATAAAGACTTGTTGACTCATTTCCAAGACTACTTTCCCTGTAGGTTATTAAGCCACTTAAAAGAGAGATTCTGTTCCTGGATTCCCTATATTCAGACAGAGGACAACGCTTTACACATGGACCTTATCGAAACATCTTAAGGTTTCTAAAGGAAGATGTTTGCTGGAAGGCGTGTTCCTGAGCCTTGTTTAGACTGGTTGTAGAAACTTTGACTATTTCTTGTTTCACAACTTTTACACCCTACAATGCCCCAAGCAAAACTATATCACATAACACACATCTCTAAACCTTTAAGCTTTTTAACATTGTAGTTTGGTGTTCATTAAACTTGATTGTTTTTTTATTTATTTTATAAAGGGGCTCCCTCGACAACATTACGGCATTGACTGTGGAATCTTCATGATAATGGTTAGTGAACAGTTTTCTAGTCGAATAAAAAAAAAACATTTTTAATTCATGCTATCTCACAGAATGTCCATTAACAGTGCCTATAGACCTTGTCATACATGCAGATTTTCCTTTATTTTACTGGTATTGGGCTTATGTGTAAATGGAATAAGGACTAAATGATGGCAGCACAACATCAGTGCTTGGTGATGCAGCTTTAGTTGTTTCCCTTCTCCTTAGTTCCACCTAAAGCAGTTTTTGTTAATATAATGGGAGTCATACTGTTGCAATAGAGGATTCACTCTTTTTTGTTTCATTTAGCTTGCTGACTTAACAACATGCACACAAAAATTAATTGTACAAACTTTGCTATATTTGCAGTACTCCTGGTATGTTGTCATGGAGGCTCCCTTTGGTTTCACAATTGTAAGTATAAATTCAATACTCATAGATATGGGGATTTGGTCCAGAGATAAACACACTCTGTGGTCTTTATTATGATTTCTTCCCTTTTTACCTTTGGTGTTTTGGGGGGAGTTTTTTCTTCTTCCTACTATGAGGGTTGTCAGGCTGTGTCGTCCTGTTTTGCGTTATATAAATGCATGGGCCTGTTTTTTTAGACTGGAAACAGTAAGTTTGGTCTCCATATTAACTTGCAACTATGCAACTTGAACACTAAATTTATTGTACTCTGGTGTCTTCTTCAGCATGACATGCCTTGCTTAAGGAGGTGGTGGTGCACAGTGTTGGTGGAGAATCTTGAGATTGAAGGGTACCAGTGTCTTTAAAAATGTAAGATATTATTAGCAGTAATCAGGGCAGCAAGGTAAACTTTGAATTTTCAAAATGAATACTACAGCCATGGCCGGAGGTTTGCCCACTTCACCAAGCAGGGAAAAGAGATGGCCAGGGAAAGTCTGGACCCAGTTTTCCGCATCCCTAGGAAGAGGAAATATGAAGTCACCATGGTAAGAATTATGGCTAAATTTTTACAGGCCCAAAAACTTGGTCTAAAGATATAATTGTTATTCTTGTGCTTTATGTGTACTAAGCCATTATGTTATGTAATACGCATCTCACCCATGCGAGGTGAAGAAGCCACGCGGAGTCGAGTCCTCTCTGGAGGGAATAGGCATTTTGCAGGCATGTATCTAGATTTGATTTCCTTCCATTTTTAGATGTGAAGCACCTCTGTGTAGGGTGACCAGATGTGCCACTTCCCCGGGACACGTTCAGCACAGGATTTCTAAATTGCCTAAAATAACCAGGTGTTGGCTGTTTGCACTGCGAGATCAATCATTGTATGACATCAAAGTACCGCGAAAGCAATTCGAAAGCATGGACCGTCTGCTCTGCTCTCTATAGCTCTCGCGGTACCTTGATGTCGTACAACGATCAATTGATGCACCACAAACAACTAGCACCTGGTTATTTTAGCCAAATCCTAGGGATCCTTAGAAATCCTGTGCTGAATATGTCCCAGGGAAGTGGCACATCTGGTCACCCTACCTCTATGAGCCATAGGTTAACCTCCTTTGCAGGATCACAGTTAGTTATGTGCTTTCCATGTACACATGCCAGCTTCCCACTGCTTACGTACTGTATCTTAATCCAAGATGCAACACTAACTACATATATGCTATTTGCAGGACACAAATATGAGGGGTACAGAGCATGCAAATTAAGAGTGGTCCTTTTTCATGGTCCAAATTCATGATGACCTGATATTGAGCCTACTGATTTTGTAGTGACTCGTGTTTTATGTTCACAGCTACCTGAGGAAATTTTGCACATGATCTTAATCCTTGTGGTGCTACAAGATGGTGACCCTGCAATTCATACTCTGGCTCTCACGTGCACACATTTCTGGAGGATAGTGAGAGAGAAATCCTTTCTGAAGGAAGCACACTTCTGTTGGCTTGACAGTAAGTTTTGTGTTTTTCCTTCTGCCCTCCCATATTTTTTAGAGGCAAAGCACCTTTGAGCTATAGGTGAAAGTCACTCACTCGTAGAATCACTGTGAGCTATGGATGCACTCAACTTGGACATGTCAGATTGCAGATTTTTATATTGCAGCAAGGGCAGAGCAAAAGTTTAGAACTTGAGAAGGGTCAGAGTTTGTCAATCTGTGTGTCACTGAATGTCCTGCAGATGCCAGCAACACAACACAGTAGATGGCTCCTGGACTATAACTGTGATGCTTTTAAGGAATGATTCTACATTTGTACCAGACTGCTTTTTGCATAAAAATTCTGTAAACAGCCACCCTATTCAGTAATGACCTTCTGTTGACCATTGTCAAGTCAACAGTCTTTCCCATTAGTGTGGTTTCAAAGAACAAGAGATACCCGGAATGTATACTGTAGGGATGGTCATTTAATGAAACTCAAATGTAAATATTCTAATATTTTGAGATACTGATTTTTGACTTTAATGAGCTGTACGCTCTAATCATCAAAATTTAAAAAAAAAAAATTTTTTTTTTACTTTACATGTAGGGAATCTAGAATATATGAAAGTTTCATTTTTAAAAATAAATTACAATAAAAATGTGAACTTTTCACAATATTCTATTTTTTTTAAGCTGCACCTGTATATAATTCTGCACGTTTTACACATGAACCCACCTCTTCTTTTGTCATCAGGTGTGGGGAACTGGAAAGCATTTTCAGAGGAGCATAGAAGGACCTACAGAACTCCATATAGAATCTCCTGTTGCATTCAGTGCAATTCTCTCTAAAGACTGTGAAGGCTACAGGGGATGTGGGCAGAGGGGAAAACTTCAAGGATTCTACTTGGATTCGACAATGAATTTGCAGGATACTGCAGCGTTGACTGTTTTTATGAGGCTGGAGGCACTTTGTAATAACCATTTTCTATTGGATGTGATTTTCTTTATATGCAAGTTAATAAATTCAGTTTACAAATATTTGTGTTTTATTTATTTTACAGATGATGGATTATGGGTGTCTCTTTCAATAAATCTAAATGCAAAATGGGCTGTAAAATCAAAGTCAAAGTCAGCTTTATTGTCAATTCTGCCACATGTACAGTACATACAAGTGGAGGATTGAAATTGCGTTACTCTCAGACCCTATAGGTGCATACAGATAACATAGAATAACATAAATCAAAAAAAATATATCAAATTACAGATAAATACAAAATCTATATATGTACACAAAACAACTTTACAAGCAAGGGATATGTAACCGAAATAATTGTGCAAACCAAAGAAATAATCAACAGTGCAGATGAGATAAACAGCAGTGCAGATTAAATAAACAGCAGCGTAGATGAAATAAACAACCGTGCAGATGAAATAAACAGCAGTGCAGATGAAATAATCAAATCAAATGGTGCAGATGAAATAAACAACAGTGCAGATGAAATAAACAGCAGTGCAGATGAAATAAACAACAGTGCAGATGAAATAAACAGCAGTGCAGATGAAATAAACAACAGTGCAGATGAAATAAACAGCAGTGCAGATGAAATAAACAGCAGTGCAGATGAAATAAACAACAGTGCAGATGAAATAAACAACAGTGTAGATGAGAAACACAACAGTGTAGATGAGAAACACAACAGTGTAGATGAGAAACACAACAGTGTAGATGAAAATATCAACAGTGCAAATGTAATGTAGTGCAAAACTTATCGGTCTGTATTAAAGTGTCAGTAGAGAAGGCTTGTTTAACTGACTTAGAGGTAGTTAGTTGAGGTGGCTCAGACCACTACTGAAAAGGGGTTGAGCAGTCCAATGTTCCATAAAGTGACAAGTGACAAGTGCGGGACAGAGTATGATGTGGGAAGGGATGGATATGGTTCAGTGATCAAATGGCACCGTTGTTATCATAGGCAATGTTTGTTGACCGCTGCTTGTACTACGATTCACCATGGCAACAGGCAAATAAATGGCGGAACATTAATAGAGATATTAATCCAGGTTTATGGAGACTGCGGACATTTATCTGTAAAAAGTGTCAATAAGTATACGCAAAGTTTTAGTTTTGTTTATTGCTTCATTAACCAGACTGACATTTCCTTGGGGATTATGTAGAATATCTTAAACACAAACAATACATGAAAGCCAGAATGCCGAGGAAGGTTATACACTTATATTAAAACTTGTATCAGGAATAATTATTATATTTACATATACTATATATTATAATTATATATAGTTAATAATTATTATTAACACTGTTGTCTCTATGCGAGCGGCCATCTTGCCGACAACATCTCGTTTTAAAATCTCGCGTGGTTCTGTGAGATTTGGACAACTTCATGTTACGCCCCTCTCTTGCAGTCCGCAGACAGATGCTATTGGTTTCATTGGCAGAACTGCGAGCGAGAAAAAAAAATATGCATGACGTGCTGCCGCAGGCACCGCCCTTGTGCGTGTGTTTCTACTAGGTCCTGTAGGCGCATGTAAATATTCTCCGTTGTATTTTCAATTCACACAATTTTGTTGTACTTTGAACAGTTTCATCATCATGTCTGGAAGAGGTAAAGGTGGTAAAGGACTCGGTAAAGGAGGCGCTAAGCGTCATCGTAAGGTTTTGCGCGATAACATCCAGGGCATCACTAAACCCGCCATCCGTCGTCTCGCTCGCCGCGGTGGAGTGAAGCGTATCTCCGGTCTCATCTACGAGGAGACTCGCGGTGTGTTGAAGGTGTTTCTGGAGAACGTCATCCGTGACGCCGTCACCTACACCGAACACGCCAAGAGAAAGACCGTCACCGCCATGGATGTCGTGTACGCGCTGAAGAGACAGGGACGCACTCTGTACGGCTTCGGAGGTTAAACGCGACTTTCCCGGACGACATTGAAAACCCAACGGCTCTTTTAAGAGCCACCCACGTGTTCACACAAAGAGCTCAATTTCAAAACGAGATCTCTTACATTCGCCATTATTTATGTTTTAGCGCTTAAAGCGAACGTTATATATCGGGTTTATTTTCACGACGATGCTAAAATGGGGAAACTGCCATTTATATTATACAGTGGCGACACGTTATGTGCGGAGGCGTATTTCCAGTATTATAGCGAAATAAATCTAAGCAAAGCGGGAAATGAAAACGAGCAACGCCGAATGGTGGGTGAGGGTCAAGTTCAAAACACGTGGCCGGAAAACGCTTTCATTGGCTCGTTCCACACGTCAAACTCTAAGCTGGCCAATAGAAACATTTCAGGGGGTTGGACTACGAATCGCAGCACGCTTCCCGTTACTGTACAAATTTGCATGTGTGAGTGAATAAATATCTCGTGCGTAGTGCTCTTCAGTTATTCACAGTCGAATTTTTCAACAAAAACCTAATGCCTGAACCAACTAAGTCCGCGCCCAAGAAGGCCGCCATCAAGACCGTCGTAAAGGGAGGAAAGAAGCGCAGGAGGACCAGAAAGGAGAGTTACGCCATCTACGTGTACAAGGTGCTCAAACAGGTTCACCCGGACACCGGCATCTCTTCCAAAGCGATGGGCATCATGAACTCTTTCGTCAACGACATATTCGAGCGCATCGCCGGCGAGTCCTCTCGTCTCGCGCACTACAACAAGCGCTCCACCATCACATCCAGACCGCCGTGCGTCTGCTGCTGCCCGGTGAGCTCGCCAAACACGCCGTGTCCGAGGGCACCAAGGCCGTCACCAAGTACACCAGCTCCAAGTAAAGCGCCACCTTCAGCGGTCATTCACCCTAAAGGCTCTTTTAAGAGCCACACACAGTTTCGAGAAAGAATTTTCCGCGGTCTTAATCGGGGTTTACTAATTATTTTCGCGTTATTGTGTTTCGAGTGGGTTTCAAATGAGACTTGAAACATGTCAGTTTTCTTACAGCTCATCTTGTTTTTGTTATTGCACCACAATCTGTATGCTTGAATATTTATGTAATGATTTATTCAGCTTTCCTGTAGCTCAGTGGTTAGAGCATGGCGATAGCAACGCTAAGGTTATGGGTTCTATTCCAGGGATTGCAAATACTCAGAAACCAATGTGTAGTAAAAAATGCAATGTAAGTCGCTTTGGATAAAAGCGTCTACCAAATGCGTAAATGTAAATTTCTAGCACCTAAATTTTTTGGAGACACTGTTACCGCAGAGCCGAGGAGTTGTTGATATTGGATTGTGCTGGATGGTGTGGCGGGAATGATGGATAGTGAAGTGGCTGAAGAAGAGGTGGGAGTGATGGATGGAATGGCATCACTTCCATTTGTAGATGGGAACACTCTCACCACATAACAAAATAAAATGAATGTAGAATTTATAAGCACTCTTAAAAAGTAGCTTAGACGATGAATTCTGATTGTATTAATGTTAATATGACCTGGATTGTGTCCACAGCAGCCCTGGATAGAGGAAATATGCCAGCCTTGATGTTTTGGGCTGCGTTTCAGTAGAAGGTAAAACTGCTTCTTCCCCACAACAATGTCCCCTCGCACCAGACCCATCCTGGAAGCCATGGTTGAGAAAGCACTCTTCAGTGGGTTGAAGATGGCAATGTCCAGGCGCTGAAGGGTACTTTTAATAATTGTATGTATGTAAGTTATTCTTTATAATAATGTATGAAATCTTTGTGTGTGTTTTTATTATGTATGAAATCCTAATAAATATGGTTGAATATCCAACCCTTTTTTTTTTTTACTTTTACTTTTCATGAAAAACATCACAATCAATAGTTATAACATTTAGTTAGTTCATGTTTCATTTGTTAAAGCATAATTTAAGTTAAATAAAACCTAACCACTGAACACAGGATGATGGGCAGACGTGCTGTTTGGGAGGCTCCAAGCGGTCATAGGCCACAACTGACATTTAACGTCAAATATTACAATTTCAAAGCATTTGTTCAACAAAAGGTCATATGTTTAACAATTTGTGATAACATATTAGTAATTTCATAAAGACTTTAATACAGACTTTAAACATTATTGCTACTCAAGGTATCTCCTCTCGAAGCTGCTGTCTGAGGCGTAAGCTTGCCCACCGTCCACCCATCACTTACTGGATTTTCAGGGGATCAAATGGCGGTAGGTTCTCCTCCTTGATCTGGGGTGAAAGAGGGAGAAATGAAGATGACACATTGTTTGGCATGAGATATTTTGGGTGAATTAAGGATGTGAGATAGAGTTTGAATCATGTATCATGTCAATTGAGTAATATGGCTTCCTTTTCACTCTTGTCGCCTCTGGCTTGCTTAGTTGCGGTTAAAGACACTTAATAATAAACAATGGATGAGGTATAGGAACTGAATAAAGCAGAATGAGGACACCACTACAAATGTGTCAACATTTGAAGCTAGTCCAGCTGAATGTAAAGACATTTCATGAAATACATATGTGACCACTGAATGCATAAATAGTTCATTGCTACTACAAATGCATTGTATTTCTAACTAAAGCTATAAAGGATGTGATTCCCTTAAAGCCACTTTCATAATAATGAACTGATTTAAAACATACTGCATAAAGCAGTGTATCATGTTAACTGTACTGCAGCCTCTGAAGTATTAAATCATATCAGAACACAGAAACTTTACTGTCTATATACAAACTTAAACCTTGTGTGAAAAAAAGTTTAAACCAGAACTTGTTTATTTCCAATAAACATAAACACCGGATAGGGGCCACATTCTTCAAGTATCAAGAATATATAAATAATTCCCCTCCTGTAAACTAGGCCCAAGAAATACAAAAAGTAAGGGTTCTCTCAAAATACAATTTGTTATGGTCACATGTGCAATGAACAATTTAAAGAAAGTGCACGATGCCCAAAATGTTTAGTACAGTAACAATTGTATGACTCTCAAATGTACAGGACCTTAATTCACATAAAACAATTAAAACAATGTCCTAAATAAACCATCAACAAGCCAGTAAAAGAAATATGCCATAGTGAACTACACAAACATCACATGTTCTTTACTTTTAAAGATAATTATCCTTATTTTCCAAAGACCTCACTATACAACAATCAGGGTATAGACCTCATTCAGCCTGCCGCCATCTTGAATTCAAACAAGGCACAACAGCAGGACTCCTGCATTTGTGCTTCTTCTTACTTTGACTTTAGTGGAGACATGGGCTGACAGAGACTCGAAAATACCCAGGTCCACTCTTCTAAAGGGTTACAGCAATTGGATTGAAGGGTATATCCATGATGTTGAAGGTAAGAAGATACTTTTCGGTTTTCTTGTGATGCTTAGCGATCTACATCCCTGCAAAAATTGCTGCATACAAGCGACACATTATTAGCATTATTAGCACTGTTATTATGCTTTCTATGCACTGAAAAAAATGACTTTCTTACTTAGTATTTTTATCTTGTTTTACAGTAAAAATGTCTAAAAATTCTTGAATCCAGATGCATTTTCTTGATGAGCAAAATGACCAAGAAAATAAGTTTTTAGGCAAAAAATATTAAATTTAAATGAATCTGTGCCTAAAACAAGCAAAAAAATCTGTCCATTGGGTAAGAAAAATAATCTTGACTTTAGTGACTAAGAAAAAAGCAAAACTTATTTCAATTTCTTTTTTCTTACCCCATGGACACATTTTGTTGCTCGTTTTTAGCACAAATTCACTTAAATTTAATATATTTGGTCTAAAAACAAGTCTTATTTTCTTGGTCATTTTGCTCATGAAGAAAATGCATCTTGATTCAAGAATTTTTAGACATTTGTACTAGAAAACAAGACAAAATTACTAAGTAAGAAAGTCATTTTTTTCAGTGCATAGAAAGCATAATAACAGTGCTAATACTGCTAATAATGCTAATAATGTGTCGCTTGTATGTGCTTACAAAATTAGCCAGTTTAAATTAAATTTGTAATTAAAACTTTTAAAAATATTTTTAGTTATGTTTTAGTTATTATTGTAATATTATTATAAACCATTTCCATGGATTTAAGCAATAAAAACTAGACGTTTGGCTTGAAGTGGGGTCTGTGACATCTGTTCTGTCTTGTAATCAATCACCTGGTTCAATTTCGTCCTGTTTCAGAGAAACAAGAGTGCCAAAGTTACAGTAACCTACTGTAATGTCTGCCTGGTGTGAAAGGCTTTTTTCAGTTTCAGTGTTTGCGTAGTTACAGCACTTAGCCTTTGTAGGGCAGTATAGTACTATAAGCATTGTGAAAACCCCTGGTATTTGGTGAATCGTGCGGTTAAATGTTCTTATGCCAGCTCTGTTACTTTGTTGTAAGTGGAGCTGTCTCCAGATAGCCCGTATATACAAGACACCCACTGCACTTGTGAAGCAGGACTAGGGCACTGCAGTCATTTACTGAGACTGCTATACACACCGGCTCACTACCTTAAAATGGGGCACAAGTCTGTACCACCCAGAACAAGTCAAATCTCCTTGCCTCAGAGTTGGCATTTGTGTGTTTTTTCCAAATTTATAGTAGTTTTCTATTCAATTGTTTTATGTGTACGACATACACAACTTACATTTACTGACACACAGTAATCTGATCAAAGGAAGACATTTACATACATATTCATTCTCCTCACCTTTCATCTTCCTCATATTGTTTCTCTATATGGCCCTCTTCTTGTCTAGAGCTGTGCAGAAGCAAGATTAATTATCACATTTATTAAACCGTAACATCTGGTATATGCAACTGTGCCTATGACAAAAAATTGGTCATTTTTTCATTAAAGATTGATATCAGGATTCTAAAACACATAACGTAGCTTAATGTATCAAGACAAAAACCACTACACACCCTATATATATAGTATACTATTAACTATGTTTATTGCAAGGAAAGTATGACAGAAGTTTGGCTTTCCCAGGTCATTGTTAAGCTACATTATTCGTTTTCCTCATTAAGCATTTGAGCTATCACGTTAATGAAACATTATAAAGCGATACGAACTTTAATAAACACTGTCTGAGATATTTTATACACTTATGATCGAATGGTTGTCTATATATATATATATATATATATATATACCCCTTGTAGAATCTTCTTGTTTACTATAGAAAACATGAGCTAATAACACATACATACATTCCAAAACAACTTGCACAAAAAAAAATATATGTACATATGCCTGATGTTGACCTGACTTTAAAAAAGTTGTCAAAGCTATTATAATTCAGTAAAGCAATTTCATTCAATGTAATGGGTATGTGTAGGATTTGTAAGTCGCTTTCGATAAAAGCGTCTGCGAAATGACTAAATCATGATGGTTGGCTGGAAACGATTTATTGTTATGAAATTTTGCAACGTAAGACATGTGGGACTGAACTTCAAATACATATTCAGCCTCAACTCCAGTACATTTACATTTACGCATTTGGCAGACGCTTTTATCCAAAGCGACTTACATTACATTGTACTATACATTTGTACATTTTGTATAGTAAGCAAGTGGGGGTTAGGTGCCTTGCTCAAGGGTAACACAAGGGAAAGTAAATTAGAGAATCCTGTCATTTTTTGGGTGAATTACTCTTTATATGAACAATTATATTTTTAAAAACATCAACAATTAATTATACCCACCTTTTCCTTTTAGACACATTTTCATGTTCGAATTGCTTGCTGTTTTCCTCAATTGTAAGTCGCTTTGGATAAAAGCGTCTGCCAAATGAATAAATGTAAATGTAAATGTAAATGTCTTTACAAGATTAAGCTAGCAAAGTTAAGTATAAACGTTTAGTTAATAAAGTTACCCTGAATATACTCCCAGCCGATCCCTACTGATATCCCTCGCCATCATAGTCAGTCGTTTCGCACCATGATGGACTGGAACAGGTCATCCATGTTTAATGACATGAAGATAAAGAACACCTAACCCTCCAGGTTACCTACACTACCAAATAAGAATAGACTTGCCAATCTACCTTGCGATAATTGGTAAATGTATCATGGCCCAGAGCGGAAATTGTAAATGTTTATTTCATTAAAAATGATATTTTAAATTACAATTTAGAAAATGTCTGCCTAATATCAGACTATGTGGCTTCTCTTGCTGCGTCCTAATTCGCATACTATCCATCCTAAATAGCAATAGTATTAGTATGTCCCAAATCATAGTATGTTGAAACCAGTATTCCAAAGATTCCTGGATGGTCTACTACTTCCGGTAGAAAGTGTAGAATGATGCACACTCTAACGACTGATACTACCCACAACTCCCCGCGAGTAGGCGTTTAGTGACGCTCCACTGCATTATGCGTGTGGTGCTGCACAATACGGATGCGCCGTGAACGCTGACTCCTCCGTCAGCTCCACAGCGCATGCGCCGAGAATGCAGCTTCAGCGCCTGCTTAACACGCATGCGATGTAAGCTCATTGGAGACTGATGCGGAAGTCAGGCAATTGTTGAATAAAGTCTTTTTTTTTACGTACAAAATGTATCCGTGTCACTTTATACAGTTAAAGCTGAACCACTGAAGTGACATGGACTGTTTTAATGATGTACTTACTAACTTCCTGCGCTTTGAAAATCAGTTAAGTTGAGTCAGAAAGCTCCCATACCTCATCAAAATTACTTTAATTTGTTTTCCAAAGATGAACAGATGTCCTAGGATTGTCTAACAACCTAGGGTTGTCTGATGAATTGTGTACGGTCTTTAAATTGGCACGTGGGTAAAAACTGTTCAGGAGTTGGTGAATGCCTTAAGAGACCCGTCAGCATCTTCCAGAGGGCAGCAGAGTGAAGAGGTGGTTAAGAACTGTCTTTTATGTTTCTGGCCCACCGTAAACATATGGCTTTGTAAAAGTCCTCAGCTGTGCACCTGTGATTTTCTAAGCTGAGTTGATGAATCTCTGCAAAGCTTTTTTCTCAGCTGCAGTATACCCAGTATACCACACAGAATGCCATGGGTGAGTATGCTTTCTCACCAGGTATATAGTGTTTGTAGTCCATGAGAGGTCCTGGGAGATGTAAGTGCAAAGAATTCATAGTGGTATTGTCTGCTAATTTAATCGTTGTGTTCGTGTTGTGGGTTGGTGTGCAATCGTGGGTGTAAAATGGATAAAGCAGAGGACTCAGCACATAGCCTTGCGGCACTCAAGCGCTGAGTGTCAAAGCAGTGGACCTTAGCTTGATATTTCATGTATGGTCTGTTAAAAAGCCCATAATCCACAAGCTTATGTAATGTTGGCTCTATATGACACCACTGAGTACTTTCCTGACATCAGCCTGGCTGACAGAAGGTGCCAGGTTGTCAACAGATGTCCTCACCTAGTGTCATCCATCTTGACTTCAAATCAAGAAAGGAATACTTCCTTTAAAGTTTGTGAGCAGTTGGATGTCTTGCAAATAATTTTCAGCTGGCTCCTTTACTATACAGCTTTCCTGTAGCTCAGTGGTTAGAGCATGACGTTAGCAACACCAAAGTCATGGGTTCGATCCCAGGGATTGCACATACTTAGAAACAAATATATAATGTATAATGCAATGTAAGTCACTTTGGATAAAAGCGTCTGCCAAATGCGTACATGTAAATGTATTTTTGCCTCCTTAATGCTTCTCTTCAGGTTGGACCTGGCTGTGCTACACAGTTCAACATTGCCAGATCTAAAAGCCGAGTCTCAGTAGGAGCTTAATGTCTTATGTCATCCATGGTTTGCTATTTGGATAACACTGATTTTTGTAAGTGTGTCTTGTTATGCTGCCATTGTTTCAGTATTACATAGGTGTTAACATTCCTTTTCTGTCAACAGCATTGTGTTTCCTCAAAAGGGGATGTCTCAGTTATATATGTAAACTGGTTCCCTGTTAAGAAAACAAAATGCTGCTTCTCTGTGTTATACTTCAACCCTGCCTGCACATCAAGTTTGGTTTTAGTGGTGTGCCTCGCTTCATCTCCTGACTATTTTATAAATAGGTGTGACTGCACACATGCATCAAAAGCGCTCCCAAATGTCAACAGCATGTCTCATTCACTTCTAGGTTACGTGTGTACACATTTATATTTATGTAAATTATAATATATATGATTTCAGTATTGTCTTGTTTTTTAAAGGCTCCTATTATTCATCTACATCAAGTGTTTTGGATTTCTAATGCACACTCATGCCACTAATAAAATATAATTAAAAAAAAGTCTACATCAAATGTCAAATTTGAGTTGAGTTTCCTTGAAGTTTTTGTTTTATTTTACATTTGAATATGTTGTTAGAACCAACTACCAGGTATGTTCTACCCCAAGTACTTGTATCACATTCAAATTACTGTAACTGCACTCACAACCCAATAATTAGGGTCACATGGTAGAAATGTTTCATATGATATCAAAAATATTTTATTTTGGCTAATGTATGCCTCATTTTTGTTCACAGTTGTTATTGTATTACATGTTCGTTTTAGCATATTAGATACATGAACGATATACCTCTCAAAGTTTTTCAAAATATCTGAAATGTATTTATACAAAGAAACCCACACATGGAGATATCAAAACTAAATCAATAAATGCAATAAAGATGATGTGTAAAAGTAAATTCTAAATTAGATTGAGATTTTAAAAAGAATATTCAAGGGCTAAGCCACAGAAATTCAACCCTTGTGCCGCCCATGCTTTCTGCATCTAAAGCCTCTCACACAGCAGTCTGATTTGACATTTCAGTGTGAAGTTTCAGTTTGTGTGTAAGTCAGATAAGAAGATGGCAGGGGTTGTGAGATGTTGTGTACTATTGATGGGGATCTGTTTAAGTAGCCACTCATCACTAGCATTTCATACATTTCATTTGCCATTCTGACACATATAGATGTTACTGTTAACTAACAGTAATAGTAATGGTTTTGTTGTGAAGTCAAAGAACAATAATGTAAATGAAGACACCATTTATATTTTATTGATGTTGATGGTAAAACAGTATATTTTTTCAGACTTCGGTCATGTAGGTTAACTGTCACTAAGTGTATTGTAGATCTCTGAAGACCAAATCGTAGTATTTTTCATTCTCCATGCAGTTACGGTGTTAAAGGAAGATGATGGGAAGAACATCAACATCTCATGTGCTACAGATAACAATATCCAGGATGGAGTTTACATGATGAGGAAAAAACGAAATGAATCAAAACTAGAGAAAATCTTCTACGTTTACAAGGATGGCACTTTTACTCTTAAAACTCAAAATGTCAGAGTAACTACAAGCGGAAAATTCCCAAGACTCACCGTCACCTTCTACAATCTAACTGTTGCAGACATTGGCCTTTACTGGTGTCAGTTCAATATGGAAGAATATCAATACCAAAGCCACATTGTTATGGGTGACAGGTAAGGGCATGCACATGTTTATTATTATTATTATAAATCATATAATTGATGTGTGACAAGGATTAGACCTAAACTGAAGTTTTGAACTAAACTAATTGTATTAAAAAGAATAACTCAAAAGTGACACTTTTATTCAGAGGCAGAGAATGGGAATTGTATTATTATTATTATTAATACAGAATGTATGTGAGATTTGTTTTTCCTTTTTATTCTGTTACATAAAACACAGAAATCCATGAGGATCATCTTAGCTCTGATCCAAGAGGAACTTGTCAACCAATGTGTTGATCGCTCTCTTTGTTATAATATTACTGTGCCTCCTTGGTTTCATTTGTGTGAAGGTAACGTACAACTCATACACACAAAGTTAAATATCAAATGTAAAACTAAACACAGTAGTGTTGTACATGTGAAACCATAACAGACAACTGATACCACACCGTTGAACCAAACTAAAGTTGTTTTAGTTTCTACATGTGCAAACTACAAATGAATCTTAACATTTGATTATTTGGATACATATAGCTTAAAAGTTACAAATTCTTTATTTTTAATTCTCAATACAATTCACAAATAGTTAATCACAAAATGACCTCACAACCTTTTTTGGCTCGAAAAATTACATATTTAAAACAAAACACTGGAAACCGCTCACAAAATCTAGCTGGTAGTCTGCAGTACAAAATAAAGTGTTTTAGAGTTTTTGTTTTTCCTAAGTGACTTTCACATGTACAGGGTGGAATTTTTTTTTTTTTCGGTTTAAAAATTAAAGAGAAACTGGAAGCATCAAGAGCAGAATTCTTCACATACATGTGAAGTATGTACTGCCGCCTCTAGCAGTTTCATAGAAGGCTTACTCTTTGTCTTAAGAGTGTCTGGCTTGGGTATTTGTGCTTCAATATCCTGACGTTTTATTTGTAAAGTTCTTTCCCTTTCTGAGGTGGTAGAATAGTGCTAAAGGCTAACACTGTCATAGATAGTCACACTGATAGGTATTGATACAGACAAGTAAGTAAATACATACATACATACATGCATAAATAAATAAATATATTAGATAGCAGGGTTGCCAACTCTCACACATTCACCAAATAGGTCTAACAAACGAAAATAAATCCATCATAGCAAAAAAACTGCTCACACTTGAGTAAGTTGACCCAAAATTTGGATGACCCTTCAGGACTGGGTGCATTCTGCATCTCTACTGAACAAGAGAGGGCAGACGAGAGGATAATGCAGGAGACAGACAGCAGTACTGGCAAATAATTTATTCACAGGTATGATTATGTGGCTTTTGTCTGACTTTATAGACTTTATAACTTAAATTTGGTTGTTGCACAGTTTTATTTATACTAATAGTTTGCTGAAATTTTTCATGTGTTTGATTAGGTGGTGGATCCATATCTCGAGAGACGTTTCTGTGAGGTTGGAGGTTGAAGCACACACAATACTGAGGATACTGGTAGAGAAGTTTTGTTCCTGGGTCGATTTTGGCACAGTCCTTAAAGAATGGGCCTCTTTCAAGGAGCAAGTGATCTCTGGTCTACTTTTCACACGACATCATCGTGAACACTACACCATGTTACTGATATCATTTTGAACCAGACACAGCTGGCCATACTGTCTGAACTGTCCTCGAAATATGAGGAGTTTGGTGTCCTGTACCCAACTATGCTGCAAGGAGACCATCTTGCAGCCTGCATGCGGATCTGCATGCGGTTTCTGACTTCCCATATCGAAAGGTTCTGGAAATATGTTCTTCCAGAAGCCCAGAAAGATACACTGCAGTGACAAAAGCTGCACACTTTGTGGATAATTGACATAAAAATAAATGTTCCAATGTTTAGTTCAATGTAGAGTTCAAATAATTGTTCGGTTAATATATTGACTGCTGCCATAAAAAAAACCCAAATGAACAGCATGACTTGTTTAAGTCCAGAGAATCTGCTATGTTTTCTGTCTGTTCATCTCACCGGTCCCCAGGTCCCCAGATCTGAAAGAAGGCATCCGCTCAACATTCAACTTATTGTTATTATAATTTGGTTTAAGAATAATAGTGTGATCCAAACATAGAAGGCAGTTTCAATTATCATTTGAAACCTAACAGTGTCTATGGGATTATTTATGTGCCAATAAAAATGAATGCAAACTTTTAAAAACCGAACAAAATACACCATGAGAAAGAAAAAAAATCACACTGATAATGAAAATCAATTGCAAGATGTAACATTGTTTTCAAATTAACTGCATTTTTTAACCTCTGCTCACTGTTGCCCCACGTGGTTGATAAGCGGAATTTTCCACTGGCAGCTCAATACACGTGAGTCTGTTTACAAAGCTGATGGACCCGCGGCGGACCCAGATACGTCTAAATAGACTCGGGGGGTAGCAGCTGATTGTTAGAAATTAGCACATAACGTGCTAGCAACACAGAACATTTGTATTTACCCAAAACACAACGCATGGACGTGAATGTGTTTGTAACCTATAGTAATTTTCTTTTGTTATTTTTGCGGAAATCACTAAATGCACTCATGACCAGGTGTTGTGTAAAATATAACACATCCATCAGGAGCTGGATCCAGCCTCGTAAATATAAAACCATTTCTGCATTTGTGAGCGTAGGACCGACATCATGTTTGAATAGTCCACTTGCAGTATAAAAACTACTTAACCAATAGTTTTCTAAACATGTGTAATGTATT
Organism: Oreonectes daqikongensis; assembly: GCA_026939265.1. Taxonomy (NCBI): domain Eukaryota; kingdom Metazoa; phylum Chordata; class Actinopteri; order Cypriniformes; family Nemacheilidae; genus Oreonectes; species Oreonectes daqikongensis. The sequence continues at coordinate 1,158,910 of JAOTQM010000100.1, read as the reverse complement.
GTTTTTTTCATGGTGTGGAGAGGGGATTCCCCAATTATGTGAGGAGTGACGTCATCAGGGATGCCTTATATATCCGTGCATGGCCTTAATGGTGTTCTCTCTCTCTCTCTCTCTCTCTCTCTCTCTCTCTCTCTCTCTCTCTCTCTCTCTCTCTCTCTCTCTCTCTCTCTCTACAATCAGGCATGGTGGTGCAAAGGATTATGGGGGATGTAGTCTGTGGGGTTAGAAGTCCGGTGATTGTGAACGGGAATACGTAGTGAAGGTGTCTGATGCAGAGGGCGTGGTGGAACAGTTAAGCCACAGAAATTCAACCCTTGTGCCGCCCATGCTTTCTGCATCTAAAGCCTCTCACACAGCAGTCTGATTTGACATTTGATGTGAGCACAGTTTCAGTTTGTGTGTAAGTCAGCTAAGAACATGGCAGGGGTTGTGAGATGTTGTGTACTATTGATGGGGATCTGTTTAAGTAGCCACTCATCACTAGCATCATTTGACACAGGTATGAATACATTTATACATTTCATTTGCCATTCTGACACATATTGTAACTACTGTAACTAACACTAAGAGTAAAGGTAAAAGCACAATAATGTAAATGAAGACACCATTTATAATTTGTTGATGTTAAATATTAGTTTAACATTTTACCATAAAACCTAATGTGGAGTTTTGTTGGTTTAAAACAAACTACAAGTTTATACAGTATATTTTTTCATACATATACTTCAGTCATATAGGTTAAAACTGTCACTGTTGAGCTCTGAAGATTATATTGTAGTATTTTTCTTTCTCCATGCAGTTACGGTGTTAAAGGAAGATGATGGGAAGAACATCAACATCTCATGTGCTACAGATAACAATATCCAGGATGGGGTTTACATGATGAGGAAAAAACTAAATGAATCAAAACTAGAGAAAATCTTCTACGTTTACAAGGATGGCACTTTTACTCTTAAAACTCAAAATGTCAGAGTAACTACAAGTGGAAAATTCCCCAGACTCACCGTCACCTTCTACAATCTAACTGTTGCAGACATTGGCCTTTACTGGTGTCAGTTCAATATGGAAGAAAAAGTCACCAATACCAAAGCCACATTGTTATGGGTGACAGGTAAGTGCATGTTAAATATATGTGTGTATATATATAGCCACGGAAATAATTCAGAGACTGTTTCACAGCATCATTTCAGTTTTTCTGAATTTACTAATTATTAGGTCAAGTTATCTTTCTTGTTTCACATTCTGTGAAATACTTACAATATTTCTTACCAAATTTCAAATAAAATTCTTGTTTCTATTGACTTTTTTTGCCGAAAATGAGACCTGTGGAAACTGGTCAAAATAACAGAAAAGATGCTGTGTTTTTTTTTAGACCTCAAATACTACTATTAAAACAAGTTCATATTCACTTATAAGCAATATAACAGTAATATTTCTACATGCATTTAGGGAAAGTTCAAAAATAATTTTCATGAATCGTGTCATTCTGTCAGTCTTTCACATTGCTGTTGGATGACTTTGTCACTCTTGAGGTTTGATTTTGTTGAAATTCAATAGACACTGGACTGGAATGACCACAAAACATCTAGAAATGCTGGTTTGAAATAAATGGAGTGGTCTCTTAGTTTTTCCATGGCTGTATATACACACACACACACACACACACACACACACACACGTTGATAGGATTAAACCTAAACTGAAGTCTTGAAACCATTTGCATAAAATAATAACTAATGTAAAAGGGAAACTTTTATTCAGAGTCAAAGAATAGGACATTTATTATTATTATTATTAATGCAGAATGTTTGTGACATTGATGGTTTTATTCTGTTGCAGAAAACACAAAAATCCATGACAATAGTGTTCCTCTTCGCTCTGAGAAAAGAGAAACTTGTCAACTTGATATGATCTCTATGTGATGATAGCTCTGTTTATCATAATATTACTGTGCCTTCTCGGTTTCATCTGTGTGAAGGTCAGTACAACTCATACACACAAAGTTAAATATCAAATGTAAAACTAGCATAAAACAAAACACACACATGTGAAGTACAGTAGTGTTGTACATGTGAAAGCACACCGCACTACATTTATGGCTTATAATATTGGGCCAAATTTCTGTGTGAAATTCCAAATCCTTGTAGTTTTGTAGTTTAACAAGTTAAGCTTTCAAGTAAAAGTAGTTAAAGCAACTTTAAAGACTCTAAAAGAGATTAACTGATACCACAGCGTTAAAAAGTAAAGAAAACCAAAGAATTCTACATGCGCAAACTGCAAATTGACAAAAACTTTATGAGATTATTTGAATATTTGAATCACATATCTTTATTTATCTCTATCAATTTTTTTAATTCCAAATAATATCAAAACATACCAGGATTTTTTTATAACAACAAAGCAAAAAGTTAATCACACAATGACTTCACAACCTTTTTTGACTCGTAAAACGACATTAAAACAAAACACTGGAAGCCGCTCATAACACAGTAACAAACTTTGGTTGTAGTTTATTTGTGTACCCATGTCCCTTAACAAAATCTAATTGGTTATCTGCAGTACAAAGTAATGTGTTCTAGCTTTTTTACATTTGTAAAAATTTTTAGTTTTTTGGTATAAAAGCAAAATAAATACTGGAAGCATCAAGAGCAGAATTCTTCACACACATGTTTTTCATTTTCAGGTGAGAAGAAGCTGTGAGTCTGACACACCATTCAAACATTCTACAGACTCTTCAATTTATGAAGAAATGAACAGAAACAGACTGAATACTGGATCCACATTAATAAACCCTGAGTACCAATCCACCAAAGAATTCCCATAAACACCTGCACCTCAATGAAACTTCCTTAAGAGATTGAGTGTTTGTTTATGAGATGTTGTACAAGTCACAACTCGTTCTGGTTTTCTGTTTCTCCTTTAACATAAACATGTATTTCCACCTCGAATGAAACATGTGAATGTGTTTGTTTAAAATGCTAAAAGTCATTAAATGACAAATTGGAAAACATGTAATGTTAAGAAAACAAAATACAAATGCAAATCACTGGAGTAACTTTTTATCAATTATGTTCATATTTAGTGTAGATAATAAAATATAAAATAAATATTAGGTAAGATTTAAATTCATTTCATTAGCTTCACAGTTCCAATTGTATTGTAATATAGTCATTATTAAACCAGAAGTGCAAACAGAAATATAAACTGTATTAAAAGATTATGACGATGATCTGTTGAACTAAACAGTAGGTTTCAGAGGTGTAGATGTCTGTCGCATATGTTTTTGATCTTGTTTGTTTCTCAGCTTGGGTTTTTTTTCGCAGTTACCCAGTCATCTTCCTGTGGGTCTCTAAACTGCGGCTGCTTTGCAAAGAACTGCTGTCATGTTTTCCTTCCCTTCTTTAACCATTTAAACCTCATTACTTTACTGACTAACAGAGATTAATGTGCAATATGTTGTGTTACTAAATTACTTTTTCCTTTTAAAAAGTTATCATATTTTGATTATTGTTTTTAACCAGAATGTTTATATAATGTCCATTTGTATTTTATGAGTATTGCAACATTATTGATGCTTTGGTTTGATAGAAATGTCAAAACCCATTAACAAAACAAAGCCAATAGATTTGCTCCTATAGTCAATTTGATCAAATGTTGTATAATACTAACAAATCTACATCAGAATTGTCACTTATTATTATGAATCAATAAAATGATCATTGTATGCAAAGTTTTGGTGTGTTTTTTAAATTTCTCTCTCTAATTCTCTTATCTCATATACACATTCACACAGCATTTCTGGTAAATGCAAAGTTGTCTGCTTTTAACTCTTACATTTTGAAAAACACAAAATAAATCAATATATTCAATCATTATAAAACTATGATTCGTTTTAATAGTATTATTTCCGTGCATGTACAAGATATAACTGCTGTTATTTCAATCTGCACTGTTGTGTATTTCATCTGCACTGTTGTGTATTTCATCTGCACTGTTGTGTATATCATCTACTCTGTTGTGTATTTCATCTACTCTGTTGTGTATTTCATCTGCACTGCTGTGTATTTCATCTGCACTGCTGTGTATTTCATCTGCACTGTTGTGTATTTCATCTACTCTGTTGTGTATTTCATCTACTCTGTTGTGTATTTCATCTGCACTGCGGTGTATTTCATCTGCACTGTTGTGTATTTCATCTACTCTGTTGTGTATTTCATCTGCACTGTTGTGTATTTCATCTGCACTGTTGTGTATTTCATCTACTCTGTTGTGTATTTCATCTGCACTGTTGTGTATTTCATCTACTCTTGTGTATTTCATCTGCACTGTTGTGTATTTCATCTACTCTGTTGTGTATTTCATCTGCACTGTTGTGTATTTAATCTGCACTGTTGTGTATTTCATCTACTCTGTTGTGTATTTCATCTGCACTGTTGTGTATTTCATCTGCACTGTTGTGTATTTCATCTACTCTGTTGTGTATTTCATCTACTCTGTTGTGTATTTCATCTGCACTGTTGTGTATTTCATCTACTCTGTTGTGTATTTCATCTGCACTGTTGTGTATTTCATCTGCACTGTTGTGTATTTCATCTACTCTGTTGTGTATTTCATCTGCACTGTTGTATATTTCATCTGCACTGTTGTGTATTTCATCTGCACTGCTGTGTATTTCATCTGCACTGTTGTGTATTTCATCTACTCTGTTGTTTATTTCATCTGCACTGTTGTGTATTTCATCTGCACTTGTGTGTATTTCATCTGCACTGTTGTGTATTTCATCTGCACTTGTGTGTATTTCATCTGCACTGTTGTTTATTTCATCTGCACTGTTGTGTATTTCATCTGCACTGTTGTGTATTTCATCTGCACTTGTGTGTATTTCATCTGCACTGTTGTGTATTTTATCTGCACTTGTGTGTATTTCATCTGCACTGTTGTGTATTTCATCTACTCTGTTGTTTATTTCATCTGCACTGTTGTGTATTTCATCTGCACTTGTGTGTATTTCATCTGCACTGTTGTGTATTTCATCTGCACTGTTGTGTATTTCATCTGCACTGCTGTGTATTTCATCTGCACTGTTGTGTATTTCATCTGCACTGCTGTGTATTTCATCTGCACTGTTGTGTATTTCATCTACTCTGTTGTTTATTTCATCTGCACTGTTGTTTATTTCATCTGCACTGTTGTGTATTTCATCTGCACTTGTGTGTAGTTCATCTGCACTGCTGTGTATTTCATCTGCACTGTTGTGTATTTCATCTGCACTTGTGTGTATTTCATCTGCACTGCTGTGTATTTCCTTGGTTCATTCCATGCCAAGGAAACACTGATCACCATGATGGTGACTTTTGTTAGCTGGAAACGTTCTTAGAACGTCTAAAAAACAGGACACTTTGCGGTATATGAGCCAAATGAAAGTGTCAGATTTGGAGCGGATATGAGCCAGAAAAAAGCAAACTGTGGGCCAGATTAGGGTCAACTTTAGTTTATTTGGTGTACATTTGGCTAACATGTGGCATTGCCATGGTTTGCTTGTGGCTCAGATCTGGCAAACAGGAGCGGACCGCCCAAGTGCCATCATTTCATACCGTATGTGGGCCAAATGAACGTGTCAGTTATGGGCCGAATCTGGGCCGCAACAATTTTGCTATCTGGGCATGTGGCAGAATTTACAATAAAGCTGACTTTGACTTTTATAACATCAATCCTTTTTTTCTTTTAACAGTGTTAAATAAAATAACAAATGCTGTATTGAGTTTAATGGCATGTGCAAAAAATGATTGAGTGTTATTGTACCACAATATTGATGTGACACTACTTTTAGTAAACTTGTAAAGATATGATCTACTTGAAGAAAATATAAAAAAAAGATTAAGTGTGATGTTTATTTTCTCACAGCGTGAGCTCTGTGGTTTGGTAGCATCTTCCTGCTCATTTTCAGCCGTCTAGCTATAATTGTTCCTCAAATGCATAGATGTAACCACACAACTCAAACTAAGTGCAGCATTTTACTTCGTGAAGAATGATTGTGTAAAACTACACATACATACAGTATAAAACACCATATTTTCAATTGCATGGTTGTAAGTTAGCACTGAAACACGTGCAAACTTTGGTTTTCCCACTGACTAGTGATACAGAGATTTCAGCTAAAGTAGGAAATTAGGTCATATAGACCATTTAGGGTTAAAGCATGATTTACACAATGGTGCTTCATCTTTTTAAACGCATTTTACTAGTAAACATGTGGCTGTCTAGACTGTCTTTTATTTAATAATGTTTTAAAGTTATGTTTTAATAAATAAAATGCTTACTTTAAAAAAAAAGTTGTTTTTAAAGAAAAAAATATTTAAGATGCAGGACACTTCCATTTGCTCTACGTGTAATCTCACTTATGTCTAAGAGATATAACTGTGGTATTAAAAATATTTTATTTTGATTTAGTTTTTTATGCGTAAATATTATTTATTTTATCGGATTAAGTCAATATACATTTAAAGACTATTTTTTTATTTTAAGTATTTTAAGTCATTGGTTTATAGCAGAATGTGAATTTACACAATGACAGCACTTATAAACTACATAAGCATACTGTACACTACTGTACTGAGGAATGGGATGATGGATTTTAATTCTTGACGGGGGATATTTAGCAACTTTATTGAATCAGTTGTTGTGACAGTAAACCAATGAGCAATTTGAAAATTATGGAGGGTTTTCAATATCTTTACATGATGTCGATTCTGTGCTATTTAAAAATGTGGTAAATCATTATTTTTTGTATTTTAAAGCGAACTGCAAAGCGTTACACAGGCTGCGTGAGCACATAAAGCTGCTGTATCAATCATCAGCACTTTAATGTTTGTCTTTTAAAAACTGTACAGTCCGTCACAAAAGCAGTCCATCTGGACTTTAGATCTGGGTGTGAAGCTGTAATGCCGCGGGACACCAAGCGGGAAGCGATTCGTCCAAGTAAGCAATATTCACGAGAAGTGCTAGTAATACAAAGTTTCAGATACAACGTCAAGATAGTATAAGCAAGTATATAGAGAACATAGAGGTAGAAAGGTTTTTTTAATTTTTTTTTATTATTATAAGACAGTTAAGTGCTCACGGATGAGGTGGGTCTTCAGCTGTTTTTTGAATTGTGAAATTGATCCAGCAGTCCTGATGGAAACAGGAAGATCGTTTCACCAGCCGGGAACGGAGAAAGAAAATGTCCTTGAGATGGAACTCAAGCCTCTCTGAAAAGGTACGAGGCGCCGCTCGTTTTCAGACCGCAGACTTCTGGAGGGGATGTAGGTCTGTAAGAGAGAGTTGAGGTAGATGGGTGCTGTGTTAGTGGCTGTTCTGTAAGCAAGCACCAGTGCCTTGAACTTAATGCGTGCCGCTACTGGGAGCCAGTGCAGAGAGATGAGCAGAGGTGTGACATGTGCTCTCTTGGGCTCATTGAAGACCAGGCGTGCAGCAGCATTCTGGATCATTTGCAGAGGTTTGAAGGCACAGGCTGGGAGACCGGCCAGAAGAGCATTACAATAATCCAGTCTAGAAATGACAAGTGCCTGGACGAGAAGCTGTGTTGCATGTTCTGTTAAGAACGGTCTGATCTTTCTAATGTTGTACAATGCAAACCTGCATGACCGAGTTGTTTTAGTAACGTGATCCTTAAAAGTCAGCTGATCATCCATGATTACCCCAAGATTCCTGACTGAAGTCGATGGGGTTATCTTAGATGGACCAAGTTGGATGGTAAGCTGGTGCTGTTCTGACGGGGTGGCAGGAAGGACGAGAAGCTCAGTCTTGGCCAGGTTGAGTTGTAAGTGATGATCTTTCATCCAAGAAGAGATGTCAGCCAGGCAGTCTGAGACTCGTGTGGCTACCGTGGAATCATATGGATGAAACGAGAGGTGAAGTTGAGTGTCATCAGCATAACAATGGTAGGAGAAACCATGTGCTTGTATGATGGAACCCAGTGATGTGGTGTATATGGAGAAGAGCAGAGGCCCAAAAACCGATCCTTGTGGGACCCCGGTGACTAGTTGGTGTGATTTGGACACTTCCCCTCCCCAAGCTACCGTGACGGATCTATCTGTGAGATAGGATTTAAACCAGGAGAGTGAAGTTCCAGTGATGCCCAGTGAAGAGAGGGCGGACAGAAGAATGTGATGGTTAACCGTGTCGAAGGCTGCAGAAAGGTCTAAGAGAATGAGAACAGATGATTTGGACTCAGCTCTTGCCCTCCTTAGGGCTTCTGTAACTGTTAGTAAGGCAGTTTCGTTGAGTGACCGCTCTTAAAGCCTGACTGGTTGGTGTCCAGCCTGTTGTTTTGAGTAAGGAAGGTAGACACCTGATTGAAAACAACCCGTTCAAGTGCTTTCGCTATGAACAGAAGGAGAGAATTGGGTCTATAGTTCTCCAGTAGGGAAGTGTCATGTGTGGGTTTCTTAAGCAGCGGGGTTACCCGGGCCTGCTTGAATGCAGTGGGGAAAATTCCTGTATTAAGAGATGTGTTGATGATATGAGTGAGCGATGGTAGGAGTGTGGGTGAGATGGCTTGTAGTAGATGTGAGGGGATGGGGTCTAACGGGCAGGTGGTTGGGTGAGTAGAGAGTAGAAGTTTAGAGACATCATCCTCTTCAAGAGGAGCGAAAGAGGAGAGAAGATGGTCTGCTGTGTGTATGTGTGGTGTGAGATCATGGATGGGTGGAGCTGAGAATTGGCTGCTGATGGACCTAGTTTTGTCTGTGAAGTAGCTGGCAAAGTCATCAGCCGTTAGGGAGTTGGACGGAGGTGGTGGAGGGGGACAGAGGAGAGTTTTGGAAGTTTTGAAAAGCTTGTGCGAGTCTGAGGCGCTGCTAATTTTGTCATGGAAGAATGCAGATTTAGCAGTGTGAATGTCTACAGAAAAGACAGAGAGCGAAGCCTGATACTTACAGAGGTCAGCGAGGTCTTTAGTTCTGCGCCATTTCCTTTCCTCTGTATCACAGCTGCGTGTAGATGAGATCGAGTTGGTTACATGACTTATGGGTACTTGTGGTGGGGACAAGTTGGAAATTGAAGGAGGTAAGCAGAGAGTGGAAGTTTGGGGCATAAGGCTTCTTCAGGTGGATGTTGAAGTCTCCAAAGACAAGAAGTGGCGAGTCATCCTCAGGGAAAGACAAGAGCAGCATGTCTAGTTCTTCTAGAAATTCACCCAGCTGACCTGGAGGGCGATAATGACTACAATGTGGAGTTTTAATGGAGAAGTAATAGTTACGGCATGAATTCAAAAGAATTGGTGTTGACTACGGAGGGGTAGGTGGAGAACTTCCAGTCTTTGGAGATGAGAAGACCGGTGCCACCACCTCTCCCATGCTGGCGGGGAGTGTGAGAGAAAGAGAAGTTACTAGAGAGAGCAGCAGGGGTCGCTGTGTTCTCAGAAGTAATCCAGGTTTCAGTTAATCCTACAATACTAAGAGCAGAGTATGATGCAAATGCAGGGATGAAGTCAGATTTATTAACAGCAGATTGACAATTCCAGAGACCAATGGAAAGAGAGAGTGGAAGAGTAGAAGTGGTACAGATAGTGCGAAGGTTGGCAGGATTGCTCCGCCTTCCTCTCGTGAGAGAGTGTCATGGGCGAGAGACCACAGGAATGAATTGGAAACACATGCTGTGCGAGTAAGGATAGAAAAGGCGAAAAGAATGGAGAGAAAAAGAGTAAAGTAAGGATTATTAGAAAAGATACTACTGTGCGTTGCCGGTGTTGCTCGGTTGAGTCGCGTAGGACGAGTCGAATAGTCTTTACCTCGTCGGTCTTCATGCGAGGAGGGCTGAACGCTTCCGCGCCAGCGCCTCTATCTGTATTAAATAGGTTGCTAATCACGTGCGTATCACGTCATGAGTGGGAACAGCTGCCCGTGCGTTTCAAATTAGCAAGACAAAGCCTAAATGAACACGCAATGGCTCAAATCGAAACTAATGCTGGACTCTTCCAGACTTAAGTGCTAATTTATCCAAAGGTGAAAAGCTTTCCTGTAATCTAAATTCAACTAGCTGTAAACAACACTCAAAGCACCATAGAATTATAAGGAAAATAAATTAGAAAACGAAATAATTCTCACTACTTAGCAAATATATCACCTAAGCCTAAGCGTCATACAACAGAAACATATAATATACACCGAACACTTACGCGTGTGCTCTTGCCATGACTACAGACTACTCGCTTATCCTACTCGCTAATAGTAACTTTGAACAGAATGAGCATCCTATGATTGGTCAAATATGTGTCAATTAAACTAATTATGGAGCGACTGATTCAGAAGCGCATGGAGCAGCCAGCTCTCGACAACTCTTTCTCACGTCAATGTGTCGAATTGATGTCATCATACACCCCCAGAAAACTTAAATAGTGTCCAGATAATGACGAACAGGTGCGGGTGAAATCAAAGATGGAGGGAGGTGCAATGGGTTCTGGGAAATGGGAGTTCCAAATCAAAAGTTAAAGGTCTGGTGGAGGTGAGCAGGACAAAAGGCAGGGGGAACCAACGGGAGTGTTACATCTTCAATAAGATTCGCCTGGTTGTAAATGCAGCCATGAACAGCAGGTGTTGCTGCAATACACTACTTCCGCCACTTCACCGCGAGTTGTACCCACATTCATTTTCACAGTAGCGCCCTCCGAAAACTTGTGGATAGGTTCAAATGGAGCCTCTGACAAAGGACCGCAGAAAGGTCCCAAGAGTTAACTTGCAGCTTGCAGATAGGCCTCAATGTTTGGCACTACAGAGAAATCAAGAAACCAATGGGTGCCTCCCCACATAAGCTACAAGTATGTGGTTAACAGAGATAGGAGCCACATACTGTATATGTTAAGAATATTGGGACAAAAGACCTCACAACCATTTGTTGCATTTGAACACAAAACACACTGAAGCATTTATGTCAGTAAAAAAAACTTTGGCCGCAGCTATAAGTAGTTTCAGTGTTTTTCCATCTCCTAGTAACTGCAAAATATTTTGAGCTACCTTGTCACGTTTTGACAGCATCTTTTTGGCAACCTGTATCTGTCTGCAACACGTGCACAATAAAAAAGTGCTTAAGTCACTGAATGTTTACTTGGTTTTAAGTTTGGATGCCATTTTCTACTGCCAGGTTCAACTGCATTGGTTTAAAAGTTGTAACTTCTATAACTACAGGACAGAGTGATATAAAGGCTTAAGAACATAAAATAAATCTGTATTGGTGTTATAGATTATAAGGTTTTAGTTAAGGTGCTTCCTTAAGCCATGAAACACAGACTAACCAGCTGCCAAACTGTTAGTAGTTTTTATGAAGGCCTGAAAATGAATTAAGTGAACCCACATTCACCAGGGACTAAGCATGTTGTATGAATGATGTGAATGTAGTATTAAGTTTGAGCACACTAGGTTAAATTGCAGATTCTGACAACCCAGATTAATTGTTACGTAAATACAACATAATCTGATGACCAAACTTACATCTAGGCAACGTAATAATTACGTCAGAGCAACCTGAAAAGTGAAATTCCTGTTGTGTGGTAAAATGGTGGTAATTGCAATTTTTATTGTTTACTTTTGTTCAACATCATACAAATTACATAAACTCGAATTAAAAAAACTTCAGTTCATTTACTTCAGATAAAAACTAAATATAATGTTCAATGAAGCAAAGCAATGAAGGTTTTTCCTAGTCTCAATTCTGAACATAGCTAATAGTTCGTAAGCTCTCTGTAAAATAATGCATAGTTGCATATGACGTTTACCTTTAATAACCCAATAGCAGCCTTTAAATTTGTGAGCAAAATTCCCTGTTGGTGTCGAATACATTCCCAGAACGTTCTGAGATGGTCACGATGTGGAGTACTCTATGCCATGAGTGAAACGAACCAACCCCCATGTCTCTATGATGTTCTGATGCAGAGATGTAGGTCTTGTTAAGCACCACTAATAAAAGTAAATCAAATCAAATACAGCTATAAAAAAAACAGAGAAAACTTGTTTTTCTAGATATGAGTAAAACTAGTTGAGAATTTAATATCTTTGTTTCAAATGTTATTGTCAGATGTTGTTGTGTGATGTCCATCAACTTACATCAGATAAAGAAACTAGGTCACCGCTCTTCCTGTGTCAGGGCCTTAAAGGCAGTGGTTATACACAAGTCAGATGGCTTGTATGTGAGATTTAGACCCAACATGTGGAATCTTCTAACATGTTTTAGAAGTCTTATTTATTATTCCTTCTAAAATCTTTAGACAATATATATTTTTAATGAACATATGACTGAAAATATTCAGTAAACTGAATTTTATTCTATCGTCACTGTGCCTCCTGTCCGCTTTGCCTAAGGGGCAAACTCATTTCCTGATGAAGAGAGATCTACAGTATTGTGACATAATGCTGGTGAACTGGATTTCTTGGATCTGTAGGATGAAAATTATTTTCTTATGGTGAACTAAACAACATACAGATGGAACAACGGTGACTGTGTGACATGTCTTTGACATGTTTATCTCTTTACTTCAGTTTCCTGTCATCTTCCTGTTGGTGACACGAACCCTGCGATTTTTTTTTACTGACTAACAGTGTTCAGTGTACAAAGTTCAGTGTAAAAAGTCATTTTGCTATGAACAAAGAGAATATCTCTTCATATCTCTTAAAAATGACAATTTCAGCTGCCTTAAATTTTTAAGTTAAATCAATTTAAGTCAATTGAGTTCAAAACTTAGTTGTAAAATACAACAAGATTTTTCAGTCATTTCAGTATAATTTAAGATTAATTGACTCATAAATCTTATTTAGTTTTAACTTAAAAACTTCAGTAATTGTTATTATATTTGTAAAAGCAACCCTTTTAAGGGTTCCTGGGCATATTGAACTAATAACAAAAATAGAAATTTAAATGTATCATTAAGCCTTACATTTACTAAAATAGGGATGTGCATTTCAGTAAAGCAACTAAATACAGAAATACGTTTTTCTACCTCAGGTCATTTTGACTTCATGCAATGTTTATTTCCTCACAAAATGAGCTCTGTGGTATATAGCATCTTCCTGCTCACTTTGAGCTCTGTACAGAAAAGGAAGTTACAGCATCTAAAAATAATAAGCAAACGTGTTAAAAAAAAAGATCTTAACCTCAGTGCCTGTTAACTATTTGTAAACAGATTTTGACACAGATGCACAAATGTCGAGCTGTCTACTTTGCTGTATTTTGTTTCAAGAAATACTGTGGCTGTCCATTGTAGTGACCTCTATGTGTGAACGGGTTCTAATAAGTTCTCACAACATATATATTTATGTTTATCTAATGCAAAACAAAATCTTTTTGTTGGTTATGCATGAGCAGCCCAGATTATTGAAATATTGAATATAGTTAAATTAAACTACAAAAACGTATGTTACCAACAGACCAAAACATCGGTCAAGTAACTGTTTAAACAGCTGGTGATGAATGCATAATAATTCATTTACCACAATCAACAAACATCCAAGAGAGAGATATGAGAGAGATTTGAAAAACTTCAGGAAAAAGTTCTAATGCTGTTTTTATGCTCCTTTTAAGCGAAATAAAAAAGTGTAGGGAAAAATTCTGACTGAGGTTGTCATAATTCATTCCTGTTTAAAAGTATTATGGCACATATACTTGTTTAACAGTGTTATGAATATAACGGTCTGATTACAAGCTTGCAGCAAATACTTTTAGAGTTTGTAATGCACATCAAGATGTAATGTACATCTTTTGCAAAATTTGCAATAATATCCTGTGTCTAAGGTTATTTATGCACAAGGATGTTGACGCATCAGAGAAAAAAACATTGACGCACGTGGCGGCAGAATATGACTGTTGACTGTTTCCTCCAGCAGCACCACCACCAGTCCTATGCAAAAAACAAAATGCTTTAAACAAAATGTGCTAATCTGATTCATCAACGGTGCACAGTCAGAAAAAAGTACAAAACTGAACCGTTCACCATCACTGGGGTGGTACCCTTCAGTACTCCTTTTTGTACCTCTAAAGGTACAAAACATAAATATATTTTTGAGTCCATAATTGTACCCTATAGACCTATAGTGTAATTGTAAAGGTACAGTGAAATGTTAGGGAAACAAAATATTTAACATGACAATCATTCTGCCAAAAAAAAGCATAATATATTTCGTTTTCTGCCTGTAAAGATAAGAATGCGAATTTAAAGGGTACCACGGCTACTGTACCTTGCAACAGTGCAAGTATGATACTCAAGTATACTCAAGTTTTGGTGTCACAACATGTGAGGGTAGTGTGACACAGTTAAAAGACGCCTCACATTTACTGTATTGGCTCAAATGCAAATACAGTTAGATTTATTAAAAGCTCAGTAGTCATTATAAGTTTACTCTATTTAAAAAAAAACGTGTTCGAAAAAGTTGTGACATTTTTATCTTACTTTACTGACCAACAGAGCCAACCCTGTGAGGTCACACGCTGTAGTGCTCCGTGTGGACCCCTTAAAAAGTAAGAACATTTTCCAAGGACACCCTCAAAATGTAACAGTTATTAAGCATATGTTTACCTCAATTCACACTATAGTATTGTTTGTGGTTCTTTCAAAACTTTTTTTTTAAGTGTTCTAATAAAACGGCACAATTTTATAACGTATAGTAAATGTGACCATGCATGCAAATTTAGTCGCAACAAGCAAATCTTCTGTGATGCAAGTGTAATATAATGTCCAACAATTAAATAAACATTCTTAAGAGATAACATATTATTTCTGTGACAGAGTTCCAGAGTTTTAATAATGGAATATTGCACGAGTAAGAGTGTGATAGTGCTCAATATCAGCATGGCTGTGATTAGGCCAGCGTTTCCCAACCCGGGTGCCGCGGCACATCTTGTGGCTGAAACAGTAGTCAAGTCGAAAAAACCGCACACCATCGCTGAGACTGTAATTTTACCAGCATGCGAAGCCATTGTCAGCACAATGCTCGGCATTTTTCTTTTGTAAATCACTGCCTGAAAGAACAATGGGAGAATAAATATATCACGTAACAGAGTATTTGGAACAAGGGGGGCTTAAGTTGGAAGGACTGTGTCAGTATATGTACTGAAGCAGAGTCAGAGTGCAAAACGCACATGTGAAAGCCACTCACTGAGGCACTGGTAGCAAAGACGCTCCCGAAGGAACTCTCTGATGTACTGGACAGAGCTGTAGACCAGTGGTGGAGCTAGAGTTTTTTTACATGGAGTGGCCAAGGCTACTTCAGGGGATCCATAGACCATGATAGAAAGTCAGTGTGCAACCCTAACCTGGCATCAAAGAAGAAGTTTTACATACTATGATTTGTCAGAGCCTCTATTACGGAACACACACACACACACACTGGACATTATGTCAATCGGGGTCTTTAATAAGTGTTGAACATCCCAAACATTTTCAGATATAAAGCATAAGCACCAAGGACAATGAGATAAAGTGTGTTACATAATTTTAAACACACTGCAAATAAACATCAAACATTGACTTGAAAAAGGAAATATATAATTCTGGTGCCCATCAGTTTTACAAACTTATATATTTATATTATAGCTAGATTTAAAACAACATAAGTCTACGGTTCTGGTGAGAATTGGCAAACCGTTTCACAAACTCATCCATGTTGAGGGAGCGTGCCCTCCTTGACTCAACACTAAGAATTCCAAGGTGACTTAACCTGTCATCCACCATTGTTGTCCTAAGATGAGTAGATGGTCTGTCCCCTCCACTTTTCTCTCTCCTGTCAAGAAGTTTCAACAATGGCTGTACAGGAGCCTCATCTCTGGATCTTGAAATATCTGAAATATATGTTAAACAATGTGTCATGTCTATGAAAAGGTCTAAGTATTATAAATGTATAAATAAACAATAAAATATTAATGACAGCTCTAATTAGTTTTAAATATTAAATTGGCCTTTTGGAACAGCATATCTGGTGCTTGATGTGGTTGGCTGGGGCTCTATGACATCTCCTGGCAGCTCTGGCTCACTCTCTTGCTCAGAGTCAGAGCTCTCTGTGTCATCTCTCAATTCATCTATTATAATAACAAGTAACATTAGTGTATAATCATCACAATAAAAATGCCACCACTATCAAAACAAGGACACATGTGAATCAAAAGTAAAACTTATTCTGACAAAATCATTTATTACAAACTGAAGCTCAAGTCTGAACTGGACATGTGAGTGACTGACTGTCTGCTGAATTATCAAACCTGTTGGTGGTTCTTGTGAAGCCTGACAACATTGACTCTGACTAGTCTCAGGTAGGGAGCTGCTCTCAGGTCCGGTGGTCATGCAAGGGCTGGGGTCTGTTTGCACCTGATCTGTTTTTGCTTCTTTATAAAGATGTCTGTTATCTCTCCCTTTCTTTTCATTTTTAATTGACCCTATGCAAAAATATGACAGTCTATGGTTACTGAGCATCAAATACAGATTTTTTTTCAATTTTAATGACAAATTCCATTACAACTATACCTTAAAATCATCTGTCAGTATAAGTTGCTAAATAAATCATGGCTGGCCACACTATGCAGTAACTTAGCTAGCTGTATTTTCTTAGCCCTTGATATTCAAACCGGCTATCTGCCGCTGGATGAATGCTTGTGACCAAACAGTAGGTGAACCCCATTGACTACCATAGTAGGAAAAATAACAATGATAGACAAAGAAGCCCCCGAACATTTTGCTGTTCTACATTCTTCAAAATATTTCATTTTGTGTTCCACAGAACAAAATTAATTATAAAGTAATTTTTCCTACTATGGTAGTCAATGGGGTCCACCTACTGTTTGGTCACAAGCATTCTTTCAAATATGTTTCTCTGTATACATTTATACAGATTTGGAACAACTCGAGAGTGAGTAATTCATGACAGAATTAAAATGTTTGGATGAACTATCACTTTAAGAGCCGTCTATTTTCGATTTTATGAGCATCAGACCCTGCTATTACATACGGTCGTTCGGTGGCTATCAAGTGGGAAAGGTTTTGGGCTGACTTTATGAACTGAGGGAAGAGTTAAAAATGTTTCTCATCCAGGAAAACTCAGGATATGCAGAACTGATTGCACACGAGGAATGGTGTTCAAAAGTCGCCTATCTGCCCAACATTTTTAAGCATCTCAATGACCTAAATGCAAAAATGATAATATTCTCACTTCTGCTGACAAATTGCGAGGTTTCAGGTCCAAGCAACAGGGTCAAGTTAAAATGTTTCCCTTGTGCAATGCACATTCAAATGACAATCTCCCTGTGATCATCACTCAACATCTAAAAGGTTTAGAAGAGAGGTTTAACTTCTATTCTTTGTCTTATGCAAAGTTTGACTGGGTCCTTGATCCTTGGAGTTCATCAGGACTGGAAAGTTCAAAAGATGTGCCACTGCAAGTACAAGAACAACTCGCAGACATAAGGGAGGATCGCACTTTAAAAATGACATTTCAAGAAATGGCTTTGGACAGTTTTTGGATAACTGTGGAGAAACAATATCCAGCTGTTGCCAGTAGTGCCATTGCAGTTCTGATGCCTTTTTCCACAACCCATTTGAGCGAACTGAGTTTTTCAAGCCTGACATACATAAAAAATAAGTACAGAGAACGTCTAAGAACAGTGGATCAGGAGCTTCGTGTCTGTCTCTTGCCTATTCCTGCTAGAATTAATAGGCTGTGTGCATCATCTCAGACTCAGGTCTCCCACTGAAAGTAAGTTGTCTCGAGTATTCGTGTGTGTCTGTGCATGTGTAAAATAAGGCTTTAGTTTCTGTGTAGGGTGCCACAAAATTTGTAAATATTTCTAAGGGTGCCATGAATTAAAAAAGGTTGGGAAACACTGGATTAGGCCAGAAATGATATTGCATTTATACAACTTTCCATTGTTTTTTAATGTAAATATGTGCTTGTTTACAATAGCAAGTACTTGTTTTCTCTCTGTCTGTTTATATGGTGGGTCGCAACCTACTTGTTCAGGTGCATACCACCATCTACTGTAACAGTCGGGAGTTGACATTGTCATTCTAAATAGAAAGCTTATTTATACAGCTTTCAGATGATGTAAAAATCTAAATTTCAAAAAATAGACTCTTAAGACCCTTGGTTTTGTTGTTTAGGGTCACATATTAGATTAGATTAGATTAGATTCAACTTTATTGTCATTACACATGTACAAGTACAAGGCAACGAATGTAGTTTAGGTCGAACCAGAAGTGCAATAGCAGCAAGTGCAGGATATACAGCGGTTGCATAAGTTACATAAATAAATCAATATTATAGAAGTAATTTACAAATCGATATGTACTATGACCATAATATACAGATGCCTCCGGACCAGGACCAGCAGACTGAAGAACAGCTTTTTTCCCAGAGCTGTCTCTTTATTGAACTCTGCCCCTCACTGATCCCACTGCCCCTCATATACTACTACACTCTTCTCTCCCCCCTCATTGCACACCTGTCTTCACTTGTTACTTGCACTACTGGACTGTCTATACATATTTATGTTCATTTGCACTACTAGACTGCTCATTTGCACTGCCAACTGTTCATTTACAGTACCGACTGTTTACTATGCATCTTGCACTCCTACACTAACTGAAATGATGGGCACAACAATGATATTGCAACAAGCATTCAACAAGTAGTATTCTAATACACTCTATTGCTGCCTTCACTTTGCTTTCTACTATTACGATTGAACAGTGTTAAGAAATGATTAAAATGCATCACTTGTAGTGTTATACACAATATTGTTGTCAGTTTTACATGTTTGTTATGTTGTGTAACCTTAACTAGATTGAAGTTAAAATGTGAAGTTGGCCTACATGTTTAAAACAAAAACTTCTTTGCAACATTTTTACTGTGTGATGTAATTTCACTTTTTGTACACAACATCCTTTCAATTTATAAGTTTAGGTTTAGTTTTAAAAACTGTTTAGGAGTTGGTGCATGTCTTAGGAGACCGTCAGCGTCTTCCAGAGGGCAGCAGAGTGAAGAGGTGGTTGTCATAGTGAGTCTTTTATGTTTCTGACGCACCGTAAACATCTGGCTTTATAAAAGTCCTCAGCTGTGCTCCAGTGATTTTTCTGAGCTGACTTGTTAACAGCAGGTGTTTATCATTAATGAATCAATCATCACATAATTAATCATCTTCATCATCTCATTAACTTTAACTCTGCTTCAGTGTTACTTTAACTCTCTGTAGATTGGACCCATATAAACTCTAAGCAGTGTTGATTTAACTCTGGGGATTTTGCTGTGTAGTGCCAGTTAATGTTAAAATCCTTACGTGTTATAACGTAAATCTATGCTTAGAACATGATTAAATCTCTGTGAAGCTTCATAAAATAGACACAGCCATGCCTGGAGGAACGTATGTATTTAAACGCTGCATGTCATTACTAGTTTTGTATTATAGCACTGTGACATGTTTAATATATAATATTACAACAATATAATGTATTTCACTAATCTATATTACTTGCTAGTTCCCAAAAAAATGACCCATGCTATGGGTAAATACAGACCGGAAATGTTTAAGCGCCCTGAGATTTAACCGGAAATACATAGGCAGCGTTTCATGAATAGAGTCTATTACAAGAGGGATTAAAACGTTTATTGGATCAGAAAAAATGGAACAACAAAACACAGTTTTACAACAAGAACAACAGAAATGACTGTATATTTGTACTC
Source organism: Oreonectes daqikongensis (assembly GCA_026939265.1). Classification (NCBI taxonomy): domain Eukaryota; kingdom Metazoa; phylum Chordata; class Actinopteri; order Cypriniformes; family Nemacheilidae; genus Oreonectes; species Oreonectes daqikongensis. The sequence goes on along the minus strand of JAOTQM010000100.1, from coordinate 1,139,198 downwards.
CAAATGTATTCCTCAGAAAGGACATCTGCATTTTGAAATAATTCAAATGAATTCCATAGCAGTGAACAAAACAGATTAATAAGAAAAAAGTCAGTGATCTCGCAGAAGGACATCCAGCAACTGCTTAAAACAATGCTTGTCAGTCCATTTTAGGTGCTGAAGTTAATGGGGAAATGCACTTCTTTATTCACCCCATCTGTGTCTTTCCTGTTATGCTGACACTTGATCCTAACAGATGATCGCCTGCAAAAATAATGATAGTAGATGAATAGCAACAACAACAAGGATTATATCTAGCCTCATAAAAATAAGATTATAGCAATGATAACCCTAGGAATGATACAGATATAGCGTTATGATTCACAACGCCCTTACATTTTGCATGTTTCATTGTTACCATGATTAAATGTCACATGTATTAGGTGGTTTTATAGAACCCCTCTAAATATCCATAAATGAACCACACTCACAAAAAATGGCTATTTGTTTAAAGTGGCAATTCGTGATCATTTTTGGATAAAAATAATCATAAATCAATGATTAAGTAAATACATGGATCAGTGTTGAAAATTATTGTCTTACCCCGATTCACGTTTATAATAATGATTTATTATTTGCGCTGTCGGGTCGCCACAAGCAGGAATTCGGGTGCGTTCCTCTTTGCGTAATTACATCACGTCCGTAAACACAAGGAGAGGAACCGGCCTTATCATGTGTGGATGCTGCGCGGATGCGGGTGACAGCTTGTGTTGTTCATTCTTATATCAGCTGCTTAGAATTTAAATCGTCATCTAGTGTTTAATCTGGAATGTTTTAAAAAAGTGATCATCTGGGTAATGTCATGTTAACATCACAATTTATTAAGTTTTGACGCTGATTACATCTGGAGAATCACCTGTTGTTAATAAAGTAACCTTGAGCTCCATCCTTTTCTTTAAAAAAAGATATTGTATATAGTGGTGTCATCAATTATCAACAATTATATAAAAATGTTAACCAGATTAAAAACACAACAAGAGATCAGTGAATCACTGTCACCAGATCAGACTTATTTTAAGTTCTTTGCTTTAACAATTGTGATTTATAAACCAACAATGACAAGTAAGCAAAGATTAACTAGTATGTATGAGTTGAGGGTGAAGAGTCCAGCTAAAGCAAACACTGATCAACATAATGACTAAATCAAATAAATTCACATTGAGCTCACATATTACTCACACTGTCACAGTATGAGAATGATGTGACATTATGTGTTGTCTAAGTTGTAACTTTTAGAAAAAATTATAAAACGCTAATATTTTTGAAAGCAGTGATTATAGAGACATTGAGTATACAATAAATGTTTCTCACCTGTCAGAGCATCACCACAGACTTTCACAGAGGTCTAACCAGCAGCTGCAATCACAGCCGTCGCAGCCGTCGCAGCCGTCACAGCAGTCACAGCCGTCACAGCAGTCACAGCCGTCGCAGCCGTCACAGCAGTCGCAGCTGTCACAGCCGTCACCAGGGTCAGAAACACCAGGGTCGCAGTCACCTGGATTAGAAACACCGGGGTCACAGTCACCTGGGTTCGAAACACCGGAGTTGGAATCTTCTTGATTCTTCACGTGTGCAGCAACTGGCTTGGACATTTTTGGAGCTTTTGTTATTACATGTTTGCTTTTGTTTTCGTCAGGCTTATTGTTTAGTTTTTTGCTTTTCTCAGAATTCATGGCTTATCTATGAAGTTTAAGTAACCCAGAGAAGGGTATTTTGTAATATTTTCAAATCCTACAGCAAATCTTGTATAAACCAGGATGTGGTTTACATATGAAGTCTCTCAGGATTTCACTGTGCTGTGGCATAACTTTTAAAACTTTTAAAAAGGGGTGGGGACAGCCCACCACACCCAACAACATCTACACAACCTGTTTTTCTGCTCCTGATCTGCTGGAGGCTTTGTGGCAGGGGTCCCCAAACTTGTTCCTGGTGAGCTGGTGTCCTGCAGAGTTTCGTTTCAACCTCGAATTAAACACACCTGAACAAGGTCATCAATGTCTTTAAGATCACTAGAAACCATTGAATCAATGTTAAAATGTGTTAATTTGTCAATGTTAATGCCATTTAATCAATATCACTTTTGTACAGCAACGCAACAGAGAACTGTTTCAGAAACACTGCTGATTGCGTTAATGCGCAAGTTAAACGATTATGTAGTACACACATTTACTGTGGTATAGACAGCAAGGTAAATCCTAATGTATGTATATAATATGTGTACGTGTGCCCCCACAGTGGATGAATATATCCTTCTTTAGCTTCCCTTTATTAATGAGGGCGAAGCACACGATGAAGAGAAACTATCGGACAAAGTTAAAGAGATAAATGTACTGTGCTATTCATTATGGCACACGTGTGAATGTGACGATTTATATTTTAGGCTACTGGCCCATTTCACAACCTTCTACCTCATATTTTACAGAATGTGAACAAAATAAACCACTAAGCTAGTTCATTATAAAGAAAAAAATGCCAGTATGTGAACTTAGTAGTCAGTTGAAGTTCCCAGCTAACAAAAGTCACCATCATGGTGATCAGTGTTTCCTTGAGTTGGGCTCTTCACTCTAACGTGTTAATTATTTTGGTGCGCTTTAGTTTTGTGTATTATTATAACAATAGAAATTAGATTTTAGTTGTATGTTGTATGTTGGTGGTCATTGAAATCACCATTGTCTTGTAGGAAAATTCCTTGATCTCATCTGGTTGGAATGCTGTTAATCTTCAGATAAAATCATTAAATCTGGGAGTTTTTAAAGACTGATCGCAATAACTGTAGTTTGAAAAATGTCAAAAAAGATATATTACATAGGTACACTGACCAGATTGTTTGATTTAAAAGTTTGATGTCAAATGGATGTTAAGTTTTTAATGTTAGTATGATTTGCATTTCTTAATTGTTTTTTGACATCAATTTGAAGTCGATTTAAGGTGCCCACTGGGACTGCATGTGAAAAAAAACCTTGCTGTGGGAGGAATGAAAAACATTTTTACTTAGAAACGGACTGCATGTAAAAAAAACAATTGCTGTGGGGGGAATGAAAAACATTTTCTTTGCAAACTGACAGCATGTCAAAAGTTTTGTGGGCCGCAGGTCTGGCATGTATGTAAGCAAACAAGTAAAGCAAGCACGCATCAGAAAGCAGAAGATGTTTCAGTCATTGTTTAGCTCATTTGTTTAAAATCTCAGAACTGTAAAAACGCCACAAACACCACCATTTATTAATACACCACTTTATTTCTGTTAAAAAATTACCATGGTGACAATCATCAAACTAATTCAGATAAACAAATCAACTGCAATGCTGAGCAAAAGTTCCTTCTTATAGACGTCTTATAGACGTCCCCTGAGGAGCCAGAATGAAAGTTTGGCTGACGTCTTTTTCTGACGTCTTCTGGACGTCCAATGTTGACATCCATATGACATCTATAGAAGGTACGAATTTAGTTGAAATGTGGTCGTTGTGGACGTATTTTCAACATCTTATAACATCAACACAGACTCATTTTAGACATTTTAACAAAAATAGGTGTTACACTATGCATTATATTAAAACATATTGATGTCATTGAATCAATATCAGTTTTGCACCCGCTATTAATGTTGAAATTTCAACAAACCACCGTTTTGTTTTCTAAATTATACTGAGATTTGATCTATTCATGACTGATGTTGACATTAAGGTTCACAAGTTTAAAAAAAACCTACAGAGACAAAATATCAGACAATGTTTACTGACAAACTTAGACATCAATGTTCATCATACAAACCTCAACAATGGTGACAATCATCAAACTAATTCAGATCCACAACGACCACATTTCAACTAAATTCGTACCTTCTATAGATGTCCTATGGATGTCAACATTGGACATCCAGAAGACATCAGAAGAAGACATCAGAAAAACTTTTCTTCTGGCTCCTCAGGGGATGTCTATAAGAAAGAGCTTTTGCTCAGAGGGTAGTATGTTACCCAGCATGCATTGCAGCATGAAGTTTTAACATAACACTAAATGCTATACAACCAACCATGTCCAAAGAGAAACGAAATGTTAATTTATCTTACATGAACTCCATGATAAAGGTTCTGTGTGGTTCATACCTCATCTAACATCGCTAAAATGTTCTGCATATTCTTTCCAACAACGCATTAGTGCAAAAAATGAATGAAGAAGAACTGTTGTAATCCTGAAGAATCCTGCATGTATCTGTAAAGACATACAAAACTGTTCAAAACTGAGACACAGGAATGCCTAATATACCTTATTTACCTCTGAATTGTCCTTACTTCCTGGAACAGGGCTGGTCATCTCATCTGGAAATCCACAATTCAATTGCTGGCTGTTGGGACTACCTCTTCTCTTCTGTAAGAGAATGTGCGTTCCATTTTTTGCCTGATCACTGCCTCGCTGTTTATCTGTGTCACTTATTGAAACCCTGTCCTCCTCAAGACTTTCCTTGGTATCTCACTTTGGGTGGCACTAAATATAATTAGTGGTGCTTTTGCAGAATGCAGAGCATCACTATTGTTTTTTGGGGGGATATTATTATTCTTCCTTGTTCCGCCTAAATTTCGGTGCATAACTCGTCCCGTAGCTTTTGTCCTAGGCCCATGAATGAGGGCTTAAATCGAGCGGCCTATTGAGGAATGGTGTGCTATGACTTTTATAAGCGATAGGGGGCAAAAAAATCACCCGATGAACCACATTGACTAGTGGGGTCGCACAGTGATAAAAGGTGGGTTGCAAAAGTCACTTGGCTGCCGCAAGATTTACGTTATGGTGAAAGAAACGTAACCAGTATGACTTTGAGCAAACAACTCTTAAGCAACAATACTGTTTTCAAATGAATCACTTAAATTAAAACACATTCACACACACAAGAATCAAAAGTCTGAATCAACACATGACTCATTTAATGACTCATTGAATAAATTGATTCATTTGTGTTGAACTGTCACGACATGCCCTAGCTACTTATGTTACAGCATTCAATGAGTGGAAAGCGGGGTGTGGGACATGTTTCCATCACTGTGCACCAATGACGGTGAACGCATATCCGTTTACTTAATTGTAATAGTAAGTTTATCTCTTTCTATCAAATCAATCATCTGTAGGAATGGCAGAATTGGACTGGATACGGTATCCCTTTAGTAGTGAGGCAAGAGAGCGCTGTGTCCTAACAGGAAGAGCAGAGGAGGAGCTGATAGACGTGGCTTCAGACAGGAGCCTTTAGCTTTTTTTCACAGAGTGAAAGTGAGAGTGAGTGAGAAAGTGAAAGTGGCTTTTCTGCTCTGAATGCAATGAAAACAATGTACAGATCTCGCCTGCAGCCATCATAAGACATGCGTATTAGTATGTCCACAATAATTCCTACATTAGAAATGTTGTGTTCTAAGAAGCAGGCACACCCTTCTCACTAATAAATTTGCCTTGCTTACTACACTGTAAAAGATTTTGCTGTAGGTATGCAGCAGTTTGTTTAAAGATAAATGAACATTAAATATTAATAAGTCTTTATCTTTACAGAAAAAACTATAAAATGACAACCTCATTCAAAGCATTCTGGGAACCAAAAATCCTCATCAACCCTTCTCTGTTTTTTTCCCTCAGATTTTTGGTTGCCAGAATGCTTTGCATGAGGCTGTTATTTTGTTTTTTCTGTTGTTGAATATCTTCGCAGTACAACCACTTAGAGACAAGTGGGTGGGCTCATTTTACTCAGGCAACCCATCGGTGAAGTTATGAAGCAACGCCCATAGCAACCATTTACAGCAACCTAGCAACCGATCCCATCCCAGACAGCAAGCTAACAGGTACAAACCATTAAATCAATGTTAAAAACTGTTGATTTTTCAATGTTAATTGGATTGAATCATTATCACTTTTGCACCTGCTATTAATAGACTCCCATTTTAAAAGGCCTGGATGTATATCTTCGCAGCACGGTGTCGTAGAGACAAGGGGGTGGGCCCATTTCAGGCAACCAATCAGTGTCACAGGATCATTGTAAAGCTATTAATCTCTGCATCAGAACATCGTAGAGACATGGGGGTTGTCTCGTTTTACTGACGTTTACTCGTTTTACCAGAGCTGAATGTGGTCAGGGCCCATCTATGTGTGCCATTTCTCCTGGAAAATTTATATTTTTGTCAATAAATTTTGGTCAATAAATCCTTCAAATTGTTACACATTGTACCTTTAACCAACAATAAATCCGACCACTATAAGGTAAAAGGTTTTTTCTCATCATCCTGCCAGGTAGCAATGCGAAACAGTTCACCAAACTCTCACAGTGTACCAACTACACAATAATAATAAAGCACGAGAAAAGCATTTCAAATACACACTCAACCAAACATAATAATAAAACGCTTACAGTAAGCGGCTTAACTTACCTCTGTAACAACTGCACATCAAAAACCTATGTTCTCATCCACAGCGAAATGCGCTTGCTGCTTGAGCTAGATTCTTCTGGTTTAATGGCGCCACCTGCTGAGTTGACGTGCAACAGGTTATTGAAATACAGATTTAGAATAATCTACAGATGAATACACTAGCAGTCAAAAGTTTTAGGACACCTGAGGGAAATATTTCTGAGTAATTAAAAAAAATTAGATCTGAAGTGTTTGCTTAAATATTTGAAATTAGTTTAGTAGACAAAAAATATAATTTTCCAAACATACATGTATTTTTCATCACAAAATTAACATTTTATTTAATAAAAAAACGTTTTTTAATGGATATAATAGATCAAAACTCCTTTAATATTGTTTAAAAAGCATCTCAGGGTGAGACATCAAGAAGCTGCTGAAATATTAATGATATTTTTTACATTTTATTTTATTTTAGCCCAGTTGTGCAAGCACTGTTGAGCTTGTAGAGATGCTGCTGTTTTTGCCAGAGGGGAACTGGTTCTCCCGAGGGGTTTTTTCTCCACTTGAATTTTGGGTTCCTCGCCACTGTTTGCATACTGTTTTGCACTATTTGCCGGAGAGCTCTAGAATTCAAAGTTTTTGTATTTATTAATATCTCTTTAAATGTAATAATTCTGTGTAATTTATTTCTTACTTTTTTTCTTACTTCTTACTCTTAATTTAGTTGTTCTTACTTTCCTTTTCTAAATGTAATGTTTTGCTTATAGTCATTTTGTCTCATGTACAGCTGCTTTGTATCAATGAAAATTGTAAAAAGCGCTATATTAATATACTTGAGTTGAGAAATTATGGCTGAAAGAACAACCTCTATTTTTTAATCATGTATAGGATTTGAATGTTTTTGAATGAGACTTTCAGAAAGGCCATGTGGGCAGCAAATATTACAAAGATTGGATATTTAAGAGAGAGAAAAATAGATGAATTATTTCTGAGAATCTAGCTTCAAAATTGAGAATGAAATCAGTCAGACTGGTACAAAATATGTTGACTTGAATAATAGAGGCTCTGCTTCAGGACTATAGACTGGCAATGGACAATTTGGATGAAGAGGCAGACAACTGGGGCTTTCTAGAGATGTGTTTCTTAGCAGAAACTGGTAAATGGCAAGAAAAAGTGGGCTGCTTGTTATCGCTTAAGACACCTAAGCTGGACTTTTTTGGCAATGCTGATAAGAAAGCCATCTACATTATGTGTTTGAAAAAGTGGAACCTTAACACACTGGAGAGTGTCGGCGAGTTCAAATGGCAGGAGTTTCTTGGGCTAAGTGCCTCACCTAAAGGCTGCTGGAGGTCCCTGTACAAATCGCCAATTGAGAAAAAGTCTGGAGACCTTCAGTGGAGAATTGTACATGGGATTATAGCTACAAACAGATACAGAGCACACATTGATCCACAGGTAGGGGTGCGTTGTTCTTTTTGTATAAAACAGGTTGGCATTTGTTTTTAAAGTGTGAAAGGCTTAAACCATTGTTTTGTATTTTGGAAGAGTGGGTTCAAACTCTAACACCAGCACTTTTCATTTATGGGCTAAAATTTTGCAGAAGTAGGTCTCACACACGCACACACATTCACACAGCATTTCTGGTAAATGCAAAGTTGTCTGCTTTTGACTCTTACATATTGAAAAACACAACATATATCAATCTATTCAATCATTATAAAACGTAGATTCATTTCAATATTATCAATTCTGTGCATGAACAAGGTATAACTACTCTCCTGTGACTCAGTGGTTAGATCATGGCACTAGCAACGCTAAGGTCGTGGGTTCAATCCCAGGGATTGCACATACTCAGAAACAAAAAAATGTATAATGCAGTGCAAGTTGCTTTGGATAAAAGCATCTGGCAAATGTATTACTGTTAATAACATCAATCTTTTTTCTTTAACAAAGTGTTGCACAAATGCTGTATTAAGTTTAATGGCATCTGCAAAGTTTTTTTTTTTAGAGCGAGTCTTATTGTTCCACAACATGTATGTGACACTACTTTTAGTAAACTTGTAAAGATATGATCTACTTGAAGAAGATATGAAAAAAGAAAAGGTGTGATGTTTATTTTCTCATAGTGTGATCTTTGTAGTTCGGTAGCATCGTCCTGTTTATGTTCAGCCGTGTAGCTATAATTGTTTCCATTGGCGTCAAAACCATTGTATATTTTTAGCGTCTCTCATTTAGTGCAGAGTGCCGTCAGTCAAATCCATTCTACTTAAGGAATGCTTAATAAATAAAACTCAATTTCGCGTTTTAGCTACAGCCTTGACTTCCACGCTTCTGCCTTCTCAAATCCATTCCACGTGTCTCATTCAGGATCCGTATGAATAATACTCCATTCCGTTTCGACACAGCAAGGTAAACAAAGTATTGTTGTACATTATACAATAATACTAGAGTGCAAATGATCAAATTCATTAAAATGTGGATGCCAACTAATTGGGACAATAAAGACCTCCCTAATACCCCTTTATTATTAAACACGTTAGCCATTTTTCAACTACTTTCTTCATTTTATGCACACTTTATACTCATTTGCACTACTGTTCTGCATAGTCTAATTTATATTGTACATATCCATCAGTAAATTTCTGTTTTTAGTAAATAACCATCTGTATATAATGTTCATAGTACATTCCCACTTGTAAATTCTTCATAATTCTTGCTTTATTCTGTATTTATGCACAACTGTATATCCTGCACTTGCTGCTATTGCACTTCTGGTTAGACCTAAACTGCATTTCGTTGCCTTGTACTTGTACATGTGTAATGACAATAAAGTTGAATCTAATCTAATCTAAATTAAAAAATAAATAAATAAAGAAATGCCTGTACGGTCTTATATGTGATGAGAAAATGAGTTCGGCAAAAGATGGATTTGATTCTGCATCAATAATAGCGACAAAGCCACTGAAGCTGCTAGTAATCTGGCGTTGTTTTTACTCGAGGTTTTTCTGGGGGAGGACCCACCCACATTTTTTGTTCTTCTAACACCCATGATTGTTTCTTAAATGCCACAAAGCTTAGACATAACCACACAGCTCAAACAAAGTGCTGCATTTTACTTTGTGAAGAATGATTGTGTGAAACTATACATGCATACAGTATAAAACACCATATTTTGTTTAAGTTATGTTTTTGGGGCTTTTTATGAATGATGAAGTACAGTGGAGAGTAGACAGGAAGATATTGGGAGGAGACAGGACCGGCAAAGGGCCGCTGAGAACAGGAATCGAACCCGAGTCGCCGTGAGCGCACTGGCATTATGTGTCTACGTTGTTTGGTTGTTATATAAAAGTTAGAATTGAAACACATGCAAACGTTGGTTTTCCCACTGACTAATGATAAGGTGATTTCAGCTAAAGTAGGCCATTAGGTCATGTACTATTAATAAAGGCCAGTATCACTCCTTAAGATGGGGAACAGGTGCGGGTGGAGTCAGACATGATGGCCGGTGCAAAGAATTATGGGAAATGTAGTTGTGGGGTTAGAAGTCTGTGATTGTGGTGAAGGTGTCTGATGCAGAGGGCGTGGTGGAACAGTTAAGCCACAGAAATTCAACCCTTGTGCCGCCCATGCTTTCTGCATCTAAAGCCTCTCACACAGCAGCTTGATTTGACATTTCAGTGTGAAGTTTCAGTTTGTGTGTAAGTCAGCTAAGAACATGGCAGGGGTTGTGAGATGTTGTGTACTATTGATGGGGATCTGTTTAAGTAGCCACTCATCACTAGCATCATTTGACACAGGTATGAATACATTTATACATTTCATTTGCCATTCTGACACCTATAGATGTTACTGTAACTAACACTAAGAGTAAAGGTAAAAGCACAATAATGTAAATGAAGACACCATTTATAATTTGTTGATGTTAAATATTAGTTTAACATTTTACCATAAAACCTAATGTGGAGTTTTGTTGGTTTAAAACAAACTACAAGTTTATACAGTATATTTTTTCATACATATACTTCAGTCATATAGGTTAAAACTGTCACTGTTGAGCTCTGAAGATTATATTGTAGTATTTTTCTTTCTCCATGCAGTTACGGTGTTAAAGGAAGATGATGGGAAGAACATCAACATCTCATGTGCTACAGATAACAATATCCAGGATGGGGTTTACATGATGAGGAAAAAACTAAATGAATCAAAACTAGAGAAAATCTTCTACGTTTACAAGGATGGCACTTTTACTCTTAAAACTCAAAATGTCAGAGTAACTACAAGTGGAAAATTCCCCAGACTCACCGTCACCTTCTACAATCTAACTGTTGCAGACATTGGCCTTTACTGGTGTCAGTTCAATATGGAAGAAAAAGTCACCAATACCAAAGCCACATTGTTATGGGTGACAGGTAAGTGCATGTTAAATATATGTGTGTATATATATAGCCACGGAAATAATTCAGAGACTGTTTCACAGCATCATTTCAGTTTTTCTGAATTTACTAATTATTAGGTCAAGTTATCTTTCTTGTTTCACATTCTGTGAAATACTTACAATATTTCTTACCAAATTTCAAATAAAATTCTTGTTTCTATTGACTTTTTTTGCCGAAAATGAGACCTGTGGAAACTGGTCAAAATAACAGAAAAGATGCTGTGTTTTTTTTTAGACCTCAAATACTACTATTAAAACAAGTTCATATTCACTTATAAGCAATATAACAGTAATATTTCTACATGCATTTAGGGAAAGTTCAAAAATAATTTTCATGAATCTTGTCATTCTGTCAGTCTTTCACATTGCTGTTGGATGACTTTGTCACTCTTGAGGTTTGATTTTGTTGAAATTCAATAGACACTGGACTGGAATGACCACAAAACATCTAGAAATGCTGGTTTGAAATAAATGGAGTGGTCTCTTATTTTTTCCATGGCTGTATATACACACACACACACACACACACACACACACACACGTTGATAGGATTAGACCTAAACTGAAGTCTTGAAACCATTTGCATAAAAGAATAACTAATGTAAAAGGGAAACTTTTATTCAGAGTCAGAGAATAGGACATTTATTATTATTATTATTATTAATGCAGAATGTATTTGACATTGATAGTTTTATTCTGTTGCAGAAAACACAAAAATCCATGACAATAGTGTTCCTCTTCGCTCTGAGAAAAGAGAAACTTGTCAACTTGATACGAATCTCTATGTGATGATAGCTCTGTTTATCATAATATTACTGTGCCTTCTCGGTTTCATCTGTGTGAAGGTCAGTACAACTCATACACACAAAGTTAAATATCAAATGTAAAACTAGCATAAAACAAAACACACACATGTGAAGTACAGTAGTGTTGTACATGTGAAAGCACACCGCACTACACTTATGGCTTATAATATTGGGCCAAAATTTCTAACATTTGTAAAAATGTTAGTTTTTCGTTATAAAAGCAAAATAAATACTGGAAGCATCATGAACAGAATTCTTCACATACATGTTTGTCATTTTCAGGTGAGAAGAAGCTGTGAGTCTGACACACCATTCAAACATTCTCCAGATTCTTCAATTTATGAAGAAATGAACAGAAACAGACTGAATACTGGATCCACATTAATAAACCCTGCGTAACAATCCACCAAAGAATTCCCATAAACACCTGCACCTCAATGAAACTTCCTTAAGAGATTGAGTGTTTGTTTATGAGACGTTGTACAAGTCACAACTCGTTCTGGTTTTCTGATTCTCCTTTAACATAAACATGTATTTTCACCTCGAATGAAACATGTGAATGTGTTTGTTTAAAATGCTAAAAGTCATTAAATGACAAATTGGAAAACATGTAATGTTAAGAAAACAAAATACAAATGCAAATCACTGGAGTAACTTTTTATCAATTATGTTCATATTTAGTGTAGATAATAAAATATAAAATAAATATTAGGTAAGATTTAAATTCATTTCATTAGCTTCACAGTTCCAATTGTATTGTAATATAGTCATTATTAAACCAGAAGTGCAAACAGAAATATAAACTGTATTAAAAGATTATGACGATGATCTGTTGAACTAAACAGTAGGTTTCAGAGGTGTAGATGTCTGTCGCATATGTTTTTGATCTTGTTTGTTTCTCAGCTTGGGTTTTTTTTCGCAGTTACCCAGTCATCTTCCTGTGGGTCTCTAAACTGCGGCTGCTTTGCAAAGAACTGCTGTCATGTTTTCCTTCCCTTCTTTAACCATTTAAACCTCATTACTTTACTGACTAACAGAGATTAATGTGCAATATGTTGTGTTACTAAATTACTTTTTCCTTTTAAAAAGTTATCATATTTTGATTATTGTTTTTAACCAGAATGTTTATATAATGTCCATTTGTATTTTATGAGTATTGCAACATTATTGATGCTTTGGTTTGATAGAAATGTCAAAACCCATTAACAAAACAAAGCCAATAGATTTGCTCCTATAGTCAATTTGATCAAATGTTGTATAATACTAACAAATCTACATCAGAATTGTCACTTATTATTATGAATCAATAAAATGATCATTGTATGCAAAGTTTTGGTGTCTTTATTAAATTTCATACACACATTCACACAGCATGCACACAGCATTCACACAGCATTTCTGGTAAATGCAAAATTGTCTGCTTTTGACTTCTAATATAACATCAATCCTTTTTTCTTTGAATAAAGTGTTGCACAAATGCTGTATCGAGTTTAATGGCATGTGCAAAGAGTTTTTATTGTACCACAACATTGATGTGACACTATTAGTAAACTTGTAAAATGATCTACTTGAAAAAGAATAAGTGTGATGTTTATTTTCTCACAGTGTTGTCGTCTGGTAGCATCTTCCTGCTCATCTTCAGACGTCTAGCTATACTTGTTCCTCAAATGCCACAAAGCTCAGATGTAACCACACAACTCAAACTAAGTGCTACATCGTGAAGAATGATTGTGTGAAACTACACATGCATATAGTATAAAACACCATATTTTCAATTGTTTAATTCTTATATAAAAGTTCGAATTGAAACATAAAATTATGTTTTATTAAATGAAATGCCTAATTTTAATAAAAAATAAGTTGTGTTTAAAGGATGCAAGACATATTTCTTATAAGATATAAAAATATCTTATTTTAATTGACTTTAATTTTATGTGATTTATTTGAACACATTAAGTCAATATACGTTTAAAAACCTATTTGTTTAAAGGCATCTTCTTACTACCCAGATAGCACACTTACATCTGTAATGGCCGTTTCATACTGGATGCGTGTAATAATATCTGTAGAGTCTTTCGTTTAGTTGATAATGTAAATACTTATGTGCGAAGTCTACTGGACACATTCATTGCCAGTGTGTTGCTGTATTCTTCCAAATTTAGTTGGATTATTATTCTGAGAAGACTGCAGCACTTGTGTAGATGTGTAAGTGAGTGGGTGGATGCATGTGGTTATGAGCTTGTGTAGTAGGTGTGTATGTGTGTAGAGGATGTGGGGGGGTGGAGGATACATAGGTGGCAATACATCAGGGTGATCACACTCCTGAGCCTCATATAAATCATTCATAATCTTTCTCTTTACTCTAGTCTAGTCTATAAGAGTGTAACAGTCTAAATGAAAATCAATCTTATTGTTTATTAGGTCTAAAAGTGCAAGTTAACAGGTTTGTACAAACTTTGTTACATTGGATGTTAGAAATTCTTCAGGGAACCACACAGCAACTAATTATAATAAATTTCATAATAATAATTTATGTTGTAAGTTTGGTGAAGTTGTCATAATCATTGAAATATCAAGTTACTGATGTCAAAAACGGGAGTTTGCAAAGCATGAGCTCACGAACACATTAGTACCTAAAGAGGAGGATGTGGGATGTGGGCTGAGTGCATGCGATCATGCGGAGCATCCTCAGTCTGCCGCATTCACCGATCTGAAAAATGGATGCTCCATTAATTGCCTTCGTTCTTTTTGAAACAGTAAACTCCAAAAATAAATATGAGCTTGCCAGGTGGAAGATTAAAGGATAACTTAGCGGCTATATTTATGCAACTGGCCACAGATGGGCCAAATGTGAAAACTTATTAAACAGACACCGGACAGAAGCATTGCCTTTTTGAAAATCCGAGCACGTTGTCTATGAGAAAACGCACACCAGTGGCAACTTTTGACATCTGTCAGAGGAACTCAGACAAAGGCAGGGCTTTGCTACATAGCATATTTTGTGAAACACTGTTTCTGGGCTGCAGATCTTAGTGACATCAAGCCACTTTAAGAGTGAGAAGCTTACTCTACAGAAGTTTCCAGCAGCCTGCAGATAGGCCTTAATGTCTGGCACTACAGAGAAATCGAGAAACCAACGGGTGCCTCCCCACATAAGCTATTAACAAGTATGTGGTTAACAGAGATAGGACCCACATACTGTATATGTTAAGAATATTGAGGGTGTAACAGTTTAACACACAAAGACCTCAAAACCATTTGTTGCATTTTAACACAAAACAAGCGAAACAAGTTTGTGACGTAGACAGTAAAAACAACTTTGACCACAGCTATATGATGATTCTGTGTTTTTTTCATCTCTAGAAAAAAATACAGAGAGTTTGTCTTCATACATATGAGTAAAACTAGTTGAGAAGAAAATATCTTTGTTTCAAATGTTATTGTCAGATGTTGTTGTGTGATGTCCATCAACTTATCTCAGATAAAGAAACTAGGTCACCGCTCTTCCTGTGTCAGGGCCTTAAAGGCAGTGCTTATACACAAGTCAGATGGCTTGTATGTGAGATTTAGACCCAACATGTGGAATCTTCTAACATGTTTTAGAAGTCTTATTTATTATTCCTTCTAAAATCCTTTGGCAATATATATTTTTACATTTACATTTATGCATTTGGCAGACGCTTTTATCCAAAGTGACTTACATTACATTGCACTATACATTCGTACATTTTGTATAGTAAGCAAGTGGGGGTTAGGTGCCTTGCTCAAGGGCACCTCAGCCGTTACCCGCCAGACCTGAGAATCAAACCAGCAACCTTCTGATCATGAGTCCAACTCTCTAACCACTGGACCACAACTGCCTCCAGGTATGGGTCACCATATCTGACAAATAGGTCACTTTCTTATACACAAGTCAGATGCGAGGTTTAGACCCAACATGTTTTAAAGTCTTATTTATGATCCCTTTTAAAATCCTTAGGCAAGATATATTTATAATGAACATATGACTGACAATATTCAATAAACTGCATTGTATTCTACCCACTGAGCAAAAGCTCCTTCTTATAGACGTCTTATAGACGTCCCCTGAGGAGCCAGAATGAAAGTTTGTCTGACGTCTTTTTCTGACGTCTTCTGGACGTCCAATGTTGACGTTCATATGACATCTATAGAAGGTACGAATTTAGTTGAAATGTGGTCGTTGTGGACGTATTTTCAACATCTTATAACATCAACGCAGACTCATTTTAACAAAAATAAGTGTTACACTATGCATTATATTAAAACATATTTATGTCATTGAATCAATATCACTTTTGCACTCGCTATTAATGTTGAAATTTCAACAAACCACCGTGTTTGTGATCAGTGTTTGCTTTAGTTGGGCTCTTGATTCTTAAAATTCATCAAGTTAACTTTCTTTCTTTCAATGTTTGTAATTGTGTTTCAATAAGAACACTTGTGCATTGATAAAGAAATAAAGGTTTTGAAAAAGATTTGAAGGAGTAGTTTGCTTTATGACAAGTGTTAAGCAGTAGTAAGTTTAAGAAACTTCTTTAAATTATACTAAGATTTGATCCATTCATGATTGATGTTGACATAAATGTTTACAAATAAAAAAAGTACAGAGACAAAATATTAGAAAATGTTTACTGACAAACTTAGACATCAATGTTCATCATACAAACCTCAACAATGGTGACAATCATCAAACTAATTCAGATAACAGATCAACTGCAATGCATGCTGGGAGTCATCAATGAGTTTTTGTACTATGATGTTACCCAGCATGCATTGCAGCATGAAGTTTTCTTTTGTTGATTGTCACCATTGTTGAGTTTCATTCACTGATTCTTCATGTTTAATTGATTCAACAGTGTCACAGGTTTTTAAATCACGTGCTCTGTTTGTCGTCTATAAAACTTCTTTAATCTCTTTAAACTGCATCATAACACAGTGTTCACATATTAATAACTAAACACTTAAGAGTTGTTTGAGTGACTTTAAACTGCATCATAACACAGTGTTCACATATTAATAACTAAACATTTAAGAGTTGTTTGAGTGACTTTAAACTGCATCATAACACAGTGTTCACATATTAATAACTAAACACTTAAGAGTTGTTTGAGTGACTTTAAACTGCATCATAACACAGTGTTCACATATTAATAACTAAACACTTAAGAGTCGTTTGAGTGACTTTAAACTGCATCATAACACAGTGTTCACATATTAATAACTACACACTTCAGAGTCGTTTGAGTGACTTTAAACTGCATCATAACACAGTGTTCACATATTAATAACTAAACACTTAAGAGTCGTTTGAGTGACTTTAAACTGCATCATAACACAGTGTTCACATATTAATAACTACACACTTCAGAGTCGTTTGAGTGACTTTAAACTGCATCATAACACAGTGTTCACATATTAATAACTAAACACTTAAGAGTCGTTTGAGTGACTTTAAACTGCATCATAACACAGTGTTCACATATTAATAACTACACACTTAAGAGTTGTTTGAGTGACTTTAAACTGCATCATAACACAGTGTTCACATATTAATAACTAAACACTTAAGAGTCGTTTGAGTGACTTTAAACTGCATCATAACACAGTGTTCACATATTAATAACTAAACACTTAAGAGTCGTTTGAGTGACTTTAAACTGCATCATAACACAGTGTTCACATATTAATAACTACACACTTAAGAGTTGTTTGAGTGACTTTAAACTGCATCATAACACAGTGTTCACATATTAATAACTAAACACTTAAGAGTCGTTTGAGTGACTTTAAACTGCATCATAACACAGTGTTCACATATTAATAACTAAACACTTAAGAGTCGTTTGAGTGACTTTAAACTGCATCATAACACAGTGTTCACATATTAATAACTACACACTTCAGAGTCGTTTGAGTGACTTTAAACTGCATCATAACACAGTGTTCACATATTAATAACTACACACTTCAGAGTCGTTTGAGTGACTTTAAACTGCATCATAACACAGTGTTCACATATTAATAACTAAACACTTAAGAGTCGTTTGAGTGACTTTAAACTGCATCATAACACAGTGTTCACATATTAATAACTACACACTTAAGAGTTGTTTGAGTGACTTTAAACTGCATCATAACACAGTGTTCACATATTAATAACTAAACACTTAAGAGTCGTTTGTGTGACTTTAAACTGCATCATAACACAGTGTTCACATATTAATAACTACACACTTCAGAGTCGTTTGAGTGACTTTAAACTGCATCATAACACAGTGTTCACATATTAATAACTAAACACTTAAGAGTCGTTTGAGTGACTTTAAACTGCATCATAACACAGTGTTCACATATTAATAACTACACACTTAAGAGTCGTTTGAGTGACTTTAAACTGCATCATAACACAGTGTTCACATATTAATAACTAAACACTTAAGAGTCGTTTGAGTGACTTTAAACTGCATCATAACACAGTGTTCACATATTAATAACTAAACACTTAAGAGTCGTTTGAGTGACTTTAAACTGCATCATAACACAGTGTTCACATATTAATAACTACACACTTAAGAGTCGTTTGAGTGACTTTAAACTGCATCATAACACAGTGTTCACATATTAATAACTTAACACTTAAGAGTCGTTTGAGTGACTTTAAACTGCATCATAACACAGTGTTCACATATTAATAACT
This sequence comes from Oreonectes daqikongensis, assembly GCA_026939265.1. NCBI lineage: Eukaryota > Metazoa > Chordata > Actinopteri > Cypriniformes > Nemacheilidae > Oreonectes > Oreonectes daqikongensis. The sequence goes on along the minus strand of JAOTQM010000100.1, from coordinate 1,120,826 downwards.
AAACACTTAAGAGTCGTTTGAGTGACTTTAAACTGCATCATAACACAGTGTTCACATATTAATAACTACACACTTAAGAGTCGTTTGAGTGACTTTAAACTGCATCATAACACAGTGTTCACATATTAATAACTACACACTTAAGAGTCGTTTGAGTGACTTTAAACTGCATCATAACACAGTGTTCACATATTAATAACTAAACACTTAAGAGTCGTTTGAGTGACTTTAAACTGCATCATAACACAGTGTTCACATATTAATAACTAAACACTTAAGAGTCGTTTGAGTGACTTTAAACTGCATCATAACACAGTGTTCACATATTAATAACTAAACACTTAAGAGTCGTTTGAGTGACTTTAAACTGCATCATAACACAGTGTTCACATATTAATAACTAAACACTTAAGAGTTGTTTGAGTGACTTCATAGTGATGAAATCACCAACACTTTCTGATCCAACTGGATCATTGTTTTTTTGCCAAAACAAATGTGTACAAACACAAATTGGCAGCCAATAAAAACATGACATTAAACCAAGAGTCAAGAGCCCAACTAAAGCAAACACTGATCACAAAAATGGTGGTTTGTTGAAATTTCAACATTAATAGCGGGTGCAAAAATGATATTGATTCAATGACATAAATATGTTTTATTATAATGCATAGTGTAACAATTATTTTTGTTCAAATGTCTAAAATGAGTCTGCGTTGATGTTATAAGATGTTGAAAATACGTCCACAACGACCACATTTCAATTAAATTCGTACCTTCTATAGATGTCATATGGATGTCAACATTGGACGTCCAGAAGACGTCAGAAAAAGACGTCAGAAAAACTTTCATTCTGGCTCCTCAGGGGACGTCTATAAGAAGGAGCTTTTGCTCAGTGGGTATCATCACTTTGCCTGCTCTGCATCTGTATGAGTTGAAGTGTTAACTCATAATCTTTGAACAGGGGGCAAACTCGTTTCCTGATAAAAAAAAGATCTACAGTAGTGCTGGTGAACTGGATTTCTTGGATCTGTAGTCATAGTTTGATCTATTAAACATTTTTTCTCACAGTAAACTAAACATCAAACAGATGGCACAACAGTGACGGTGTGACATATGCCTTTGACATAATGTGTATCTCTTTACTTCAGTTTCCTGTCATCTTCCTGTGGGTGACACGACCACTGAGGTCGGCATTTTTTTACCATTTAAAACCCAACTAACAGTGTGCCGTGTACAAAGTTCAGTATAATGTAATTTTGTCTTGTTACCCTAATGAGTTTAGCCTGTGCTTAGTTATGTTGCGTGCGTGCGTGCGTTGAACATTGTTTGCTGTTGTGTGTTCTTTGGATTATCCGGTTCTTGTCTCTTGTTATTTTATTTTTCATTTTTACTTCATGTGAATCTGGCCCATTATCCCATCCTGATACATCTGAAAATGACAGTGGTTTCACATACAGAAGGCCGGTCATCCTAGAGGTTAACAAAAGTGTAAGACACCCATTGGGTTGACAGCTCAGGTCTGGAGAGGTGCTTTACCAAGATTATGGTGTTATTAATACAGCATAAGTGTGAACTTTGACACATTCTGCAGTGATGGTGTAAATAATCACACATCTGTTTTGGTGTCACAACATGTGTGAGACAGATAAAAGACGCATCACATTTACTGTATTGGCTCAAATGCAAATACAGTTAGACTTATTAAAAACTCAGTAGTCATTATAAGTGCATCCCTTTCTATTATTAAAAAAGCATGTTTAAAAAGAGTTAAGAAATTTTTATCTTACTTTACTTGCCAACCCTGCACTGTTAACCCTTGCCTGCTATTTCTACAGTAATATATTGGCAACACTGTTGAAATGTTGAATTTTGTAAATCACCATTAGTGTGATCAGTGTTTCTTTTAGTTGGGCTGTTGACTCTCATTTTTTAAAAGGGTTCTAAACATGTTTGTTTTGGAAAAGGAAGTTATGCTCAAAAGTCACCATATGTAGTGAAAATTATCATGAAGAAATGTGAGCCATATTTAAAAAAGTGAAAATATATACTGCTTTTTGAGTGTGTTCTGTCATAAATGTGAGATTAAAAACTGTATTATGAACAACTAACAGAATAGATGATTTTGAAAACGCTTTAGTTTCACAGTTAAATCAAATAAACATGAAGAATCAGTGTATGAATCTCATCAATGGTGACAATCTCAAACTAATTCAGATAAACAGATCAACTGCAATGCATGCTGGGAGTCATGAATGAGTTTTGTACTATGATGTTACCCAGCATGCACTGCAGCATGAAGTTTTCTTTTGTTGATTGTCACCATTGATGAGATTCATAAACTGATTCTTCATGTCTAATTGATTTAGGAAGCAAACAGTTTCTTTCAAAATCAGATCTTTGTTGAATTGCCAGTAACACTGCTTTAGTCTTAATAAATAATCACACAATGACAATGACATTGACCTTGACCTTCATAGATTACAGATGTGTGGTGACTGTGTACTTTTAAATTACATTTGTTACAACAATGCAAACAAGAATTTTATCCTATGTTGTTGTTTGGTGGTCTTTAAAATCATCATCATGTTGTAGTTGGATTCACTGATCTCTCATTTAGTTTGAGTGATGTGCTGATAATCCGATAATAATAGTTTAAGATCAGGATCAGGGTGTTTGACTGCAATTTGTCTAGAAAGATTTCGAAAAAAAACTTAATCTACAGAAGAACTCCAAAACACACAGACATGAAGAATAAGCGTATTACAGGGATGAATACAGAAAACCTGACACTAAAATACAAGAGCCCAACTAAAGCAAACACTGATCACAATAATGGTGAACATTAATGGGGTATATGCACATATCCGCTAAAATCTCAGCCAGCTAAGCCACGTCCGCTCTTATAGAGCTGAGGTCATTTTTCACCAAGTAATAACGATGTGTTTAGTAAGAAAACGATAGAATTTCAGCGAAGCGACATCACCACAGCTGAGCATTGTTATGTGCCTCCTGTGATCATGCCTCCAGTAAATGCATTTGCACTTAGCTTTTTTAAATATATATATATATATTTGTGGATGTAGCTTAAAACGGATAGCCTGAAGCAATTTTCCTATTTGGTTGTTGATGTATGATGTAGTGTTTGAATAATTTGATTCATGTTGTTGACCGTACATGCATCCTGAAACGGCCGAGTGAAAAATGCCATTGTTCACTATGGACGCTGAAGTAATGGAGCTGGCTGAGATTTTTGTGGAAATACGTCCCCCCTTTGTGGGTGCAAAAGTGATATTGATTCAATGCCATTAACATTGACAAATCAACAGTTTTTAATATCGATTCAATGATTGCTTGCTGTCAGGATAAGATCTCGATTGGCTGTTTTAGGTGTGTTTAATTTGGGTCAGAGGTACAGTGTTTTGATATTTTTTGTTCTTTTCTTTGATATGGTGCTGCTTGTGTTATTTTTCCCCATTAGTGTGTGTGTGTGTGTGTGTGTGTGTGTGTGTGTGTGTGTGTGTGTGTGTGTGTGTGTGTGTGTGTGTGTGTGTGTGTGTGTGTGTGTGTGTGTGTGTGTGTGTGTGTGTGTGTGTGTGTGTGTGTGTGTGTGTGTGCGTGCGTGTACTGTATTTGTAAATATTGTAAATATTTTTTCAAGTTTAGAAAGCGTGAATGACAACGCAATGGCTCTTTTAAGTTTTATAGGTCATATATTTTACATCTGATGCAAATCTGTTGCTTTCCTTGAAAAGTTTACATAGATATTTGCAATGTAAACTTTGTTTCCTCTTAACCAGGACATATTAAATATGCAGTTAACAAATGATATGGTATCAAAGAACTGTGTTTTTCCATGCTCTACCAACTCGCCATTGCAGTATTGCCATGTTTGGACAATTTGTACAAATGTGATGTTCCTCATTTGTATATGTTTTTGGATATAGGAGTTTACCACATGTTAAACAATCAGCAGATTCTTACCCAGATGGCAAACAGCAGATAGAAAACATTGAATCAATGTTAAAAATCTAGAGAGCACAAAATTAAACCTAAATGAGAGGTTGATCTTCAGTTCTGACTGTTGTTACAGGTATACTAGAATGCTTCTTATTATCATTACTATCAGTTTATCTTGTCATGTGATTCTTGTACTTTTAATTGTATTCAATGTGTTATTTCTACTGTTTCAGATTGATTTCATGCTGTAAATCCAGCAGCAATGGAAAGACTGATTCATGCGCTACTGTTCTTAGGTCAGTTTGTAACTTTACAAAGGATTTTCTGTAGATTCTGATGTTCATTTTTTTTCTTCACTATCAGTGTTTTTTAGAGCTGAACTCATCTATAGATCACTACAGAGACATGAATCTGCAACTAGATAGAATATCATGAAATACACTGTGTTGCCAGAAGTATTGGGTCACTCTATCTTATAAACATGTTTGATGACTTTAGTAATTTAACTGAACTTGAGAACTTAACTGGTCTGCATAAAACCAAGTCCTGAACCCAGCTGAACATCTTTGGTGTGACTTTAAATGCAGACTTTGAGTCAAAGAACTCATCACTCCACATCAATGGCTTGTTCACAGGAGTCGTCATTTTGGGACAGGAAAATGGGCTTTTGAATATAGTAAATATAATAATACTTTTGGCAATATAGTGTATATCAAACACTAAAAAAGATCAAACAAAAGCAATTCACCACAAGTTTATCTTAAGCACTTAAGGACATTTATAGTTAATTTTTTTATCTGGACTCCAAATGATATAGAATTAATGAATATCTTATACAGTATTTCAGACTTTAAAACAGTTATGACATACAAAATAATACAGAACCTAACATTTGGAAGTCAAGGGTCAAGAGCCCAACTCAAGGAAAAACTGATCACCAAAATGGTGACATCCAACTGAATTACTTTCAACAATATTAAATGTTAAATAATAAATGTTAACTGTTTATTGTCAATAAGAGTCTTTGTAGATGTATAACAAAAATTAAGTCAAAGTGATTTGTAATTTTGTAATAAGAAAATAGCAATTCACATTCACATAGAAATTGTTTTTATAACGTTTTCAAAATGACAAATTGTAATGTTCCTCCAACATTAACGTAACGAGATACGTTATTAAAACATTAAAAAATAAACACTTTCAATGTTTTCAGAACATGTTTTCGAAAACATCAGAAATATTGTTCATAGAACAAACTTTTGTTAGCCGATTTAGGCCTTTAGCAGAGAGAATATTTTTGTGTTTTGCGTCTTCTGTAACAGTTTTGTTTAAACATTCCTTTTTAAGTTGTGTTTGTTCTGTTTTCTGTTAATGACAGTGACAGTCTAATTGCTCATTCCCACCGAGCAAATATGTGACCCTGGATCACAAAACCAGTCCTAAGTACCACAAGAACATTTGTAGTAATAGCCAAAAATTTGCCATTTTTCTTTTATGCCAAAAATCATTAGGATATGAAGTAAAGATCATTTTCCATGAAGATATTTTGTAAATTTCCTACCATATCAAAACTTTATTTTTGTGAGTAATATGCTATGCTAAGGACTTCATTTGGACAACTTTACTCAATATTTTTTATTTTTTGCACCCTCAGATTCCAGAGTTTTAAATAGTTATATCTCGGCCAAATATTGTCCTATAATAACAAACCATACATCAATAGAACGCTTATTTATTCAGCTTTTAGATTATATAAAAATCTCAATTTCAAAAAATTGACCCATAAGACTGGTTTTGTGATCCAGGGTCACATGTGTCTAAAAGACATATTTTCTATGTTTTGTGGATGTTTAAAAGACATCCTTCAGATGAGCCAAAAATGAAAGGTTTTATTTTGTCTTTTTATGACATCTGAGCATCTGAAATTGATCATCAGGAGAGGTCTCCCCCAAGAAAAGATATGTCCAAAACATGTCTGTACTAAGTTGAAATATGTAGTTTAAATGTGTTGTTTTTAAAATTAATTTCAGTATTCTGTCAACAGGACTCTGTCTCTTCATCCAGAGCAGGCTTATGTCATGTCAGTATATTCTGATCGATGAGCAGAAGACCTGGGATGATGCACGAGTTTACTGCAGACAGAATCACATTGACCTGGTCACTGTTCAAAGCAATGAAGACTGGACAAACTTACAAAGAGAAGTTGGATCTGCATTTCCTTCAGCGGCATGGATTGGCCTCTACAATGACATCAGTAGTTGGCGATGGTCTTATCAAGATGAGCCTTTGAGGTTTTTTAACTGGAATGCTGACGAGCCAAACAACAAAGATGGTAAACAGGAATGTGGTTTCATGGAGCTATCCACATGGCGTGATCTGCCGTGCAACAGTGTGTTTAGCTTTTTTTGCTACAATGGTAAGAAATTATCTTTGTTCTTTTGTTTGTTCTTTTTTTTTTACAAACCATAACCCACCTACACTTTAAAAAATATTTGGGCCAATACATAATATTTATGTATTTTGATTGCATGTAGAATTTCCATCCATTTGGATTACATGTTTTTAACTAAACAAAATAAAGTTAATGTGATACTAATGCAATATCGCTCGAGTAGGAGTGTGATGTTGCTCTATATCAGCACGGCTATGAGACGATCACAGCCGCTGATATAGAGTAACATCACACGACTACGAGTGCGATATTGCATTTATACAACAGTTTGACGACACAAGTGTGTAGATAAATCAAAAACAACATCGGAGTGTCTTTAAAACCCTCTGGTTTTTAAAGGAAATGGGGAACTACTTTCTTCCACCATGAATTCCAGACTAGCGCAGTTAATCTAACCGTCACGTTTTTTAAATTAGCATGTGCGTGTGTGAATGAAAAAGAGAGTGTAAAAGGAAACTCACTGAGGATGCGTTAATCCCATTGCACTGCGGTACTTTTACATTTCTATTTAATGTAAACATGTAACGGAGGCCAGCTAGTGTGAGCGCTGTACAGGTTAAATCACACTCGACCTCAAGCGACAGATGATAGCGGCTGCTGTCTTTACTCCACGTTAGATCGTCCGTCTCCCTTGCCGGACCGATCGACGGTTCGATCCACTCTAAACATGCTGTCGGGGGTTTTCCGAGGATCAGGATTGAGAACCCCTGAGGTGAACTTGATTTGACTTGAGACTTGACTTGCTCACACTTCTGGAAAATAATAAAACAAATAGGAATGCGTTCATTCCCTTTTAGTGTAGAGTAGTTTTTAATTTTCCTTGCCATGAATGCAATATAAGTTTATTGTCAAATTAAAACTAAAACAGCATAAAATCATAACTGTTAATCATTATCTTTTGTAGTTTTGATTATTCTTGCACAACAAATCCTTCACTGAAAACTACTTTATGTCTTATTACAGAGCAGCAGACAGGAACAAACAGATTTGTTTTCATCTCTGATGTATCAAGAACCTGGACTGATGCTCAGAGTTACTGTAGACACACTGTAAAAAATGTTCCGTAGTTTTTACGGAAAAATACCGGCAGCTGTGGTTGCCAGTAAAATTCCGTAAAAAATACGGGAAAAGCACGTAAACAGTGATGAAGTTCAAGAACTTCAAGCTATGATTGAATTAATTTCATTTGAGTCTTTTATATTGAGAGCATTTCTTTACATACAATTAAAACATTCACCTAATGCTTAAAAGTGAAAAAATTACATTTCCTTCACATATTTCCGTTTATTTCGTTATAATAATCAACAGTCATTTTTAAACAAAACAACATGCAGTATGACATCAGAAACTTCTGGCCTGACTTTGACTTAAACACAGACTCCACTCTTCAGCATAGCGGTGACTAAAAAACCATTTAACGGTCAGAAAAGAAAAATTCCGTAGTTTTTACGGAGAAATACCGGCAGCTGTGGTTGCCAGTAAACTACCGTAAAAATACGGGAACATCCTGTTTTTATTCATCCAATCAATTCACAGAGGAAAACATGAGCCACACCCACTATTCTTCCTCATTAAATATTCAATTTAACTTTGAAATACGTCAGAATAATAAAGACGATCATAACTTCTGCTTCACAGGGACTTAAGCATAACATCAATGAATGTTGTTTAAAGTCACCGTTATTGTGATCAGTGTTTACTTTAGTTGGGCTTTTCACCCGCGATTTGTTAAACAAGTTTTGTTTTGATTGCTATGCTATGGTGTGTTTTATAAAACATAATCGTCATAGTAAATAGAAACAAAAGAAAATGTAAACAGGAGCTTTAGTCTGGTTTTCATTATTGTAACTACTCAATGAAGCAATTTTTTTTATGTTTTGAAGTTTTTTAATAACATTGTGAATGAGCTTAAATTTGAGAAACAGCAACCATTATTTGAAAAAAGTTTTTGAGCAGTTTGGAAAAAACTGATATTGATTTTTAACACAGACATCAAGAATCAGTGTATGAATCTCAACAGTGGTGACTATCAAATGAAAAGCTTCATGCCGCAATGCATCCTGGGGGACATGAATGAGTTTTTCTACTTTGATGGTACCCAGAATGCCTTGCGTTTATCATATTTGGTCGTTTTTGTGGTCACCATTGTTGAGATGAATAGGTTTATTATTGATATTTGCTAGTCCAGTTAGTTCTGTAAATAATGTGTTGTAAAGTCCCTCAAAATATCTTTCTGTCAGTCTCATTCATAACATCAGTGAGCATAATAAAATAATTTTAAAACATTGAATAAACCAGTAGATGACAACTCTTATAACAAATAACATGATGACAATTTCTCTTAGCTTTCTCCACCATAACAGATGTGATTTAATCACACAGTTACAGCAGCTTAAGAAAATCTAACACAACAAAGCAAAGAGTCAAGAGTCCTACTAAAGCAAACACTGAACACCATAATGGTGACTCAACAAAACCATCAACATCTACACTTGTGTTCATTCTCAATAAGAACTTTTGTAGATGAACCACAGAAATAAAGTCACAGTGATGTAATAAGTGGGTGTGTTAATAGTGTTTGTGGAGTTGTTTAATGGTGAGGTTTTAGAGAAAAAACTGATTGTTAAAAACTCTTTTACAACGTGTTTTTCCCAAAAAAAAACGACAGAATTTCACTGACAGGTTTTACAATGTGTGACAGGTTTTTTCCATAAAAATGACAGAATTTCACTGACAGCTTTTGCAACTTGCGATGTGTTTTTTTCCGTAAAAACGACAGAAATTCACTGTTAATTTCACTGACAGGTTTTACAGTGTTTTTCCGTATTTTATACGGAAGTCTTCTGACAACAGTCTTTCTCAGTGAAAACTACAGAATTTTCCTGTTAATTTCACGGACATTTTTTACAGTGCAGCATCACACAGATCTGGCCACCATCCGCACTCAAGATGAGAATGACCTGCTGGTGAAGATGATGCAAGGAGTCGCAAAAGTATGGATCGGTTTGTTCAGAGACTCGTGGAAGTGGTCCGATGGAACAAATGTCTCCATATCCTCCATTAACTGGCTGTCTAATACACGTGACGTAACTGGGCAGAATCGACCTTGTGGTGCTGCAGGTCCTGATGGTCTGATAGATGATAAAGACTGCTCAACAGCCCTTCCATTCATCTGCAAGCACCGTAAGTTTTATGAGTTAAGTTTTCTCAGCCACCCATTATGCATGTCAAACGTCAAAAATACATTGCTTCAAAGATATTTGGTGAGAAAGTGATCTTTATACTACTGAGAACATGCATACTTCTTATTAGTAACTGCATTATTAATAATTCAATAAATTGTGTTGCCAGCTTGTTACTGTAGATCATACATTTACAAAAAGCTCTTATTAAGGTGTAACGGTTGGATTTACTTGCAATTGCTAAAAGAGAGCTCTAACCCTGATCAAACACACTTGAACAAGCTCATTAACGTCTTCAAGATCACAAAACCCAGATAGCAAGAGAGCAGATGAGAGCCGTTGAAAAATTGTTAATTTGTCAATGTTAATGGCATTGAATCAATATCGCTTTTGCACTAGCAAATATTGTTTACCAGTGTTTGCTTTTTGATAAAATGACAAGAACATTTCTGAACATAATGTACATTTACATTTACATTTATTCATTTGGCAGACGCTTTTATCCAAAGCGACTTACAATTGAGGAAAACAGCAAGCGATTCGTCTAAGTAAGCAATATTCACGAGAAGTGCTAGTAATGCAAGGTTTCAAATACAACGTCAAGATAGTATAAGCAAGTATATAGAGAACATTAGAAAAGGAAAAATAGGGGTAAAATGCAAAAAAAAAAAATTTATGAGACAGTTAAGTGCTCATGGAAGAGGTGGGTCTTCAGCTGTTTTTTGAATTGTGATCTGATTGGTGTAGATCAGATGATGTAGATCTGATTGGTTTTAATTATTTTTTAGTAACAACATATTCTAAGTTGTGAGGAAATAGGGCTACTGTTATTCATTTTTTTTCAGGATTTCTATATATTAAATGTGAAACATGAATATACATGTATATAAACTCAATGTAGTAGTTGACCCTTTTGAGGCATTCTTCAATGTGAATTGGATAATTAACAATAATAATCGACAATTATGATTTTTGCCAGAAGTGTGCAGCCCTATTTCCTCACAACTTGTATTTTTAATAGATCTAAAGCAGCAGATCGTGAGAGTGGAGGTGAAATCTGGTGTGAATGTAAATGATCCTGCAGTGATGGAGACAATCTTACATTTGGTAAGTATTAAACCATACACTGAAAAAAGTGTCGATTAAAATTTACTTGAAAAAAGCTTTTATTAGAAATTCTCAGGTAAAGTGTACATTGAAATTTCATGTAACTTTACTCACTTTTCATTTGCAACCACCATAAAAAACCACCAAAATTGTGATCAGTGTTTCATTTAGTTTAGCTCTTGACTTCTGTTTTTAACATCAAGTTTTCTGTATTTCTGTAATTAACTGAAGAACGTTTGGTATGGCTCAACATGGTGTGGTGGTCGTTGTTGTCGTCGTCGACAAACTTGGTTAAACTAGTATGAATGGTTTAACACGAATTCCATAACTTTTTGTCAGCACTGTTTCTAGGTGCTGCATAACAAATTTCGTGTAAATCAGACATTCTAGTAGGAGTTACATTAAAACATAACATATGTTTGAGTCATGTTTCCTTAACATGAAATGAACATGTAGCAAGAACATGAGTGAATAAAGTAAACTTAACATGAAATGAACATGTAGCAAAAACAAATCACCATTATTGTGCTCGGTGTTTGCTTTAGTTGGGCTCTTGAGTTATCTTTTAATGTAAGATTACTTTTGCCTATTAAAAATGTGTTGCTGTACATTTGTTGTGGCAAAGAAAACAAGGGGTCCAGCAAGATCCAGTGTAATCGTTGTGAAGTTACTTGGGTTGATGTGTTGTTATTTTGCTAACATTATGTGATGCTATAGAGTAAAATTATGGTTTTACATTTTCTTAGGAATTAACAAAACATGCCAAAAAAGTTATAATTGCAGAATTAGACATAAAGAATCAGTATATGAAACTCAACAATGGTGACAATAAACAAAAGAAAGCTTAACGCTGCAATGCATGCTGGGTAACATTATAGTACAAAACTCATTCATGACTCCCAGCATGCATTGCAGTTGATCTGTTTATCTGAATTAGTTTGACGATTGTCACCATTGTTGAGGTTTGTATGACGAGTGTTGATGTCTAAATGTGTCATTTGTGATCATGACTTATCAAATACTAACATACTAATTTTACTAACATATTAAAACATCTCTAAGTGTTCTCTTATGGAACAGCACTTTCTTGATGCTTTACATGTGCTCTCATTAATCACATTTATAAGCATTGGAGGAGAAGAGAGAAATTGACTTAACAAATGTTAAGAATCAAGGTCCCAACTAAAGCAAACACTGATCACAATAATGGTTTGATGAAATTGGAAAAGAAATTCAACAATAATTGTAAGTGCAAACATTATTTTGCTTCAATGCCATTATCATTACCAAAATAAATAATTGTTAATATTGATTCAATGTTGCTATCAGGGTATTAGAGTTTAGTATTCAGTTGTTTTAGGACTTGTGCAGAAGAGTATCTTGTAGGGTTTACTTGATTCACTCTTCTTCACTTAACACGTTAATTTCATGTTGAGTTTACTTGATTCAGTCATGTTCTTTTTACATGTTAATCTCGTGTTAAGAAAACATGATTCAAACATGTGGAACCACTGTCCATGACTGAATCATGTTAAACCAAAGAGCTTCTTTTTTTAAGTGCAAGTTTGAGCTAGAAACCTATACAATTGTGTTAAATTAAAGTGATTTGTTCATGTAAAGTGAACAGCTTAAAAAAATAAAAATTTTTGAGTGCATTGAAACAGTGTGTTAAAACACGTTTGATTGGGTAAAAGATGAAGAGATCTAGTAGCTGTTTTAAATTTATCGTTTAATATTTATGAAGCACTGAGTGTGTCGTGTTATTACTTTGATATTACAGATTAGTGTTATGATTGTCAAACTTCATGCAGCAATGCATGTTCTGTGAAAGTTCACCAAATAACGTCCCCACACCCTTTAAAAAACTCCACATCGTGACCATCTCGGAACATTCTGGAAATGTATTCCACACCAGCAGGGACATTATGAGAACGTTCTCATGACAAAACATGTCTTAGTGGGACTACTGTCTGTAATCATTTATTTATTCGACATCGGTTGCCATTTTGGTTTTGGTTTTAGTCGGAAAGTTATTTTTGTTCACAATTTCAGTTTGTAAGTTGTTGACAATGCCTACAAGGGCATGAGTTTATTTTTACTGTACTGTCTGACAGAACAGTCTACAAACATTTTCTTCACTACTACATGTGTTTTTGATCAGAAAAAACTATTACAAAATAAAAGAGCATTGTATTCATAACCAAAATACATTTTATTCATTTACTGAGTCAATATTGCTTTATACAGATGTGGTACATATATTGTCTGTTACAGTGCTGAGTTAACATTTCAGGATATTATTTCCTATTTACAGAAAACTATATATAAAATAATCAATAAGCTCAATGCCATCCAAACTATTTACTTAATGATAGTGTATTGCTTTACACAGTTACAATTTTGTGTTAACACGTTTCAGTAGCATATAAGCACTTTTACACATCATATCACGTTCACAATCTTAATGTATACCTAATCCAAATCTGAGAATCTTAATGTCAACCAAACGGTCTCTTAACACCTTAACTCAGACAGATTATTTGACAAACAACAGTGTGAACATTTATATACAATAACCCAAAATGCTTCATTTAGGCATCATTCACGGGTCAAAAAACTCGGTAAGCACACTTCTTACTCGTCTTTCCTCAGGTTTATTGCATTCTGTTTGGAAGATATCGTGCTGTGTTGGTGGCTAGAAGTCTCTGTTGTATTGTGACAAATCTTACTACTTTTCAACACTTGTCAGAAAGCAAACAACTCCTACTAATCATTTTTAAAACCTTCATTTCTTTATCGATGCACATGAATTCTTATTGAAACACAAATACAAACATTGAATGAAAGAAAGTTAACTTGATGAAGGTTAAGAGTCAAGAGCCCAACTAAAGCAAACACTGATCACAAAAACGGTGGTTTGTTGAAATTTCAACATTAATAGCGAGTGCAAAAGTGATATTGATTTAATGACATTAACATTAACAAATCAATCAGTTTCCAACATTGATTCAATGGTTGCTTGCTATCTGGGAATTGCCATTAAAATGAATATGTTTTAATATAATGCATAGTGTAACACTTATTTTTGTTAAAATAATGTCTAAAATGATTCTGCGTTGATGTTATAAGATGTTGAAAATAAGTCCACAACAACCACATTTCAACTAAATTTATACCTTCTATAGATGGACGTCAACACAGAAAAACTTACATTCTGGCTCCTCAGGGGACGTCTTTGCTCAATAGGTTTGTTTGATCAGGGTTGGAGCTAAACTTTGCAGTGCTCTGGCCCTCCAGGGTAAGATTTGAGGAATCCTGATTTAATGTCTATAGTTATTGGTTGAAATAATTGATTTGCAGGGTGCCCAATCCTGGTCCTGGAGATCATCCATCCTGTAGAGTTCAGCTTCAACCCTAATCAAACACACCTGAAGCAGCTAATCAAGATCTTCTGAATTATGCCGTGGTCCACTGACTTCCATTCAAACGCATGCGAATGCGGCAGACCGGAAACGCAAGCTTATGCAAAGATATTTTGCTACGGAGCTAAGTTCAAGTTTGGTGAACTCTAATCTGCGAACGAAACCAATTGAAGATCAAAACTTAACAGCGCGACCTCTCGGTACAGAAATGTATAAGATGGAGGATATCCTGCTCCCGCCCCTTTCCGCAGCACCGTCCGAACGAATTTCGCACGTTCAAAGTCTAGTCTGACTGTGGCTTTACTTGAAAAATAACAGACATGTGTATTTCATTAGGGTTGAAGCTGAAGTCTGCACTAAAAAAAAGTGTGGAGTCAAATTTACTTGAAAAAAGCTAGTAAGAGCTGAACTAAAGGAGTTTCCATGTAAAATCTGTAGACAATTATTTGTTGCTTTTATTAGAAATTCTCAGGTAGTTTACTTTGAAATTTCAAGCAACTTGTACTTATTTGTAACCCAGATAGTAAACAACCACCATCAAAAACCACCATTATTGTGATCAGTGTTTCATTTAGTTGAGCTCTTGACTTCTGATTTTTGAAAAAAGCAACTTACAAGTGGAAAAAGCAAAAAACACTCCATCAACATGCTAAACAGCAGGGGTGTTGCTAGGCATTTTTAGTTGGGTTTTAGCTCTCTTAAATGTTTAGTTTAGTCTCCCTAAAAACTGTGATTAATTATGTAATTTGCACAGGAGTTTGAGATTGCTAAATCATCTTTAAAACTCTTATTATGAAAAAGGTGGCAGGCAGCGTTATTAGCGCGTTCTTTATCTTCAGTCCACAGCGGCACAGCACACGGGCACAGAGTGAAGTGAACATCATGAGCAGAGTACAAGGTGTGTGCATTCACACGACATCTGCATCTTTGCCATTGTTTGTTATAAATTCAGTTTATGTAATGTGATGCGGGAGTGATAAAAGACCTTCCCCTCATCACGCTGTTAACGTTATAACGTTGTTGACCTCCAGCAAAATGAAAGTACTTCACACCAATGACTGCATACTTTAGAAAACGATCATGATGATATTTTAGCGTACAGAAATGTGTAATTAATCATAAAGTGCTGTTTTATTTTTCTGCAGCGGTAGTTATAGAGAGCTGAAGGTAGTTTGAGAGCTCCTCAAAGAAGACAGGGATACTGGTGCGGCTGTAACGTTACTTTGATTCAGTTCCGAGTAAACAGAAGTGTACATAAAAGCTCTTTGCAGGATTTTTATTATTAATTTAAAACATATTGTGTATGTGACAGATGAACTCGCAGTCATGCACAGGAGTGACAGCGCTCCAACTTATCAGAATGAATGGCAGGGAAACATCATATCAAGTTATTCCTTCTACTAAATAATGACTGAGCAGTTTGTGACATTTATTATATGGATTTGTGGCTGTTGTTGTCACTTTAATCGATCAATTTGCAACATTTATAATTCAATGTGATATTCATTTTAATAACAATAACTCGTTTTTATTCTGCATATTCTTTCTTTATTTTAGTAATGTATACAATACGTAGTGCTTAGAAAGTGGCTATCTATACATATTTACTTGGAGGCTGAGCCCCCCTAATATTGAAAACCTAGAAACGCCCCTGCCCAGATTCCCTCCACTGGCCATCTTCAATTATGGGCTCCTAATAATGCCCACCCTCTAAATTGTCTCCCCCTCCCTCTTTATGAAGAAAAAGCATGTAAATAAAGATCTTACAAAGGGGCTGTGGTAAGCAATATGCATCACAGCACTGTGCACAAGGTATCTTGGAATCTTCAACACAATCTAAATTCAGAATGAAAAACATCAATATTATTAACAAAAGAACTGCAGAAGAACTCTGAAGTTGTCTGCCTTGAAGTAAAGAGGTTGAGGTTCAAATAGGCAGTACACAAACACCATTAGCCAGAATGAAAGTGTCATGTTCAAGGTATTACAAGAGACCACTCTAATTGTGGCCATTAATGAAATGAGAATAAGATATGATTTAAGTTTTATGACAGCTTACTGAACTTCTCAGTGAGCTCCTTGACAGAGCTAGTTTCTTCTGCTGTCTCTTTTTCATCTTTTAGCTGCATGTTAGATGTTGAAGGTTGAGGTTGGGTGCTCTCTGCAAGGTTGGTGGTGTTCGTGTTGGTTCTGTTTTTAAAAACGGTGGCTTTCAGCTCAGAAAAGTTATTTTCAAATGAGCTCAGATCCATGTCTTTGCCTTGCACAAGGATAATGCCTGTCTTGTAACAGGATATTGTGAGAACGGGAAAATTTGTGTCCCGTGTTTCATCGTAACATATAATGAATCTTTCACCATAGTCAATGTCTTCTTTAACAAAATGCTTGTATTGATTGCAGATTTCTGATTTCCACACAGAAATCTGTGTGCTGTAGAAGATGAGGTCAGTTTTATGTGTTTCGCCATTCTGAGGAGTTTTGTCACAATAAAGAGTATCTGGATTTTCTCTCAAGGTGCGCTCTCTGTATTTCTTCTTGCTCTGCTTGGTTGTAAACTTGTCTGGGTAAACAAACTCGATGCTTTTACTGGTGCTCATGGTGATGGTCTGATTCAGATTTCAGCTTGAATTGATAAGATATTTTATGTTTAGTCCAGTTTAGTCCTTAAGTGTGTTTTGGAGAGATTCTGCAGAATGGTTGTCTCCTTCCTTGTGTCAAAATGTATTTCCTAGGGTGACAAAACAGGGTGAGCATTACTAATGTTATTAATTGGATCACAACATGTTTTGTTTTATTTTGTAACCTGATTTGTTTAAAAAAAAAAGTAGTGTTTGACCTCTTTTTTCGTCTGTTTTTAACCTTCTTTTGAAAAAGTATGATGTTTGTGTTACCGCTTTAAGAACAGTCAGTTGCCTTTAATGTAAACACCCTCTTTTATGTTCAGCAGAAGAAAGAAAGTCATACAGGTTTGAAATGACATAGGAATGAGTAAATAATGGCAGAATTTTCATTTTTGGGTGAAGAATGATAAAATGCCAACAGAATGATTTTGCAACTTTAAAAATGTAATTCTCAGTTACAGTTGTACTTGATTTTCTAAACAAGTGTGCGCCCGAGTCCGTGTTGCTTTCAAATTCATGTGAACTGCGCCTCTGTTCACATCTATTATCCCTATAGGAACATGAAATATGACTCACAAAATGCTTGTTACATTTATATATTTTGTAAATGAAGAAAACTACCCAGCAAGTGCGGGGGCGCGAGATGACTCATGGACAGATCACACAGGAACAGACATAGAAACGGAAATGACAATGAGTCAGGACATCAGCCCAACAGATGTTGGAACAATACCAGTCAGCAAATCAAATCCACATGGGTTAGGGATCTCTAGCCTTTTCTGATTTTCTCTGTGTACTGGCTTACCAACTTAATATTGTATCTGAAACGTTGCATTGCATTACTCTGAGTGTCATCGGGTAAAGAGTGTGTTGACAAGTTATTCCAGCTGGATGAGATTTCTATAGAAACAGGCAGTTATAATTCCAGAAGGTATGGATGTCAAAAGAGATTTGAATGATGAATGCTTGCCAAGAGCACAATCATTTTAAAGGAAATAGCATTACTTAAAGGCAGTCTGTTACACAAAGCACCTGATACTGTAACATGCTTCAGCCAACAACAGAAAATAAATGAAAACCATAAAACACAAGAAAAATACATAAAAACAAAGCACAAACAAATACATGTAGCTACTGTATGAAGAAAACTGACATTGTATTGCACAACCACACTGTTAATGTTATTAATGTGTTCATTTATCTTTGTAGCACTCTTTATTCTGATCTTGAAAACGTTCTTGTTCTGTCAAAACATTTCTTGAGAAGCACCTTTATCCACAAACATTGTATAAAGTAATGTGGTGTCCTGCTGTGGCAAATTACATTATTTACTTTTTTTTTTAAATATATCAGGTATTCAAAATATTATAAACTAATAAAAGTCATACCTCTCTCTGCGACTTCACTTCTTTTCCTAACGACAGATAAGACTGTAATGGGGTCAGGGGGAGTGTCCAGCATTTTATACATAGGGTGGCAGGGGAGGGGCAAAAGCATAAAAAGGGGTGGCAATGTTTGCATTAGCATAGTTGGTTTGTCAGGAATATGAGCATAAATGACAGGAACCCATGCTGTTCTTTAACAAGTGAGTGTAAACTGCTTCAAGTTTTTTTTCAAGGGTGTTAGAATTGTGTTCTCCCCTCATCCAATGCAATCCCAGATAGCAAAATTGTTGCGGCCCAGATTCGGCCCAAATCTGACACGTTCATTTGGCCTACATGTGGCAAATGTGGTATGTGAGCCAAATGAAAGTGTCAGTTTTGGAGCGGATCTGGGCCAGAAAAAGCAAACTGTGGGCCAGAGTAGGGTCAACTTTAGTTTATTTGGTTTACATTTGGCTAACATGTGGCATTGCCATGGTTTGCTTGTGGCTCAGATCTGGCAAACAGGAGCGGACCGCCCAAGTGCCATCATTCCATGCCGTATGTGGGCCAAATTAACGTGTCAGTTATGGGCCGAATCTGGGCCGCAACAATTTTGCTATCTGGGATATGTTATGCAATGTAATGCTTATGGGTCAGTTCAGGACATTGCTCTGTAGGGATTCAAAAGCGGAAGCAAGGTTATTTTGATCAGTTTCGTATAGAACACAGGAAAGGAGAACTCCTGACACTGCAGCTTCATCTGCTCTTCGGTTTCCTATGGAAACAAAATCATCACTTCTCCACATGTGCACCCAGCATTGTGTTTTGGTAGAAGAATAGTATCTAAAAGAGAAGAAACAAGTGAAGCATTAGGGATAGGTTTACCATCAGATTTTAGAAATGTTTCCATAATGCCCCAAAGTCCAATACAACACTTACAATCGCAATATATTGTTTTGCATTTGTCAGCCATGAGTTCACAAGCCTTTCCTTCAAAATTAAATTAAAACCAGAATTGACTGTCTTTATGTACCGGTACACTGAAAAATGCATTTGATAAATTAAAGAATATTATAGACATCAGAATGATTTTCATTTCTGTCTCAATTTATCCTTACAGATGCATCAGTCAATAGTCTTAGCAGGTGTAAAGCACCTGATACCCAAGTGCACTTTTTGTTGCACGTTGTATCATTGCCCCTTGTGCCCTTCACTGAAGCCAATGATAGAAAGAAAAGTTCAGGCTCATTGGGAAGTCCACATACAAATTGCAATAATTTTCCAAGGTAAGATTAGTATATTTTAAAATTATTACAATTTGTCTGTTTGAAGCACTTCAAAAGGGTACTAATATGTATGAGAGGCTGTTCAAGACATATTTCAAACTTACTCTCGCACACACTACCAAAATCATTTAGTCCGTGTGTCATCCGTTTATTTTCTTATTGATTTAATATTTAAGTTGTTTATAGATTGTAGCAGAATGAATCACGTGTGCCTTGGTGCCCAGGTGATTCTATTGATTTTAAATAATAGCCTTGAACTTGCGGGTATATAAGGGTGAGAGTTGGCCACCTAGACGCGCGTCATAGTCTACCTCACCCCTGTGGTGGCGTTATCTGTCGTTGCCGAGGGTAGGATAGTTTTTTTAATTGCAATTTTCTTTTGTGTGAATGTTAAAGGCAGTTATATTCACTTTTAGGAAGCACCGTATGTTTCCACTGCTGGCCGAATCCTAGCTGCCCAATAGTCCTATGCTGCCGATAAGTGAATGCCACAAATGGCGTGGGCTGTAGCTCGGGTATGTATTGGGTTCGTTTATTCTTTTTATGGAGTTTAGTAATACATTGTTGCTTATGTCCGGCAGGTTCACAACTGTTGAAGAAAAGGGGCTTAAAGACCCTTTGGAGCTAAAGGCTAGATGTGAGTACCACATTGCTGTTTTGCCCATTGTTGGTTTCTTTGCAGTTTGTCGTCACTTGGCATCCGAGCCGGCGCGTCTGTCTTTTAACGAACTGGTTCTGATTATTGTGCTTGCCTTTTAGCGGTGGGTTTTGACAGCTCGATTGTACCTCAATGTGTCATTTTCGATGAACTTCGTGTGTGGCCGTTGGGCTGTTTTGAGTTCTGTTTGTTTTGTTTTCCTTGCCTCACTTTTTTACATTCTAGGTTTCGGTGCTGATGCATGGGCGTTGCTCTTTTACTGCGCGAGTAACCTTATGTTATATTGTATTGTGAGGAACGTGGTTTTTTTGTTTTTTTATTTTTAAGATGTGTTTCAATTGATTTGTGTCATTAGATGTTTAATTTGGAATTTTCTGTGTATTGTGTTTGTGTCTTTTTTTTCTAGCTCTTGGGTAATCTGGAGGGGGAAGCTGCACGTTGTGTGTGATGGTTGTTTCTCTTTGTCACATTTGAGTGCTGTGCAATTATATTTGTACCTGATTTGGTGTGCCTGTGTGATGGGTGTGGTGTGGTAGTTAAGTCTGTAACCAGCCACCCACTGCAGTCCCCTGCTTTTAATTTCTTTTCTCTCCTCTTGTGTGTGTGTTATAGACCATTTAGCAACTTAAAACTTGATCTTAAATACGTCTTAATATCAGGATTTAATAAAGAATTTTTCTACATTTAGACTCATGTCTCTTGCCTGAATCCTTCTGGTAATGAAACTGTGTCCTTAGTATTAGTCCTTTTGTTTCCTCACAGGGTCTTGAGGTGGTGTAGTCGACAATTTAGGTTAAATTCCTTAACTGGGCCCTATTAGGCTTTATCCCCTAATGGCCGCATGGCCTGTCTTGCAACCACTCCGCTACAAATGTGTAGGTTCTACCTATGAATGAAAAGAGCGGAATTTGTTTGTGTGAATGAGTTTGATAGCGTACATGTGAATGCTTTGATAGTGTGTAAGAGATAGTATAGTAGTGAATGAGAGAGGGTTCGATAGCATGTAAGAGAGTAAAATTTGAAGTATGTCTTGAACGGTCTCTCGTATACTAACGGTAGTGTGAAGTGGGATGTTAGAGGTATTTCATCTTTGTCAAATCTGTTTTGTTTAATTGTTTTTTTCTGATATGCATACTGTTTATAATTTCTAGATAAAAGATTATGCAAATGCAATTCGGCCTGCAGAACAGAGGCCCATTATCATTGCCCTACTTGCAGCAAAACTGTTTTAAGAAGATGTGAGAGGCTCACCTGCAGAAGTGCTTACCTTAATATGTACAACCTGAACTTAATTTATCCTCCTAAAATGTCTATTTAAATTGCATATTAAAAAAATTGAATTTTCATTTTAATTTTGCAGTTACCTTAGAAAGGCAGTACTAATGGTACGAGCTCAAACTCAAACTTCATATATATATATATATATATATATATTTAATATATTTGCTTTTTGGGTGGATGCAACCAATCTTTTCACCATTGAGTTTGCACCAGAGAAGCAGGTGGTTTAGTCTCCATGAAAGTAGGTTTTGTTAGAGGGGTTGTGGAAATTATTGTTCAGCATATTTTTATTTATCATCTTTTGCATCTTTTATTTATCATCTTAATACTGCCAGTCAGTGGTGCTTGGAGAACTCTGGGGATCTTCTTGGCTCAGTTCAGCTTCCTCATATACTGTGCATGGAGGATGATGAAGCTGCTGAGGCCTTGGAACGTTTTTTTTCAGTGCAGAGTGCATTGAGGACAATCTTATTGAGCCACTGATATTTGTTTTTACTTTTATGCAAGATGTGCATACATTTTTAGGGAATGTGTTGGATCAAAAGCATCTTAGAATCTTTTGTCGAACACAAAATTGAAAAACGTGTGTGTTTGTGAGAGAGGAGAGAGAGAGAGAGAGAGAGAGAGAGAGAGAGAGAGAGAGAGAGTGCGTGTGTATATTTTGTGTATGTATATATATATATATATATATATATATAGTATGTGTGTGATACTAAACAACTGATTAATAAGCACCTGTTTATATTCCTTTATTGTAGAATGAGACATTTATGTGTGTGTTTATGTATATTTATTTGTTTATATATATATTTTAGGCTGGAGGAATATGTGTACAAGAATTTTTTTTAATGTATTTTCCGAATATGCGCACCTTTTACATAGGCACACATGCAAAATAATTGGACATTAATAGTATTTTACAGTTCACCTCGTTCACATATTTTCAAGCGGCGTTAACAGGAAGTTCTTTTAACTCGTGCCTTTATTTTGTAAATATCATTTTGACGTATTTCTGTTTTCGGCTGCGAGTGCATGTCTGAGTGCGCATGCGCGGCGGAGAGTGCATCTAGCCAAGCGTTTAATGTTGTCAGCGCAAAATTGTCTTGCGTCCTGCAAAGTTGTAGTGAAATTTATGTAAGTTAATGTTTTCATTTTACTAAAAGCTTGATTAGACTATACAAGATTCACTGTTTAGACGGACTTGAAATGCAGCACGCGATCTTAGAATAAACATAACATTATCGTCCGCTGGTGTGGACGCAAATATAGTTATAGTTCCAGTTAGTTATCGTTATATTGTGAACGCCCCCTAAGTCAGCTAAGAAGATGGCAGGGGTTGTGAGATGTTGTGTACTATTGATGGGGATCTGTTTAAGTAGCCACTCATCACTAGCATCATTTGACACAGGTATGAATACATTTATACATTTCATTTGCCATTCTGACACATATAGATGTTACTGTGACTAACAGTAAAGGTAAAAGCACAATAATGTAAATGAAAACACTATTTATAATTTTACCATTAAATTAAAACCTAATGTGGACTTTTGTTGGTTTAAAACAGACTATAAGTTTATACACTATATTTTTTTACAGTATACTTAATTTCTTTTTTAGGTTAAAACTGTCACTATTGCCTCTAAATGTATTGTAGATCTCTGAAGACCAAATCTTAGTATTTTTCATTCTCCATGCAGTTACGGTGTTAAGGGAAGATCATGGGAAGAACATCAACATCTCATGTGCTACAGATAACAATATCCAGGATGGAGTTTACATGATGAGGAAAAAACTAAATGAATCAAAACTAGAGCAAATCTTCTACTTTTACAAGGATGGCACTTTTACTCTTAAAACACAAAATGTCAGAGTAACTACAAGTGGAAAATTCCCCAGACTCACCGTCACCTTCTACAATCTAACTGTTGCAGACATTGGCCTTTACTGGTGTCAGTTCAATATGGAAGAAAAAGTCACCAATACCAAAGCCACATTGTTATGGGTGACAGGTAAGTGCATGTTATATATACACACACACACATATAATCAAACCTCAGGAGTGACATAAAGTCATCCAACAACAATGTGAAAGCAGGACACCTGAAAACTATGATAAAAAGTTATCATGTAAAAAAAAATTATTTGAACTTTCCTTAAATACATGTACAAATGTGTTGTACATGTGTTGTATTGTTTGACAAATGGAAACTTTAATTCAGAGGCAGAGAATGGGACATTTATTATTATTACTATTATTAATACAGAATGTATATGACATTGTTGGTTTTTATTACAGAAATCCTTCGCTCTGAGAAAAGAGAAACTTGTCAACTTGATACGAATCTCTATGTGATGATAGCTCTGTTTATCATAATATTACTGTGCCTTCTCGGTTTCATCTGTGTGAAGGTCAGTATAACTCATACACACAAAGTTAAATATCAAATGTAAAACTAGCATAAAACAAAACACACACATGTGAAGTACAGTAGTGTTGTACATGTGAAAGCACACCGCACTACACTTATGGCTTATAATATTGGGCCAAATTTCTGTGTGAAATTCCAAATCCTTGTAGTTTTGTAGTTTAACAAGTTAAGCTTTCAAGTAAAAGTAGTTAAAGCAACTTTAAAGACTCTAAAAGAGATTAACTGATACCACAGGGTTAAAAAGTAGAGTTGTTCAGTTTCTATGCACAAACTGCAAATTGACAAAAACTTTATGAGATTATTTGGACCACATATCTATTATTTATTATTATTTTTAAAACATACCAGGATTTTTTTCTATAATAACAAAGCAAACAGTTACGATGTGGAGTTTTTTAAAGGGTGTGGTGGACTTTCACAGAACATTCAGGACCTTCTCTGAACATTTAGGGGGCCGTTTCATTTGACAAGTTAAAGCTGTTATTCATGTTTACAGTGTCATTTTTTCATCAGACAGGTGAAAATGACAGTTAGTTTTGTCAGTTAATTCAAATGATGCACTACCCGTGCATTAAATGGTTTTAATGCACACCTTCCAGCCAATCAGAATCGAGTATTCTAACAGACCATGGTATAAATAATCTTATTCTTAATATGTGATGCAGATGAAGTTGAGTTGTTGAGATCGAGGAAGACTGATCCAGAGATGATCTCCTCCAGACTGAACCGCTCCAGCTCTGTGTTCACCACTGCAGTCATTCAGTTGAATCTGAACCCCTGGAGCCCAATTCTGATAGCAGACGATCTCTCCTCGTACCCAGATCCAGAGATTCATGAGACAGTAATAATGTAACCCCATCCACACCTCAGCAGTCGAGGCTTCATGAAGAACTTCAGTCACCATGAGCTGAATCTCCTGTGAATCAACTGAAACCAGATCCACATGATTCTCTCTGCAGTATCTCAGAGCTTCAGTCCAGCTCACATTCTTCTGGATCAATATCAGCTTATCTGAACACACAACAAAACACAAACACCACAAACTGAATGTAACAACGTTCGTATGTGTATAAGGAAGGAGACAGGGTCGGCGTTGAAAGGAAAACCAAAAGTCTTTATTTCCCTTATTACACGGCTCGTTGGAATGCTTGATTCTGATTGGCCAGTCACGACATTTGCAGGTTAGTTCTTTTCAAATAATAACCACTGCAAACTAATAACGCATGACTGGTACTACTTGTATGTTTATTATCCCTCCGCCCCAACAAAGATTACCGTCTGGCACCATCTTGTGACTGAAACACTGGACAACCACAATTTGCAATGGATGATTTCGACATTAATTTAATGTATGGTAAAAACAAAACGCTTTAACAGTGGATAGATTCAGATGAATCGAATGACTCCCTAAATAAGATGAAAAAATAAAAACTGAACAGTCTATATATGCTTATGTTTCATATGTAGCGCTTACAAATGGTTGTACTACATCGTTTGTTAGGAATGTTAATAGTCGCTTGGAACCATTTTTTTCGAGGAAGGTTTGCACTTTCAAATTAAATCATTAATAAGCTAATAAAATGTTTTAAATTCACATTTCATGTCCAGTATTTTCCTCATTTGACAAGTAGCCATGTAATAAGCGGGATAATGTACAGGCAGCCGGTAGTTATCGCAGAAATAAGTCCCGACAGTGTGATCAGGACCCGACGCGAAGCAGAGGTAGTAAAATGTACTATTATTTTACTTAAATAATAGAAGAAAACACAAAGTAAAAGTAAACAATATTTAAATGGTGGTAGCCTCTCGCTTCTCTTTCACACTGAACATGAGAGCCAAACAAACACAAACACTGAATAAACTTCTGTCATCAAACACACACACATTGACTTTTATTAACTCACCTTCATGACACACAAAAGTGTAAGAGTTACTGCAAGATATGTCAATCCATTTTCTCTCTTTATTCATATTGACTGCTGTACAATCTTCAGAATCACCAACATTATCAGGTTGACCAGAGTCCCAGTATCTGAAGGTGGAGCTACTGTTATCTGACCAATCCCATGAGTCTCTGAACAGACCAATCCAGACAGATGTTTCAGGATTATTAATGATGTTCTGGATCAGTTTATTGTCAGTCTGGTTCCTCACATTGATCAGATCAGTATGATACTGTCTGCAGAAACTCTGAACTGCTCTCCATGTTCCTGTCTTTGTATAAATGATGTATGCTTTACTGCTGTCTGTTGAAGAAAAGAAACATTCAAGTTTCGTGATTTTCATTCATTCTTTTTACAATCATGGTAGGATACTCTTTTCTTATGAAAGTCTTGAGAAATGCTTAATTGGTGAATCAGAAGTTTTTCGGCAATACAAAGTTCAAATAAAAGCAGAAGGGTGACAAGGGAGGCGGGTCCCCAAATGCGAAGACTCAAAAAATCGTCAAAATTGTTGTCATGATATCATGTCTTGTAACTTATGTCTCATGTCTCATGGCTTAACTCAATGTCTTCATTTTAATAGAACCTGTTTCAGTTGAGTAGCTACAGCACTAAAAAGAGTTTTGTTGCTTGTCCAGTTTACTTAATTTAATTAAGTTTATTTAACACGACTTCCAATTCTCAGATAGATAATAGATGTGTTCGACTTAATGCGGAGATTGATCAGGGTCTGACTTGAAGCAGTGCATGCCAGTTAGAAATTTAGTTTGACTTGAACCGGCACCAACACCATGTATCTGCGAGATGTTTCAGCTGGCACAGCATCTCAGGAGGGGATGCACAGATCTCTGATGACAACACAGCTATTTGTGATTGATCAGACGTGCGGACGACAACTATCATGTGCGTTTATATGTTTATTCGAACGCAGGATAAATGATGTCACTGAGGAGATTCGTATTTATAAGACCTGCCTACAGCCAGATAAAAACACCTACTAGTTTTACGTCATTGCATCGTTAGCTCCGCCCACCGGCGTTCATTCTGACTCTGAGGAGCGAGTGGATCTAAAGCAGGACTTGTTTACATTCATCAAAAGCTTGTAATACCAATAAAATCGCGATGGCACGCAGATGTTGTGCTGTTCCTTGCTGTGAAAAACAACCGTCTTTGCACAGGCGTTCACAAGACCCCCATGAGTTTATTTTTAGCCAATGTCCAAGTCATGTCAGTACTGATTTACATGGCAAATGTTATGGATTAAATGAGAATCCTGCAAACTCTACAGTAAGTCACGTATTTCGCTTCAATACTACTATGCAACCGGAACCCTGATAGCAAGCAACCATTGAATCAAAGTTAAAAACTGATTGATTTGTCAATGTTAATTACTTTGAAGTTTTAACAATTCACAATTATTTGTATTTTTTATTTATTTATTGTCATTGTAGTACAATGACATAAAACAATGGCATAAAACAGGTTTAATTCCTCTGCTAGAGTGGAAGAACCATTCACAGAGGCAGATGGTGTTCCCTTGTAGTCCGACATTGCTCTCATTCCTTCCCACACCTGCCAGGAGTTTGTTGAAGTGTTAAAGTGGGCTTCAATCCGTCTTTTATACTCCTGTTTAGCAAACTTGATGCCCGTTCTGAGAGCATTCCTATCTGTTCTGTAAGCCTCTTTGTCC
Organism: Oreonectes daqikongensis; assembly: GCA_026939265.1. Classification (NCBI taxonomy): domain Eukaryota; kingdom Metazoa; phylum Chordata; class Actinopteri; order Cypriniformes; family Nemacheilidae; genus Oreonectes; species Oreonectes daqikongensis. The sequence goes on along the minus strand of JAOTQM010000100.1, from coordinate 1,093,431 downwards.
CCAGATCTATAGGCTGCATCCCTGGCTTTAATCAGCAGCCGAACATCATGTGTCATCCATGGTTTTTGATTAGGAAGAACACGAATCAGCTTCCAGGATGTGACCTTATCTACACAAAAGTTGATATAATCCAAAACTGTGGTGATATACTCATCAAGGGCCTGGTGTGTTAGCACTTCTCTGTATCTAAAAACATTCCAGTCTGTGTAGTGAAAACAGTCCTGTAGCTCAGGGATAGCATTTTTGGCCATATTCTGACTGCATTATTTGTCTTTTTATTTCCCTTCTTGCTTCGCCTCTTTTCACCTGTCTCTGAAACACTGGGTTTTTGCTCCTGTCTCTTTAATGCCCGCCTCATCATACACCCAGTGTCCTCTGATTGGTCAGATGGCTTAATCTACTGTTATTGGTCAACTGTGTCCAGCGTGTGTCGTACATGTTATGAAACCTATTCAAGTATAAGAGATGTAGTTTCATCACTGTCTCAATCAACAGATAAATGACGTTTCCTGAACTTCTCAATTGATAGTTTCATTTAACTTACGTGCCAAATATCAAACTGTTCGTACTCAGGTTTAAAAAATTATGTTTTATTAATACGTTTGGGAGGAGCTGGAGCATATATAATCAAGCCCGGCTGATCCGCAGCAGCAATCACGGCATCTACCCTATCAGCTCAAGCTAACATTAGCAAACGTTATCCCATAAGTAAGTCAGCGTTATCTCTACAGTTTACAGCATCTCTCCACCACCCCGGCTCCTCTTCCCGAACCTGCTTCATCCCGCACGAGCCCGGGGAGTGCACTCTGGGTTTCGGGTCGGTGCCTTAACAGGGGAAGAGAGCTTCGAGTTTGTTAGCAACCGCGAGCTCGGAGCCCGTTCCCTGGACAGCACGCCAAACACTCATACCTTTTCTACTCCTGCTCTGTTGTAATATTATCTGCATAGGTAAACTCATGAAATCCATCACAGCAAACAGTATACATTTAAGCAGTATGAACTACGTCAGGGCAACAGAGTCTTCCAACTACAGTGGTATTTGTACACCAAGAGCTGTTGATGTAGATACACAAACCTCTGCTGATCTTCTTACCCGAATCAGCTGTTCTGTTGGCTTGGTGTGCAGTAAGGCTTTGTGCATTGATAAAGAAATGAAGGTTTTGAAAAGGTTTAGTAGGAGTAGTTTGCTTCTTATGACAAGTGGTAAACAGGAGTAAGTTAGGATTAGAAATCTTCCTTAAATAATATTGAGATTTGATCCATTCATGACTGCCCAGATAGCAAAATTGTTGCGGCCCAGATTCGGCCCAAAACTGACACGTTCATTTGGCCCACATACGGCATGGAATGATGGCACTTGGGCGGTCCGCTCCTGTTTGCCAGATCTGAGCCACAAGCAAACCATGGCAATGCCACATGTTAGCCAAATGTACACCAAATAAACTAAATTAAAAACTAAATTTGAGCCTAATCTGGCCCTCAGTTCACTTTTATTCTTTTAATGAGTTATTCTAGATCCGCTCCAAACCTGACACTTTCATTTGGCCCACATAACTCAAAGTGTCCAGTTTTTATTTTTAGACGTTCTAAGAACGTTCCCAGCTAACAAAAGTCACCATCATGGTGATCAGTGTTTCCTTGAGTTGGACTCTTCACTCTTGATCATCATAGATTAAATCTTTTTGTGTGCAGTGGCTGTGTGCTTTTAAAGTACATTTGTGAAGCCAATGCAAATAAGAATCTAATCTTCTGGGTTTGTTTGTTGGTCATTAGAGTCTCCATCATGTTGATTCACTGATGTCTGTGTTGTTAATTCTGAAATAACATTATAATTTCTAAGAAGTTGGATGAAATATGAGTGCAAATAAAACAATCTGTGGCAGAACACAGACATCAAGAATCAGTGTATGAACCTCAGTTATGGTGAGAATCAACAAAGGACAACTTAATACTGCAATGCATGCTGGGTAACATCATAGTACAAAACTCATTCATGATTCCCAGCATGCATTGCGGTTGATCTGAATTAGTCTGTTTATTGTCACCATTGTTGAGATTCATACACATTTACATTTACATTTATTCATTTGGCAGACTCCTTTATCCGAATTGACTTACAATTGAGGAAAACAGCAAGCGATTCTTCTAAGCAATATCCACGAGAAGTGCTAGTAATACAAAGTTTCAGATACAACGTCAAGATAATATAAAGCAAGTATATAGATAACATTAGAAAAGGAAAAGTAGAGATTATTTTTGAAATTTACGTGTCAGATTTGGGCCGAATCTGGGCCGCAACAATTTTGCTATCTGGTTGGCGTCAACATCCCAGTTCAGAAGTATAAAACTACAGAAACAAAAATCAGAAACCATTTACTGACAAACTTAGACATCAATATTCATCATACAAACCTCAACAATGATGACAATCATCAAACTAATTCAGCTAAACAGATCAAGTGCAATGCATGCTGGGAGTCATCAATGAGTTTTGTAATATGATGTTACCCAGCATGCATTGCTGCATTAAGTTTTCGTTTGTTGATTGTCACCATTGTTGAGTTTCATACACTGATTCTTCATGTCTAATTGATTTAACAATTTGCATATTTAGTTAATTTCTAATAATATGATCTCACAATGTACTGCCACATTAATACCATAAAAAAAATCAAATGTATTTATTTAACTCACATCTCAATAAACTCTGATCCAACTGGATCTTAGGTTACTTTTCCACAACAAACACATTTCAACACACTGTAGGTCAAAGAAAACATAACTTTAATTTACAAGAGTCAAGAGCCCAACTAAAGTAAACACTGATCACATTAATGGTGATTTGTTGAAATTTCTACATTAATTGTGGGTGCAAAAATGATATTCATTCAATGCAATTAACATTGAAAAATCAACTATTTTTAACATTGATTCAATGGTCTGTACCTGTTAGCTTACTGTCTGACTCACATTACAGTTACTAGTGTGAGCCTAGTGAGGGCTGCGAGCAAGTTTTCCAGCGAGCAAGGTAGTTAAGACGAATAATTTGTGCCTGCATAATAACTACATTATTTAATTTTATCATGGTTCGTTTGATAGTCTGCTGTGTCAGTCTACTTTTATGATTTTATTATCAGTTTAGTTCAGTTCAGTGCTTATTTATAAAGCACATTTAAAACAACACAAGGTTGACCAAAGTGCTGTACAAAACATTTAAAACATAATAAGACAACATAGCTAAAACATCAAATTTTAAAAGTGAGTTGCAAAAGTCAAAGTAAATACGCTTTCAATTTTCTTTTAAACATGAAGAATGATGACACCATTTGGATCACAACCACAATATCAAGGGCTCTGTCTCCTCAATGTTTTACCCTCGCTATAGGAACAGAGCCTCAGTGATCTGGATGGATTGTGGATACTAAGCAATTTGAAAAAGGTAACCAGGATTTAAAAACCAAAACTAAGATTTTTGAACAAGTAACCAACGTAAAGAGGACAAGATTGAAGTTATGGGATTTTAGACTCTGTGCTCAAATTTGATAAACAAGCTTCGGTGGTTAAATCAAGCTTTCTTCATTTGCATCGCCTAGCCAAAAAGTAATCTTTCCTTTCATTGAAAGGTTATTCATGCGTTCATTACACGTCTTAAATATTGCAACTCGTTCTATTATGGAATGAACCATTCATATATTAAGAGCTTTTAAATGGTTCAGAATGATTATGAGCATAGTATGTTCTGTCCACTGTCTACTAAAGTGTTTGTAAAACCTATAATACTGTTACATTTAAAGTATACTTAACATATTAGGTCCAAGCTGTTTCAAAATAGTACACTTACATGTACACTGCTAGCAGATTTTTACTAATACTTACTAATATATATATATATATATAATATAGTTAAACTTTACTCATGTACACTGTTTTATGAGAGTTAAAGATCAGTTAGATGTAAAACTCACTTGGTGGTGCTGCAACACATTCATAAGACACATTCAGATATTTGTAAGTCACAGGACAAGGATCAGTGAAAACTGCATTCGCCGCAACAATAGAACAAATCGCTTTTCCATCACATCTGTGACAATAAATACAAAAACAGCAACAATATATAAAGGATTATCTGATCTAGTTCTTTAATGATATTTAATGTTCTTACCGAGTGGTCATCACACTTGATGTATTCCGAGTGCAATAAACATCTGAGATCTCATCATCTCGTCTTCCAGTCGAGCAGGTCTGATTGTCTGTACGTCCATAACTGGCTGAAAGAACTTTAATGGTTCCCTGATCTGTTGGTAAAACGTCACATTACATACTGCTGCATAGTTTTAAAATCTTGCAAATGAATTGTTGAAATGAAACCCAGAGAACTCACCACAGCTGAGCAGAGCAGTCATATGTTCACAGATATTCACATCCTTTGAAACACCTGAAGTTAGGGAACAGTACAGATTTAATGGATAATCCATGACTATTTGTGTATTAATATTCTCTTATAGTTGGTTCTAATATCTGATCAGCACAATACACGTTTATTTGATGCTATTATGCACAGCAAAGTGAACAACACTTGTGTGGCGTGTACAGCTTTCTTTTGTGCTCTCCTACTTGTAAGTTGCTTTGGATAAAAGCATCTACCAAAGGAATAAATGTAAATATAATGTACAGCTTTCTGCTGCTTGCAACAGACTATTCTGAGGAAACACTGCACTGTATGCTTTAATAGCTTGTATTAGCATTTGTTTTTTAAACACATAAAAAATGTAATACTCGTTTTTATCTAAGAAGGCAGCCATTTTCTTTTTTCTTTTTTAATAACATTAAATGGTTACACGTGTAACCGGTCTTACTCGCACCTCTCTGATACGAGCGGGCCTCAAGTTTCATACCAGACTTGCTAGTCCCTGAAAATAACTTTCCCTGACATTATTGTAAAACATTACAGTGCTATGAGGTAGCGTATAGGCTTTAAATCATACTTTGCTTATGAATACATACATTAAACACGTGCATACACATAATATACATATTACTCACACATATATACTATAGGATGTTCAAGCAAATACATGTGAAATATGTGCATATACTAACATATTATAACTCGCATATGCATGTAAACGTCATGCACATATACTGTACAATATACACTATATTGGCAAAAGTATTGGGTCACTGTATTTAATAAGCAGGTTTGATGACTTTAGTAATTTCCATGAGTACAAATCTTAATGCTGCAGCATATCATGATATTCTCTGGAACTGTGTGCTTCTAATTTAATAGAAACAGTTTGTGAAGAGCCATCATGACAATGTCTCTGTGTATGAGACAAGATTCAGAAAGAAATCATTGATTCAGTCAGTGTAGAAGAACTTGACTAGTCTGCATAAAACCAAGTCCTGAACCCAGCTGAACACATTTGGTGTCATTTTAAATGCAGACCTTGAGCACAGAACTTTTGGCAATATAGTGTACATCCCTAAACATTTACATATACATATACATATAAACATGATCCATGTGTATACACCTTTAAAGGCAGAGTAGGTGATCCTGTCCAAATTTTTTTTGTCATGCTGATTGGAAATCTCTTTGCATTGATAGCAATCAAGAAGTATATTTTTATAATTATATATCATCTAAAGACGTAGGACCAAGAAACGGTCACCCAATCAAAATGTTCTGGCCGATTGGCTGTACATTTTCAGCCAATGTATTTTGCATCCCACTGCGCACCCTGTTTACACAGATATCATACATTAGAGCGCTCACGTTTACTGTGTCAATGCAGGGAGAATGGCAAACAAACAACAACAACCAAGCTTTCCTGTGCAACCGATAAGTAATAAAACGAAATGAAAGTGAATGAAAAATGAAAGTCAGTCTTTGTAAAAGCAGTGACGAAAAAACGTCTGGATCATGAAAGAAGAAAAACTTGAATTAATATCGGTTCAGCTTTTATACGATGGAGACAGCTCCGGCAGGTAGCGGGTCTGACAGACGACACCATGATCGCTCTCATCTTTTGGAGAGGTATGTATGTACATGCTTTGAGAATCCAACAGCTTCTGGTCTGTTTTAAAGTATGCACAAACTAACATTATCACTATCACACTGGAAAGCAGTCAAAACATTGAGAGCGCATCTTGTTACACGGTTTACTTTTGGAAGAAAATATGAAAACTAAGTAGTAAAATACAGTATGTCTAGCAGTTGTGAAGTTGTGTGACAGTTTTATCATTTTAATTTGCACTACAAAAAGTTTATATATATTTTATTATTATTTATTTTTTGGTAAATGTCTTATAAAGCATAATTTATTTTTAGACTTATTTGTTGACCAATTGTGGTCTGTGCAATAAATATTACAAGTTCTAAACCGTCTGTTATCTTTTATTTTTCCAGTAAAGCAATGCTAATATTTACAATATATTTATCATATATTAATATGTAAAAGATTGAATTTAATAGATGTCTCTCACATTGTCCCACAGCAACAGTTACTAACTCAGTTACTATTTGTGAGAGTAACTATTAATTATAACATATCTTGTGCTTTTAAAGTTTGTGACAAGCATATAAAAATATGTATTTTTTCATAATGTGTTTGAAGTGAAGTTATAATAATCAAGTTATTGTATTTTTATTAGTCTCACTGTGCTGTGCTTGGAAAATTACAGGTAAAGGGATCGGTATTGGTGAGTACCAGAAATAAAATATCGGTACTCGTACTCGGTCTTTAAAAAATGGTATCAGTGCATCTCTAATTTAAAGAGACATACGCTAAAACAGGTTGCTGTGAGCATAGCTGTTCTTGACAAGGCAAAAAGGGTTTTGTTTACACAGCCATTGTGTAAAAATATTGTAGACTAATAAATCATGCGAACTTTTTGAAAATGCTTATATAATGCCCCGTTTAATCAGTCAGGATTTTAAAAATCCTTTAGTCTGACCCGTTTTACACAACACGCTCTTTATTTTAAGGGTAGAGCAATGCAAAAAGGAACATATTTATTTTGTACAGTAGTGCATTTGTTTGTTAAACCATTTCAAATAACAACAAAAGTTTTTAGAAATTGTTAACGGCTCCCTTAAAGGACAAAGAGCATATGTTGCAAACACACATGCTGGGTAACACACACCAAGAATGTTGTTTCAGTTTTAATATTGGTGGGACTGAAACTAAATGAGGTAAACATGAAGATGTTTGTTTGTCATGTTTGTCACCCTCTTTAAATATTTATACTGAAGTTCTCAGAAGACTAAACATGTGAAGCATAAACTCACATGTGATTTCTGTCTCTTAACTGTGATGTTCATTATTGATGATTTGTTTAGTGAAGGTTTGCTGTCACTCACCATTGTAGCAGATGAAACTCATGTTCACATTACAGTTCTGCTGACGCCATGTTCCATTTCTCATAACTGCACAGTTATTTCTGTTATCTGATGTTTCAGTTTCCCAGTTCAGATATTTCACAGGATCACCCAGAGACCATTTCCATTTATAAACACCTGTTCTCTTCAGTCCAATATAGACAAACACCTGATTATTATTCACAGTGTTCATCAGTTGTTTATTCACAGTGTTGTTCAGTTGTTTCATATCATTCATGTTGTTGACTGTGGCCAGATCTGTGTAGTTCTCTCTACAGTATCTCTGAGCTTCAGTCCAGTTCTTCTTCATGTTTATATAGTGATAGCGGCGCTGAATGCATTCAGATAATGAACAGAGAGCTATTAAAGAAAGAGTTTCAGTCTTTAGTAAAACACTGTCAATAGAGGTAAACGTGCTTTCAATAGGAAAAATAAAGGAACTGGGACTAAAACACGCATTTATTTGCTGAAATTATTGCAGTTGGACTCAATGGTGATCCTTATGACTTAGGAACCGATTTATCCAATAGTGTTTTTCGACTGCATGGTTGCCAGGGAAAAACCCTCGCCAATATTTTAAATTTAGACTGCGATACCAAGCGCAAACGCTAGATATCAATATTACATAGAGCTCCTTTAACTTTTGACTGTGATGACTTTTGTATGTGAATACTGAATCATAACACCATTTTAAGGGATTAAAGCAGTGTTATGGACAACTAAAAGAATATAAAATATTCAAAAACTGTCACACATTAGACATGAAGAATCAGTGTATGAAACTCAACAATGGTGACAATCAACAAAAGAAAACGTACAGAAGTACAGAAACTGACACAATGTAAAGACCCTGATGAAAATTAACCATATGGTTTTTATATCAAACAGAAACACAAACTCACCAATGATGAAAAGACTGAAATATAGAATTCGACCCATTTCTAAAGAAGAAACACATCGATGATTAATGAACACACTGTACATAAATGTCTACAATAAATGTGTGAATGTGATATGAAAGTAATGTTTTGTAAATGTCTCTAAACTGTCTCTTTTCTCTCAGTTTCTTTATAAAGTTTCATTAAAAATTATTTTCAGATGAATTCACAATGTTTATAAAACAGAATCATATGAATTGAATGCTGTTAATATGAATGAGAATGTAAATAGTTCTTACTTTTCATGTCTTGTGTGTTTCTCTGGTGAATCTGCTGCTGTTTCTCTCTCTGTGTGTGTGTTTATATGTTATTATATCACATCTGATCTTCAACACCTCCCATCATTTGAGTATTTCTCTAGAAAGATGCCATATTTGCATACTGTGTGTGTGTGTGTGTGTGTGTGTGTGTGTGTGTGTGTGTGTGTGTGTGTGTGTGTGTGTGTAGTTGTGTGTGTGTGTGTATCAGAAACATTTTTTAATAAACATAAGCAATAATGAACTTTTTATACATAATAATAATAATAATGAAGATTTACAATAGTGATGATCCACCACACTGTAAAAAATGTTACGTAGTTTTTACAGAAAAATACCGGCAGCTGTGGTTGCCAGTAAAATTCCGTACAAAATACGGGAAAAGCACGTAAACAGTGATGAAGTTCAAGAACTTCAGGGCACAAACTTCAAGCTGTGATTGAATTTATTTCATTTGAGTTTTTTATATTGAGAGCATTTCTTTACATACAATTAAAACATTCACATAATGCATAAAAGTGAAAAATTACATTTCCTTCACATATTTACGTTTATTTCGTTATAATAATCAACAGTCATTTTTAAACAAAACAACATGCAGCATGACATCAGAAACTTCTTGCCTGACTTTGACTTAAACACAGACTCTTCAGCATAGCGGTGACTAAAAAACCATTTAACGGTCAGAAAAGAAAAATTCTGTAGTTTTTACAGAAAAATACCGGCAGCTGTGGTTGCCAGTAAACTACCGTAAAAATACAGGAACATCCTGTTTTTATTCATCCAATCAATTCACAGAGGAAAACATGAGCCACACCCACTATTCTTCTTCATTAAATATTCAATTTAACTTTGAAATACGTCAGAATAATGAAGACGATCATAACTTCTGCTTCACAGGGACTGAAGCATAACATCAATGAATGTTGTTTAAAGTCACCGTTATTGTGATCAGTGTTTACTTTAGTTGGGCTTTTCACCCGCGATTTGTTAAACAAGTTTTCTTTTGGTTGCTGCGCTATGATGTGTTTTATAAAACATAATTGTCATAGTCAATAAAAACTAAGGGGAATGTAAACAGGAGCTTTAGTCTGGTTTTCATTATTGTAAATACTCAATTAAAAGCATTTTTTTATGTTTTGTAGTTTTTTAATAACATTGTGAATGAGCTTAAATTTGAGAAAAAAGCTTATTTGATTTTAAACACAGACATCAAGAATCAGTGTATGAATCACAACAGTGGTGACCATCAAATGAAAAGCTTCATGCAGCAATGCATCCTGGGAGACATGAATGAGTTTTTCTACTTTGATGGTACCCAGAATGCCTTGCGTTTATCTTATGTGGTTGTTTTTGTGGTCACCATTGTTGAGATGAATAGGTTTATTATTGATATCTGCTAGTCCAGTTAGTTCTGTAAATCATGTTGTAAAGTCCCTCAGAATATCTTTCTTTCAGTCTCATTCATAACATCAGTGAGCATAATAAAATAATTTTAAAACAGTGAATAAATCAGTAGATGACAACTCTCATGACAAACAACATGATGATAATTTCTCTTAGCTCTCTCCACAATAACAGATGTGTTTTCATCACACAGTTACAGCAGCTAAAGAAAATCTAACACAACAAAGAGTCAAGAGTCCTACTAAAGCAAACACTGAACACCATAATGGTGACTCAACAAAACCATCAACATCTACACTTGTGTTAATTCTCAATAAGAACTTTTGTAGATGAACCACCGAAATAAAGTCACAGTGATGTAATAAGTGAATGTGTTAATAGTGTTTGTGGAGTTGTTTAATGGTGAGTTTTAGAGGTAAAAACTGATTGTTAAAAACTAACTTCATTTGTGCTTTTACAACGTGTTTTTTCAAAAAAAAACGACAGAATTTCACTGACAGGTTTTACAAAGTGTGACAGGTTTTTTCGTAAAAAATACAGAATTTTACTGACAGGATTTACAACTTGTGACGTGTTTTTTTCGTAAAAACTACAGAACAGGTTTTGCAACTTTGTGACGTGTTTTTCCGTAAAAACAACAGAATTTCCCTGTTAATTTCACGGACATTTTTTACAGTGCAGAGACTTTCTGTTCTTTGTAAAGGTCCTTTGGAACAAGATTATTTGTGAAAATCGGAAATAAAAATGTGAATCATGCAGGGCTGTGGTCTCAAAAACTTGATTTCAACTCTAAATTTCACTATATAATTTCAACATTTGAGTCAATATTAAATGTTTTTTTCAGAAGGTTCTTTACATTATGTAGGATTTAATGTAGAATACTAAATCACTATAAAATGACTAGATGTGAACATTAAAAACTTCTAATGAATGCCAATGTTTACCAGCAATGAACTATCCAGCAAGAGATGAGACTTCAGTAATCCTGGAGCTATCAGAGAACAATATATGTATACTGAATGATCTCCACACAGGTCTAGGATATCAATCTCAACCACACACCCTGCACCAGTCAGGGGACGCTAGCATTCAAATGTTGGGGTTGATATTTGCATTGATGTCTGTGTAATGTTTCTAAACTAAACATTTACACAGTCAGATTTGTTTCTCATTTAAACGAAGATTTTCTAAAGGGTTTAGTTAATGTTAGCATTGCATGAAATGTGGACTGTTCAGTATCAATTCTGCTTTACACAAACAGTAATTTTGTTTAAAATGTTTTATACTAAGTTAAACACAGTATATGAAATATTAGTGTAAACTTGTGGACATTGTGTATAAAGTTGAATAGACAAAGATTCAGACATTTGATTTCATGAAAGTATGCCAACTTACAATGAGCAGGAGATCGAAGTTTATGAGTGATGCCAAATGCAGGTGAGAGTGAACCAGTGACAGGAGTTACAGATAGCTGAGAGAAACCATTGAATCAATGTTAAAAATTGTCGATTTGTTAATGTTAATCGCCTCGAATAAATAAATATCCCTTTTACACCCGCAATTAATGTTGAAAAAAGCTTTAAAACACCACAGTGACAGATTTAACAGAGTTGTAGATGTGTGTTTGTGGTTCCAATTCAAATCTGAATTTAAGAATAAGTGTAGACATGTATGATGTGGGTCATTCCTGGGATTCGGTAATATTTCAGTCCCCTAGATTTTTGAAAGTGGTGGTTCACCAAAATGAAATGTTAAAAGCTTTTCACAATACTTTGGTATGTCCTTTATAATGAATACAAATAATTATTGCATTTAAATAATTTTTATCATTAAAAAAAATCTTATTTCTGTCTTACAGCAAGCATTTTGTCATGTCCCTGAGGTTCTTCGCTGAATTTGTACTTGGGAAATAATTAATAAAATATGCACAGTGTCTATAATTTTCGGCAATAATGCAAGTATTTATTTGTGTTCTTTGCTTTTGTAAAGGAAAACATTTTTAAAAAATGCATAATATTTGATAAAAAACAACTTAAAAAAGTTACGTCCCTCAGTCTAAACTCAACCCTGTCACGCCAACCATTCTCCGCCCATAATAATTTAGACTCCACCCATATGTGACATCAGTTGCATCATTCAGCTCTCTTCAACAGCATGGTGCAGAAGGTGAGTGATATCACACTTTTTATTCATTTTTTGAGGTGTATTATAGTCAGGGAGGGTACTGTCAAGCTTAACAACTCAACCCCATCACATACAATTAAGATGGAAAATGATGACTTTTCAAAATGTTATTTTAATCCATAAAAATCTAAAATATACATATTTCATTGGCTGCCATGTGGCCAACTCTTCTACACCACATTAAGAGCAGTAGCCATTTTGAGCAAAAAAACTCAACCCCATCACACTCAACCCCGTCACATATGTCATTGTTTTGGGGTTGTAAACTTTGTGACAGGGTTGAGTTATTCACTTAATTTAATCAATGATTTCAATTTTAAAATGTAATTTCAGTAAATATATTATTACCAAAATCATAACTCATATTTGTGTTATAGATAAAATATTTGATGTAATGTTTCCACTTAAACTTCAACAGGCATCTTAGTCAGTATTTGTATGTGTCAATGTATTTTTTGGGAATACCAATTTACACATTTGTGACTATTTGTTTGCAACTTCAAATTCAGAACACCGTTCTCAAACTTAAATCTGCAAGCTCTGAAGTTTTGCTCCTCTTTCATGGAAATTGATGCGTAGGACACTACATGACTTTCTGCTAGAAATAACAAGCATCCAAATGTTGCGGTTGATATTTATTTTAATGTTTGTTGTGTGACATTTTGAAACAAAACATTCACACAGTCAGCTCAGTTCCTCATTCAAATGAAGGTATCAGCTAAGAAAAGCATCTTTGCAGGACAAGAGGTGGCGTCCAGAGGTGCTTTGCATGAAATGTGGGCTGTGAAACTTTGAACAACTCTGCTTTATACAAACAGTAATAAACAGTTTTTTGAGCCGGACAGCATCTCTCCTGGCTGTCTGATGGTCTTTCACTTCCACATCCACCCTCAGCTTTATTTACTGCAGCTGTTATCTTCTTCCATGTGTCTTGTTCTTCCTATTAGTTATGACATTGTTTTGATTGCATACTAAAATATGCATATATTTACTGAACAATTCAATAATTGTTCGTATTTAATTTTCTGTTTTTCAGTTCATTGATCATTGTAAATGTTTTAGCTGGAGTCAGTCGGAAGTTTATAACCATAGCAACGTTAATGAAATCTATTACTTTTACTGCAGTAGAATGTTCAGTAGAACGTTTGATTTTGTTGGCTTTACCTGTCCAGTATCATTCTGAAACTGTCTTTGAGGTTTCTTCCTTTTCTTAAGTATTTTGTCTTTGAAATACATGCACATCCCTGTTCATGATCACTAGAAAATAACAGGCGGGTTTAGAGCTAAACGCTGCAGTGCTCCGGCCCTCCAGGGTAAGATCTGAGGAAGTCTGCACTAAGACAAGCAACTGCTTGGGAGAAAAACTTTATGCAAGTATTTTTAATTCAACAGTTGTGTTGAGTGTGAGGGACCAAGCAGCCAAAAAGTGGACGACACCAAAAAATCTCCCAGGAAAAATAGTTTATTAAATCGAAACCTTAACAAAATCATACAAAAATCAATCGCAAGTAAAACTAACAGAGGTCAACAAATCAGAATTAAACTGAACAAAACTGACCTCCCAACAGAGAGACATTCATAAGGTTGGACTAGTCCTTTCAAAATCACAAAGGGAGAAACAAACACCAGATACACCAAACAAAATAGAATATACACAACCCAAAAAATAAAGGAATAAAGATAAATCCCCGAACATGCCATGGTACACCCCCTTTAATCTGGCCTCCGGCGAGCGGAACCAAAAGAGCAGCGGAGTCCGCACGCCGGTCCTTTATGCGGATGGACTCCCGAACCGGAAATCCAGGATCTCACCACATCTCTCCACACCACGGTTACTTAAACTAAAAAGAACAAAATATTAACAAATGTATACAGTACAGCAACTAAATTGTGTTTACTCCAATCAGTTAACATGTACGGTTGTTTAAAGTGTTTGAATGAATATAAACCAAGTCTGGAGTCTTGTCTATACCGAAACTGAAACGTATAAACTGTTAAATAAACAAATGAATGTATGTATTTAAACGTTATGTGTCGATATAAATGTGCATAAAGAAAAAGATGTTGGTGTATAAGAGTGTAAGAGCGAATTACCGCTCAACATTTGTGTGGCCACATCACAATGAGCATATGAGTGCATCTGTTCAGCTCCAAAAATGGTCGAACATATTAAGAAATATTGTTTACATGCTTTGTAACAGTCTTAATTCACTTTTGATCTTCCCCTCAACCAAAGCTTGAATCCAGTTGGCATTCACATCCATCATTTAATTATAACACATGCGAGATCTAATATTGCATTTTTAAAATGTTACTTTTTTAAATCTTGACAGATTGACTCCTCTCACTGTCATTGTATGTAAAGAGCCACATAAAAATGAATTTGTGTTCCACAAAAATCCCAACGATATACAGCTATTGATTGACACTAGAATGAGTACAGAACGATTTTGGGTAAGCTGTTTCTTTAAGTGCTCTGCTTGTCAAGTTTTTGTATTGAGGAAAAAGACGACGGAAGGGTAAAAGAGGCAGGAATGAGATGAAAATACAATAGAAGGTTATCAATGCCGCAGGTTCAAAGAAGAGTGGGTGTGTAAAACCTCTAGGCATGTTTTGCCACAGAAAGAAAGCAAAAGAACAAAAAAGGGCAGAAGACAGATATGAAAGATTAAACACATGAGCCACCAAAAACTCCTTTCTGCTTTCTCCTAAGCTCACTTCACTGGGTGCAAATCCGCTTCCTGGGCAAAGAAGTAGGAGGTGCAACAGAAATACACAGAAAAGAAAACATAACAATAATGTAAATAAATATCAAAATGGAAAACACCATTTGATAAAAATAATAATGATTAATAAAGCTACAAAAAACACGTCCAGGGGATGTAACACATGTATGATTTAATTGTCTTCATATGTGGTGCAGATGAAGTTGAGTTGTTGAGATCGAGGACGGCTGATCCAGAGATGATTTCCTCCAGACTGAACTGCTCCAGCTCTGTGTTCACCGCTGCAGTCAGTCAGTTGAATCTGAACCCATGGAGCCCAATTCTGATAGCAGACGATCTCTCCTCGTACCCAGATCCAGAGATTCATGAGACAGTAATAATGTAACCCCATCCACACCTCAGCAGTCGAGGCTTTATGAAGAACTTCAGTCACCATGAGCTGAATCTCCTGTGAATCAACTGAAACCAGATCCACATGATTCTCTCTGCAGTATCTCAGAGCTTCAGTCCAGCTCACATTCTTCTGGATCAATATCAGCTTATCTGAACACACAACAACAAAACACAAACACCAAAAACTCAATATGACAACAGAAGAAACTCAAACTGAACATGAGAGCAAAACAAACACAACTGACATCAGTTTCATCATCAAACACACACATTGACTTTTATCACTCACCTTCATGACACACAAAGGTGTAAGAGAGACTGCAACCCAAATCATTCCATTGACCTTGAGCACTCATTCTGACCTCTGTACAGAATCCTGCAGGTAAATCACCACCATCAGGTTGACCAGAGTCCCAGTATCTGAAGGTGGAGCTACTGTTATCTGACCAATCCCATGAGTCTCTGAACAGACCAATCCAGACAGATGTCTCAGTATTATTAATGATGTTCTGGATCAGTTTATTGTCAGTCTGGTTCCTCACACTGATCAGATCAGTATGATACTGTCTGCAGAAACTCTGAGCTTTTCTCCATGTTTTATTAGAAGTTTCAATGATGTATGTTTTACTGCTTTCTGTTGAAGAAAATAAACATTCAAGTTTTCATTCATTCTTACTCTATCCCAGATAGCAAAATTGTTGCGGCCCAGATTCGGCCCATAAATGACACGTTCATTTGGCCCACATACGGCATGGAATGATGGCACTTGGGCGGTCCGCTCCTGTTTGTCAGATCTGAGCCACAAGCAAACCATGGCAATGCCACATGTTAGCCAAATGTAAACCAAATAAACTAAATTAAAAACTAAATTTGAGCCGAATCTGGCCCTCAGTTCACTTTTATTCTTTTAATCAGTTATTCTAGATCCGCTCCAAACCTGAAACTTTCATTTGGCCCAAATAACGCAAAGTGTCCAGTTTTTATTTTTTAGATGTTCTAAGAATGTTCCCAGCTAACAAACGTCACCATCATAGTATCAGTGTTTTCTTGAGTTGGGCTCTTCACTCTTGATCATCATAGGTTAAATCTTTTTGTGTGCAGTGGCTGTGTGCTTTTAAAGTACATTTGTGAAGTCAATGCAAATGAGAATCTAATCTTCTGGGTTTGTTTGTTGGTCATTAGAGTCTCCATCATGTTGATTCACTGATGTCTGTGTTGTTAATTCTGAAATAACATTATGAGATAAGGCAGTGGCATTTTAATTTCTAAGAAGTTGAATGAAATATGAGTGCAAATAAAACAATCTGTGGCCGAACACAGAAAAACACAGACATCAAGAATCTGTGTATGAACCTCAGTAATGGTGAGAATCAACAAAGGACAACTTAATACTGCAATGCATGCTGGGTAACATCATAGTACAAAACTCATTCATGATTCCCAGAATGCATTGCGGTTGATCTGAATTTGTCTGATGATTGTCACCATTGTTGAGATTCATACACTCATTCTTCATGTCTGTGTGCGTCTAAGTTCTGCTGTAGATTAAATTTCATTCACATACAAATTTCTGAAATCTTTCAAGACAAATTATAATTAAACACTCTGATCTTGATCTTAAACTCTTATTTCAGGATTAACAGCACAGGCATCAATGAAACAACATGATGGCAAGTTTAATAACCTCCAAACAGGCAAATAAGACTAGATTCTTATTTGCATTGATTTCACAAATGTACTTTAAAAGAACACAGCCACTGCACACAAAAATTTGTAATCTAGGAATGTCAAGGGTAAAGAGCCCAACTCAAGGAAACACTGATCACCATGATGGTGACTTTTGTTAGCTGGGAACATTCTTAGAACGTCTAAAAAACAAACAAAAAAAAACTGGACACTGCGGTATGTGAGCCAAATGAAAGTGTCAGATTTGGAGCGGATCTGGGCCAGAAAAAAGCAAACTGTGGGCCGGATTAGGGTCAACTTTAGTTTATTTGGTGTACATTTGGCTAACATGTGGCATTGCCATGGTTTGCTTGTGGCTCAGATCTGGCAAACAGGAGCGGACCGCCCAAGTGCCATCATTCCATGCCACATGTGGGCCAAATGAACGTGTCAGATTTGGGCCGAATCTGGGCCGCAACAATTTTGCTATCTGGGATTTATTGTTTGAATATTAATCTCATAAATTCATCAACATTATTATGGAGTTCATGTGTATTATCCTCTTTAAATGTTTTGTACTGAAGTTCAGAGAATAAACTATACTCAGTGTTTCTCATGTGTTGTTAGCTGTAAAAAGTAAATGTATTAATGATAAACTCATATTATTTCTGTCTCTTAGCTGTGATGTTAATTAATGTTGTCTTCTGATGATGTTTTGTTAAGTGAACCCACTAACCAAAAGCTCCTTCTTATAGACGTCTTAGAGACGTCCCCTGAGGAGCCAGAATGAAAGTTTTTCTGACGTCTTCTGGACGTCCAATGTTGACGTTCATAGGACATCTATAGAAGTTACGAATTTAATTGAAATGTGGTCGTTGTGGACGTATTTTTAACGTCTTATAACATCAACGCAGAATCATTTTAGACATTTTAACAAAAATAAGTGTTACACTATGCATTATATTAAAACATATTTATGATATTTATCAATATCACTTTTGCACCCACAATTAATGTTGAAATTTCAACAAACCACCGTTTTTGTGATCAGTGTTTGCTTTAGTTGGGCTCTTGACTCTTAGTTTAATGTCATGCTTTTATTGGCCACCCATTTGTGTTCATACACATTTGTTTTGGCAAAGAAAACAATGATCCAGTGGGATCAGAAAGTGTTGGTGATTTCATCACTATGAAGTCACTCAAACAATTCTTAAGTGTGTAGTTATTAATATGTGAACACTGTGTTATGATGCAGTTTAAAGAGATTAAAGTAGTTTTATAGATGACAAACAGCACACATGATTAAAACCTGTGACAGTGCAGAATTAATTAGACAAGAAGAATCAGTGTATCAAACTCAATCAAATCAATCAACAAAAGAAAACTTCATGCTGCAATGCATGCTGGGTAACATCATAGTACAAAACTCATTGATGACTCCCAGTATGCATTGCAGTTGATCTGTTTATCTGAATTAGTTTGATGATTGTCACCATTGTTGAGGTTTGTATGATGAACATTGATGTCTAAGTTTGTCAGTAAACATTTTCTTGCTGTACTTTTTTTTTTTTTTTTTTACTTGTGCACCTTAATGTCAACACCAGCCATGAATGGATCAAATCTCAGTATAATTTAAGTGAAAGTGACCTATTTTTTTGTCAGATATGGTGACCCATACCCAAAAAGTGACCTCTGCATTTAACCCAACCAGTGAATAGCACGCACGCACGCTGGGGCGAGTGCAAAAGTGATATTGATTCAATGACATAAATATGTTTTAATATAATGCATAGTGTAACAATTATTTTTGTTAAAATGTCTAAAATGAGTCTGCGTTGATGTTATAAGATGTTGAAAATACGTCCACAACGACCACATTTCAACTAAATTCGTACCTTCTATAGATGTCATATGGATGTCAACATTGGACGTCCAGAAGACGTCAGAAAAACTTTCATTCTGGCTCCTCAGGGGACGTCTCTAAGACGTCTATAAGAAGGAGCTTTTGCTTAGTGGGAAGGTTTGCTGTCACTTACCATTGTAGCAAATGAATCTCATGTTATCATTACAGTTCTGCTGACGCCATGTTCCATTTCTCATAACTGTACAATTATTTGTGTTATTTGATGTTTCAGTTTCCCAGTTCAGATATTTCACAGGATCACCCAGAGACCATTTCCATTTATAAACACCTGTTCTCTTCAGTCCAATATAGACAAACACCTTATTGTTATTCACAGTGTTCATCAGTTGTTTCATGTCATTCATGTTGTTGACTGTGGCCAGATCTGTGTAGTTCTCTCTACAGTATCTCTGAGCTTCAGTCCAGTTCTTCATCATGTTTATATAATGATAGCGGCGCTGAATGCATTCAGATAATGAACAGAGAGCTATGAAAGAAAGAGTTTCAGTCTTCATTAAAACACACAGAATCAATTCTCATGACATTAAAAAAACAAACATAAAACAAGAAACACAAACTCACCGATGACAAGAAGACTGACATATAGAGCCATTTCTGAAGAAGAAACACAATAAAAACCTCAATGTTACATTTCTGCTTCTGCTTGTTTAAAATAGTTTTAATAACCACAATAAATATTTTTTAAACATTTCAAATGTCTAAAATACTTTAATATGTATAAAAAAAAAGTGATATAAAAGTTTGTATGTTTGTAAAACGTTCATGTTTTATAAATGTCACTGAAGTTAAACTGTATCTCTTCTCTCAGGCCACATTCACACTGCTAAATTTCGGGAGTGAATTCACTGAGTGTGTACACCTTGTGGTAAAACGCCCAAACTTCGAGTTGCATGGTGTCATTTTTTTCTGACCACCTCGGTCCCGCCCACAACAAGATTAAAATAAAACTAATCAAATTAAAGCAACACTTTAAGCACATTAACCATATTGGCAATTCCATGACATTGTCAAACTTTCGATAAAAAAATATCTTAATACCAATATGACAGATAAATACATTCTCTGAGAATTTATACATAAGTTTTAACTGAAAATATAAAATCTAAAAACTAGAATTGCTCAAAGCTTACAATAAACCTAAAGGCATAATAATAACCATTAACCTTCTTATTCACTAGCTGCAATAAAAAAAATCACCTCTGCTTCAAACATCTTTATTTAAAGTATTACCGTGAAGCCAACAATATTAGACATCTTTTACTTACAAGGTATGTTTGTGTATTTATTTACATAACAGTAAACAATTGTAATGCAATAATTATAACAATACACAATAAACAATTACAAAATAATTATTTATGAATAATACTTAAACAATATGTTGAAAATCACTTTGTAAGAACAGGTTAAAGATGTAATTATGGCTATAAAATGAAGTGCCTGGTGAATTATGTGCAGTTGAAGTACTGGACTCATAGCTGGAGGAAAATGGTGGTTGTTGTTTGTTGTGTGTTTGTGTATTGGTTGTGTGTGTAAATACATGTTTTGTGTTTGTGCCTGTAGGGAATTTGTTAGGGCCCTCATGAGTGTCATCCTGTACTGCGGTTCCTTCTCATCCCTTTTCTGCTCTCTTCTCATCATTTCTTCAAACTCCTTTAATGAGGCATTAATGACGTTTTTTTTTACCCCAGTCATCCAGCAAGGACTGCAGTTTGTCGATTTTTCTTTTCTCTGTTCGAGCTAAGAAAATCACAACCATTCTTCTTTAAATAAATTGTTAAAATGTTACACTGTGATTAGACAAATTAAAACTGGACACCTTTGCAAACTTATTTATGCTAGCTTTTGGATTTTAATTTTTTTTAAAAAGCAAAAGTTGAGAGATCTGTTAACATGTAAATAGTTTATTTGAATATGTAAAGATAAATTTGTAAAAATAATCTGCATACCTGCATATATCCCACTGAGCAAAAGTTCCTTCTTATAGACGTCTTATAGACGTCCCCTGAGGAGTCAGAATGAAAGTTTTTCTGACGTCTTTTTCTGACGTCTTCTGGACGTCCAATGTTGACATCCATCTATAGAAGGTACGAATGTAGTTGAAATGTGGTCGTTGTGGACGTATTTTCAACGTCTTATAACATCAACGCAGACTCATTTTAGACATTATTTTAACAAAAATAGGTGTTACACTATGCATTATATTAAAACATATTTATCAATATCACTTTTGCACCCGTTATTAATGTTGAAATTTCAACAAACCACCGTTTTTGTGGTCAGTGTTTGCTTTAGTTGGGCTCTTGACTCTTGGTTTAATGTCATGTTTATATTGGCTGCCAATTTGTGTTTGGCAAAGAAAACAATGATCCAGTTGGATCAGAAAGTGTTGGTGATTTCATCACTATGAAGTCACTCAAACAACTCTTAAGTGTTTAGTTATTAATATGTGAACACTGTGTTATGATGCAGTTTAAAGAGATTAAAGAAGTTTTATAGACGACAAACAGAGCACGTGACTTACAAAACCTGTGACACTGTTGAATCAATAAAACATGAAGAATCAGTGTATGAAACTCAACAATGGTGACAATCAACAAAAGAAAACTTCATGCTGAAATGCATGCTGGGTAACATCATAGTACAAAAACTCATTGATGACTCCCAGCATGCATTGCAGTTGATCTGTTTGATGATTGTCACCATTGTTGAGGTTTGTATGATGAACATTGATGTCTAAGTTTGTCAGTAAACATTTTCTGATATTTTGTCTCTGTACTTTTTTTATTTGTGAAGCTTAATGTCAACATCAATCATGAATGGATCAAATCTTAGTATAATTTAAAAAAAACATTTTAAACTTATTATTCTCTAACACTTGTCATAAAGCAAACTATTCCTTCAAATCTTTTTCAAAACCTTTATTTCTTTATCAATGCACAAGTGTTCTTATTGAAACACAATTACAAACATTGAAAGAAAGAAAGTTAACTTGATGAATGTTAAGAGTCAAGAGCCCAACTAAAGCAAACACTGATCACAAAAATGGTGGTTTGTTGAAATGTCAACATTAATAGCGAATGCAAAAGTGATATTGATTCAATGACATAAATATGTTTTAATATAATGCATAGTGTAACACTTATTTTTGTTAAAATGTCTAAAATGAGTCTGCGTTGATGTTATAAGACGTTGAAAATACGTCCACAACGACCACATTTCAACTAAATTCATACCTTCTATAGATGAACGTCAACATTGGACGTCCAGAAGACGTCAGAAAACGACGTCAGAAAAACTTTCATTCTGGCTCCTCAGGGGACGTCTATAAGACGTCTATAAGAAGGAGCTTTTGCTCAGTGGGATGGAACTTGGTTTAGTGACTCCTTTATTTGCATTCCCTCCTACAAAATAAAATAAAATGATTAGTTGGTGCATTCAGAGTCTACATTTAGACAAGAACCTAACAGTTCTTCTTGGCTTCTTTTGCTTGTTATCAGAAATAATCTACAGGCACTCTATTGTTTGTGAGTGTGTACCGGAATTAAGTTGGAGTCACAAAAATGTGCATGCAGTAACATTTCTTTATGTTGTTAAGATGAAACCATTTATACCATATATATATTATTTTGAGTTTGTGCAATCCCTTGGATTAAACCCATGACCTTGGTGTTGCTAGTGCCATGATCTAACCACTGAGCTCACATTGTTCAAGAATAGCTGAATCACTTATTGCATTTAATTGTTCATGATGCAAGCTGATGGGTATTTAAAACATAATCTAGAAACACAGTTTACTTGGCAATATCAAGTTCTCAATCAGGGTTCCAACAAACACTAGTGGGTGCTACAGAATTGAACAACTGCATCTTTACCTGAGGACACCTCAGAGGCAGAACAACCAGTATCCTCCTCCACAGTCGAATCTTCAACAGCTGCTTCGACTAGTACAAAGATGAATAGGAATGGAAAACGATTTTGGTAATTATATTATCTATCCACCAAACCAAGCAAACTTACCATTAACACTTTTCACATCGCTCTCGGGAGAAGAAACGTCTTTGCCGGTAACGTCAACCTCAGTGGAAGAATCGAACACAAATGCTGGGCGGCTGCTGGGGTTGTCACGCAGAATCCTGTCCATCTCTTAAAAAAATTTGGACGGTTTCCTCTCCCTCCCCAAACGGTTGTTATGATCTATAATTTTTTTATACTCTGTCTTCAGGGCGTTCCCTTTAGTTCTGCACTGTTTAGCACTTCTAACACCTTTCTCTGACATTTTTGTAGCTATTTCGTCAAAAAAGAACTTATTTCTCTTTGTACTGTCTATTTTTCTTTGAATATCCTTGTCCGCCCATACTGAAATTAACAATTTTGTCTTCTGGTCACTCCACAACAAACTTTTCTCCGCCACCTCGCAAGTCGCAAACTCTAAGGTAAGCCGGTACATGTTTTGGTAAATGCGGATGTCACTACATGCAGTTTTCAGGAGTGAATTCGGTTGTAGAATGCGGTTTTCACTCCTGTAAATTTGTGAGTTGTGTGTGTACAGAACAGGACTAAGTACTAAAAGGTAAAATGACAACCAAATGTATCTGCAGTGTTTACGTGGCCTTTACAAAGTTTCATTAGAAGTTATTTTCAGATGAATTGACAATGTTTATAAAACAGAATCATATGAAAATAATGCTGTTAATATGAATGAGAATGTAAATAGTTCTTACTTTTCATCTCTTGTGTTTCTCTGGTGAATCTGCTGCTGTTTCTTTCTCTGTGTGTGTGTTTATATGTTGTTATTATTATATCACATCTGATCTTCAATACCTCCCATCATTTGGGTATTTTTTCTAGAAAGACTTATTTGTATATTTTATTTCCTTCTTTGGCCATTTGGGTTTCACTTCAGAAAGTCTTATTTTCATATTTCAGGTGTCTGTTTTCATATTTGCATATTGTGTGTTAGTCTGTATCAGAAAAAACTACAGGTTTGGTGCAGCTCATCAAGACAACAAACCTTTATTGAAGTATCTGGTCTAAATAAGACTTTCTTTTTTGGTGAAGATGCTGTGGAATCTTTTACATTTACACTTTAACAGGTTTCATGACACAGATATCAGTGAGGTTACTAGTGATGCTTTGACACATTTGTGTGTTGTTATGAGTCAGTATGTGTGTTTACATGAAGCATCGTAATCAGTTTAAAAGTCCAACCCAAATGAAAATGCTCCATAAACACCTCAATCGGAATGAAAATGCCCAAACCGAATGAAATTGTGTTTATTAACGTACAGTAGGTAGTTTGCTGCGAGATCTGCACACCCAAGTACCATGAGCTTGGCTTTCAAAAACTCGCCATCTAATTTGAAAAAGCATAATGAGGTAAACTGAAATTTTGTTATTATCAGTCGATTGCTCAGTAGTACACATATATGGTTCTTTAATGTATTTGCATTGTACTAAAATGCGTTCATTTTCAATGGGCATATATGCGGCTGAAACAGGTAGCCTAGTGCATCCCAAATGAATCCCAAATTTTTCAACATTAATATTAAAGTCATTATGGCCTTTAGAAAATGTTTTTTTTTTTTTTTGAGGAGGTGGGGTAGTGCACAATAGGCCCCTGTGGCGTGGCCTAAGCTTTTGTCCTTAATGGCATTTTTTCTTTACATTACTTTTATACTTGTAAGTAGTTATGAAACCAGTACTTTGACACTTTTGCTTGAGTTAAAAGCTTGAGTTGACACTTTAACTTCTACAGAAATCTTTTTAAACCCTAGTATCTATACTTCTACTTGAGTAATGAATGTGAATACTTTTGACACCAGTGTGCATTGTTCTGTTTCACAAATATAAAAGTATTGTGACACAAATGAGACATTTCTGAAACACTTAGACATCAATACTC
Source organism: Oreonectes daqikongensis (assembly GCA_026939265.1). Classification (NCBI taxonomy): domain Eukaryota; kingdom Metazoa; phylum Chordata; class Actinopteri; order Cypriniformes; family Nemacheilidae; genus Oreonectes; species Oreonectes daqikongensis. Next base: position 1,068,648 of record JAOTQM010000100.1, on the reverse strand, counting down.
ATCATACAAACCTTAACAATGGTTGACAATCAACAAACTTCATGCTGCAATGCATGCTGGGTAGAATCATAATACATGCTGTGTACATAGTTTCAGTAGAAGAATATTGTGACAGAATAAACGTGGAAATGATTGGAGATATGGAACTGGCTGTAGAAAAGTGTAAAAGGTCTCTCTCTCTTAATAAACTTGCCTATATACACACAGTTTTACTGGGGGTTTCAAGACAGATGACTTGACTCCTTGTTGACACTTCTTCATCCACTCAGCCATAATATGTAGGCAGCCCTGCCACTTTAAGAGGGATTGTTGATATTAAACCTCCACATCTGATTACTCGACTGCCTAGAGTAAGGTTCCTCAATTTTCCTCATCCGTCCCGCAAGGGAATTTTGTTTTGGCCGCTTATAGTCTTGAAACAACTGATGTCTCTCAGCCAATGACTTGGCACATTTCTAAAGTTTTTACTTGACCTGATACATCTTTTGAAATAGCTATGCTTACTTTTGAAGTGCATGGTCCAAGTATGTATAAGTGGTCCAAACTGTAACCTCAAGTCAGCATAGTGAAGCAGATAGGGATGTTTTGGTTTAAGGCCTGAGTAACAACTGCTAGACTAAAATGTATGTTTTGTGACAAGACAGTAGAGAAATACTCACCACAGCTAAAATTTTCTGTAAACCCACCAATCATGTAAGAGCCCAGGTTATCTTCTATAATGCATGCAACAGAACCAGTATATATCTTACCCTCAAATATTTGCTCTTTACCTCAAGCTCACACAAGTTTACTGAACACTTTTTTGACAGTTTCAGTGAGCACATGGTTTCAGGAATTTTGCAGTCCCCACATTTTGGCCAAGCTTGATATGTTTTTGTGACTGTCATAACATCAGTAGCCATTATTCATAAGAACATCAATAATAATGTAGTAAAAACAGACCCAAGTAGCAAAGTGCAGTTGTGGCAATGATTTAATGAACAAATCAGATTGAATTTTTTTTATTATTATTCCTTTTAACAATAACAACATTACAGGCTAATATTAAGAAAGACATGCACAATTATAAGTCATTGCAGACTAAGACACATTAATACAACATGATACAACGAAACTCTTTTTTCAGAATATTTAAGGTCTCTGTTTATATAATGTTAGATCTTTTTTAAGACATAAACCTGAGGTGCAGTTTTTACACTGATTAAATATACTAGAGTAATGCCTGGAAAGTAACACCTGTAAATATGATTGTGATAAATGAGTTTGGGCAAAGAAATATGGGAACTGTAGTCCATTGTGAATGGCAATAGTTTGGGGATGCCCTCTAGTGGATGACAAGGGCACTCCAGCTGGTGATCATAACAACTATAAAGCAGTGTCATATTTATCCTTTCTTGTTGTGAAAATTCAGAGTTTAAACAAGTGATGAGGAAAGCAAAAAGGGTAAACAATAGTAGGCTACATTAGAAATATAATAATATGTAAAAGATTAATTCATAGCCACCCATAGTCTGTAAATGTATGTTAATGAGATAAATATTAGAAATATAGAACAAAGGCATGCAGGTTTAAAGGAATGACATGAAGATAAGCAAATTACATATTTTTTATCTGGTCTACTTATCCTTTCAGGTAAAAGTACAAAAGCAATAGAATTAAAACACCAGAAATATCAAGACTAAAAAAATAATTTATTAATAGACACATATAGACACCCAGCAGTGTTAAACTTAAAGGGTTTCGCCCAAAAAATGAAACTTCTGTCATTAATTACTCACCCTTAAGTAGTTAAATATTCATAGGTCCTCTGTTTTTTTCCCAAACGCAAATTAATTGTATTTTTGAAAGCTTTCTTGACTAGCTTTCCATAGATGGTAACACAACCAAACTTCAAAGCACTTAAAGTGCGTAAATACATTGTAAAATAGTCCACGCGACTCTGGTGGTTCAGTATTAATTAATATAATATAATGGGCTTGTAATGAGCAAATAGAAGTGCAGAATATTTATTTAACAAAAACCAGTATAAAATAATTAAAGAAACCAGGAATAAGGAAACAGCAATAAGTCAACACAGACCATTCAACATAGGAACATTCAACAACGACCACCAGACAAAAGAATCAATGGGGTTATAATACACTGGGATAACAAAGGAAACAAGAAAAACCTGGGAAAACAAATTAACAAGAAAAACTACAAAGGACTACAAACATGGCACACAACAGGAAATGACAGGGGAACACAGAACAGATCGTGAGATTTGCATACATCAACAGAATAAACAACACTGTTATGTTTAACCCTAGTGCATGTCATAGCATACATAAAAACATTGGAGATGGAAGTCTGCCCTTGTTCCCAATTGTGCTCTGATGAATGCTTTTGAGCGCTAGCTGCATATAAAATGTGTTCAAACTTTACACAAGGTTAAACTGAAATAAAGAAACTCTGGTAAATCTGTGATTCCTCTGCTAGTAAAAATGCTATGGTTGGTTACTATAATAAAAATATGAGTAGATCTCAGATTAACACATGCACATTTCTGTCTGAAAATGTGCACATAGGACATTTATTATAAAGTATCAGATTCCACAATTGGAATTGATTTCAACACTATTGAGATGTTAACAACAGACAGCCAATAAGCACGCTAGGTGTGTTTGACTTCCTGCAGTGCTGCATAGCACGATCGCCATATCACGAGAGTGATTCAAAAGCATAGGGAGCAGTCTGCTTTCGCGATGCATTAATGTCAATAACTTTAATAAATAAATAGTCACGTTTTATGGGGGGGGTAACGTCGCATAAGTGCGCGCAAAGACGAGCGTTGAGAGGAATGGCGAATTTAAGTACGAGGATGTTTTATTTTTCTGATCTATTAGCTTTGGGTTCTACAACACCAGCTCACACAACACCCAGGACACCGAATCAGACATCTTTATCTTTTGGTTACAGTGAAGGAGGCGTTTAAATGACGTCCAATCTGGAACAAATGACACACTCCTCAGTTGTTGAGAGAGCAGGGCCACTACATCCGCCATATTCTCAAAGAAACAAGAATACTGAGAGGAGCAATTATGAAAAACAGAGAACAGCTGAATATATTCGCAAAACAAACGATGGAGAAGGACAACAGAAAAAGAAAATGGCAGGCCCATTCGACTCAAATAGCAGTAAAATTTTGCACATTTCTATTTTCCTAAAAACCTTGAAAGGTATTTTACTTTTTATAACTAAATATTTTTTAATATGATGGATTTAAGCAATGTCCGATTGTTTGTGCACTATAGTGATCTGCAGTGAAGTAACATTAAAATGCAGAAACCTGAGGTAGATGCAGTGCCTATCATCACAAACTATGCAAAAAGGCACAATTTTTGTTTGATTCAACATATTATAAACTCCCTTAAATGTTTTTCTACATACTCTCTCTACTGTGTGTGCGTGCGTGTCGAGTTGTCTACAAAGGGTTACAGTGTTGGTCATGTATCAAAATGTAATTCTATGTGTTTGTGAAGAAATGAAGTATAGGTGTTGTGAATGTGTTGAGTTCTCCACAAATCACGTTGGATGTGTCAATGTAAAAGCTACATTATTTTCTTTACACAAGCTTAGTTGTTGTCCAGAAGCTTCTGTTAGTGGTGGCGTTTCCTGTTTCTCTGGTATGTAGATTGGAAGAGGTTGTGCACTCAAAAAAAGGATTTTTTAAAGCTGTTCACTTTACATGAACAAATCACTTTAATTTAACACAATTGTATAGGTTTCTAGCTCAAACTTGCACTTAAAAAAGAAGCTCTTTGGTTGAACATGATTCAGTCATGGACAGTGGTTCCACATGTTTGAATCATGTTTTCTTAACACGAGATTAACATGTAAAAAGAACATGAGTGAATCAAGTAAACTCAACATGAAATTAACATGTTAAATGAAGAAGAGTGAATCAAGTAAACCCAACAAGATACTCTTCTGCACAAGTCCTAAAACAACTGAATACTAAACTCTAATACCCTGATAGCAACATTGAATCAATGTTAACAATTATTTATTTTGGTAATGATAATAAAATAATGTTTGCACTTACAATTATTGTAGAATTTATTTTCCAATTTCATCAAACCATTATTGTGATCAGTGTTTGCTTTAGTTGGGACCTTGATTCTTGACATTTGTTAAGTCAATTTCTCTCTTCTCCTCCAATGCTTGTAAATGTGTTTAATGAAAGCACATGTAAAGTATCAAGAAAGTGCTGTTCCATAAGAGAACATTAATAGATTTTTCATAGACGCTTAGATGTTTCCTTCTTCTGGTATGTTGTAAAGATGTTAGTAAAATTAGTATGTTAGTATTTGATAAGTCATGATCACAAATGCAACATTTCGGGGCCAAAATCTATAAATGTTCTCTTATGGAACAGCACTTTCTTGATACTTTACATGTGCTTTCATTAAACACATTTACAAGCATTGGAGGAGAAGAGAGAAATTGACTTAACAAATGTCAAGAATCAAGGTCCCAACTAAAGCAAACACTGATCACAATAATGGTTTGATGAAATTGGAAAAAAGAATTCTACAATAATTATAAGTACAAACGTTATTTTGCTTCAATGCCATTATCATTACCAAAATAAATAATTGATAATATTGATTCAATGTTGCTATCAGGGTATTAGAGTTTAGTATTCAGTTGTTTTATCTTGTTGCGTTTACTTGATTTACTCATGTTCTTGCTACATGTTAATTTCATGTTGAGTTTACTTGATTCAGTCATGTTCTTTTTACATGTTAATCTCGTGTTAAAAAAACATGATTCAAACATGTGGAACACTGTCCATGATTGAATCATGTTCAACCAAAGAGCTTCTTTTTTTAAGTGAAAGTTTGAGCTAGAAACCTACACAATTGTGTTAAATTAAAGTGATTTGTTCATGTAAAGTGAACAGCTTTAAAAAATCCTTTTTTTGAGTGTAGTAAATTCACAATTTATTATACTGTAGTTAAAACACATGTATTCATATAAATGAGCAGGAACACTGACCATGAAGAAAAACATATGAATCCATTTGATATTTGTGACCATTCACATATTGTCTGCAGATGTATTCTCCATGATCAAGTTGTGTTGTTTTATAGATGTTGAGAGAGCAGTCAGATGTCAGACTTAGTCTCTCAGAGCTCTCTGTTTTATTCTGATTTATTCCTCCTGCAAACAGCTCTACTGCAGTTGATCTCTTATGTTTACTGTATGTCCATGTAGTTGAGAAGCACTGAGGAAGAGCATCATTACAGGAAAGAGACACATTTTCACCAGAACTGATGAACACATGCATGTCTTCTGCACTCAAAAAAAGGATTTTAAAAGCTGTTCACTTTACATGAACAAATCACTTTAATTTAACACAATTGTATAGGTTTCTAGCTCAAACTTGCACTTAAAAAAGAAGTTCTTTGGTTGAACATGATTCAATCATAGACAGTGTTCCACACAGTGTTTAAGTGCAAGTTTGAGCTAGAAACCTATACAATTGTGTTAAATTAAAGTGATTTGTTCATGTAAAGTGAACAGCTTTAAAAAATCCTTTTTTTTGAGTGATGCTTCACTCACACCTGAAACACAGTACACAAATCAATAAAAGATTTAAACAGTTACAGTTTTACAGTTATCTGTAGTCACATGTCCAAAACTCTAATCACAGTCTAAAACCTGCAACAACAGCAGCACATAATTTTATAATTGTCGATAATCAGCTGACCACACCCCCTGCACCAGTTCTCTCTCATCTGTCTACTGATTACACCCGCACCTGTTGCTTGTGGGACCAGGACTCTATTTATACCTACCTCGGCTATGTCCCAACTCGAAAGCCGCAAATTAAAAATGAGGTCTTGGTCTTTCAAATATGCAGCCTCAGAGGTCTACAAAGTGAACTGAAGTAAGACAATCTTGCCTTGCTGAGGATTTTCTCATCACCGGTGTCACCTGCTGCTTCTGTTGCCTGGTCAAAGCAACGGGACACGGGACTTTTTAAAACAAATATGGAGCCACTGAGCCAGAACATTTTTGTTTTAATTTAGGATGTTTTTTTCACATATAGTCTGTTTTAAAAGAACCAAACCCAGTTCACTTAAAGTGGACCAGAAAGGGAACTAGTCAAATATGACCTTTTGGTGTTCAGAGTATAGTGGACTCAATAGAGAACCCGGTTCTTTTTTTTTTTGTCTTCTTAAACATTAGTTTCTCAGACCCTGTCTTGTTAACACCATAACTTCATAAGAACTCAGAAGTGTAGTCCGGGGGGGTTAAAAGTCCGGGGAGTGGAATGAGCAAAACCGGAAGAAGGCGCTGGTGATGGAGGAGAGCTTCGTACACACACAGCCATTAATGTCTAAACCGCTGGCAACAAAAGTGAGTATACACCTAAGTGAAAATGTCCAAATTAGGCCCAATGTGTCAATATTTTGTGTGGCCACCATTATTTTCCAGCACTGCCTTAACCCTCTTGGACATGGAGTTCATCAGAGCTTCACAGGTTGCCACTGCAAGATCTCGGTCTCATGGCCGCTCCCAATAAATTCGCTGGATCGTCGAAGAAATGTAGCGTGTTTATTCTCCAGTGAAAAATACTAATGCCGCCTTACTGTTTGAGACTGAGAGGGCTAAGATCGCTTATGTCATTTCCCTATTGTCCGGTATAGCCCTACAATTGGCACAGAACATTTGGGACACTACCCACTGAGCAAAAGTTCCTTCTTATAGACGTCTTATAGACGTCCCCTGAGGAGCCAGAATGAAAGTTTTTCTGACGTCTTCTGGACGTCCAATGTTGACATCCATATGACATCTATAGAAGGTACGAATGTAGTTGAAATGTGGTCGTTGTGGACGTATTTTCAACGTCTTATAACATCAACACAGACTCATTTTAGACATTATTTTAACAAAAATAAGTGTTACACTATGCATTATATTAAAACATATTTATCAATATCACTTTTGCACCCGTTATTAATGTTGAAATTTCAACAAACCACCGTTTTTGTGATCAGTGTTTGCTTTAGTTGGGCTCTTGACTCTTGGTTTAATGTCATGTTTATATTGGCTGCCAATTTGTGTTTGGCAAAGAAAACAATGATCCAGTTGGATCAGAAAGTGTTGGTGATTTCATCACTATGAAGTCACGCAAACAACTCTTAAGTGTTTAGTTATTAATATGTGAACACTGTGTTATGATGCAGTTTAAAGTCACTCAAACAACTCTTAAATGTTTAGTTATTAATATGTGAACACTGTGTTATGATGCAGTTTAAAGTCACTCAAACAACTCTTAAGTGTTTAGTTATTAATATGTGAACACTGTGTTATGATGCAGTTTAAAGAGATTAAAGAAGTTTTATAGATGACAAACAGAGCACGTGACTTACAAAACCTGTGACACTGCAGAATCAATTAGACATGAAGAATCAGTGTATGAAACTCAACAATGGTGACAATCAACAAAAGAAAACTTCATACTGAAATGCATGCTGGGTAACATCATAGTACAAAAACTCATTGATGACTCCCAGCATGCATTGCAGTTGATCTGTTATCTGAATTAGTTTGATGATTGTCACCATTGTTGAGGTTTGTATGATGAACATTGATGTCTAAGTTTGTCAGTAAACATTTTCTGATATTTTGTCTCTGTACTTTGTTTTATTTGTGAACCTTAATGTCAACATCAATCATGAATAAATCAAATCTTAGTATAATTTTAAAAAGTTTTTTAAACGTATTATTCTCTAACACTTGTCATAAAGCAAACTATTCCTTCAAATCCTTTTCAAAACCTTTATTTCTTTATCAATGCACAAGTGTTCTTATTGAAACACAATTACAAACATTGAAAGAAAGTTAACTTGATGAATGTTAAGAGTCAAGAGCCCAACTAAAGCAAACACTGATCACAAAAATGGTGGTTTGTTGAAATTTCAACATTAATAGCGAGTGCAAAAGTGATATTGATTCAATGACATAAATATGTTTTAATATAATGCATAGTGTAACACTTATTTTTGTTAAAATGTCTAAAATGAGTCTGCGTTGATGTTATAAGACGTTGAAAATACATCCACAACGACCACATTTCAACTAAATTCATACCTTCTATAGATGAACGTCAACATTGGACGTCCAGAAGACGTCAGAAAACGACGTCAGAAAAACTTTCATTCTGGCTCCTCAGGGGACGTCTATAAGACGTCTATAAGAAGGAGCTTTTGCTCAGTGGGTAGGGAGCTTGTGATTAACTCTCTTGTTAATTTGTTTTCATCACTCCAGGAAGTCTTCAGCCAGACAGCCAATAATCCAGAGGCTGTGTCTGTATTGTGGGGGATCAAGGCATTGAATCTCGGAATGCCCAATTTGTCCGGCTCAACCCACGGTTAGTAAGATTAAACCTCCTGCTGCTGTTTCCCGTTTGTCACTCACGGATGTTATAGTATTTCCTCCTGTTTCAGTCAAAGCCCTGATTGACTCCCCACTGCTGGGAATTTTAAATCACTCACTCTGCTCTTCGACTAACCAGAAAACACAATCTTCAGACTATGAGAATACACAACATACTTGAAAAACCATTGGGTCTGGCCTGGATTTGCTCTTATTTCCCCACAATCACTCTTCACATTGGCCCTAAGCATAAGGAGATCTTGTTGTGGGTACTGAAGGGTTCTAGCTGCAGTATTCACGATAAAAGCGTCTGCCAAATGAATAAATGCAAATCTCTGTCCTGAAATCCCGAAGCCCTCAATGTCTTTCAGCGACTGAAAGAAGTCTTCTGTGCTGCACCTACCTTATGTCTTCCTGATCCAAATCTGCCTTTCATCATAGAAGTGGATGCCTCTATGACCAGTGTCTTTGGCTGGAGGGAGCCAAATGTCCTTTTATGGTCATAAATGATCACAGGAACCGAGTACTTGAAATATGCTAAACATCTTAACTCCAGGCAGGCCAAGTGGGCTCTGTTTTCAATGTTTTCAATTTCTCAGTCACTTATGCCCCATAATCTCAAAATGCATTCCACAAGAACTCTGCATTCCTTTATGGACTCAGCTCACTCTGTTCCTGGATCAGGTCACCCAGGCAGCCAGCTGACCCTCTTGCTCCTTTGCAAACCTCTACTGGTGGCCCGGAATGGCTCAAGATACCTCCCAGTTCGTCATAGTATGCTTAGTATGTGCCATTTCCAAAGTACCTTGTTGTCTACCACAAGGTAAAATCATGCCCTTATCAGATCGTGTTGTCTACCACAAGGTAAAATCATGCCCTTATCAGATCGTGTGGAAGGCAAATCTTCTGGGAGTTACTGTCAGTTTAATTTTGGGTTATTATCCTCAAGCCAGGCTGAGTGAAAGATCCAGGACATAGGGACATACCTGAAAAATGCCACAACCAACAACACAGCTGGCATTGGTTTCTAGTCTGGGGCTACCAACCTCCTCTCTTTACCTGTGGATGTTCTCCAGAGAGTATTGTCTGTGGATGCTGTGGCAGAGATACCAATGCAGTATCAGTGTTGCCTTTGAAACCACTCACCCCAGCTAACAAAAGTTTGTTATAAGAACGTTCCCTAAAGGTTTTTCATGTTTTTGAAAACGTTCTAAGAACGTTCAAAGTGTCCAGTTTTTTTGACGTTCTAAGAACGTTCCCAGCTAACGAAAGTCACCATCATGGTGATCAGTGTTTCCTTGAGTTGTGCTCTTCACCCTTGACCTTCATAGGTTACATGTATTGGTGTGTTTTGTGTGTGTATTTTTAAAGTACGTTTGAGAAGCTAATGCAATTGAGAATCTAATCTTATGTGTTTGTTTGGTGGTCATTAAAATCACCATCATGTTGATTCGCTGATGTCTGTGTTGTTAATTCTGAAATAACAGTTTAAGATCTGAGAGTGGCATTTTGATGTCTAGAAAGTTGGATAAAATATAAGTGCAAATAAATCAAATCTATGGCCAAATATAGAAAAACACAGACATCAAGAATCTGTGTATGAACCTCAGTAATGGTGAGAATCAAACTTAATACTGCAATGCATGCTGGGTAACATCATAGTACAAAACTCATTCAGATTAACCGCAATGCATGCTGGGAATCATGACTTAGTCTGTTGATTGTCACCATTGTTGAGATTCATACACTCATTCTTCATGTCTTTGTGTGTCTAAACTCTGTTGTAGATTAAGTTTTATTCGCATCCAGATTTCTGAAATCTTTCTAGACAAATTGCAATCAAACACCCTGATTCTGTTCTTAATCTTCAGGATTACCAGCATATCACTCAAACTGAATGAGATCAGAGAATCCAACTACAACATGATGATGATGATGATGATGATGATGATGATGATGATGATTTGAAAGACCACTAAACAAGAACATTACATCATTGTTGTAACAAATGTACTTTAAAAGCACACAGTAACCACTCACAAAAAATGTGATCTATGATGAGCCTATGATGATCAAGAGTGAAGAGTCCAACTCAAGGAAACACTGATCACCATGATGGTGACTTTTGTTAGCTGGGAACGTTCTTAGAACGTCTAAAAAACTGGACACTTTGAACGTTCTTAGAACGTTTTCAAACCCACGAAAAACCTTTAGGGAACGTTCTTATAACAAACTTTTGTTAGCTGGGACAGAGCATACTCAATCAGGAGAGTGTGCTGATTGTCTGCACCTGAAGACTGTCAGCAGCTGGGCATATAAGCAAAGTCAAATCAAAGCCAAGTGAGCTAGATCTCCCTACACATGGCTAATGTTGTTTCTTTCTCTCTGCTAAACAGAATCCAGCAGCTGCCGATTGGCACCGCTTCACTATCATGGACACAGATCCAGCTTCACGCCAACGCTATGCACCAAACTTTAGCACACCATATCACTAACACCACTTTCTGCACATTTGTAAATCAAGTTCCCTCCGGAGTTGCTGAATTCGAGAGAAATCTTGTGTTCGTGTACCCTTTCACCTTGCCACAATGCTTACTTGTGACTGTCACCCTTGGATTATTGTGAATAAACTGTCTGTTCACCTACCTGTTGTCATCCACCGGTGTCTAGCCTGCATCAGCTGATCATATCAGGTGCAGCTAATCAATGTTAACCAATAGTCATACAACCAGTGTTAATTTTGACAGCCATTTTTGATTTAGTCTTAGTCTTCATCTTGAGACAAAAATACTTGGTCTTAGTCACATTTTAGTAATTTTGTCTTTTATAGTTTTAGTCGATGAAAGGTTATTGCATTTTTGTTAAGTTTTAGTCATTACTTTTAGTCAACCTGCAGTTACCAACATTAAATTTTGTAGTAATTTTATATGTAGACAAAAATAGTAAAAATTCTTCTCTCTTTAGACCAAATCCATTAAGCTTGTGAGAAATTTGAATCAAGGTAGTAGGTTGTATTGACATTGCTCTTTGCAGGATTTGGAACAACATGAATAAATGATGACAATTTTTGTGTTTGGATGAACTAAGCCTTTACAGTAGTAAAAAAATTGCAACTTTTAAAACAAATATAATAGAGATACAAATTCAATAAACTCGTTTTTCAGATACAGTATGTTTACTCAACATGTATACAGTTATTTAACGTCTTTTAAATAAGATTTAAAAGATTTAAAATAGCAGTTGTGGCCTAATGGTTAGAGAGTCGGACTCGTAACCAGAAGGTTGCCGGTTCGATTCCCAGTACTGGTAACAACTGACGTGCTCTTGAGCAAGGCACCTTACCCCCGGGTGCTGCAGTGTTAGCTGCCCACTGCTCCCGGTGTGTGTGTGTGTGTGTGTGTTCACTATTCACTGTATGGGTTAAATGCAGAGGTCACATTTCGGGTATGGGTCACCATATCTGACAAATAGCTCACTTTCACTTTTAACATCACAATAGTGACAGAGACAGGTATTTAATCAGGCTGCTGCCCCTTTAAGACCAAAGGCACGGATGCAATATACTGACACATATCCAGTTTTCACACCTGTTTACCTTAAGCCATTATACCGACTGTTGTTGTGGTTTCTTTTTGCCACTCCTCATTGAACACTCAAGTCGTGTTTTGATTCCATCAGATAGACTTTTATTGACTTAACCAACAAAGAGCCGAGTCCCCCATATGCAGGGCCGTGCCCTCCCACAGAGAGCTGCAGAGGACAGGGAGAGAACCGTCTTGGCCTACTAAGGGGAAACCTTTTATAGATAGACTGTTTTGGGGTGGGCACACATGCACACATGTTCGAAGGAATGTTTGGGGGTGGGCACACAGGTCTGATAGTAGTTTTAGAGGTGGGGCTTAAGGAACAAAGACCTGTAGCCACATGTATAGAGAATTATAATAGTGGCTTAAATTGTGTGCAATTCCTCTAGATTTAGGTTAATAAAATCTTCCACACTGTCTTTATGTGACATACTCCATTTTGACATCTGTGTGTGTATTTGACCACTGACAACTGTCTTTGAACTCAAGCGCGTGTGTGCGTCAGATTCCGCATGTCCTGCCTTCACTAACTTTAAATTATTCCTCAACGAATTGTAACTCCCAGGAAAACGGGACGTCTGGTCATGCTATCTTGAAAACTTCAGGTGCTGAGGCCATTGTTGTAGCTGCTAGCTCCTCGTCCAAGATGGCCGGCTCTCAGTCCCATGCCTCGTCCAAGATGGCCGCCTCTGAGCCCCAAGCCTCATCCAAGATGGCCGCCTCTGAACCCCATGCCTCATCCAGGATGGCCACCACTGGGCGCCCAGCCCTGCCTGCCACGCCAAGGTGTCCGCCTTTACTGCTCCACGGCCCAGATCCGTCTTCACCTGCGTTCCATGGACCAGGCCTGCCTCGGCTTCATGATCTGTGTTTGGTTCCCCTTCATGGACCTGTTCCGCCAACCCGCCCCCTGTTCCGCCTCCACCCTCCTGAACTGTTTGAACTCTTTGTTGGGCGTCAGGAGATGCCCTTTAAAAGGGGGTTATGTCAGGGTTGTCTGTTCTGTTGGGACTCTTATTTTGAAAATCATGTAGTTCCTGTCATTGTGTCTTGTTTCATTGGTTTTCATTGTTTAGGTCTTGTTTCATGGTTATTGTTTCCCTTGATTAGTCTGTGTATTTTTGTGTTTGGTCAGTTATTGAATGTATTTGGGTTGTGGCATCATGCTCCTGTTTATGCTTCGCATGCCTTGGAATATTGTTCACGTTTTTGAGTCATTAAATACTTTTATCTGCATTTAGATCCTCTCTACACGTCTCATGTTTGGGCAGCCCACGTTAAAGATGTTACAATGTGTCATGGCGGGGGGACAGAACCCAGATGCAGGCAGCAGTGCAGGGGTAACAGAAGGGTTTTTATTTTACAACACTAAAAAGCAAAAGACCCACCACAGGGAAAAACAAGACAATAACTAGAACGGAAATGCACTAAACAAAACTGTAAAACAAGAACTTCCCACAAGGGGGCAAAACAGGAACAAACAAAACGGATTAGGGAGAGACAATAACGAAGACTTGACTTGAGAAACATGACGAACCTTACAAAACGAACCAGCACAGGACAATGAACACGAGGGCTTTAAATAGGGGAACAAACAAGGGATAATGACACAGGGTACAGGTGTGAATCATCAGAAACATTAACAGGGAAAATTACCGGAGAACGAGGGGGCGGGGCTTAGACGCGCGACATGAAAACACGCGGCAAAAGGCGGAAGCGCCCCAGCCGCGTGTCTCCCCACAGAACGTAAACACAAAGACAAGATACTGACGCAATCCTGCCCACTAGATCATGAAAACAAGACATAAACAAGGAGGGCAGAATTGCGGAAGTATCCGGGGGGCGTGGTCATGACGCAAGACCGGAGAGCGCGCGACACGGGCGCACCACGCCCAGGCCACGCGCTTCCACGAGTAACAAACACATGGCACTGTCATGGCCCTGCCCACAAGGCTCTAGGAATTTACTAGACATGAAGGGCAGAACCATGACACAATGTCTGAATGCCCCTGTTCATTTAGATCTCAAGTATATTAATAAATTATTATTTTGGTTTGGATTTTTTACGTATTAATTAGGACATGTTTTTAATTGGTTAACTTAATTTAAAAAATATTTAAAAAGGAAATGTTATACATACACCATACAAAGGTGTTTAACAAAGGAAGGGGACATTGTTTTTTTTTTTAAGTACAAATGGAATTAAAATTAATGAAGAAAAAAATTAAAACACTGAGTTGTGTATTTATGGCTAAATATGGTGGATGTTTTATTTGGAATCGTTTTACATGCCTGAAAAGTGTAGGGACAGGTTTGTCACAATTTTTTTAAAGCTGTCAAAAAGAATTATAAGATGCAAATGTTGTGTATTTACTACCAAATGAGTGATTCACATACAAAAATAAAGCATGATAAATACACTTTACTCAAGAAAGCGAACCATACAAAAACACATCAATAATTATCTAAATGTGATGGCACAAACTAAAACATTACATAGCCTATTATCATGGGCAAATGAAATGTAGTAGACAAATATTGTAACATTGCATAATTTGGCAAAACTAAATAAGACTTTAAAATAACAGTAATGAAATAAATTAAGTATTAAAAAGAAAATTCCCAAATGATTTCTCTAAAGTTGCGTTTAGGAAGGATCGGCTATCAACATGTAGTTAACCTGGGCAGTATTAATACATGAATCATCATAACTCCATTATTAGCTAAGGTTAGTGCTTTATTAGTTCTTGATTAGTCTATTTCTTTACTCATCATTAGTTTACGTGTTAGTAAGTATTAATTCAGATATTAGTACATGATTATTCATGGACCCTTATTGTAAAGTGTTACCAATATTTTTACCTTAATAATACAGTATATAGATTATAAAATTCTGTCCATAAATGACATTAGCATAAAGCAGAAGATTGTACATTAAACAGAAAATAATTGCAATAGACTCTTGACATCAGACTTAAATGAGAATAAGACATAAAATCTATAATAAATGTGACATGAAACTTAATAAAGTTTTAACACTTTATCAGAATGTCAGTCAGAGTAATGACATAAAATATCACAAAATAAATCTTGTACAGTTTACCTGTGAATAGTGGAGAGAGAATGATCAGTCCCAGCAAACATATGTGACTCTTATCAGTCATTTTGTGCTTCTCTTCCTGATTCTCTTCTAATCATCTACTTATAGTTCTTCTTGAGAACATTTGTAACTCTTCATGTGGTTTTTCATTTCCTCTCTTCACATCAACTATACTATAATAGACTACAACATTCTGCTGTGCATATATGTTGTCTTAAAAAAATTGGAGACAGTGCCCAAGTATTATTTTTTGTTGTTGTTGTTGGAACCAGACTACATAGGATCACTTGGCTGTTAAGCAAACTAATAACAGAGGAGATGCCAAACCTTTTCTGTTCTGGTAGGAAGTAGAACTTTTGATGGGTTGTTCTCACTGTGGTGCCTGAGTGGACGCTCCAGGAAAGGTAATTGGAGACTAATAACATATACTAATAACATGCATAGGAGTGTGACCACATTTCTGTTACCTCCTATAGTTCACAATCATCTCCTATCTTCACAATCTTCTCACAGACATCATCACTGACACAGAACTCATACAGTGCTTCTTGAAAGGTTGTGAGCCACTTAAGTTTTTTTTATTTTATCATCACCTGCTAATGTCAGATGTATGTTGATCAATTGCATGTTTGTTTAGAGGGAATTTCGTGCATGCGATATTGAATTATTGTATTTGCAAAAGTAAGTGAAGCCCCAGCTGCATTGGTCAAGTCAAGTGGTTAACAGATTTGGGTACTTAATTAACTGTTGCTCCCCTTTTTGATCACAGACATGAAAATGCACTATGCAAACTTAAACAGCTTTAATTATTGAATACTTTGGAGTAGAGACATAAGGTTGATCTCTTTTGAAAGAAGACAACAGGAGGATTATTGTAGAAGTGAATATATATAAAAATATATATTTTATGTATTTTAATATTTGTTTTATTCTATTAAATATACATATTTTTAAAAATACATGTTTGGGCCCAAAAATGATAAAAAGTAAATACCATAGGTCTACACAAGTCGTGTGTGAATTTTCAGCTTGATATCTGCTGGTTTCTGTGAGACGTTTAGTTGAAATACCTCAAAGGATCACTAGGTAACACACAGGCTTTATTGGTGATTCCCAAAGGTCAATAGGTTGCTTGAAATTACATCTGACATCACAGCTCAAACACACACGCACGCACATATTCTTTTGTACTTTTTCCAAACTTTATAGAAACACTTTCACTTTTTGATACAAATTGTAACTAAAACATGAATAAGATAAGTAAATAATGAAAAAAATACTGTAAAACTAAATGTCAAACTATTTACATCTTTTCAACTATTTACAAAGCATTTACAACTATATACAAATCTTCAAAACATCTGAACACTACAAACTATTTTCATTATGCCAGTAATTGATGCAGTCTCGTGTTGCTTGGAAACACAAGTAGGCTGCACATCCCTGGCAGAACACAAGTGTTTTCCGATGGCACAATTGGCATCTTCGCCTGGAGTCGTCACTTTTATCAGTAACGTACTTTGGCCTGTGGCAGATGTGACCTGAGGGTTCTCCTGTCATGTGAGGTGCTGGAGCAGGAGGAGCAGGCTCACCTTGAGGCATCCAGTCTGCAAGCTGCATAACCAAAATTTCACGGAACTCTCGCTGTGTTTTTGCTCTTTGGTTATGAGCAGAAGCCAACTGCTGGTGCAGAATAAATGCATTTACCACTGCTACATTAACAAAGTGGTAGAAAAGTGAGCAGTACCACTTCCTGGTCTTTCAGAGTACTTTGTAATACCCGACAAGGGCATCGGAGAGATCAAATCCTCCCATATACCTGTGTGGAAAATAATAGAACATATTACAAATCTAAATGCAAATGTAACCAGGTAAATAAAATAAATTCATCTGCACAATTTTGTACACAACACCAGTGAAGAAATTCAACTCACTTGTAGTCATGCACTGCAGCAGGTATAGGTACAGAGGGTGTTCTGCCCATCCTTCAGCTCTCATCTTTACCCTCCTCCATACAATGTGATCTCCCTCTGCTGAATGGAAGGATGAGCACATGTGCACCTCCCTGGTATCCTTTCATCCCACAAAGAGTAGCTTTTTGTCGCGAATCCACCGCATACTTCCACGGGGAGCATTTTTGGGCAGCGTGTTAGCAGTGGTTTGTGGGAAGCCCACCCGGTTGCTTCTAATGGTCCCACAGGTGTAAAAATTGTCTACATATAATTTGAAGCCAGTTCCCAGCATCTTCTCATCCACCAGCGCCATCACTGATTCATAGCTTAGCCCCTTGCTTTGTTCATTTTGACCTTCAGGGGATTTGCCCTTATAAATAAAAAAATCCCATGTGTATCCATGGGCTGAGTCAGCTAAAACAAAAAGCTTGTATCCCCACTTTGTTGGCTTCTCTTTTTGATACTGCTTCAGCCCAATCCTTGCTTTAGATGTAACCATCCTCTCATCTATTGCAATGTTTTGTTTAGGGTGAAAATAGGTCTTGCAGGCATCTCGTATCTCCTGGTACACTGGCTTTAGTTTACTCAGGCAATCATAGGCCGGGGTCCCTTTCTTTTTCACATTCTCCCTATCCATCTTTGTAATGCTGAGATGCAGTGCTGCTGAAATGGCACGGAATTTCCTGCTGGACATAACAGTGGCAGGGAATTCTAACTTGTAAAGTCTGGACCCACTCCAGAAATTTGCCGGTTGTGGTAATTTTACCAGACCCATGTATATGACCATTGCCAGATAAGAGTACAGATCCTTCAGAGTCATGTCCTGCCATTGCTTCCTGGTTGTTTCTTGATGATGCTCAGCTGCATAGGCATTGGAGTTTTAAATGATGGTCTGACACACTGTGGAAAAAAACCCCAGCTGAAACAGTTCCAGAGTTAAAAGCTGAGGGCCAGGTCGAGCTGGTCTAAATACAACCTCAGGTGGTGGGATGTCGGGTTCATCTGAGGTGTGCCATCTTACAGGTTGAGTAGGTCTCTCTCTTCCTCTGTTTTGGGTTCTCCATCTCCCTCTGCTTTGCTTCTAGTTCTACCTTCTTCAGTAAATCTGCTAAAACAGTGGTTCTCAAACCTGGTCCTCGGCCCCCCCTCCCAGGATGTTTTAGATGTCTCCGTATTTAGAACACCTGATTCTACTCATCAGACCTGCTCTGAATGCTGGTTAGTGTGTTAATTAACCAGCTGATGATTAGAATCAGGTGTTCTAAATAGGGAGACATCTAAAACATCCTGGGAGGGGGGCCGAGGACCAGGGTTGAGAACCACTGCGCTAAAAGTAGCAGATGTAGCTGTTGAAGGTTCAGGACATTTAGCAGATAAGTCCTCACCATCATCATCATCTGAATACCTATTGCAACGATATAGTAAAAAAACTGAATATAATATAAAACGAATAGGGTACATACAACAATAATGTGCAAACTGAATAAAGCATAAAAGTAACACAGTACATGAAATGCGTAATTCAATTATACACACATCTAAACTCATTTTTTTCATACAATTCGTCACATTTACACATAGCACAGTCAAATTTGTAAAGATTTTATAGAATAAAAGAAAAAATCACACACCTGTCTAGGGTTGAATCTGACATTTCTTCTGGCTAAAGCAGGTCTGGTTCATCATCACTTGAGTGAAGATTTTGTTGATCATTTGAATGATCATTTTGCTCATCATCACTCGATTTCCAAAGTTCTTCGATAACTTCTTGGACTGTAAAACGCTTTTTAGCCTCTGTGGATCCATCTTGTGAATGTGCAGTGGAGAATGAAAGTGCAGTTTGTGTGCTCTTTCTTTTTGCTCTGAATGTTTGTAAATGTTTAGTAGCTTTTCTAAACAGATGGTTGATTGTGATTGGCACGTGTTAGCAATTAGACCTAAACAAATTTCTATTGGATAACATTTGTGCAACAAAAGGGTTCATTTGCCAACTGATATCACAGCACCAACCACATAGAGAGTGCACACGCACCCGCGGCTGATACGGACGAGGTCAGTACACGGCCTACAGAGAGGAGATGTGCAGTCTGACACACTGGTGTAAGGAGAATCATCTCCTACTTAACATTAATAAAACCAAGGAACTGGTGATAGACAGGGAGTAAAGAAGTGCAATTTATTTGCACTACTCTATATCCATCGCACTGCTGCTCACCATAGCCTAACTTATTGTATACATCCACCTGTAAATTTCTGTTTATAGTAATAGACATCTGTATATTATGTTCATAGTATATATCCATCTGTAAATTTCTGTTTATAGTAATAGACATCTGTATATTATGTTCATAGTACATATCCATCTGTAAATCTCTGTTTATAGTAATAGACATCTGTATATTATGTTCATAGTACATATCCATCTGTGAATATCTGTTTATAGTAATAGCCATCTGTATATTATGATCATAGTATATATCCATCTGTAAATCTCTGTCTATAGTAATAGACACCTGTAAATCATGGTCATAGTACATTTCCATCTGTAAATTACTTCTATAATATTTATTTATGTAACTTATGCAACCGCTGTATATCCTGCACTTGCTGCTATTGCACTTCTGGTTCGACCTAAACTGCATTTCGTTGCCTTGTACTTGTACATGTGTAATGACAATAAAGTTGAATCTAATCTAATCTAATCTAATAGATTTCAGGAGACAGGATAAGGAACACAGCCCCATCACCATCGACGGGACACCTGTGGAGCGGGTAAACAGCTTCAAGTTCCTTGGAGTAAACATCACTGAGGACCTCACATGGACTGTTCACACTGATGCAGTGCTGAAGAAGGCACACCAGCACCTCTTTTTTCTCAGGCGCCTGAGGAAGTTTGGGATGAGCCCCAAAATCCTCAGAACCTTTTACACCTGCACAGTAGAGAGCATTCTAACTGGCTGCATCACCACCTGGTATAGAAACAGCACTGCCGGCAATCGCAAAGCACTGCAGAGAGTTGTGCGAACTGGCCGTCATGTGGTGGGAGACGCGCTTCCCTCTCTTCAGGACATCTACACCAGGCAGTGTGTGAGGAAAGCCAGGAAGATCATCAGTGATCCCAGCCACATGAATCACAGGCTGCTCTCCTTGCTGCCCTCGGGCAGACGATACCGGAGCATCCGGTCCCGCACAAGCCGATTGAAGAACAGCTTTTACCCTCAGACTATTAGACTGCTCAACACTTAAAACGACACACTCCACACACTCACTCTTCGCCATACTATACACCACAGTATCACTCTTCACCATACTATACACCACACACTCACTCTTCGCCATACTATAAACCACAGCATCACTCTTCACCATACTATACACCACAGTATCACTCTTCTCCATACTATACACCACAGTATCATGGACTAATGCAATAACCATCCATTAACAATCTGCACTATGTGCTGAACCATCACACATACACTCCGTGTGCATATCTGTATATTCTGTTATATTTAATGTTTATAGACACTGTCCAATGTGTATATTTACATTTTACATTTACGCATTTGGCAGACGCTTTTATCCAAAGCGACTTACATCACATTGCACTATACATTTGTACATTTTGTATAGTAAGCAAGTGGGGGTTAGGTGTCTTGCTCAAGGGCACTTCAGCCGTTACCCGCCAGCCCTGGGAATTGAACCAGCAACCTTCTGGTCACGAGTCCAACGCTCTAACCACTGGGCCACGACTGTATATCTTGTGTATGTTATAATTTGCACTGCTTGCCTGCACTACATACTGTCACTTACTTTACAAGGTTTTGTCATACAGTTGTTTGTCATACAGTTGTTTGTCTGTTCAACTGCATTACGCTTTGTACTGAGCATGCACCCAAGACTTTCACTCACCACTCGTGGTGATGTGACAATAAAGGTGATTTTTTTTTGACATGCAACATTTTGAAGAAATAGTTTTGGTCCCACCGACAGGAACAGGACATAAATCAGTACATTAGATTTTATGTGCACTTCTTTCATAAAATAATCAGTTACTCCTTCTTCTTAATTTAATTCGTCAAACACTGCTTATATCTGTAATCTAGACCCTTAGACCTTTCCGACGATAGTTTGTCATGATTATATTAGAAATTACGTGCAAAATGTTGAAGTAAACGCAGGTATCCCATTTAAGGGACGGCGACAGTTAAGGGGATTTATTTAATCAGTTAAGCAGACCAATCAAATTAGACATCCTTAGGAAAGTGGTTGGGCAACACTGATTTAAACAAACCAACCAAACCACTGTAGTGCCAAGGAGTCAAACAATGCCAAGAGGAAAGATATCTGAAGACATCAGGAAGAAGGTGGTGACAGCCCATCACCAGGGGAAGTGGCAGCCAGTGAAGTGAAATTAGGAGGGGTGTTACATGGGTTCTTTTAGGCTGATTGAACACCAGACGTGCTGCTGCATTCTGGATCATTTGCAGCATGCTCAAGTGGTTGCTGCAATGTGAGAGGTGAATTTAAGCTTGTTGTCAAACATTACCCCAGGTACCTCCCAGATTTGATGGGTGTTATAGTTGAGGATCCAAGCTCAGGCATGTGATTGGCCAAGAATAAAAAAGAAGGAACATAATCCACACCCCTAACCACGCCCCCACACACATATTAGCCCCACCCTCCACAAAATGATACATATTTTTGTCTTACAATAAAATGACAATTAAAACATTAAAAAATAGTTTCTAGTGCTGGTGAGATAGGAGTCTAACCAGTTGAGTGCAGTTCCAGAGGTGCCTTGTTTGGAGAGGGTGGACAGCAGGATCTGGTGGTTTACTGTGTCGAATGCAGCAAAGAGGTCGAGCAAAATAAGGACAGATGACAGGGACTACATCTACATCTTACAGAGATCACCTGGACGTCAATATCAGACATTCAGAAGAAGGCATAAAAAGACATTGTAAGAACATTAATTCTGGCTCCATGTCTTTTCAACCTCATTAACGAAGTAGAAAAGATGTTTTTTGGACATGCCTTTGTTTAGTCGACTGATAGTCGAATTACATGCATGTGTGTTAACAAGGTACAGTGCAACATTGATGCACCCAAAAACATTCAAACATGAATTTACAGAATTAGTTTAGAACAGAATATACCTTATAATAAATAAAATTAAAAAACAGATAAGCCAGAATCAAGTCCCAATGCACAAAATAAATGTGTTTAGGCAAAATGTTGGAAATGCAGGGGAACATATATTCAAAACACAAGCCACAAATAGTAAAATTAATAGCCATTTTCCTTAAACATTGTTGTGGTAAATCGTTCTCCCAACATAAAGAAAGAAGTCTTGCAGACAAGGGTTCCAGATGTCAAGAAGTCAAAGTTTATTTGCTTGAGCAACAAAGTGAGATGCACTGAGTACAATACCCAACACATCTAAAATTACAGTGTTTTACTTCATGTTTTATACAGATTTTTCAGGGCGTTCTCACATCACCCACCAATCATATTTACATGATGTAATTCTTCACCAATCACATTTTGCATGATGTAACCTTTTTCCCATTAGTTCGTCCCCTTAGCACCTGCAACCATTAAATCATAGTCTTCCTTTATTAAAATCTAACTGTGGCCGGCACTGTCCGGAATCATGCACTTCTCCCCAATCCTTCCTACGCCTTTTCAATGGCACCTTATCACGTATCCTTGAAGCATGATTCTAGCTGACTCTGGATTTCATGCACTTAGGTCAATGTTATCGTGTGTGTGTGTGTGTGTGTGTGTGTGTTACTGATTTAAATAAATTAAAATATATTCTGTGTACATGGCATACATGAAGTACGTGTTCCGTGCTCTCATGTGCTCTACTTGAGGCCTGCATTTGGCCTATAACAAGTGTTCATAAAGTGACTGTTATATCAGTGAATTATCAGTGAATTATTAGTGAATTCAGTGAGTATGCATATTATAATGATATGAATTATAAACAGTGAATATAAAAAAACTACCATATCATTGAAAAACCACCATAACATCCCGTAACAATGCTGTGCCATTTACAATCTTTTTTGTTTTGATGTTGATGCTTATTTGTTCCCTAACCTTGAGGCAACAGCGGGTGCTGCAGAATGTGCTGCTCTCTCTTTACTCACAGCACAGAAGATGCGGAGAGACACAATCCTGCGCTGGGTCATATCCAGACCTCACGCTCATATGCGGAGAGTTTCGAAACACAACCCTTAAAATGTCCCATTTCTTTACATCATAAATAACATTTATGGCCATGCAGTGCGTGCCTGTCTGCTACGCCACTCCCCATTGAAAAACACCTCTGCGAAGATCGACTGTGAGATTGGTAGTTGAATCAGTCTCCTGCTATCAAAGCATCAAATCTTTACCTATCACCCTAGAAGGATCAGTCACATGACCCCACCATCAGTCACTTCATCTAAAAGGACAGGAAAATGGACTTTGTTTTTAAATAGTTTTTGAAGTTATATTAGACCGCCGTGGCAGCTAATTTTGTTCTGGCTGCCGCTGCTAATGTTTAGTGTAAGTTAAGTGTACATTCTCTATTTGGGAAAATATTATTGATTTAGTATTTACATTAGAAACATTACACTTCAAAAACCAATTGCAACTGTTTTGTAAAATCTGTCATTAAGATTGGTCTGAGATCATGCTGCTTTTACAATGTTTACACCCGTAGGTGGTGCCAACATGCAGTTGCTACAAAAAGGAAAATCATTTTGTGAAGCAATTGGTTAAGTTGATTTGAAAACAAGCTACTAAAGTCCTAACAAAATCAACAAGAAGAACAAGTAGTTTAGTTCATCTGCATAATTTATTCATGCTGGAATTCATGCTGGGAGCCATGGATAGTTTTAAACTATGATGACAACAACAACAAGCACCGCATGTAGTTCACAGTCTTTGTGAAATTTCTCAGCAATATATTTCTAACATTTATAATGTGTTTAGAAACAATTCTCAAAATTGCCTTTACCTGGTCTTTAAGTTAATGACCTAACAGTTTTCTTTTGATTTTAGTCAACATCATGGTTCCGAAAAAACCTACAAAGTCAACAACTTTTTTTTTACAGTAGTGAAGGAGAGGATAGGAAATGAGGTGGGAGAGACAGAGGGGGACCTAGAGTCGGGACTCGAACCCGGGTCGCCACCGCGCTATATGCCAGACCACTGTCCACTACACCATCGGCTCCGGCCAAAGACAACAACTTTAAAGGGATCATGTTGTAATACATTAAAATAGCCTTGACCTTTTAACATATATATGCCCATGTACTTAAATGACACTATACAATAATATACAATGTAAAAACAAAGGAAAATTGTATGGTACAATGTAGTCTCTTTGGCCTAAATACACTAGAGAATATTTATGATTTATGTTTTAAACATCATGTTTAACCTGTATATATTTTACTTAATCTAAATGTGATCTGTCTCTATATCGTAGGCTTAAATTAATTTCTGCATATTTTCCTCGTGACTTTTCTCACTGAACTCCACACATCTTCTGTTTTGCTAGCTTTCTTGTGGCTTTGAAAGCAAGTCCAACTGCCTGTCTAGAACTGATTCCTTTACTCTCAGCTTCCTTTATTGTGCTCTCTCTTTCCTCACTTGTCACTGATATCTTCCCCATTAATTTAGCAATAGCTGTTATGTATACATCACCAATCATTACAACCTTAGCTTCTTCTCTCGACTCTTCTGCTAAACGCCAGTATATTTTCTGCCATTCTGTTTGAACACCTTTGTTCTTCTCTTTGTAACTCTTAACTTTCTCGTCTAATTTCTGTTTCTGAATCTCCTGAACACACTTCTCCGTTTCCTCAAACATGTCATTGTTGAAGTGCATGCCTCCATTTTCTGCCACCATTGTTTCTATTTTACTGAGCATATCTTTAAATTGTGAATATTTGGATGATTCATTGTCCAAACAGAAGACTCTGTTTCCACAACTTTTGACAAGATTTTGAAGATCTGGATCACAGTTTTGTAGAAAATCCTCAATGGTTTTCTTTTCCTTTTCTAACTGATCCCTATGCGTGAAGAGGATCATGGTATATTTCTCAATATGTTCCCCGAACACTTCTTTAAGTTGCTTTACTGTGTTTTTTTCTTCCTCTGTGAATCGACCAACTTTAAGCACAATAAGAAAAGCGTGTGGTCCAGGAGAAGAGTAGATCATGCATTTCACTATTTCTTGTATAACCTGCTCTTGACTGAGGCTAGTATCATACAGTCCAGGTGTGTCAATCACTGAGATGGCTTTACCGACCCTCTTGGTGGATTCTATCCTGCAGTCTTTCGTCTGAGAGTTTGAGCTGGTGGTAGAGTCGAACACATTTCTGCCGAGGATCGTGTTTCCTGTGGCACTTTTCCCAGCTCCAGTTTTCCCCAGTAGCACCAGTCTGAGTGGTTCTTCACCTGTTGGGTTTTTTCCTGAAACTACAACATTAATATGTTTGTCATATAAACCAAACACTCTTTATATCGGCTCATTCTCATTATAGATTCACTGTGACAAATTAAAGAGATAGTTCACCCCAAAAAATGAAAAAATCTGTCATCATTTACTTATCCTCAGATTGTTTTAAACCTAATGTCTTTGTTCTGCTGAACATGAAGTAGGATATTTGGAAGAATGTTGGTTATCAAACAGATCTCATCCCCCATTTACTCCTATAGTATTGATGTTCCCTTATATGGGAGTAAAATGAGATCTGTATGGTAACTGACATTCTTCCAAATATCTTCCTTTGTGTTCAGCAGAACAAAGACATTTAAAGGTTTGGAACAATCTTTTTGAGTGAACTCTCTTTGATGATGCAATACTTAAAATTATTGACTCTTCATAACAAATAATGTGTGATTTAACTCATTTAAAATATAACAACAACTTACAATCAACAACAGTGTCTTTGCTGTCACTTCTTCTCAATTGTTCCATGAGAAATTGTCCCCCATTGTCTGCTTTCATTTGATCAATCTTCTCTAGTAGTTCCGTCACCTGAGTTCCCGTTTTACACTTATTATCAAAACAATAAAACTTTCCAACACAGTTAACAGCCAGATGCTGAAGATCTGTGTGGCTTTGTAGATATTCATCAATGGTCTCTTCCTGCTCCTCCAGCTCATCTCCATTTGTGAACAGAAGCATGATGTAATTCTGAACTTCAGGGCCTAATAAAGAGCTAATAAAATATAAAATCTCTTCCTCATTTTCCACATCTTTATATAAAGGCATGACCAGCAGAACTGCACTGAGACCTGCTGTACACAAAGAGAGGAGTTTCTCTCTCATGTTCTCTAACATTTCCTCGGTTAGTTTTGAATCCAATAGATCTGGAGTATCGATCACATGCACTTGTTTTTCACCAATGCGTGTTACTTCTTCACAAACTTCAGCTTCATGTTTTTTAATTTTAAACTTCTTTTGTCCCAGTATTGTGTTTCCAGATGAACTTTTCCCAGAACTCTTCCTGCCCAGAAGAAGAATCCTCATAACAGATTCATCTGCAAGCCTGCATGCGGCAGCTGACAATTCTGAAACATAATATGAAGTATGATTGCAAACTGATTTTAATTGTATTTTATTATTGATATTTATAGCTCTAAATATCGGAATGGTGTTGTTTGCATTTCCACTGACATTTATAAACACATCAAGCAAGTTAAGGTCAAAACATTTAGTGAACTTATTTAATGTTGCATTTTTTGAGTATCATAATGTTTTTAAGAAAATCAAAGAGCTGTAACACATTTGGATCTATTGATATAGAATGTGATCAACACAGAACAAA
Source organism: Oreonectes daqikongensis (assembly GCA_026939265.1). NCBI lineage: Eukaryota > Metazoa > Chordata > Actinopteri > Cypriniformes > Nemacheilidae > Oreonectes > Oreonectes daqikongensis. The sequence goes on along the minus strand of JAOTQM010000100.1, from coordinate 1,041,746 downwards.
AAATGCACAATTCTTAAAAACACACACTTAAAAAAGATTTTTTTTTAAACTGTCCTAATCCTTTAAAAATATATATATAACATATAGTAACTCGATGTAAGCACTTATTATATTATTGCTCATGTATGACGTATTGCTGTATTGCTGCGTAATCTCTCTGTAAGTCACTTTGGATAAAAGCGTCTGCTAAATATAAATGTAAAATTAACATCAAGGGTCAAAAGCCTAACTGAAGGATACACTGATCACTATTATGGTGACTAAACGTTATTTTAGATTAAGTGTGAACTTTAAACACAGTCATCTACTTTTTCAAAAACACGCTTTCAAATTAAATTGTTCCTTTATTGTAATCATAAAATGTTCCTAAACAGGATATTTGGATTGTTCTTATAACATAATGTTGAGCAAATGTCCTTAGAACATATTTCTGTTAGCTGAGATTAAGGCGTTTTGTGTTGCATAAACACTGTAAATCTTACCAGGAACTTGTTCAGGCCCCTCCGCCATCTTTATATCCGAGACAGATCACAGGCCTCGAGAAATGCTTTAAATGACAAAAAAAAACAATAGAAGAAAATCTCTTGAAGTATATTATCCTTCATGAATTCCAGTATCAATAAATCAAAGTGTTTTCATCAAACATTGTTGCAGGAAATCTCATGGAGACGAGCTGCTGTCTGGAGCTTGCTGTACGTGACACTTTCACTTTTGGTTCTCTACAGTAAAAATGCTCCTCCCCATTACAGCCGGTGTTGTAAAATCAAAACAACACAACATCCTGCACACAGCCAGCAGATGGCGCCAGATAAATATTACTTCAAAAGGTGAATGTTTGAAAAAGAATCGTTCACTCAGAGTTATCTGAACAGAATCATCTTGTTGCTGTCAAGATCTCAGCATTCCACAAAAAACATTATTATCTTCACTTATTACAAACAAACACAATGTTTACTTTATTTTATGTGTACAAAAGTTTATATTTTACTGAAAACAAGTTTTGACAATATGATTATGGTGATGAGTGTTTGTTTCAGTGGAGCTCTTCTTTTTATCAGTTGCAGTTGTTTTATTTGCAACACTTGTGTATTGATCAAGAAGGAGTTTGACTGCTTTCATTGTGACATCCAGAATGTATACATCTATTAAACAAAGAACAAAAAAAACATAGATTGGTTGCACATATTAAAGTTATGTTTACTTAGTATAATTTATTTATATTCAAGATGCCAAAGTTTCATTTTGTCTGTACAGTGTGTTTTAAAAACAACTTAAATATCCTAATTTAACTAAGGCCTAGTCCTGGCTTAAACTAATCCTTGTTTGGGAAACCGCTCCTATATGTCGAAATATTTTACCTAAACAGGAAGCTAAAGTAGTAAGTATTAGTAATAAGAAAACTGAAAAATGAATCATTGATAAAATGATGCAATACAATTTTTGAGTTTAGCCAAATTAAAATAGAAATTAAAATTTTTATAGAATATTAACATCACTACTGAACATGCTGCAATGCATGCTGGGAAATTTTAAAGCCCTTGTTTGTCAAATGTAAAAATCTTGTTTTTTTGCAACATGTTTAGACTAACCTTATTCATTAGGCTACATGAAAAAATAATACATTGATTCCATTTACTAAAAAAGTTTGGTAACACTTTACAGTAAGGTGCTATTTGTTAACAATTAGTTAATGCATTAGCTAAAATGAACTAACAATGAACAATACTAATACATTATTAAAATCAAACGTTTTACTGTTAACATTAGTTAATTTACCATGAACTAACATGAATAAATGTATTGACATGAACTAACATTAACAAGGATTAATAAATGCAGAAGTTGTTCATTGTTATCTAATGTTAGCTAATGCATTTACTAATGTTTACTAATAGCACCTTATTGTAAAGTGTTACCAATTTTTTCATTGTTTTCTTTTCTTTTATTGGGACAACAAAATTATGAAATTAGATATTTTACATGTTTATTTTATAAAAAATAATTAAACAAAGTTAAATAAAATATTATAAAATAATATTTCTGTAACGGCTTATTATTTTAGCCCCCTACATCAGAGCGAACACCACTGGACTTAAGACTTTTTAGATGTACAAATGTACAAAATTAGACATTATGCATGTGTAAAGTTTGTTTTAATCATCAAAATAATTTAAAATAACATTTTAAATCGCACATTTTACCAAGCCAACCACTCGCCGGAAGTCCCGTTCTGTACATGTGAGATCTTACAAGAGTAAAGTGTCATGCTGTCGCCATCTGCTGGTTAACAATTAAACTGAAACAGCAGCAGCAAAGGGAGCAGGGTGGCCAAAGCTATATGTGAACATGGTCTGAGAAAGAGCTTGACCCAGTGGTATGGCCAAAGAAAGGAGGAGGCTGGTATGCTTGTCGCCCTGCCAGAAACTGTGTAAACATTGTCATCATTTTGAATTTGTGGGCATGCTGGGTTGCTTGCAATTTAAGCTGTAGCTCAGAATTATCTGCCTGAAATGTCTTTGCAAAAACATCCATTATGGACTCCATTTTATTTTTTTGCTTCCTGCGTGTGGAAGAAGCACCTGCAGAAAGACATAAATAATATTTTCAGATTGTGAGCATTGTCTTTATTGACTGAATACTTTATGAATTACTGGTGGATGATACACCATTTTCCTTTGGGGCAGTCTGTGGCGTGTCAGTGTCCTCATCTATTTAAAGACAAACAGAAATATTGAGTGCAGAATATTGAGTGCCATAAGCTAAAGATATTAGAAATTACAATAATTCAGATATTAGAAATCCTAATAATTACTGTCTACCATTATACAGTTTCCAGCCAATGATAACATATCCAAAAACTAATTTAACACAGACATCAAAAGTGCTTACGTATTGCATAAAAAGTAGACTATTGTACCAATCACCCAATTAAAAATAATGGTTTCCTTACTTGTTTTTGATGGATTGAATGTAATTTGTTTAACCACAGTTCTACTACAAATACCATACAGGTGTTCTTTTACCATACAAATACCATAGTTTAACTATGCATAGTGAAGCTAAAGCATGGTTAATTTGTAGTTTTTTTTTAAACATGTTTTTTTATTTGTAGTAAATATATGATTGTTTTCATAATAAACAATGGTTTTTGGAGCTTTGTAAAAACATAGATTATAATATAAAAATCCTACTGTGGCTTGACCAATAAGAATTTCCACAGAATACTATGTTTAAAATATTTCGATTTTGCAATGTTTTTGTTTGTTTTGTTGTGTGTTCATTGCCACTTCATGACTCACACTAAAACAAGCAAACTGCTGTTTTGCTTGGCATGTCCTACTTTGTGAGGATTTCTCCAGTTTTTTTTAAAGCTTTGTGAGGTATGTTTAAACAGACATTACAAATGCCACTCTTTTAAGTGCATATGTTGTAGAATTTACTGTATAATGGGGCTGGGAGAAGTGGAACTGTGTTTCTGTAGAGATACGTGTTAATATGTTTTGCAAGCCATTTCTTATTTAATGCTAATATTCTGTGTACCAAGAAGAGTCCTTGGACCCTTGAAATCAGGAAATTCTGATCTCCATATTGCCAATAGTCCTGTTAGAGCAACTAGAGGAATGCAGTTTGCAGTTTTGTTTTTAAATCTTTAGGTGGATTGTTGCTACTCCAGATTCTTCAACTGGTTGGTCTGTGACACTGAATACAAAAAATTGTCTTCATTTGTGATATTTAAATTTTAAAAACGTGTGGAGGAAAGAGAAGAAACTATATTACAAAATGACAAGACATCACTACTTTCAAAGTTTTGACTTCTGTGTCCATGAGCACTTGTTTCATCAGTTTTTTCAGTTTGTGTTTGGTTTTCATCTAAAATTTGTCTTAAAAGTCTTCTTTAAGCCCATTAAGACATTGTGAAAAATGAATGTGTGTATTATTGTTTTATTTATTGGCCTTTATTTATTGATTAATTTTTTACATGATCATCTAGTTGCTAGTGAGACACCATCAGAACTGAAACCTGATATCAATGTAGTAATAGAAAAAATAAATGTTGTAAACAATGTTTATTTTGTCTCTTTTAAGGTACTTCCATCCTCTACATGAGGCTGCAGTGTCAGATCTCGATGTAATGGAATTATATATATATTGGCGCATGTTTAATGTCACTATGGTGTTATAAATAATCGCCTGCAGGTGGTATGGGGATCTTTGTTAAATCCTTTTTTTACAATTACTCCTGGTCAGCATAAAAGCCACCAGCATCATGAAGCAGTGGAAATGCATCATCAATAGTTTCTGATACATCACACACTGTAAAAAAAAAATCCTATTTTACGGTCCAACTACGCTACATTTTTACAATAGTTTGCCATTATTTTAAATTAATTAATACATAAGAATAGAATTGCTGTATTTATATACACTGTAAAAAATGTCTGTGAAATTAACAGGAAAATTCTGTCGTTTTCACAGAGAAACACTGTTGTCAGAAAACTACGGAAAAACATTGTAAAACCTGTCAGTGAAATTGACAGTGAAATTCTGTCATTTTTATGGAAAAAACACATCGCAAGTTGCAAAACCTGTCAGTGAAATTCTGTCGTTTTTTTTGGAAAAAACACGTTGTAAAAACTCAAATGAAATTTTTTTTAACAATCAGTTTTTTCTCTAAAAACTCACCATTAAACAACTCCACAAACACTATTAACACATTCACTTATTACATCACTGTGACTTTATTTCTGTGGTTCATCTACAAAAGTTCTTATTGAGAATTAACACAAGTGTAGATGTTGATGGTTTTGTTGAGTCACCATTATGGTGTTCAGTGTTTGCTTTAGTTGGACTCTTGACTCTTTGCTTTGTTGTGTTAGATTTTCTTTTGCTGCTGTAACTGTGTGATGAAAACACATCTGTTATGATGGAAAGAACTAAGAGAAATTATCATCATGTTGTTTGTTATGAGAGTTGTCATCTACTGATTTATTCACTGTTTTTAATTGATTTTATTATGTTCACTGATGTTATGAATGAGACTGACAGAATGATATTTTGAGGGATTTTACAACATGATTTACAGAACTAACTGGACTAGCAGATATCAATAATAAACCTATTCATCTCAACAATGGTAACCACAAAAACAACCACATAAGATAAACGCAAGGCATTCTGGGTACCATCAAAGTAGAAAAACTCATTCATGTCTCCCAGGATGCATTGCTGCATGAAGCTTTTCTTTTGATGGTCACCACTGTTGAGATTCATACACTGATTCTTGATGTCTGTGTTAAAAATCAATATCAGTTTTTTCCAAACTGCTCAAAAACATTTTTCAAATGTTTCTGAAATTTAAGCTCATCCACACAGTTATTAAAAAACTTCAAAACATAAAAACTGCTTTTTATTGAGTATTCACAATAATGAAAACCAGACTAAAGCACCTGTTTACATTTTCTTTTGTTTTTATTTATTATGATGATTATGTTTTATAAAACACATCATAGCATAGCAACCAAATAAAAACTTGTTTAACAAGTCGCGGGTGAAAAGCTCAACTAAAGTAAACACTGATCACAATAACGGTGACTTTAAACAACATTCATTGATGTTATGCTTAAGTCTCTGTGAAGCAGAAGTTATGATCGTCTTCATTATTCTGATGTATTTCAAAGTTAAATTGAATATTTAATGAGGAAGAATAGTGGGTGTGGCTCATGTTTTCCTCTGTGAATTGATTGGATGAATAAAAACAGAATGTTCCCGTATTTTTACGGTAGTTTACTGGCAACCACAGCTGACGGTATTTTTCTGTAAAAACTACGGAATTTTGCTTTTCTGACCGTTAAATGTTTTTTTAGTCACCGCTATGCTGAAGAGTGGAGTCTGTGTTTAAGTCAAAGTCAGGCAAGAAATTTCTGATGTCATGCTGCATGTTGTTTTGTTTAAAAGTGACTGTCAATTATTATAACGAAATAAAGAAATAAACCTAAATATGTGAAGGAAATGTAATATTTTCACTTTTATGCATTAGGTGAATGTTTTAATTGTATGTAAAGAAATGTTCTCAATATAAAAAACTCAAATGAAATAAATTCAATCACAGCTTGAAGTTTTTGCCCTGAAGTTCTTGAACTTCATCACTGTTTACATGCTTTTCCCGTATTATTTACAGAATTTTATTGGCAACCACAGCTGCCGGTATTTTTCCGTAAAAACTACGGAACATTTCTTACAGTGTAGTATGTTTTTCTACAAAGTGTGAATGTACAATAAAAAACTGTAATTAAACAAGTAACTCATTATATTACAAGTACATCACTGTATTGATAATTTAAAAAATGTCTTTGTGATTTTAAAGAAAATGTGATTAGTTTTATATTTATGTATACCTTTACATTTCTGTAATTCTACATAAAATGTTTTCCATCAAACAATGTTTGGAGCTTTGATGCTTTGCTTTCCAGATTGAGATTGAATTAAATAAAGAATAACACAAATACATGTTTATTTTTTAAGACTGTTCTAGAAAATATCAAGAGCTTAAACTGTTTGTGAAAAATATCAACAAAGGCTCAATTGAAGGCTCACGATTACTTGGATTATGTTGTATCTCAGTTTCAATTTAAGAATGTGGTAAAACAGTAAACTTTCAGGTCAAATTGGTTTGAATTAATTTCCACAGGATAATTAATGTTGTGCAGGTAATATGAGGAGAACACCATTTAGAAAGCTTTCTTGAAGCTGGGAAGCTGACCATTAACTATGAGCTGGTCCACTGCAATCATGAACATCCTGGCAGTGAATGAGCTGTTTCATGTGAACAGTTTGAACAGAGTAAAATAACAATGGCAAGTTAATGTTTGACTTCAGGTATGTGGATTCAGTGAGGTTAGGAAAGCCAGTGAAGGATTGTATAAGACTTTAGTACATTGTGACAGTTCCATAGATGCAATTAATTGTATTGTTGTTTACCTAAATGGCCCATATAATAGGACCTTAGGTGAGCATCAGATATCAAAGCATCACTGGCTCTCCATGGGGTGTTATTCCTATCATGTCAGCATCGGGTTATATTATCCTGGGTCTCCATGCCACTGCTCAGATCATTGTTATCAGGTAAACCTTTTATTGGTCATAAGCAAACAGTCAGCTGTCTCGATTAAAACAGACATTGGCATACATTGTATGGAAATGTAATTTTATTCTTTAACATCATGTCAAAAGTACAAGTAACAAAAGTAAAATGCTTAAAAGGATCAAATGCAAACTCTCTAAACAGCTGTACAAATAAGAAATCAAATGCTCAAATACAATTTCATTTCCTCATTTGGGGAAGCATGAAAGTATCAAAAATCTAATAAAAAGCCATATGCATTCGATATTTCATTTTCATTATCATCCCAGTATAAACCTGTCATAAATAAATCTATAATTTACATTTACGCATTTAGCAGACGCTTCTATCCAAAGCATTATACATTAGACATTTTTTTTTGTTTCTTTGTATGTGCAATCCCTGACCTGCATGAAGTTGGGCCCCCACCCAATGCACTGCAGGGGGCGCGCGAACCATCAGCAGAAAGGAAAAAAACAGTAAACAGCCAAAAGTAGAGTAGGATATGGATCAGTTTGTAAAAGGGAAGAGACAAGCCACTGAAGTCGCACAGGCCCAGGCAGGTCATTCAAAAGCTAACAGGGTTAAATGCAGAAAATATGACGAAGCATATCTTGCTCTTGGCTTCACTGTTAATGTCGTTGGTGAGGAGGAAAGACCAATGTGTGTCCTATGCCTTAAAACGCTGGCAGCGGACAGCATGAAACCCATATAAGGAGACACATTGAGAGAACGCATCCGAATTATGTTCAAATGCCACTAGAGTTTTTTTTAAATAAAACTTTATCAATATCATGGGCAGCAAACACGTTTTGTTAAAACGACTACAGCAACAGAGAGAAAAAAAAGCATTCATTTTTCATGATGTGTAGTAGTGAAATGATTTGGTAGTCTGAGGTGAAGTAGGGGTTTGGGGCGCCAGATTTCTTTATAGGTTTAAAAGGGGGCACGACCAAAAAAGTTTGAGAACCCCTGAGTTAAAGTAATTTTTGGTGATTTGCTGTTGTATACATAAAATCATTCTACACAATGTAAAGAACATTCTGTAAAAATATAACATTCATATATGGTAACACTTTACAATAAGGTGCTATTAGTTAACATTAATAAATGCATTAGCTAACAATGAACAATATATTTTTCAGCATTTATTAATTGATAATGTTAGTTCACGTCAACACATTTATTCATGTTAGTTCATGGTGCATTAACTCATTTTAACAGTGACAACCTTTGATTTTAATAACGTATTAGTAAATGCTGAAATTAACATGAATTCATTTTAATAAATGCCGTAGAAGTATTGTTCATTGCTAGTTTAAGTTAGCTAATGCATAAATTAATTGTTAATAAATAGACTATTAAATATATGGGTAACACTTTACAATAATAGGTGGAGTAATGCCATATCACAAATTGAAATCCTAGTGAAAATTGATAGTTAAAATCAAACTTGTTAGTTAAATAGTTCAAAGTCAGGATTGTGAGTCAGGATTATTTATGTGGGTAATTGTTTTGCTTATGCCAGATGCCCAAGAAACCAGCAGTTGACAGGGATTCCATGTTCACAGTGTTCATCAAAAGAGGCAATAGTCCAAAATGGCAACATAGCTACTCCTAATTAGATAATCTGGACAGAGCTTAGTAAGCAGCTAGAAAACAAGATCACTCCAAAGCCTCTATATACTTTTGTTAAATTAAACAGACAAAACATATGGACTGCTTTAGGGCTTACTTTTGAAAGTCAGCATGGAACAAGTGTCAGTAGTGATGACACTGACTTTGAGCCAGGGTTCTTTTTCCCAAGACCAAAGACTGCTGGACTTTTGATCTTCAAGTTCCATTTCAGAAATGGATTGAATCTATGCCTGAAACAGTTGAAAACAAAAACAAGTTCTCTGAAACAGAAAAAATGGAATACACAATTTTGAAGCCTGGTATCTGGACACATGTGATAAATCAGCATATCTGGCAAGAAGTGCAGAGCCCTTGCACATTTGTCTTTAAAAGAGCTAAGGTCTGTCCATCAGCCACAAATACATAGAAATTAGAGGCAACTGTAAGGAGTGTCATGGCCACATTCACATAAAATGTGACAGAGAGCCTGAAATACACAGCCCAATGGTGCTCAAGTGTTTTATTGCAAACACTGATGACACCCTGCACACTGGCTGTTTCAAGTGTGCAATGTCTGGTCACATGCATGTGCAGATATCCAAAGAACTGTGTGAGGGTAGAATGGAACCCCATGTATGGAGGGCATCAGAAGCAACAAAACTTATGGACTTTGAAGATCCCGAGCCAAGCCGCCTAATCTGGCTATCCTGCACAAAGCAAGAGAGAAATTACTTGGAATTAGGTGACAAGGATCCTATTTTGTCACTGTAGATGTTAAAATACAGTGCACCTCACAGTGGTAGCATTAATGACATTGGACTGGACACGTTGTTCTGTCACTATTGGAGTCAAACACAAATGTTTATGTACAAGTCATTATCAAAGACATCTACTAACCCCACTGTAAGTTTTGATGCAACTGGCTCAGTAGTGAGGAAACTACACAGACCAAATGACATTTCTGGTCATATCTTTTTATGTCAGGGGATTCTGGCAGGTGATGAAAGCTCAAGTGTCTACTTGCTTATACTATCTTGACAACGTTGTATTTGAAACTTTGTATTACTAGCACTTCTAGTGAATATTGCTTACTTAGACGAATCGCTTGCTGTTTTCCTCAATTGTAAGTCGCTTTGGATAAAAGCGTCTGCCAAATGAATAAATGTAAATGTAAGTGTCCCAGTGGTGCAAATGCTGTCAGAGAGACACGATGTTAATACAATAACACATTGACTGACAGAATGGATATGTGCAGGTGCACCAACTGCAAAAGTTCTTATCCCAATCTAGAGACCTACATTAATGAGTGTTGTAATGTCTTACTTGGTAAACAGTCAGCAAAAGTGCCATCTTGTTTTGTTCGGGTTGATGTTGCACACATCAAGATGATCTGTCATTGGTTTGTACTTCTGTTGCTGTACTGCAGGCTTCTGGTATGACTCATCTTCAGACCGCAGTGGAAAAAGGCCTTAACCTTGCAGAATCCCCCTGCCTCAGGCAAATCCAAAATCCATCACATTGTCTCTCTGCATTCAAGACAGAGTCTACCTCAGGAACAGTGCTCTGTGCAGGTAAAGTTTTCCACAGTTACAGTATAAGAAAACTTCTGTGGATTGACACTGATCTGGGAAGCAACTCCACAGAATTTCCTTTGTGTGAATTTCCTTCCAATCTGACTCTCCAAGGAAAGAGATTGACCTTAAGGGCAGTTATCACTTTCAAAGGAGGGTTAACCCAGGATGGTCTTAGACATTATGTTGCCTATTGTAGGAGGCCTTCATGTTTCTGGAAGTTGTATGACAACCTGAAAAGTGGAGTGACAGGAGTGTCCGAAAAAACTAAATATGCCCACATGCTGTGTTATACACACACGAATAATTACATTGTTTAAATTTAATTTAACAAGTACAGTATTTTTGCTGTATGCCACCCACCTTTGTGTGCTTAATCCTTCTTGGGGAAGTCATTTCCTTTCTGTAAGCAGTGTTAATTTAGTTTCGTCAACTAATAAAAACTGTCTCACTATAATGGTACAGGTCTACTGGCAAGTGAGCTCGTCACAAGGTGATGTAGTGAGGGTAGGTTTAATGACACTCACAGACACAACGATCTACAACAACAGGCATACATGTAATTCCAAAACAGATCTTCAGGTAAATTAATCCCAAAACAGGTATTCAGGTAAGTCATTCCAAAACAGATCTTCAGGTAAGTCATTCCAAAACAAGTCTTCAGGTAAGTAATTTAAAAAAAAACAGGTCTTCAGGTAAGTCATTCAAATCAAATCACCTTTGTCACATCGCACAAGTGGTGAGTGAAAGTCTTGGGTGCATGCTCAGTACAAAGCATAATGCAGTTGAACAGACAAACAACTGTATGACAAAACCTTGTAAAGTAAGTGACAGTATGTAGTGCAGGCAAGCAGTGCAAATTATAACAGATGGGCTGTACAAAAAAGACAATATACATTTACACATATGCACATTATATACACAAGATATACACATTGAACGGTGTCTATAAACATTAAATTAAAAAAAATATAATAGAATATACAGATATGCACACAGAGTGTATGTGTGACGGTTCAGCACATAGTGCAGATTGTTAATGGAAGGTTATTGCATTAGTCCATGATACTATGGTGTCTAGTATGGCGAAGAGTGAGTGTGTGCAGTGTATCAGTTTAAGTGTTGAGCAGTCTAATAGTCTGAGGGTAAAAGCTGTTCTTCAATTGGCTTGTGTGGGACCGGATGCTCCGGTATCGTCTGCCCGAGGGCAGCAAGGAGAGCAGCCTGTGATTCGGGTGGCTGGGATCACGGATGATCTTCCTGGCTTTCCTCATACACCACCTGGTGTAGATGTCCTGAAGAGAGGGAAGCGCATCTCCCACTACATGACGGGCAGTTCCCACAACTCTCTGCAGTGCTTTGCGATTGCCGGCAGTGCTGTTTCTATACCAGGTGGTGATGCAGCCAGTTAGAATGCTCTCTACTGTGCAGGTGTAAAAGGTTCTGAGGATTTTGGGGCTCATCCCAAACTTCCTCAGGCGCCTGAGAAAAAAGAGGCGCTGGTGTGCCTCCTTCAGCACTGCATCAGTGTGAACAGTCCATGTGAGGTCCTCAGTGATGTTTACTCCAAGGAACTTGAAGCTGTTTACCCGCTCCACAGGTGTCCCGTCGATGGTGATGGGGCTGTGTTCCTTATCCTGTCTCCTGAAATCTATCACCAGTTCCTTGGTTTTATTAATGTTAAGTAGGAGATGATTCTCCTTAAACCAGTGTGTCAGACTGCACACCTCCTCTCTGTAGGCCGACTCGTCGTTGTTGGTGATCAGGCCTATCACTGTCGTGTCATCGGCAAATTTCACGATGGTGTTGGAGCTGTGTGTGGCTATGCAGTCGTGTGTGTACAGGGAGTAAAAAAGTGGACTTAGAACGCAACCTTGGGGCGCTCCGGTGTTGAGAGTCAGCAGGGAGGAAGTATTGTTTCCCATTCTGACAACTTGACGTCTGTCCTATTCCAAAACAGATCTTCAGGTAAGTTATTCCAAAACAGGTCTTCAGGTAAGTAATTCCAAAACAGGTATTCAGGTAAATTAATCCAAAACAGGTATTCAGGTAAATTAATCCAAAACAGGTTTTCAGGTAAGTTATTCCAAAACAGGTCAGCAGAACTCAAAAGACAACTTAAATACACACGCAAACACAGAACAGGTGCAACGCACAACAGGTGAAGAGTCCAATCAAAATGGCGGGCGTGAGTGTGGTGCATGTTGGGTAGTGTAGTCCTTCAGAATTCGGGTGACAGTGAATGGGTGATGCGAGGCGTGGATGTAGGCATGGAGGGCGTGGCCGGCGTAGAGGCAGGAGCCATTACACTCACTGACATCGGCTTGTGCGCATGTGCTGCTTATCTCAGCGGTAGAGAGAAGTCTTTGGGAGAAGCACAGAGACATAAGTATTCTGTCTCCATGCGGTTTACGAAGTGTCTTATTTTCCTTCAGTCGCTGGTTAAACACAGCAAACTTGAAGTGCGACTGCTGGCGAGTCACCCCGAAACTCATTTCAAAGGAAAGCATAAATGTTTTATATGCCAATGTTAACTTATCCGCTAATACAAGCTGCTGCATAACATGAAATGCAACGTAAAATAAGCCAAAAGAAACCAGCGCTGTCCTGTACCGATGAAGTGAGAGAAGTGATGAAGAGTCGTATTGTACATTAAAAGATTGAATGACATGCTTAAGTATGTAACATGTTTGCATGATTGAAAAATGTAATACAGTTATGTAATATGTTTTTTTGAAAGATATTTCTTGTTCATCGAATCTCAAGCAATAACAGTGCAGCTCTTTATTCAAAGATAATAGCGTTTGAGTTTGCGCCGTGTCAGAGCCTTCTTCACTGAAAGAGTCAGTTAAGCCAATATGAGATTGAATGAACATGGTTCATATCCAGTAGTTACTGAACCTTTTTGAAAAATAATTTAATTTGATTTAAGGTTTAATTTATTGTCTATGGTAAAGTAAATTATGTCAAAACAGTTAAATTTTTGTATGAAACATTTAATTACACCAAGTAAATGAGTTAAACCAGTTAAATTTTAGTAGACTAAAATGTTTTAAATATTTCATTGACTAAAACTAAAATGATGGGGATGACTAAAATTTGCATTTTCATCAAAAGACTATGACTAAAACTGTTGAAAAAGTTCAAGGGTTTATTGTGAGAAGGATGAACAGGTGGGGGTGGATCTACAATAAGAAAGGAAATAAAGAAGCAATTAGCATGACAAGTGTAGCATGGCGGACGTCTCGTAGCGACTACGCCACCCCAAACTAAGGGGAAACAACCAAACCGAAGACACACATGTACGGTCCATTTGAGAGAAAGACAAGAGGCATGGGTACCCGTACCAAAAAATAAGTATCTTTTATTCACCTTAAAAATTATTTGGCCTTGAACCAATTAAGAGTAGGCACTAGCACATATACCTAAACCAGAAAGAAACACATTAAATTACAACCAACACTATATAGGACACTGAGGCCTCCGATTTGAGATGGGGGGGGAAGGCTCGTACAACAGCACCCATTTGAGTTATTTTAAAGAGAAACAATACCAGCAAAAGTCATCACACACAGGTAATACCACAGCAAAAAGTGACACAGCAACCCCTCGGTGTTTTAGGAATATAAATTCCTAAAACAAACACCAAAAAGAAAACTACAATAATACTACCAAAAGGAAAACAGATCACAGATTTAAAAATTACAACTGACCAGTACCATTATAGTAACAAAGCAGTATGCAAGCCCACTAATACAGCAGGCATGAGAACAATAACACAAGTTCATAAAATACAATAAAGAAACTCCAACCCATCAAAACAGTAAACAAGGAAATGACTTGACTCCCCAAAAGCAGCAGCGTGACCAGCAATGGAATTTCTTTGCCACCTCAATGCTCTTGTAGCAGAGATATGTTGTTACAACACATTCTAGATTATTTTTGTTTATATTTGGAACGGGGTATTTTATTTTGAAATGCATTCACGCTGTTTGTTGATACTGGGTTGCCGTATGCATGCTGGCTGACGTCACGTAGAATATGTAGTGAGATGGTAGCAAGATTGGAGTTCGCTCTGTCATGCATGTTTGCTTATTATTTCTCATACAGAGAGAAGAGAATTGACATCACAAATAAATAATCTCTTCAACACAGTCCAGTTGTGGAAATCTTTATTTAAATCAAAGTCTAAGTCAAAGTCAGCTTTATTGTCAATTCTGCCACATGTACAGTTCATACAAATGGAGGATTGAAATTGTGTTACTCTCAGACCCTATAGGTGCATACAGATAACACAGAATAAACATATATCAAAAAAATATATCAACTTACAGATAAATACAAAATCTATATATACACAAAACAACTTTACAAGCAAGTGATATGTAGCCGAGGCAAACCAAAGAAATAAACAACAGTGCAGATGAAATAAACAAAAGTGCAGATAAAATAAACAACAGTGCAGATGAAATACACAACAGTGTAGATGAAATAACCAACAGTGCAGATGAAATACACAACAGTGCAGATGAAATACACAACAGTGCAGATGAAATAAACAGCAGTGCAGATGAAATACACAACAGTGCAGATGAAATAAACAACAGTGCAGATGAAATACACAACAGTGCAGATGAAATAAACAGCAGTGCAGATGAAATACACAACAGTGCAGATGAAATAAACAACAGTGCAGATGAAATACACAACAGTGCAGATGAAATAAACAACAGTGCAGATGAAATACACAACAGTGCAGATGAAATAAACAACAGTGCAGATGAAATACACAACAGTGCAGATGAAATAAACAACAGTGCAGATGAAATAAACAACAGTGCAGATGAAATACACAACAGTGCAGATGAAATAAACAACAGTGTAGATGAAATACACAACAGTGCAGATGAAATAAACAACAGTGCAGATGAAATACACAACAGTGCAGATGAAATAAACAACAGTGCAGATGAAATACACAACAGTGTAGATGAAATAAACAACAGTGCAGATGAAATACACAACAGTGTAGATGAAATAAACAACAGTGCAGATGAAATACACAACAGTGCAAATGTAATGTAGTGCAAAGCTTATCGGTCTGTTTTAAAGTGTCAAGAGAGCAGGCTTGTTTAACTGACTTAGAGGTAGTTAGTTAGTTGAGGTGGCTCAGACCACTACTGAAAAGGGGTTGAGCAGTCCAATGTTCCATAAAGTGACAAGTGCAGGACAGAGTATGATGTGGGAAGGGATGGATGGGTTCAGGGTTCAGAGATGCGTGTGGCAAGGGAGGGGAGGGTCGGAAGGGAGTTTAGCTTCCTGACTGCCTGGTGTATGAAGCTCTCCTTCAGTCTGCTGGTCCTGGCCTGGAGACTCCAAAGCCTCCTCCCTGATGGCAGCAGACTGAAGAAGCTGTGTGACGGGTGGGTGGGATCACCTGCAATGCAGAGGGCTTTGCGGGTGAGACGGGTACCAAAAATGTCCTGGAGGGAGAGGAGAGAGACACCAATGATCTTCTCAGCTGCTCTCACTATGCGTTGGAGGGTCTTGCGGCAGGACGCCTTGCAGGCGCCATACCACACAGTGATGCAGCTGGTCAGAATGCTCTCGATGGTGCCTCTGTAGAAGGTGCACATGATGGGGGTTGGGGCTCTGGCTCTTCTCAGTTTGTGGAGAAAATAGAGGCGCTAATGTGCTTTTTTCGCCAGTGCTGCAGTATTGTTGGTCCAGGAGAGGTCCTCAGTGATGTGCACACCCAGGAATTTGGTGCTGCTCACTCTTTCCACGGTCGCACCATTGACAGTTAGAGGAGCATGCTGAGTGTGCGCTCTCCTGAAGTCGACAACAATCTCCTTCATCTTCAGAAACACATTAAATTACAACCAACACTATATAGGACACTGAGGCCTCCGATTTGAGATGGGGGGGAAGGCTCGTACAACAGCACCCATTTGAGTAATTTTAAAGAGAAACAATACCAGCAAAAGTCATCACACACAGGTAATACCACAGCAAAAAGTGACACAGCAACCCCTCGGTGTTTTAGGAATATAAATTCCTAAAACAAACACCAAAAAGAAAACTACAATAATACTACCAAAAGGAAAACAGATCACAGATTTAAAAATTACAACTGACCAGTACCATTATAGTAACAAAGCAGTATGCAAGCCCACTAATACAGCAGGCATGAGAACAATAACACAAGTTCATAAAATACAATAAAGAAACTCCAACCCATCAAAACAGTAAACAAGGAAATGACTTGACTCCCCAAAAGCAGCAGCGTGACCAGCAATGGAATTTCTTTGCCACCTCAATGCTCTTGTAGCAGAGATATGTTGTTACAACACATTCTAGATTATTTTTGTTTATATTTGGAACGGGGTATTTTATTTTGAAATGCATTCATGCTGTTTGTTGATACTGGGTTGCCGTATGCATGCTGGCTGACGTCACGTAGAATATGTAGTGAGATGGTAGCAAGATTGGAGTTCGCTCTGTCATGCATGTTTGCTTATTATTTCTCATACAGAGAGAAGAGAATTGACATCACAAATAAATAATCTCTTCAACACAGTCCAGTTGTGGAAATCTTTATTTAAATCAAAGTCTAAGTCAAAGTCAGCTTTATTGTCAATTCTGCCACATGTACAGTTCATACAAATGGAGGATTGAAATTGCGTTACTCTCAGACCCTATAGGTGCATACAGATAACACAGAATAAACATATATCAAAAAAATATATCAAATTACAGATAAATACAAAATCTATATATACACAAAACAACTTTACAAGCAAGTGATATGTAGCCGAGGCAAACCAAAGAAATAAACAACAGTGCAGATAAAATAAACAACAGTGCAGATGAAATACACAACAGTGTAGATGAAATACACAACAGTGCAGATGAAATAAATAAACAACAGTGCAGATGAAATAAACAACAGTGCAGATGAAATACACAACAGTGCAGATGAAATACACAACAGTGCAGATGAAATAAATAAACAACAGTGCAGATGAAATAAACAACAGTGCAGATGAAATACACAACAGTGCAGATGAAATAAACAGCAGTGCAGATGAAATACACAACAGTGCAGATGAAATAAACAACAGTGCAGATGAAATACACAACAGTGCAGATGAAATAAACAACAGTGCAGATGAAATACACAACAGTGCAGATGAAATAAACAACAGTGCAGATGAAATACACAACAGTGCAGATGAAATAAACAGCAGTGCAGATGAAATAAACAACAGTGCAGATGAAATACACAACAGTGCAAATGTAATGTAGTGCAAAGCTTATCGGCCTGTTTTAAAGTGTCAAGAGAGCAGGCTTGTTTAACTGACTTAGAGGTAGTTAGTTGAGGTGGCTCAGACCACTACTGAAAAGGGGTTGAGCAGTCCTATGTTCCATAAAGTGACAAGTGCAGGACAGAGTATGATGTGGGAAGGGATGGATGGGTTCAGGGTTCAGAGATGCGTGTGGCAAGGGAGGGGAGGGAAGGAAGGGTCGGAAGGGAGTTTAGCTTCCTGACTGCCTGGTGTATGAAGCTCTCCTTCAGTCTGCTGGTCCTGGCCTGGAGACTCCGAAGCCTCCTCCCTGATGGCAGCAGACTGAAGAAGCTGTGTGACGGGTGGGTGGGATCACCTGCAATGCAGAGGGCTTTGCGGGTGAGACGGGTACCAAAAATGTCCTGGAGGGAGGGGAGAGAGACACCAATGATCTTCTCAGCTGCTCTCACTATGCGTTGGAGGGTCTTGCGGCAGGACGCGTTGCAGGCGCCATACCACACAGTGATGCAGCTGGTCAGGATGCTCTCGATGGTGCCTCTGTAGAAGGTGCACATGATGGGGGTTGGGGCTCTGGCTCTTCTCAGTTTGTGGAGAAAATAGAGGCGCTAATGTGCTTTTTTCGCCAGTGCTGCAGTATTGTTGGTCCAGGAGAGTTCCTCAGTGATGTGCACACCCAGGAATTTGGTGCTGCTCACTCTTTCCACGGTCGCACCATTGATAGTTAGAGGAGCATGCTGAGTGTGCGCTCTCCTGAAGTCAACAACAATCTCCTTCATCTTCTCCACGTTTAAAGAGAGATTGTTGTCACTGCACCACCTTGTATTTGCTGGTATTCAGACAGTCAGCTGGATGACATGATTCAAGATATCTCTGCACGCACTTCAAATGTTGGTGAAAGATTTGCACAAGGTAGGTTGGACATTATTTCATATAGGCAGTATCTGTTGTTGTAACTTTTAAATAATATTAAATTATATTTTCAAAAGTGATATTACAGAAATTTTACTTTCATGTTTTTATTTTGTTTTATTTTAGGAAGCATTAGAGCAAGATGGTTTAGAATTCAAAGGCATCGGGTCAGAGAGAGAATCCGCCTTATGGACCCAGCAGGAACTTTGATTTGCTGAAGACGTCTCATTAGAAGAAGAGTCTACAATGTGAACTGGACAATGTATTGTAACACTGATTCTCACTAAGAAATAGGAAGAAATATTTTGTATTTGAATGAATTTAATTTATCAAGATCACTGATAGAATACTCAAATGATTTGTTTAATAATAAGTTGCCTTATGGTAGCAGCATGAATTGCTCAATTAAAGTGAAAAGTTGTCATCAGTATCACTTGAATACAATTTTCTACCTAAGTTTCAAGTAGCCAAACTACTGAGCTTAAGTATAAAATCAAATCATGTTTTCAAATATGCTTCAAACAGTGGCAACCTGCAATTATTAAATGCAATAGCTTTGTCTATGGTACAAAGCAATCCATTCATGCATTATCAGACCACCTAAAACACAGAACTTTATTTACAGCAAGGTTTTAATTCTGATGCATTATTCAACCATAATTTCTTCTTTTTAGTGTCACACAAATGAAAGTTAAGCAATTTTGAGATGGCATAGAGGGGTAAACTATACCTCATAGTCAAAGAAATATTTAATTAAATACAGGTATTAAATGCTGTCATGAAATAACACTAATAACAATAACACATGAAATAACACTTGAACACTAGTATGCAACTGGCTAGCCAAGCCTTAAATTCTGTTTTTTTTCCAAGCCAGGTATCACTAAACTTACACTTCTCCATAGCTGAAGAATAGTGGTTAAACAGCAAATCACAAAACGTAAGATTCGGAATTCGGATCATATCATGGATTTTGACTCACGATTTTTTGGATCAGCAAAAGAGTGGAGAAAATCCAACTTTGCTTTTCATTTACCTTTCAAAACTCTTTTCTTTAACAATAGTAAATAAAAAAAATAGTGTTTACATTAAGTGTTTCTGAGAATGTGTTTGGGGAGAATTTCATTAGATTTACTTTGTTGTACAAAGAATAATGCCTTTTTAAATGTATATTGTAGTTACTTAAAGATACTTGCAGAAACTTGCCATTCATAATTTAAATACTTGTGAACAGTTTTAAGAAGTGAATGTTGTGAAAATACCCAGATATCAGATGATTAAGTCCTGATACTGAGAATCTTGTTTCAAAAACATTATCTTCCAGGCTGAATCATATATGCATATTTTAAAGACAGATGATGTATAATCAAAGAGTGCAGTGACATTAAATCTTTGTATATACGGACAGATCTCTTGAAATTAGATTGACAGGTATAAAGTTTTAGTAGCTTAACCTAGTACACAGTACACACAGATTTACAGCTGCAGATGTTTCAATAGTTCGTCTGCGCAGATAACCACTGGTGATGTCGGATTAAAGCCTAGCGGTAGTATTGGTATATGCGTATTTGGCGTGTTGTTCGCCGGCTCCGAGCCCGCTGGCTCTGGTCGACCCGAAGCTCTCTTCCCCTGTCCGGAAGAGAGCTACGGTACCTGAGCCGGCCGAACCCGAGCCTACCCCCCATAACGGCAAGGACGTGGGACAACGCCGAAATACGCATACCCCCCCAAAACGCCAGGCAAAGCTGCTGAGGCGGTGACCTGTGACCAAGAGAAGGCTGGATACGGTGGACGTGCGAAGCGCTGGCCGTCGTGGAGGTGGTTGCTGCTAGAGTCTCAGCGACGGCAAGAGTGCTTGGGCTTGGAGGATGTCACTGCGGTGGCCCTATTGATGGAAGCACGGGCCTCTGCGGAGGCGGCCACTGCGGCGGCGCACTGGCTCCTTGGTGGATGTCACTGCGGCAACACCGTTGATGGAAGCATGGGCCTCTGCGGCGGCGCACTGGCTCCTTGGTGGATGTCACTGCGGCAACACCGTTGATGGAAGCACGGGCCTCTGCGGAGGCGGTCACTGCGGCGACACTCTAGCTCCTTGGAGGATGTCACTGCGGCAACACCGTTGATGGAAGCACGGGCCTCTGCGGAGGCGGTCACTGCGGCGACACTCTAGCTCCTTGGAAGATGTCACTGCGGCAACACCACTGATGGAAGCACTGGCCTCTGCGGAGGCGGCCACTGCGGCGGCACTCTGGCTCCTTGTTGGATGTCACTGCGGCAACACCGTTGATGGAAGCACGAGCCTCTGCGGAGGCGGCCACTGCGGCGGCACACTGGCTCCTTGTTGGATGACACTGCGGTGGCATACTAGCTCCTTGGTGGAAGTTGCTGCGGTGGGGAATGATTGGGCGTGGCGTTACGTGGCAAACGTTGGGTGCGACGGCGGCGGGTTCCGACTAAGCGGCCGAGGTGGCTCATCTGCAGGGAAAGCTACCGTGGTGGCTGGATGCGGCATGGTGGCGGTGGTCGCTGGGGAAGGAAATGCGGCAGAATCCGGTGGTCATCAATGGTGTGGAGGGAGCTGTGGAACGGGATCTTGAGAAGGGCGATGACTGCCGGAAGGTCGAGGCAGAGGATGGTCCGCTGGAAGTTGGGGTTGGCGGGAGGCCAGTTTGGTGATGAGGGTGCGGTGGGCATCTCTGATGAGGGAACAATCTGACCTAATGTAACGCCTAAAGGCTTCCGAAGTCCACCGTCCCAGAGACTGGATTTGAGGTTGGGAAATACCGTTTTAAATTACCGAAATTACCGTTGCTGCTCCGATGCGAAAAGAGTGGCTGGAAAAGTTGTCTGCGGGGATGCCCGAGTGGGACAGGACGGCCGTCAGATGCTTCTGGAACCAAAAACGGGTGACCGGGCGGTGCGAGTCCGTGATGAACAGGGGGTCGGATGGGGCTGCTGAAATCGATTTCCGGAAGCAGAGATACGCCGACAGGGTCTGGAATGGTTGGATGGGGGAGAGGAGGTTTAAAACGTAAATGAAGTGGCCTTGCCCGGTCTGGTCTGTTTTGCTTCGTTTGAGAAAATACATCATGGTGTCCATATCTATTACCGCCAGGTCGGAGATGGTGGGGTGAATCAGGGGGTCGAAAAGTGACGTTATTGTAATCTCGGAGCATCTTAGGAATCCGAAGAAAGCCAGGATGAACATGGCATCGAGTGTACGGGCCGTATGCTTCGAGTAATAACCTGTGCGCAGGGTGGAGATGCATTTGGTGAGTAGCTCCAGCGTCAATGGCTGCCTCGCGTCGGGGCTGAGTCCTGTGGATACCTTTTAATAACAAAGACGTCTGGGGGCTAGCTATGGCTGCAGAAGGGGAGTTGAATATCAGTTTGTGGAAGAACTGCAATCCGCTCAGGTACCCTTTAATTGAGCTAGCCTGGAGGTTCTTTTTGGTGCGAAGGAAGGTTACAAATGAGGTGATGGATATGATGGAGAAATCAGGGAAGGGGAGGTTGTAGGTCTGGAAAACGCCTTGAAGTTCTTCCATGCAGTGAGGTATGAATTCAGAATCCTAGGCGAAACGGCTTGAATTATGGAGTTGCGAGAAGCAGCCAGGAGACCTTCCAGAGGATGGTTTATTGGAAGATCAGCTTTGAATAGGGAGGCACAGGCGTAGGATGAGGGTCCGCGTCCGGCGGCAGCCGCCTGAATTTCTGCCAAAATCTGGAGCCGGACGGCGTTGGACACCGGTGGTGGTTCCATGACCGGGGCGTTTGCCGGAGTCGGCAAAGCTGTAGCTGAGGCCAGGGAGAAATTGGGTTTGGTTATGGGCATGGTGAGGATGGAAGGGATAGCCTTTACTGGGACTGCGGACCGGAGCGGCCTTACTCCGTCCGCAACTAACGGGGCGAGGGAATCAGAAACTGAGAAAAACTCAGCAACCTGGGCCTGAGCCTCGTGGCGGGCCGAGGTGTAAGATGACGTCGGTGATGGGATCGGCTTCCTTGCCTTACCCGGCGAAGAGGTGGAGCGAAGAGGTGGAGCGCTCACCCGTAGAGCGAGGCGTTGAGCGTAGAGGCCGCCTGCCTCTCGCGGGAGCCGGGGATTCAGCTGGGAACCGCGCCAACACGTTTGTCGACCTCAGAGAGTTAATAAAAGTCCAGAGTCAAGAGCTCAACTAAAGCAAACACTGATCACAATAATAGTGGTTTGTTGAAATTTCAACAGTTTTTCAAAAGTGGTGCAAAAGTGATATTGATTCAGTGCAATTAATTTTAACATTATAGCAATTTTAACTTTGTTTTTTTGGTTGCTTGCTATTTGGTTGGTTAAAATGTGTGTCACAGAGAAAAGGATCCTGCATTTTCCTAGAGCATCTTGCAGTCCCTTGTGAGATTATCTAGCACAAGAAACACATGACATGAGTAATATGCTTGGCAAGCAACAAAATAAATCTGTGAAGAAAAATTTCTGCTTATTTGTTTTGCTCTGATATGCTGCATTGCTTTGCTCATGGTCCATCCGGCAAACAGGAATAGACTGCCCAAGTGCCATCATTCCACCTGATTTTGGTCACTACAATTCTGCTAAATGGTTATTGTGGTAACTGTTTTTAATATACTTTTTATTGTTAAATTAGAGTGAAATAGATGAACATATTAGGCTTTAATTTCCTTAAAATCATTGTGAAATTAATGATAATGTGTATGTAGTGCACTCATTTGTGGCAGGAGGGTTTTCTTTTAAATGATGGATAATCATATTTTTCTCAGTAGAATAAGAGTTTTTCTTAAGCTTTTTATTTCATTGTACATATTCTTCAAGTATAAGAACATAAACATTGAATGCATTACCGTCTTTTATGAACATTTTACAATGATCTTGAAGGAATGTAGTTTAGCAGTACTAGATTCTGGATCTACAATTTACACTAGCATACTATTTCTACATTGACTACATTAAAACAGGATTTATTTTAAAACAGGATTTAAGTACTAAATTAGCTTATTATGCATTTGATTAAATGAATTTAAATATTGCACACAATAACAAAAAAAGTTTAAAATATGTTTTATTCAAATGAATTGACAACTCTAAATATATGGACAGTCTGTCTGGTTAAGATTCCTCTCTTGAGGTTGTAGTGAGAAAACCTTTCCATCTGGCTGCAGTCTCCATGCCAATGTTGTGTTGTTCTCTATCCCATGATCCTTCAGTTTCTGCTTTACCTGAAGAACACAATCAATCCTTCATTACTGAATACTGTCTGCATTAATAACACAACTGTTGCTTTACTAAACTTTAGTATACTACAAAAATAGCAAATGTCAGCACAGGATGCCAAACATTTACCATATCAGAATAAAACAAAGTAATATATTAAAAAAGCTGCCTTTTTACATGTTTAAACATTCTCTCTACCTTTTGTTCATAAGACGATAAGTGAAAGACTGCAAACTTAAAACTGCAAACTTTTTTTACACTATTAGCACATTCAGTCTAAGTGATGTTTGATGTTTGTTATTTGTTTGCTTGATATAAGTGATCCACAATTTAAAGTTTGTCTTTTAAAAACTGCACAGTCCCTCACAGGAGCAGTCCGTCTTGATTTTAAATCTGTATGCAAAGCATACAGTGAAATAAGCTTTGTCTGGTTGTAAGTGCAGCTACGAACAGCAGGTGTTGCTCATCAGTTTCGATATTATTTTTTTGATATTACCACATGAAACAAACAGTATTTCAATCACAGTCTCATTTTCTGTCATCAGAATAAGTTACTCAATGCTGCACAACACTACTTCCGCCACTTCACCGGAAGTTTTGCCCATAATCATTTCTACAGTAGTGCCCCCAAGAATAAGGTGGATAACCTCCCATATACACCTCAAAAAACTCTATGACACACATATGCCATTGAGATACATAGAATGGTATTAAAAACATTCAGGGCTTTAGCCCCTTTAGCCCACCCCTAGCATCGTCCTGGTGCCAACACTGTACAAAACTCCATGCAAGCATGCATTGCAACATCAATACATTATGAGGAAGAACATCTCCTGTTACTGTCATAACCTTTACTAAAGTCTTATTGCACAACACCAGTAGAAATGAAAATGGCACTGGCCAATGTCGGTCAATATGGCACTTATGGACGGCACTTAAGGGCCACCACCCCTATATAGTACACTGCCTGGACTGCATACCCTCAGAATCTTTTGACTGAAAATTACAGCGTGATGATCTGAACACGCAAACACGTTTTCCGAGGTTCCCTTTCAAGAGAGGTCTCTCGACATTGAGTGAAACCCTAGGGGAACCAAAGTTTCAGATACAATGTTAAGATGGTATATGCAAGTATACAGAGAACATTAAAAAAGGAAAAGAGAAGTAGATGTTTTTTAAGACAAAGTTAAGTGCTCTTATCTGCCTCCTTAAGGTCTGTGAGCATTAGCCACAGGTGACAGTGGAGAGATACCATGAAGCCTATGCTGCGGCCTACGGCTTGGGCTGTAGCCATTAGCGCAAAGTCCGTGGCCACACACAAGTCCCTAAGCCCATCTGGGTTAGGTTCTTCTGCTTCCAGAGATCGCAGCAGCTGGGCCTGGAAGATCCCTGTCCGAAGCCCCCAAATGTGTCGTCTTGACCAATATTGCCCAGTTCCATTTTCATTTATACTGGCATTGTGCAATAAGGCTTCAATAAAGGTTTGGAGAAGGGGATTCCTAGCGTTTCACGCAATGTCGAGAGACCTCTCTCGAAAGGGAACTGTCCTATCATTTTCTTTGTTACTTTTTGTGGTTGTTTCTGTTGGGGCTTGTTTTGCGATATTCAGGGTTGATCAGTTTATCTGAATATTTAGTTGTTTGTCACTATTTGTTTATGGCATTAATTAAAGTATTACCATACAGCAAATAATACTTGTCTTAAGCTTATAGTTTCAACACACAGTTGAATACTCACCCACTGTAAAACGCTCTCTAAAACCGAAGAATCATGTACATTCTGATTAGATTTCACCTCCATTCTCACAATCTGCTTTTTTGACACTGTTGAAACAATATGCAAGTTGTGTTAATTCTTAGCTATGTATGGTTGAAAATTCCATGAGAAGTTGAGAATATTAAATGGGGGGAACTTTTCTGGAAACTTTCTATGGGAAGTAGAGCTGGAGAAATCACACTTTTCTCCATCATGGCAGTCAGACAGGGGCCCTCAATAAACTTAGAATAGCTGTATCATCATGTAGTTCTATACATTTACATTTGTTCATTTGGCAGACGCTTTTATCCAAAGTAACTTACATCTGATGAAAACAGCAAGCGATTCGTCTAAGTAAAGCAATATTCACGAGAAGTGCTAGTAATACAAAGTTTTAGATAGTATGAGCAAGTATACAGAGAACAATTAGAAAAGGAAAAGAGAAGTAAAAATCCATTATTGTGATGAGTGTTTGCTTTAGTGTCCTCTATATAAATCAATTCTCTTTTTTTATTTTTGTATATGTTTTAATGTTTGAAATAATGTTTTAATAACAATACATTTGCTTTGGGAAAAAATAGATTTTTTTAGAAAGTTTGCTTTGTCCAACAAAAGTAAAATTAATGCCCCGTTCACCCATTTCATTGGAGAGCTGGCGTCACGAGCAGTAGCAACCCTTGGCGACTGAATGGAGCGTGTCTAGCTATGCGACAAAGTTGAGAAATGTTTAACTTTATGTAAATGAGGATCGATTTTTGAGAGCAACAGCCAACAGGAGAGTAGATGGAACATGATTCTTCTCCTATCAGCTCCTGCAGTGAGCATCACCAGTAGTGGGAACGCCCACTGGCAACCTGACGTGTACGAGGGGTAAGAAGCTTAAACAAATTTTATATTAATTTGATTCTTGCTACAATAGTCTCACTCAATTTGTCTGAAAAACACCACACTTTAACTAGTTTTAACTTTGTACAGAGGACCCAGGGATGTCAATATCAGACATTCAGAAGACGTCTTCTGGCTTGTCAAACACATAAATAAAACATATATTTGGGACATTTCTCTGTGGATCTGATTTGCATTTTTTACCTGTTTTTTTATATCAATTTCACGTCTTTTCATGTTTCAAACATCATTTAACAACCAGAAAATACGAAATTACTGAATTAGTTCATCTCTACATCTAGTAGTGCTGGGCGCTATGACCCTAAATTTATATGACGGTATTTTCCATAATTATGCCGGTTTGACAGTACATGGCAGGAATTTTTAAAACAACATTTTCTACTCATTGAGAGAGTAAATACTGCAGTAGATTGACTTAGAATGCCCTATTATACTGTCAGGTGACATCTGACTGGACTTTTCTTTTGCTTTTCCAGAGTTACCTGCTGATGTGGAAGACGCTGACTTTAATTTCATGCATTCTTAATATTCCAAGACATGTTTGCGGCTAAGGTGGTGGAGCAAATTGCTCATGTTACCGACGTACACTGCAAAAAATAGCTTTCTTACCTAGTATTTTTGTCTTGTTTTTCAGTATAAATGTCTAAAAATTCTTGAATCAAGATGCATTTTCTTGATGAGCAAAATGACCAAGAAAATGAGTCTTGTTTTTAGACCAAATATATTAAATTTAAGTGAATTTGTGCTAAAAACGAGCAACAAAATCTGTCCATGGGGTAGGAAAAAAGAAATTGAAATAAGTTTCACTTATTTCATAAGTTTCACTTATTATTGTCACTAAATTCAAGTTTTTTTTCTTACCCCATGGACAGATTTTTTTGCTTGTTTAAGGCACAAATTTACTTAAATTTAATATTTTTGCCTAAAAACAAGACTCATTTTCTTGGTCATTTTGCTCATCAAGAAAATGCATCTGGATTCAAGAATTTTTAGACATTTGTACTGAAAAACAAGAAAAAAAATACTGAGTAAGAAAGCAATTTTTTGCAGTGTAAGACCTAAGATTTACAAAAAATAGTTGTTTGGTCGACATCATTTATTAACAGACACGGCTCCTCTTTTTGGCACAAGTTCTTCTGTGTCATCCCGTTCTACATCTTCAATCCTATCCATCTTCGCCCGTCGCCATCATGCTTTACACATACAGCTGACCAGAACCACAATGCACCAGTGAAAAGGGACCCATCTGAAACAGCGTAGCGCTGCGCCGCGTTCTGCATGCTGTTTAAGCGACATACACCGGTAATGCGGTTTATTAAAAATGTATATTATAAAAAATACACCATTATTCGGTATGAACCGGTATATCGCCCAGCACTAACCTATAGTATATTTTACTTTGAAATGACTATTTAATCTCCAGACCCAAGATTTTTGTCATTATCAAGTCATTATCAGAAAAAAAGAAACTTTTGAACAAACTATCTATGTTAAAGGTTTAATTCATCAGCAGACTTCTTTAATACAGACCTGGTTCTACACAGATGGGAATATCACAGTATTCCCAGCGCGATCCAGGTGATGTGGTGTAACACCAGGGTCCATCCTCTTTATCAGGGTTCCTGCAGAAGTTGTTCCCTTCAAGACCTCTGGAATTAAATTATTATTTAAGTTACTACCAAGTAGCAAATTGAAGTTGTGGCCTAATACACGCCTGGGTGCTCGACCCAAATCTAGTCCAAACACTGCTGTTCGACTGTGATTTGATAAATGATTGTGGCCTGGATTTTCTCTAAGAGATTATTGAATGAAGGGCTGTGGCCCACTTTGAGTAAATTAAAGGAGGAACTGAACTGTGAAAAATTATTTGTTTACTCAACTCATCAGAAATCATTAGAAAAGAGTCATTGTGATACACTGAGTTTAGTTACAGAGAAAATTAACACTGTTCAGTTTCTGTATGAGTGCACACTACATAGTGTGTAAAGTGTGGCCCACAACTGAGCCAGAAGCAAATCTGCCAGTGTTAAATTGTCTATATATGTCTACATTGTATAGTGTTAAAGTAACACTGAAAGTAGAAATATTGCCAAGCTAAAGCTAATATTATTGTTTGTATTTGATGTAATGCAATGTGTTTATATATTTTAAGGAGGAAATAACGCATTTTTTCCACCTACAGTACATTATTGTATCTCCTCTATGCCCCGCCTTCTGAATTGACTCGTTCTGGAATGGCTCTCTTGTGCATTTAAGTGCCGTGTGCTCTGATTGGACAGTTGAGCTGTGCGTTGTGATTGGCGCTTTTAGTACGCTAATAACAGCAGCGTCAGATTAAACCAGCGGATTAAAACTGCATATGGGGCCAGACAGTGTGTGAAAGCTCACAGCACGCAACTCTCAGGCCGGAACAATCATTAGTTCACCTCTCCACCCACACGGAGTGGATTCACGTCGGACCAGTTATAATAAATACAAGAACATAAGTAGATAAAGAGTAAAATCAGCATCGGTTTTGCCTTCAAACCTAGTTTGGAGAATAAAACCAACGGATCGACCAAAAGGACGCTTTACTGAGGTATGTTTTCATTCTGTCTTATGCATTTGCACAGCTGTGATAACTAAAGATACGCCTTCTTTGCGTGTACATTTGGGCGGCGTCATGCAACGAACTGAGGCGAACTGACGTGGCACTGTTTCAGGCAGTTTAGGGAGATCAATAGCTTTTAGAAAGAATATATATTTGGTTCAAATACTTTGATTTTGGCAATTTTATGTGTCTAATGCTTGCATGGGCAACTTGTAACACATCAAAAACACAAAAAAACACAACATTGCAAACAATTTCTCCTTTCCGTTCATTTTGAGGTCACCATTATGGTGAACAGTTAAGGGCTTACCCAGTATTACAGCTGAACAAAAATTTTATCTTTAAAAGAGCCCAACTCAATGAAACACTTCGCGATTGTGTTTGTTAACTGGCTTCTGAGCAGTTGTGGTCCAGTGGTTAGAGAGTTGGACTCATGACCAGAAGGTTGCTGGTTCGATTCTCAGGGCTGGTGGGTAACGGCTGAAGTGCCCTTGAGCAAGACACCTAACCCCCACTTGCTTACTATACAAAATGTACAAATATATAGTACAATGTGATGTAAGTCGCTTTGGATAGAAGCGTCTGCCAAATGCATAAATGTAAATGTAAATGTAAATGTAACAGCAGGTGTTCAGTAAGGGATAATCCATGATTTCACGTCAGGCGGTTCTTGGCCTCCATGTTGTGCGTTAATATCCTTTAATGCACAGCTAGATGGGGATTGTCCGCTCACACATATGAGTCATTATCGAGAGCAATCTATGATGATCATCAATCCTTTTTTTGATAATCTTAATAAATAAAGTTCTTCACAAGAAACTTGTCATTTTTTCTTAAAAGATAAATGACCGTAGAAATTTGATAAAGTGTTGAATTGTGTTTTTATTCATTAAATATTATGTAGGACACTGTTCTAAATGCACTTAATGTCTGGTGGGCTAAATATTGCTAATATTTGAATGTAACTTTATATATGCCTATACATTCACAACATACACTCAAGTCTTCTGTATATTTGTATATAAATACTATTGTTGTACTGTACATCTGATCCGACTGTGTATTATTAATGTTTCAATTCATAAAAACACAAATCAATTGTCTCCTGTATGTAGACATTTTTCACATTTGGCAGACGCTTTTATTCAAAGCAACTTACATTGCACTATACATTTGTACATTTTGTGTAGTAAGCAAGTGGGGGTTAGGTGCCTTGCTCAAGGGCACTTCAGCCGTTACCCACCAGCCCTGAGAATCGAACCAGCAACCTTCTGGTCATGAGTCCAACTCTCTAACCACTGGACCACAACTGCCACTAGACCATTAGTAGATATCTACTACATTTTTACCAAAGTTCATCTTTACTGGTCGAAAAGCACTAAGTAACAACAGGGGCGTAAAACTGCCTGCTCCAGGTCTGCAGCCTCGGGCCACCTTGACAGGAAACACTAAACACTATTCTGGATTTTGTTCTTATTGTTGATGTTTTCTTCAGTGATTGTGTTTGTTAACAGCAGGTGTTCATCATTAATAACTCAATCATCACTTCATTATCTCAATAACTTGTTCATGTGTTCATTAGAGAGACATCTAAAATATTCTGTAAAGATGGCCTGAGGACTGGAGTTGAAAACCCCTGATATTAACTTTCAAGCAGGTTTGGGTTGGAGCTAAACTGTGCAGAGCTGCAGCCCTTCAGAAACTGAGTTTCACACATGACTTAAGTAATCACTTAAGTATTATCTTAGTATATTCAGCACTGCTTCAGTGTTACTTTTAACATTCTATATATAGTGTGTACATATATAGACACCCAGTGGTGTTATTTTAACACTGACCAATTTGCATCTGATTGGCTGAGAGCCACACAAAATTCCACCAGTATCACCACTAAACCATTTGTATCATTCTGCCACTAAGCTAGTCTGATTTACGTTTACATTACATTTTTTCATTTGGCAGACGCTTTAATCCAAAGCAACATACAAGTAGGAGAGCATAAAACATTTTATCAACAGAAACTGTTCACGGTGCTTAGGAAATGTGTAACCCTGCTCCTGGAGAGCTTCTGTCATGAAGAATTCAGCTCCAACCCCAATCAAACACACCTGAACCATCTAAACAAGGTGTGCAGGGTCGCTTAAGAAATACAGGCAGGTGTGCTGAAGCGGATTCGGAGCTGAAGTCTGCAGGACAACAGCTTTCCAGGAGCAGGGTTGGACACCCCTGGTGTAAAAAATTACAGAGCGAAACACAAGGGTCTCGAGGCAAGCTTTACATAACAGAAATTGGCTCGGCCAGCCAATCAGAATCGAGTATTCAAGCAGACCATGGTATAAAGACATATAACACTGTGCAATAGCATTAATTAATAAAAAGCATTTCTACTGTACTGTGACTGTAAATAATCTCTCTCAACCCTAAACAATCTCATTGACTCTTACTTGCACTGAAAGATTTCTGGAGTTCTGTCGTGTATGTGGGGAGTTTGAGACGACCAACTCTGGCAAGTTTTCCCAGTAGTTGTTACTGAAACATTTCCCCTGTAAAAGCGTCCATCTCCAGTAGCACAGGTGAGTTCTGGTACAATTGCGGGTGGTGCAGTTGCTGCAAAAAAGATGATCAATAATTGTCGAATTGATTAGTTGACAGCGATTTTATTCCAGATAGAGTAATAGAATAAAGCTTACTGCATCGAGGAATAGAGCAAAACTCCCAGCGTAGTAATAGATTTGTGGTATAACACCAGAGCCCAGATGTTAAATCAGGGTTCCTACAATAGTTCTCTTCCAAGTTAACTCCAGGTAAACTACAAAAAACACATTTTATTTCCTTGTAATAAGTGGACAATATTTTATTAATGTTCAGTAACTCACAGTGAAGGAACAAAATCATGTTGGTGGGGAGTCTGAGAATCCCAGCGTTGGCAGGTGTATCCATTCTTAGTGGTGGAGACGTTGCCTATATAGTCTTCTCCCATGCAGTGCATACATGCTTCTGAAGCTATTTAAGAACAGATTCAAGAGTATGACATCACAGGAAATGAGTGTGAGCCTTTTCGCCAGTCATTTCTATCATCTACAACCGTAATTATGATATTTTTTTTTAAAAATCACAGTAAGTGTTTCTGAGAATCTTGTATTAATTGTAACTGTATATCAGCATATTTGAGGTCAGGCATCTCTCACACGTCATTCTACAATCAACCTATAAATGTCTAGGATATGGTAGGTGTAATGATAAAGTTCATAAAGATAATGTAGCTTTGTACAACAGTGTTAAACAGCGTCACTGCTTGACAGAATTCCAGAGGAAGGCAGCGTTTCTCTTGCCTCATCTGAGCCTATTGACTAAAGCGTGCGGTGAGTTTGAGTGGGGGTAATTGAAAAGAATGGAGAGAAGTCACGTGATATGAGGCAATGCCTTCAAGGGGCTATGATTGGATTAACTCTTCAGTGATCTCACGTCATCCCGCCTTCCTGCTCGTCTTTACCATCAATTTTAAACTGCTGGTGCTAAAATATATTAATTTTTTACATTATATAATAAAATATATTAATTTTTTACATTATATAATAAAATATATAATTTTTTAATATTCAATTATTTTTATCGGCCTTGTCTGTGTTGTGTCAAGATCGGTTGCGCTGCAGCTCTTGTGATAGTGACAGAAGTCACTAGTAGTTTGTTCACATCATTTCAGTGATTGATGTTGGTGGATATAATGCTGAATTTGGAGATTGTTTAAAACAGAAAGATGGCGCAGTCCCAGTGCTAAAAGATGCCGAACATGAACGCATGCGGTAAGTGAAACTAAGTCATGTGTGTGTGTTTTGTTGGCAATCGGCGCGTACGTGCATAATGTTAACAACACGAAGAGATAAATGCAATATTGTAATGTTATTGTGTGCTCGTACTGTATTTTTTTTATTTTTTATTAGGGGTACGTACATACTGTAATGAACTTTATTCACACATAGACACTAAAAGGACACTGGTTTTCTGAAGAACGCACTTGTTAAAAGTGCAGAGATGAACATAAATGACATGGGTAGGAATCTGCCTCCTCATATTTTAAGACCACCGTACACCACTGGATGATACAGCCATACATGCCATTACAAATAGATGAATGATGCCCCAAATCCACTAGCCCCGTCCAAGTCCAGGTGTTAAAACTGGCATACACTGCTGGCATACTGTAGGTACACTGAGCTGATACTGACCTGAGTTTATAGGGTTCCCTTTCGAGGGAACTCGAGCTGCGTCGCCGTAGCAACGCGTGATGTGTGTAGAATCAACTCATAATGAGATAATGAGCGGGATGCCTTATGGACCAAGAGTATAAGAGAGCATCCCAAACAAGCACAGACATCTTTTTTTGCCTCAGCAAGTGACTGCGTGTTTCTGTTTGTACGATCTGAGTATGAGCAAGCAATTTAAGTTGTGTGTTCCTCCCTGCACGCGGTATACCCCTTGCGGCTCTGGTCCCGCTTCTGCTGAGGCAGAGCGGCGGCTAAACTTGTGGGGGTCGCAGTTGGATCTCGCGGAGGAGCTGGAGTTGGTTTCTCTCCCCTCCTCTGCGGCTTCCATTTTCTCTTCCGATGCGGGAGCAGTTCCTCCTGCTCAGGGGAGCGATCCAATGCGCCGCATGTCTAACTCTGATGACGCAGACGTGCTAAGCATCGAGGCGGGTGATATGGGTGATTTTGATGACGCACCACCGGTTTCTCCGGTCTACAAGGAGCTGGTGACCACCATTACACATGCGGTTGCTCAGCTGGGTCTGGATTTGCCGGCTGAGATGCCGAGTGATCGCGCCCGCACAGCCGCCTGGACGAACGCTATTTAAAGCAGCCGGTTCAGCCCCCCAAGCGGTGCCTTCCTTTCTTCACAGATCTCCATGACGAGCTCTCTAGGTCAACGAGATGTCCTTACTCGGCTCGAGTTTTCCTTCCCCACTCGAATATTTATTTCAACATCTCGGGAGCTAGGGATAACGGCTATGGGAGGATGCCAGAGGTGGAGCAGATGCTTGCGAGCTATCTGTCTCCACTCTCTGCATCGTCCCTAAAGGCACCAACCTTACCCACTAAACCATGTCGGGTACATGGGGTATGGCTGCCTCTAGGGCCTTAGGGTCAGGGGCTTTACTTCAAGATGTGTGTGATGCGGCAGGTTGGTCCTCGCCGCTCACCTTTGTTAGATTTACTATTGCCTTAACTGTTCAGTTTATACACGCTATATAAATTCGGCATTTGGTCGTATGGTGGCATGGGCATCTCGTCCCCATGCGACGCAGCTCGAGTTCCCTCGAAAGGGAACGCCTTGGGTT
Organism: Oreonectes daqikongensis; assembly: GCA_026939265.1. Classification (NCBI taxonomy): domain Eukaryota; kingdom Metazoa; phylum Chordata; class Actinopteri; order Cypriniformes; family Nemacheilidae; genus Oreonectes; species Oreonectes daqikongensis. The sequence goes on along the minus strand of JAOTQM010000100.1, from coordinate 1,007,409 downwards.
ACGTCTGTAACCCTTGTTCCCTGAGAAGGGAACGAGACGCTGCGTCTCCCGGCCATACTCCCTGCGTCCCTGTAAGCACTTGCTTCGGCCCTTGCAAAAGATGTCTGTGCTTGTTTGGGATGCTCTCTTATACTCTTGGTCCGCGAGGCATGAGTTGATTCTACACATGTGCTCAGATGCGGTCACGCAGGGCGTTCCCCATAGCGTTGCTTCTCAGGGAACAAGGGTTACAGACGTAACCTGAGGCGTTTTTTTTTTTACTTGAAATGCAGATTGTAATTTTTTGTAAAAAGTTTTCAGTGTAAAATACACATGCAATATATAGTGAATAAATAGCAACACATTCAGAGACTGTGCCCAAAATCATATTTCACCAGACGATTAAACACAAACAACATCATCAGATAAATTAAAGCAAACACAGATCACCATAACCGTGACGTCAAATGAAACAAATCTCAGCATCTAAACCTTTGTAAACCTCTGTAAATGTATCCGTAAAAATTCTACCCAATCTTGACATTTCAAGGTATGATATTCCCAGATATGATACCACCGCTCAAAACAAATAACACATTTTAACCCAGATGCTGCAAATCATTTTGACAGGCGCAGTTTAATATATTTCACAAATAAAAAATTGTAAGTTATTTTTTAAAAACCCAACTGGAACATTTTGGGAATGTTATTTTCTGGTTGCAAAAAAAAGAACCATCAGGGAACGTTCTATTTAGGTTATTTTCTGCAATGTCCTGGGAAATGTTTTTTTTTGGGTTTCCAAAAGTGCTGGGACCATTCACTGTAATGTTACTTTTATGTTGACATAATAGTGACAATTAACTCAGTAAAACATCAACATGAGTTACAGCTAATTCTCAAAAATGTTTTGCATAGATGTATAACAGAAATAAAGTGAAAGTGGTTTATAATAAGTGAAGATGGTGATGATTTTGTGGAGTTGTTTAATGTTCCTCTGGTAAGATCTTGACAGATTTAATGTGTTCATTCAAGACTGTGTGACTGTAAAATCACTTGTATTTGATGACACGCCAAGTGCAGCTGGAGGGAAAGAAGTGATTTTCTTCATAGGAATTTACTATCACAAACTCAAAATGTCTATGTTTTGCATTTTTTATGGTTGTTTATTGATCAAACCATACAATCAGGTGTTTTAATTGTGTAGCAAAAGTTGTTGTTCATAAAGGGGGAAAATGCAAGCATCGACTAAAAACTTGACTAGTCAGGTAATGGGGACTCATAGCTTAATGTGGTTTAACATACTGTAAGAGTTAAAAGTGAACAATTATTTTATTTTACTTTGAAGTGCCTGTTGTTATAAGGAATTTGATTCTGAAAAAAACAGGAAGTCAGAAGAAGGGAGTGGTTTTGGAATAAAGTGTGGATAAAGAGCTTGTTTGTATCGTATTTTATTTCTTTAAATATTTATTTTAATTTTAAGCTAAAGCACCCACTAACATAAGGAAGTGTTACACTGATGGCACGGTGGTGGCCATGTGTTCAGCGGGATACCAACGGGACGTTGTCAGAAGAGAACGTCCAAGTGCCGTGGGAGAGCAGTGCTCGTTCCTCACGGCCGCGCAACAAACAACTGCAAAAAACATTCCTTTACCGCCGCCATTTCGCAACGACGGCACTGAGTCCTTTTAGCTGTGGGCTCGTCGTTATGAGGTAATTCAAGAGGCTCGCTATAAAGCTAGCGGTGTTGATTTGGATGCAGTGTTAGCAGCAGAGCTGCCTACTAGATTGCCACCTGAGCTGTTCATTGTTTGGGACAATTTTCCATCCGAAATTCAGCACTCCTTTATGGCAGTGAAAAAAGAATTTGGTCAGAAGGATGTCATAACATCATTTCAAACATTTCTAAACACTTCCGTTAGCTGATGCGGTGGGGCACACACACCAGCTATTTCATCGCCTGCCCCATGTGACACCGAACGGATGATGACTACAGACACCGGGTATCTGACCAACTCAACTCTGGTCTAAAGTCAATGGCGCAATATCTATTTTTGTTATTTAAAGAGTGAGTTAATAGAAAATACGCCTCTGTGCGTGTCCATGTGTTGCACTTTCACTTTGGTTATTACACAGGGAAGCACAGCATGGTCAACATGGTCATTTGCTTTCTGCCCATTTCAGTGCATTCATTGCTGCGGATCTAACGGAGTTGCCTGTTACTCAAAAATAGAACCGTTATGTTCTTGCAGTTATGGATTACTTCACAAAGTATCTCAACCCTTATGCAGTTGCTGATCAATGTGCAACGACTACTGCTAATTGTTTGTTTGAAGATTATGTGGGGCCAGCATGGAGTGCCCCAGAGTTTGCACATGGACCAAGGGCGGCAATTTGATTCCAACTTGGTGAAAGAACTGTGCTCCCTCCTTGGGATTCGAAAAACAAGGACATCCCCCATTATATTATGTCTGACGTGTGACGTATGGTGGAACGCGCCAACAGATCTATAAAAGATCAGCTTGCCAAATACCTGTACACCAAAGGTGGTGAATGGGATGACCACCTAAAGCAAGTTGAATTTGCTTACAATACAAGTGTGCATTCGTCGACTAAACATACACCTTTCTTCTTGGTACATGGTCGGGAAGCTCGCTTACCCACTGACGTTCTTCTTTGGGTTCCCATAGCAAATTCCGAATGAATGTGCACATTCTATGCTTGACAGATTACGTTTTGCTTTCGCAATTGTTGCAGACAATATTCAGACAGCTGGGGTGCAGCAAAAGCATTACTATGACCAGCACTTGTGTGGGTTTATCTTCCAGCTTTATCGAGACAAAAACTTTCTCCAAAATGGACTGGCCCATACAGAGTCTTGAGGAGATTGGAGTGACATATGAAGTGATCAATTTGTCTAAATGGATTCACTATAATCGACTGAAACCCTACCACTCTGCATGGTCCTCTGAACCACGTCCAGGTCTGATATCCCCTCAAAGTGGATGCCCTCCACTTACAGCGCTATCAGGGTCCAGATCTTATGTTTATCAGGATTCTTTGGTACCCGAGCATATAAGACCCACCCAACTGCCGCAAGGGAAGTATGGTACGTTACCTCCTGTTCAGGCTGAACTGTCTGAGGGACCTAGTGCTAACCTGCAGATTCAAATCCCTTGTGTGAACCCAGCAGGGAGCGTAAAAACAAAGTCAGGACATTCTGTGCATCCTCCAATACATTATAGGGAAGTATAATGTCTTTATGCATTCCTACATGAGGGACTTTTTTTTCCTTGTCATTGGCTAATACATTCATGTATTATTATTATTTTCTGTGTGTAGTATAGTATAATCACTGCAAAGAACAAAGTCAAATGGGATTTTTTTAAAAATATTTATTTAAAAAAATATATTTTTTAATTTATTTTGATGTTAAACGTGCCTGTTGTTGTGAGGACTTTGATTCTGAGAAGAAAAAGAGGAAGACGGAAGGAGGGAGTGGTTTTGGAATAAAGATTGGATAAAGAGCTCGTTCGCATCCGAGGGTTTTATTTCTTTAAATTTTTATTTTAATCTAAAGCCTCGAAAACACCCACTAACACATAAGGAAGTGTTACAAAACCTAAACAACGACCATAGAAGCCTAAAATTCTGTCAAACCTTACTTGTAATAAACACCGGCTGCTGTTAAAAGAACAAGCCCTTACTACACGGATGAAGTTAAAAATCTTGCTTTAAGCATGTATAGAAGTCCATTATAAGGAAAAAGCTTAATGTACTGAAACAACGGCAAAAGAAAACCAAAATTCTGTCAACCCCTACTTGTAATAAACTCCAGCTACTGGTAAAAGATCGAGCCCTTATTAAATTACTTTAAGATAACTTTTACAGAAAGTTAGACAAAGTTCAAAGTTTGCTACATTGTTTCTCCGCACAATAATAAACGATATGTAAACACATGTAAACAATAATGCAGTTTTTGTGTGGTATTACTGTGAAATCACAGTATGGTGAAATTTACTTTGTGTTTCTTATAAAATTACTGTGAATGTTTTCTAACAGTGTTCTGTATTTATTACTTCTCAAATTTACTCACTGACCTGAGAAAAGCAGCAGAAGCAGAAACAGCCTTTCCATTGCTGATGGATTTACAGTATGAAATTAATCTGAAACAGTGAAAAGAAAATACTGAATCATACACATTTAAATACAAGTGATGGAATAATAACAAAAACATCAGTTTTACCTGTAAGAACAGCTAGAACTGAAGATGATATGGTCTGCACTTTTTCAATCTCTAAATTCTGGGTTTTATTTCCTTCAGAATAGCATTCATGCAAAAACTCGTTTTAGTTTGGAGATACTGAGAATGATTTGCATTCAGATTTTGTTTACAAGAGGAGGATGGTCAGAAATCAACATATATTTCCTTGTTGATAAGTGTTGGAGCTAAACTATCTGCAGGACAGTTGCCATCCAGGGGCCTTGCTTATAAATGTTGCATAAGTTTAAGATCAAGGCATAGAAATGTGTGCATGCACTTTTCCACACATTTCAATTTAATTTTACTGTAGACACTTCTTGATCAAGCGTGCTACACAATTCCTGAACGTAATTGCAGATGAAAGGAATCACGCATGGAATGCTTGGCAAACAAAGTCCAGGGCCGCTTACACCGCAACTCCATTTTTGCTAAAGATGGTTTCTGTCTTATCATGCTAATGTATGTCTAAGGGTTTGTTTATGGTGACATACAGACACCCAGCAGTGTTCATTTGGGATTTTACTGTGCATGAAGGAGTTTTGCCATCTCTGGTTACATAACTGCTCAGTGCTTCATTTACTTCCTAGTATCAACACAAGAAGAAAGAAGACAACATAGATAACCCTGTAGATTCCTTAGCCATGTGTTAACCTTCTTATTTCCATATTTGCGTCACAATTGTATAAGCACGGCTTTGTCAAGTAATAGCACAATAGTACAATATATAACTAAATCCTTAAAACAAAAACTTTCAATAAGGTTGTATAAAATTATAAAATCGTATTAATTTATATTAACAGTTCTATATCATGTGTATAGGGCAACCACCTGTCCCACTTTAAGTGTTATTTACAGTACAGTTTAAAATAACAGATAACAAAATTGACTTTCTTTTATTTATTTATTGCAGAAATATTCACATTTATTAATGTAAATCTGCAATTATCCCTTTAATCTGTATAATCCTTATTTGGTGTCTTTCGTCTAAGCGTCATTTCGTCACATTCGTAAACAGAATGAAGAGGATCCGGCTGCTAGCCTGCGTGTGGATGCAGACTCAAAACATCAGACTCATCCACGCAGTTGAGCAGTGCCGAATCACAACTCACATAAAGAAAATACCTCCGCACATCACCTGCAGTAGCAAGTTACAAACTGAGATGGCGACAAAGAGGCCATTCTTCCGGATTGCCACTTTAATGTAAATCTGCAATTATCCTTTTAATATGTATAATTTCTTCATATATAATCACTTATCTTATTAGTTTTCTAAGCTTGCAATTGAAAGAATATGCGCAAAAAATAAAATCAGTTTATTAAGCAGATAGAGGTGGAATGTCAGTGAATGAGAAGTGGTAATTCGCTGCTTCATATGACTTATTTAAGACTGGTGAAGAATCTAATTAGGTGTGTAGAGAGACGCAGGAAACTTGAATCATGGGAAGAGAAACCACAGAAGATCTGCATTATTCAAGACAATGTCCAGAGCAAGATCAACACGGCAGCTCAGACGTTTCTCACCCAACACACTGAACATCAGGTGGGTAAGTGTCTTTATTATTTCACCTCTTCTGTAAGGTTCAACATTACGTGCATTCTGTACACCTATAATCTCTAAAAATGAACAAAAAGAAATTCAAATATAATTGTATTTTGTATTTCCTCTGGCAGTTTTTATTATACAAATTGGCTATATTTAAGAGATACCCTAAGTGCGAACAGGGTCACAACTAACAGTTTAAATCGGACCAGTGGAAAATACATTCAATACCTAAATGTATTTTTAAAACACAATGTTTTGTAAATTCAATAAAGTATCTAAATAAAATTTTATATGTAGGAATTGAGTGTTTTTGTGCTTTTGGTCTTTGCTTAAATTATTAAATTAAATTGTGTACTATTTCTAATGTGGTTATACTAATACATTGTGAATGTGCCCTTTTCCTTTTGAATAAATGGAAACTTTAATATTTCTAGTCCTTACCGTACCCCAACCCTAAACGAGAATAGTATTTTGGGAAAAAACTAAATATTTTGCCTTTGAAAGAAATGTATGTCTATTATGTATTAGTTGATGTTTAATGTGTAGTTAAAATATATAATACATTTTCGCCCTCCTCTGTATATTTACTGGTATGAGTGAATCAACAGCCAGATATGACACATTTATCATTGATGTTGCATGTGCGACGCACGGGAGGACGTGGTAAATAAGCTGCAGTCAGGTGGAGTTACCCTGGTGTCAGATGTCTTCATGAAAGCTTGATTTACATTTCACTGTGTTTACAGACGACACACACACACACACACACACACACACACACACACACACACACACACACACACACACACACACACACACACACAGTTTCTATTCATAATGGGAACTGAGCTCATTCCAATGCAACTTCAATTCCATTATAAAAGCTTAGGTAACACTTATTTTATTAGATTCAGTGTAGTCAATACAGTAATTATTCTGTAAAAACTAAAAAAGTTTCGATTTTTTTAATCAAAATGTGATTCTCATTACTATTTACATTACTGTTTTCTAACACACATTTTCTGGCAGCGCTTTTTTACAATGGGGTACTGTAACAGCCATTGTTAAAAGAAAAATTGTTTGCAATGTCGTGTTTTTGGTGTGTTACAAGTTGCCCATGCATGCATTAGAGGAGATACAATAATGTACGGTATGTGTAAAACAATGTGTTTTCCCTCCTTACAACGTATTAACACATTGCATTACATCAAACACAAACAATAATATTGGTTTTAGCTTGGCAATATTTCTCCTTTAACGTAGAATAAACCCTGATCAGGCCGCAAAAGAGAGGGGTCTTTTTTTTACATTTTCCACTTATTACATGGCTGCTTGCCACACGAGCAAATCATTTGACACAAATTATTGACTTAAAACATTATTACTTTCATGAGGTAACCTGTTTCCTAAGCCAAGACTCAGTTCATAAAAGAACATATAGTTTGGTTTGTAATATTATCAATAACATATCATATACTTATATTATTTTCATTTATCAGATAAACATGGAAACACATGTTCCGGCAGAAAAGCACAGCGAGAATGAACAGAGGTATATTAAAAGCTGTTTCTTTTATACTTTTAAGCCTACTTTTTTGACTCTAGCTTTTCTAATCCATTAGATGCACATGCAGGCAATTTTTAGGAACTGACACTTGCTCGTTGCTCCTTACATACCTGCGATTTTAATATACATGTGCGTGCGTGTTTTGTATAGCATATTGTTCTAGACATATACATGTTCAGTTCTATCTTTTCTTTTAGAGCATATTCATTTCCGGTGGAAAACTCTCATGTTGTTCAGAACAGAGAAGATCCAGCCATCAGCACACTAGACGAGCACCAGAGGAAGTTTGAAGAGCAAAGATGTCTGCTGGACGAGGTGACACAATAGCATCATTTTAGCAGCATGACAATCTTTGGTAGTAAAAAGTTGTTGTTACTTTAGTCTTTGGTGAAAAGAGACATTTAGACAGTATTTTGTCATGCAGCTGGCCCGTATAGAACAGGACCTGAAGGAGAGCATAAGCAGAGAGGAAATGAGACAACAAGAGCAGAATCTAGTGAGACAGGAAGAAAATCGCATACGTTGGAGAAGTCTGTCATTCCTCACCCTCAACCAGCGCACTACCAAGTACGTACTACCAAAAAGCATTGCCAAGCACACACTAACAACTTTTATAAACATTTTCCAGCATGTTTAATGTTTTGACATGCATTTCTTTTGCGTTTCCTGTTAGGCCCTGGGTGACAAGCTACTATAAGAACATACCCATGCACATCTACTGCCTTCCCATTGAGACTGTTGTCCGAAAACAGAACAAAAAATGGATTAAAAGATAAAGAGTCTGTCGGAGCTCAGCGCTCCAGACACATGTATGAGCTGTTGGCTCATGGGGACCCGGGTTAGAGCCCGACCTGGGACATGTCCCAATCCCGTGCCCTGTTTCTTATCTTTGTGCTCCTGTCTGTCTCCACTGTCCTATACATATCAATAAAAAAAATCCCCCCCGAAAAATGTAAAAAGATAAAGAGTCTTTGTAATAATTTGGGCATACATATCATGTCCAATTCATTTTTATTATACTGTCACATACCAATATCACAGTACCGTACATCACGATTTGACTGGCACTGGAAGTCGAACAAGCATATAATTTACATAACATGATTCATTTCCTGGATAAAAGACTAGCATGTATGTGCTTTTTTCCAAGATATTATTTAAATGATCAAATATGTGAACTGTCAAACTATGTGAAAACTTAACAGATCTTCTCCATAAAATTATGCTAAAGGTGCATCTCTAGTGAGAGTTTTAGTGTAAAAGTAATAATAGTAGTATGTGGGAAATGGGTGAGTTGTATATATATGTATAGACTCAAAACAAGATTCTTCAGTTGTTCTGCAGGCTTTATATATTTGTATATTAAAGCCCTGTAGTGCCCACCTGCTCCACCGTCAGTTCTGCCCTGGTGCCCTTCAGCTCAGAGATGGGCACTAACACATCAAAAAGTATTTAGTTATAAATCACAAATACTCGTTGCCTATTTTAAAGTTCAAACTCACCTTCTAATAAATAATGTAACATTAAATAACGTTTAAGGTGAAACCAAAAGGTTTTTTCGCCATTCTGTAGACTGCAAGTGGGTGAAAGTCATTTAAATCAGCTCTTCAACCTTAAAGGCCCTAAGATGTTCAACATACTCCAGCACAAAACAATCTTCCCTGTCAACAATCAACATGCAGTGAATTCCTCCAAATTCTGGCAGGCAACCACAGTATCCAACAGACACCATCATACCTTTAGAGTATGAGGTCATATGATGCTAGAGTTACAGTGTTAAGATTTCCTGTAGCTCAGTGGTTAGCATGGTTTTAACAACGCCAAGGTCATGTGTTCGATTCCACAGACTGCGCATTTCCATAAACAGATGCAGTGTAAGTCACTTTGGATAAAAGCGTATGCCAAATGCATAAATGTCAAATGAGCATACTTCTTTTCAAATGTTTGTCAAGACATCTTAACAACTTGAACTTTCTCAATATGAATGGATTGTTCGAAAAAACTTGTACGGCAAGACGGCAAGACATGTACAATCATAAGTTGATTAAAGGTCTAGGAGGAGGTACTTTATAGTTTGAAATACTCTCCATCTCTTGATAGACCCCTTACTTATAAACAGTATTGTATACTATCAAATACTATTCAAGAAATCAAACTCTGATATCTGGGTGTAGTCTCTTACCTCATGTCACATGCCTCATATTTGTGTATCACATGAGAGAACCAAGATTTAGATATGCAAATATGCCCAACCTTTTATGCAATTTAAATCTCAAGTGAAACTGCACTATAGAACAAGTACAGAAAAGAAAATATTTCACTAAAAACAAATCTGCAGGAGTCGCTGATGCAAACTATTATATGAGGTAATAAAGTCCTACAACATTTAGATTTTTACATCATCTGAAAGCTGAATATATAAGCTTTCTGTTGATGTATGGTTTGTTAGGATAGGGAGATATTGAGTCGAGGTACAACTATTTGAAAATCTGAGGGTACATTTTTTGTAGAGAAAATCACCATTAAAGTTGTCCAAATGAAGTCCTTAGCATAGCATATTACTCACAAAAATAAAGTTTTGATATATTTATGGTAAGAAAATCTTCATGGAACATGATCTTTACTTAATATCCTAAAAGTTTTTGAAATAAAAGAAAAGTTAATCATTTTGACCCATATAATGTCTACTGCTTCAAATATACCTGTCCTACTTGTGACTGGTTTTGTGGTTCAGGCGCACATATTGTTGCTTTGAATGAATTAGATAAGTGTTAAGTTAACTGTATTGATATTGCTGAAAATAAAAGAATTGTAATTAAGTGAACTGTAAAACATCCAGGTTTACCAAAGCAAGCATCACACAGTGTATGGGGATGAGACCATTGCACTAGCAGGGCCAGATCAGTTAATGGATGAGATTAAGGGTGCTTAAAAATAGGAAATACTTTTATTATTGACACATCTGAATTTATTCATTTTTTAAAAAGGGAATGACTGAATAATTTAAATTAGGACCATTTGAAATAAACTAGAACATGTTGTCCTCTAGCTTCCCGAATGTATTTAATTGTCACTGATCACTATTTAAATAATTAAGTAACTTAAACTAAACGAATTGACTTTTAATCTCTATCTGTATTTTGTAATAGACTTTTGAAATCAGCACTCTTTGGCAAGCTACGACTACCACACTGCCATTATTAACAACATAACTTACTATTAGCGGATTACTGTACTTTATTTGTTAAATTATGAGATGCAAACTTTAGCGTAGCTAGTGGACTTCAACTAACTCTTCAACTGTCAGGAATGCAAATGGAAATAATTGGCTTTTTAGTTTGGCTATTTGTTTTTGTGGTATCCAGAAACACGTAAATATGTGTGTGGCGTGACATATGTACTCTACGTATTACCTAACACCAGCACAAGCCTACCTGTGTGTGAGACGCTGCTATTGCTGCTAAAATTAGCTGTATCTGCTGCATTGTAGCAGGAGGACTCGAGGTTGGGAGACTTAAAGTCATCATGAAATGGAAGTTGCGATTGTCTTCTTTTCCATATTGTGACATACATCTGAATAAATGGCTTTCTGAAATGTGAAAAAAGTAGGGCGGGACTTCGTGTCACCCTTTCCTAATTGATTGGATGGTTGTAAGTTAACCTATTACACCACCGGTACTCATTGGACAGTCAGTATAGTCCTACATGTAGCTCTTTTTCAGGCATGATGTCATGCAGAGAAGAGTTGTTTAGAGAGGGAGTTTTTGATTAAAGATTATAAGTACAAATACATTTTACAAAAATAATGATGTACATGGATAAATCATTTCCGTCTGCCAGATACAACTGTAAAATGCTCAATGCCATTCGCAAGTGACTGAAAAAGTCAGGAATCGATAAACAGAACCGAAATGCGTGCATCCTATCGAATCCCCGTTTCTTTGAAATCAGTTCTAAAATGGAACAGGTTCTCGATACTCGACCCTACTTACAACAATGCAAAAAAAAGTTCGAATTGAATGATCTCTGGAACTGGTTCTACTGGAAAGTATGTGCCTTTTATCTATGCTACAGTATTGAATGAAAAGCTTTATACACCCTAAGAAATGTTTTGTCATGAGAACATTCTCATAATGTCCCTGCTGGTGTGGAATACATTCCCAGAACATTCCGAGATGGTCACGATCTGGAGGTTTTTTTAAGGGTGTGGGGATGTTATTTGGTGAACTTTCACAGAACATTCATGACGTTCTCTGAACATTTAGGGGACTACTTCTACATTCTCATAACGTTTGCAGGACCTTTAGCAAACCAAACTACATTTCTCCCTGCTAACACATGACTTACCAGTAATTTATTCGTCCTTTTTGGTATTTTTATGACTTCCCTGATAGTGTTGTGGAGAATCAGTTTTTAAGTTGTAAAAAATCTTACAGACAAAGAAGTTCCAGGTGTCAAAGAGTTCAACTTTATTTGCTCGAGCCAACAAAGTTAAGATGTACAAAACCATCTGAAAATACAGCACTTTGCATCACATAATTATACCCGAACTTCTTAATTCACGCAAACAAGTACACATATTTTTATTATTTTATTAATCCACTTTCGTCTGCCACCCTTATTTCTTAGACAACAAGATACGTTTTTAATTGTGGCAAATAACTTCTACTTTATTTAAAAAAAACAATACATACTTCAGTGGCATTTTCTTTTTAATGAATTCAGGTCGAATCAAATTCTCAGTTTGTTTTAGGCCTCAAAGCCTTAAACCCAAATTAGTGCATATTTCAGTGATACTCCCATTTTACTGAATTCAGATCAGATCACTGGATTTCATAATGTGCTCTAAAGACACTCAAAATCATTACAAAGTGCATCTGTGTGAATCGTTATTTACTGATTATACAAATTTTGACTTTTTGTATCATCAAAACACAATAAATGAATAATGATTAATAGACTATTAACAGATTCCTATGTAAAATTCTCAATAACTGTGGAGAGTGAGAATTGTATTTAATTTAATGCCATCCATGTCTCTATGAATGTGCTCTTTGTGCTACAGAATGTGTTTTAATGTGCTTTTTGTGTTTACTATGTGTGTACTAGTGAGGAAATTCTCAATACAAGCAACCACTGAATCAATGTTAAAAATGATTGATTTGTCAATGTTAATGTCATTGAATCAATATCACTTTTGCACCCACAATGTTGAAAAATATTTGACATTTCAACAAATCACCATTATTGTGATCAGTGTTTGGTATAGTTGGGACATTGACTCTGGACTTTCAGTAAATCAACCATATTTCCACTTTCAATGTTTAAAATAGTGTTACAATAAAATTTTAAGAGCATTGAAAACATAAGAGGTGTTTTGAAAAGTTGAGAGTGTTTTTTTTTTGTCTTTAAGTAGTATTGAAGATTGATTCATTTATAACTGGTGTCATGATTCTGATTCACAAGTATAAGAGGAAAGAGGAAAAACACACAAAGATATCAATGTTATATATATGTAGTTTGGTTTCCTAAAGTTCCTGCAAACGTTATGAGAATGTAATAATGGTCCCCTAAATGTTCAGAGAACATCCTGAATGTTCTGTAAAAGTCTCCAAATAACATCCCCACACCCTTTACAAAACACTCCACATGGTGACGTCACATCTCAGAACGTTCTGGGAATGTACACAGCAAATCTGCCAGTGTTAAATGAACACTAATGGGTGTCTATATGTGTCCACACTATAGGGTGTTAAAAGTAACACTGAATCAGTGTTGAAGTTAATGAGATAATGAAGTTATTAATTAAGAGCTGATTGATCATTAATGATGAACAACTGTTGTTAACAAACACAATCACTGAAGAAAACTCAGACAAGAACAGTTGATTTTATGTCACCATTATGGTGAACAGTGTTTCCTTTAGTTAAGGGCTTACCCTTTGACTTTTGACATCTTAATTCTCTTTCAATAATTATGCTCTAGTGTTGTTTTAAAGACACTTGTGAGTTTAGCTGAAGGTATATAGTTGGCTGTTTGTGGAAGAATTGCTTTGAAAGGGTGAGTTGGAATGGAGCTATAATTGTGAAGTGTGTTAAATAATATGTGAACAATGCTCCTGTAAGATAACAGATCATTTAAATCAGTCTGGAAAAGAGAAACAATGAACAAAAATACAATGCTATTAAGATACATTTAAACATCAACACTCTTCATACAAACCTCAATGATGATGACACTCAACAAAATTATTCAGTTGAATAGATCAAATGCAATGCATGCTGGGAGTCATAGAGGAGTTTTGTATTATGCTTTTACCCAGAATGCATTGCTGCATGAAGCTCTTTGTTGTTTATTGTCACCATTTTTGAGTTTCATATGTTGATTCTTGATGTCAGTGTGTTCGAATGTAAAGCCGATTGTTTTTTGTTCAATTTCTCAATAATTGGCTATTGCTGCACTGCAGAATCACAGGGTCAAAAGGAAAACTAAAGGGTATAAAATCCTCTTCAGGATGTTGTTGTTGCTATCATCCAATTGACAACATCATCAATTAGCTGATTTTAATTTAACTTTATTATAACGAAGTACGCCATAACAAAAACACACTTTAAGCACAATATTATAGCTTGATAAAAACTTTATTTTTACCAGTCAAGGGCCCAACTCAAGGAAACACTAAACACTATTATGGTGACTTCTTGTTGTTCATGTTTTTTCAGTGATTGTGTTTGTTAACAGCAGGTGTTCATCATTAATGATCCATCAGCCCTTAGTTAATTACTTAATTATCTCATTAACTTCAACATTGTAGTGTATTCGACACCAGCAGAGATGTTCTTAGAAAGTTCTCAGAGCAAAACATTTCTTACTACACTGTAAAAAATATTTGGGATTGTAGTCAGCTGAATTTAATTTAGTAAATTAATCCAATGGTTTTGTCCAATCTTGTTGAGTTGACTCAATTATGTAAGTTATCTCAACTTTTGGAAGTCAGTACAACTCAAAAAATCCACTGCAAAAAAGAAACTTAAAAAGATGAGTTTAAAAATTGCAGATTTTTTACAGTGTGGGTTTGTAAGCAAATTCTGAATGGAAATCAGTTCCAAGAGTTTTTTTCCAAACTGAAACAGGTTTTGCATAAAGGCTAACGCATAAAGATTTGTGTAGCCAATAAAAGCCAAAATGAAGAGATCGAAAACTGAGAAGGGTTTTATCTTCAGTCCTGTTAGTTGATGCAGGTAATCTGGAATGTTTTCTTGTTATAATCCAAGAATAGTTTCTGTATTGTATTTTTGCTTAATGTGTTTTTATCATGATTCAGTATAGAGATCTGTTACGTACTGTCAATCCATCAGCAATGGAAAGGCTATTTCATGTGCTGCTGTTCTCAGGTCAGTGCAAATATTTACGTTTTGTGCACCATTGTGTTTATTTGTATTATATATATATGTAATTTTGTTCATATACACTCATAAACATGTAGTTGACCGGAGTGGCAAAGTTGAATCTCGATATCATCCGAGCCATTGTAAATGTTAAAAACATATGTAAAAATGAATGTAAGGTCACGTTTCTTTTTGACATACACATAATATGAGTTACCAAATGGTAAAATAGACATTGACATTTTAATGGCATTTCCCTGACATTTTAATCCTGTTGGTTTTGACCATCTTATTGATCCATCCCAATAATTGTTCCATACACGTAGACTGCACATTTGCAATAAAGATGGCATATTTAACTTTAGTAAAATGGTCTTTAGGAATAAGACCAAGTTATAATCATGTGAATTTGTCATTAGTGACACATGTTAGTGCTGTTCCTCCAAGTACCTAAATTTGAGCGAATCATGAAGTAATTATATAATATCTTTGGAACTTTTTCATAATTAAAGGGGGGGGGGGCGTGCAACGCTGTTTTATGCATTCTGACTTTTTTTACAATGTTAAACATGTTGTCTTTGCATGCTTAACATGGTCAACAAAAGGCGAGTTGGATGTATGACGTAGTATTTCTGTACTTAATACACTCAGCGTTCGTACAGGTTTTTCGCACTTGAAAACCCATGCGTACAACTTTTCTTAGTCCCTTATTGGACAAACCTCCTGGAAAAGCATGCCCATGCCTCATCCCACCAGAGGGAGAAGGATGAGCACACCCACGCATCCAGGGAGAGCGGTAGTAGGAGCATGTGCACATGTCAACCAGCTGGAGCAACAGAGTTTGCAATATTCAACTATGTTTGTTTGTTCACTGTATTTCAGTGAGAAATGTTATATAAACGGTGGATACAATGCTGGGTTTAGAGATCATTTAAAACTGATAGATGGCTCGGTCCCAGCTCTAATGCGAACACTGATCACAATAATGGTGGTTTGTGGAAATTTCAACATTATTAGTGGGTGCAGAAGTGATATTGATTCAATGACATGAACATTGACAAATCAACAGTTTTTAACTGTTAGCTTGCTCTCTTGGTAGTGTGGGCCTAGTGAGGGCTTCCTGCACTGTAAAAATGGCTTGCTTACTTGTCTTGTTTTTCAGTATAAATGCCTAAAAATTCTTGAATCAAGATGCATTTTCTTCATAAGCAAAATGACGTAAGAAAATAAGTCTTGTTTTATAGGCAAAAAATATGAAATGTAAGTAAATTTGTGCTTAAAACAAGCAAAAAAAAAAAATCTGCCAATGGGGTAAGAAAAAAAAACTTAAATTAAGTTGAACCTTTTTCTTAGTCAGTAAATTCAAGATTATTTTTCTTACCCCATTGTTTTAAGCACAAATTTACTTACATTTCATATTTTTCTCCCAACAGGACTCTGTCTGTTCACACAGAACATTTCATGTGAATATGTTCTGATCGAGCTGTCAAAGACCTGGGATGAGGCACAAGCTTACTGCAGACAAAATCACGTTGATTTGGCCACTTTTCAAAGCCCAGAAGACAGGACACAAGTACTAGCAATAATGAAAAATGAAATGGCCTGGACTGGACTGTACAATGACATCAGTAGTTGGCGGTGGTCTTATCAAGATGAGCCTTGGACATTCCTGGGTTGGTATTCTGGAGAACCAAACAACTATGGCGGAGGACAGGAATGTGCTGGATTTTATGGTGGCACATGGCATGATATGGTGTGCTCTTCAGCAAGACCATTTGTTTGTTATAATGGTAAGAGTCAGTACAAACGCATGTCAATACTGTGCATGGGTTTTGTTGTTTATTTTACAAATGTATTCCTAATATTAACCACAACAAATTATAAACAATGACCAGTTTTCTTTTTTTAACCAATATAGACAATTTGTTTAGTAAAACTATGAATTCAAACTTTTGCATTGTTCCTGAGCTTTAAAAATATCCCCCCACCTGGTGAACCAGAATAGTTTTTTAAATGAAGAATTATTTTCATAACAGGGATAACCATCCCTCTTTTGGGAACGGTGTATCCTAGCTCAAGTGTGCGCATTAATTCTTTAAGACCTTTACCTTCCACAATGTTCACTGGGTTCATGTCAAGCACAACAAACTGCATACAGGTGGGATCTATAGATAGCAGGATATACAGTGGTTGCATAAGTTACATAAATAAATAAATATTATAGAAGTAATTTACAGATTATATGTACTATGAACATAATATACAGATGTCTATTACTAAAAACAGAGATTTACAGATGGATATATACTATGAACATAATATACAGATGTCTATTACTATAAACAGAGATTTACAGATGGATATATACAATGATAAGTTAGGCTATGGTGAGCAGCAGTGCGATGGATATAGCTTCTGTCCATAATTTATTTGCACTACTCTATCTAAGAAACAGTGCAATGGAGGAAGTTATAGCATATTTCAGGTAAAGTGTAGGAGTGCAAGATGCATATGTAACAGTCGGTACTGTAAATGAACAGTTGGCAGTGCAAATGAGCAGTCTGGTAGTGCAAATTAACATAAACGTTATGTATAGACAGTCCAGTAGTGCAAGTAACAAGTGAAGTCAGTTGTGCAATGAGGGGGGAGAGAAGAGTGTAGTAGTATATGAGGGGCAGTGGGATCAGTGAGGGGCAGAGTTCAATAAAGAGACAGCTCTGGGAAAAAAGCTGTTCTTTAGTCTGCTGGTCCTGGTCCGGAGGCACCTGAAACGCCTGCCGGAGGGCAGGAGAGAAAACAGTCTGTGAGCGGGATGAGAGGAGTCCTTAAGAATGCTGCGAGCTCGACGCAGACAGCGTTTCCTCTGGATGTGGAGACCCTGTGATGCGCTGGGCGGTTTTCACCACCCGCTGCAGTGCCTTGCGCTCTGCAACAGAGCAGCTCCCATGCCAGACTGTGACACATGTGGTCAGGATGCTTTCTATTGCACAGTGATAGAAGTTCACCAGGATAGCCGAGGACAGCCGATTCTTCTCAGGAAGAAGAGGCGCTGGTGAGCCTTCTTGACCAGGCTGGAGGTGTTGGTTGTCCAGGACAGGTCTTCCGAGATGTGGATCCCCAGGAACTTGAAACTGGAGACACGTTCAACAGCCATCCCATTGATGTGGATGGTATCATGTGTGCCTCTTGACTCTTTCCTCAAGTCCACAATGAGCTCCTTTGTCTTGGAGGTGTTAAGGAGCAGGTTATTGTTGTTGCACCATGTGGCTAGGTGCTGGATCTCCTCCCTGTAGGCCGTGAAGCTGAAGCTCTCTCTTCCATGATTTTGGAACACCAATGGCAAAATCTTTACCAAGGAAACGCTAGCTCTCGGTAGAAAAAGGTTTTCCTCCGTTGCAAACTAATTTATGTATGACACCACCGGCGTGTTGTCTGTGCGTATAAATACAGTGGCAAGAAAAAGTATGTGAACGTTTTGGAATTTCATGGTTTTCTGAATACATTTGTCATAAAATGTGATTTGATCTTCATCTAAGTCAAGGGTATTGACAAACATAATGTGTCTAAAAATAATAACACATAACAATTCTGATCTTTCATGTCTTTCGGTGTTTATAGACACCGTCCAATGTGTATATCTTGTGTATATAATGTGCATATGTGTTAATGTAATTGTCTTTTTTGTACAGCCCATCTGTTATAATTTGAACTGCTTGCCTGCACTATATACTGTCACTTACTTTACAAGGTTTTGTCATACAGTTGTTTGTCTGTTCAACTGCATTATGCTTTGTATTGAGCATGCACCCAAGACTTTCACTCACCACTCGTGCGATGTGACAATAAAGGTGATTTGATTTGTATTTATTGAGATCAACCAAAAAAACCTCATAGCGCTTGTGGAAAAAGTATGTGAACACTTGAGTTAATGACCTCAAAAAAGCTATTTGAAGTCAGGTTTTAGCACACCTGGAGTCTTCTTAAGATAATAAGTTTGGAGGTTTGGACTACAGCTACTTTGACTGATAAAAAACCCTCAAACTTTTGAAGTTTGCTCTGCACAAGAACACGCTTATGTGAGCCATCCCTCGCCAAAAAGAGCTTTCAGAGGACCTACGATCAAGAATTGTTGATTTACATAAAGCTGGAAAGGGTTACAACGTTATTTCAAAGTCTTTAGAAATTCACCTGTTTACAGTTAGGCAAACAATCTTCAAATGGAGACACTTTGGGACTGTTGCTACTCTACCAAGAAGTGGGCGCCAAGTCAAAATGACACCAAGAGCACAACAAAGACTCATCAATGAGGTAAAGAAACAACCCAGAATGACAGCCAAACATTTGAAAGCATCATTGGAACTTGCTAACATTTCTGTTCATTATTCTACAATACGTTAAATGCTGAACAAGCAGGGTATCCACGGCAGGACACCACGAAGGAAGCCGCTGCTTACTAAAAAGAACATTGCTGCATGCCTGAAGTTTGCAAAAGAGCACATTGACACTCCACAGCGGTACTGGCAAAATGTTTTGTGGACTGATGAAACTAAGATTGAACTATTTGGAAAAAACTACATCTGGCATAGAAAGGGCACAGCATATCATCATGAAAACATCATCCCAACTGTAAAGTATGGTGAAGGAAACATCATGATTTGGGCCTGCTTTGCTGCATCAAGGCCTGGCCAGTTTGGAATCATTGAGGGGAAGATGAATTCCCAAGTATATCAGACAAATCTTTAGGATAATGTCAGAATGTCTGTACATCAGCTGAAACTGTGTAGAAGGTGGGTGATGCATCAGGACAACGACCCAAAACACCGGAGCAAGTCCACAACAGAATGGCTTCAGAAAAACGAAATCCGCCTTTTGGAGTGGCCAAGTCAGAGTCCAGACCTTAACCCAATAGAGATGCTATGGATTGACTTGAAGAGGGCCATACACATAAGACGTCCAAAGAATATGACAGAGCTATAGCAGTTCTTCCAGGAAGAATGGGCTAAAATTCTTCCTCAACAATGTGCAGGTCTGATCCACAGCTACAGGAAGCGCCTGGTTGAGGTTATTGCTGTCAACCAGTTATTAATTCTAAGGGTTCACTTACTTTTTCCACTGCCATGTTGTATGAGTGTTTAATAAAGACATGAAAGAATTTTTTTGTGTTGTTATTTTTAGACACATTATGTTTGTCAATACCCTTGAGTTAGATTAAGATCAGATCACATTTTATGACAAATTTATTCAGAAAACCATGAAATTCCAAAAGGTTCACATACTTTTTTCTTGCCACTGTACATGTTGCAACTCGATCTGTGAGGGGGCCAAGAAAACCACTTTGAGCTCCAAGTACTGCCACTGTCACTCTTATTCCAACAGGGAGCCTTATGCTGGGATGCTGTCACACAGGGCACCCCCTCCAGTTGTAATTTGGCTGTGGATGCCAGAAGTCTCTGATACCCATTTAACACCCAGGTATTTGATTGACCGGCTGGGGTGTAATATGTTATTGTGCATGTTCACATGCAGTCCCAGACTTTCTACTGACTCAAGACCTTCGTAGTGTGGGCACATCGAATCAGAGAGCGCTGCCTCTGCAGGTTTCAGAACAAGGCAGAACACACAATGTTCATGCATATCTGGTGGGTTGATGGGCCTAGAACACAATGCAATGTAGGTGATGGAGAACGATTCTGAGGTTATGTGGTCCAGACAGCATATTTAATAGGGAAAGCAGCCTCGCCCCAAAGTCTTGACCGG
The DNA here is from genome assembly GCA_026939265.1 of Oreonectes daqikongensis. Taxonomy (NCBI): domain Eukaryota; kingdom Metazoa; phylum Chordata; class Actinopteri; order Cypriniformes; family Nemacheilidae; genus Oreonectes; species Oreonectes daqikongensis. The sequence continues at coordinate 986,914 of JAOTQM010000100.1, read as the reverse complement.
CATTGGCAAGTATAATTTTCATTTTAACTGAGGTTGTGCAATAAAGCTTCAGTAAAAGGTTGGAGAAGTGGATTACCCCAACCGTTTCACACAATGTTGAGAGAGATCTTTCGAAAGGGAACTGATCAATATCCTTCCACCCACACAAAAAAAATGCTGTAACAAACTCTTTCATTCTTATCTTCTTACAGAGAATCAAGTGGGAGCTAACAGGTTTGTTGTAGTTGCTGACATTAATAGAAACTGGATTGATGCTCAGAGTTACTGCAGACAGCACTACACAGATCTGGCCACCATTCGCACTCAAGCTGAGAATGACCAACTGACTGTAATAATGAGTTCATATTCATACGCATGGATTGGTCTGTACAGAGATGCGTGGAAGTGGTCAGATGAAACAAATGTCTCCAGGTCCTCCATTTCCTGGAGTAGTGGTATAGGGGATATAAATGGGCTGACCCGACCTTGTGGAGTCATAGATGTCTATGGTTGGATAGATGACTGGCCCTGCTCAACCAACTTTTATTTAATCTGTAAACTCCGTAAGTATGTCAGCTTATGTGACATTTCAGACAGACTTTCTTGTTTTGTTGCGGTATTCAAGGCTTGCCATTAACTTTTTTTGCTCGCCAGTCATAGTGGTTTTCAAACGTTACTAGCCACTCCACATTTTCACTGGCCACAGTTTTGTTAGGAAAGTACATTTTATATGATTAAAGTTGACTTTGACATGCTGAAAAACTGTTTAGTGGTCTAACTCTAAAATTCAGTACTACATAGTTCCAGGGGCGGCGCTAGGGGTTGGCTAAGGGTGCTGAAATCCCAGAACGTTTTAGTAAAGCCCCAAATGTTTTTATTACCATACCCTGTATGAATAACTTAGGGTACACATTCAAACTTTAAGACACTTACTCTCAGTGCCTGTCAGGAGTAATTGCGGTTTCTTTGTCAGTGTGACACCTTCTAATGTGAGTTTGTAGATTTTTGGCCCGCAAGGTCAAATCACATTGGCTTCAAGTTAGGGTTAGGTTGGGGTGGCCAGTGTGGCTCCACTTTGTTGTGTGTTAAAATCCTTTAATGCACGACTAGCCGTGGATTATACCTTACTTATAGTTATTATTAGTTTCTCTTATATGTATTATGGTTAAGTTTTGCCACGTCTTATGCTGCATTCAAGAGACCTCAGATTTTTCGACTTATATCCGGAAATAGTTGTTTGAACTGTGCTCTTTTAATGATAATACAAACTTGTAACATTTTAATGCTGCTAAATCACTGGTTATATTAACATTTAATATTCCTAAATACCTTTAAAGTTACTAAATCCAGACGTTATATCTGGGTTTGTGGCGGGAAATATACCAAATTTTAGTTGTCTTGAAGTCATTACTGTCTAGCGGTTTAACAAACAAGCCTTAGGTTTTGGTCTAGAGTCAACATTACTTTGCTACTTTCCTGTAGCTCAATAGTTAAAGCATGGCACTAGCAACACCAAAGTCATGGGTTCAATTCCAGTGATCGCACATACTTTGAAACAAATGTATAGTATAATCGTCATGGTTCTGCCCTTCATGTCTTGTAAATTCCTAGAGCCTTGTGGGCAGGGCCATGACAGTGCCATGTCTCTGTGTTTGTTACTCGTGGAAGCGCGTGGCCTGGGCGTGGTGCGCCCGTGTCGCGCGCTCTCCGGTCTTGCGTCATGACCACGCCCCCCGGATACTTCCGCGATCCTGCCCTTCCCGTTTATGTCTTGTTTTCATGATCTAGTGGGCAGGATTGCGTCAGTATCTTGTCTTTGTGTTTACGTTCTGTGGGGAGACACGCGGCTCGGCCGCTTCCGCCTTTTGCCGCGTGTTTTCATGTCGCGCGTCTAAGCCCCGCCCCCTCGTTCTCCGGTAATTTCCCTGTTAATGTTTCTGATGATTCACACCTGCACCCTGTGTCATTATCCCTTGTTTGTTCCCCTATTTAAAGCCCTTGTGTTCATTGTCCTGTGCTGGTTCGTTTTGTTAAGTTCGTGAATTTTGTAAGATTTGTAATGCTCGTGCATTTTGTCGGTGTGTTTTTGTCAAGTCCAGTCCAGTCCAGTCCAGTCCAGTCAAGTCAAGCCTTTGTCATTGTCTCTGTCTCATCTGTTTTGTTTATTCCTGTTTTGCCCCCTCGTGGGAAGTTTTGTTTTACAGTTTTGCCAAGAGTTTTTTAGTTCTCGTGCTTTTGTTCTGTTTACCCCATCGTGGGTCTTTTGTTTTAGTTTCAGTTTTTTTATAATAAAAGCCTTTTTGTTACCCCTGCATTGCTGGATGCGTCTGGGTTCTGTCCATGTAACTCATGACAATAATGCAATGTAAGTTGCTTTGGATAAAAGCATGTGCCAAATGTGTACATGTAAATTCCACTATTCAATGAAAAGACTTTTGGACAGAGCAACACATGCAGCCCCTCCTCATTCTGCTGTCTGCAGACAGGAGCATCTCCAAGTTCTGTCAGAAAGAAATGAAATCAATTGGTAATGTTTCTCAGGTATTCTGAAGCAGATTGTGAGGTTGGAGATGAAATCTGGTCAGAATGTGAATGAGTGTGCAGTGATGAGGCGCATCTCACAGTTAGTAAGTATCAATGTGTGCATTTCACAACAATTGTAACATCTCACACGTGTCACACTCCTTCAAAATCATGCAGTGGTATGCCCAGATTTTAAGTATTCCAGCAGGTGAAGCTACAAATATGTAGGTTAGCAAATGTATGGTCAAAATACATAAAAAAAAATAAAAAACTTGGGCTGGGAAAATTCAGAATAAAAGTTTGTGTTAATATAATAGATGTCTGTTTACTGTGCATATTTATTTTGTATTTATGAACACAAATACATACATGTAGGCCTAAATGTATTTACGAAATATTTTGATGCATTTATTTATATTTACCAATAATTAAAGTTATGTTTTAATGTTTATTAAATTTTATATTTTTCTTAAATATATACATGTATGGGTTTGTTTTTATAAAGACAAAATTAATATGCACAGTACACAGACATATATTATGTAAACACAAACTTTAATTCTGGATGCGATTAATCGTGATTAATCTTTTCCCAGCCCTAAAAAAAACATAATACTTTTAACATTTTAAATACTCTTGATTGTGTTCTTCAGATAAAGCAGAAACTGAAGGATCGAGGGACAGAGAAGAACACACTATTGACATGGAGACTGCAGTCAGATGGAAATGTTTTCTCATCAAAATATAACTGAGAAGATAAGAAAAAATCGATCATTACTGTCCACCTTCTGTCTGCTATAATAACTGTATAAAAAGTTATCAGATATTTTATAGTATGAATCTTTGCAGAGAAAAGCCTAAACATGAGCCTGTCTACAGTTCACAGGTATACATTTTAGAGTTGGGGTTTGTAAATTTGAGTTAGACAAATACCCAAGCAGTCAACCTTTGACCCCAGTTCTGCAATATTAATTCACAGCTTAAGTCTCTCTCTCGTTTCAAATGGTGTGGTTTGTGAGTGTAAATTCAGCATAATGATAACTACATTTCATAGTGGTTAGCATAATTATGTTTATTGTTTAATAATCTTCTAATGCAAGCTTAGTTCAAATGAGACAGATGTGATCCTTTAGTGTTGACAGATGAAACACTGTATCAAAATTAACTACAATATATGATTAAAATTCAATATTCAGATTTTGTTGTTGTGTTACTACTACTACTACATCTTTGGTAATTAGGATATTTATACTTGTTGATTATTATAAGATTTGAAGAGACTTTCAATTAGTATAAACATTTATATAAAATACAAATATTTAACATTTTGTACACATAAGACAGAAATGAGGTCAGAGTGATTTGTATTAAGTGAAGATGGCAATGGTGTTTTGGGAGTTTAGACCTCCATTAGCAAGATATATTTTAATTGCATGTCATAAATATGTCAGAAAGATTGCATTTCAGGGGTGTTTATGAATTTATAGGTAAGCTGTAATAATGTAAGATTACATGTTGTGCTTCATAAGACTACAATGCGATAGTCTCCTAAAAATAAACTTATTTCATTATTTATCCACATACACTTGTCAGAAAAAGGTACAAAATTTGTACCTTGAGGGGTACAATAGCTTGTCACATGGGCAGTACCCTTAAAGGTTCAAATATAATTCACATGGGTACATATCAGTACCCTTACAGCATGTACCTTTCAAAGACAAATAAGCACATTTGGTGACCAAATTGTAACTTTACTGCTATGGTACAGTGCAGAATTATCCTTTTAAGGATACTGACCCAAGTTTTTTTTTTGGTACCTTATGATGGTAAATTTGCCATACAGCACATTGAAGAGGCCAGAATGCTGTTCTATCGCATTTATTAAACATTCAAAACAATTCCAATCTCACAATTTTCACAGAATGAATATTAAGCACTTGTATGTCACAGCATGATATATATTGATACATTTGATAAACAGTTACTATTTCATACACTTAAGTTTTAAACAGAAAGATTTACAAATATTAAGCCTGTTTTTCCAAAATGGGTACAACATTTAATTTTATGTGCCATGTAATAAAACATAACATTACAACAATTATGAATTAATAAGTACTAGCACTTTTCCCCCAAAACAATATGAATTATTAATATCAATGTTTCTAATCTTTAAACCTTTTTAAACATAAAATAAATCACAAAGCAGTTGTTTGTTTTTCAACATTACACACTTTATACCCTTAAAACATTTTTTACTCTTTAAAGTAACAACACAAAAAAAATGATGTTTATTGCTGGACAGTCTTTGGTTGTGATTTTTTCCCCTACACTTTAGAACACTAAACAAATGAAACTTTGGACAACTTTAAAAAAAATTACTTTACCTTTTTACAAGCTATTTTATTTTTCTCAAATTATATTTTTGGCTTGGTTCAAATAAAAAATTATCCATGTCTGTATAAAGCCAAGTCCTGAACCCAGCTAAACACCTTTTGGTGTCATTTTAAATGCAGATTTTGAGCAAAGAACTCATCACCAAACACCAATGACTTGTGCACAGGAGTCGTCATTTTGGGACAGAAAAAGGGGCTTTTGAACCAGTTTTAAATTGCATTTCTACAAATGGCATTGTAAGGAATTTTGTTTCCATCTCTGTTGCAACATTTTGGAAGCATTTTTCTGTTCCAAATTGGCTATACTCCTGTGGACAAGTCATTGATGAGTTTTTGGCTCAAAGTCTGCATTTAAAGTCACACCAAATGTGTTCAGCTGGGTTCAGGACTTAGTTTTATGCAGACCAGTCAAGTTCTTCACCATAATGGAATAGAAAACGGCTCTTTCCAAACTGTAGCTATTAAATTAGAAGCACACAGTTCAAAAGAATATCATGATATGCTGCAGCATTAAGATTTGTACTCATGGAAATTACTAAAGTCATCAAACCTGTTTATTAGATAGAGTGACCCAATACTTTTGGCAATATAGTGTATGTAACCGCTATAATGTTTAATATTTGCAGAAATTATTAAAAACAAATAGATTTACCAAAGTGATATATACTATTCTTTAATTAATGTTCAAAGCTGATCCACCGTTCAATGAAAACTGGACTATCAAAAGTAAACTTTGAACTTTAGCTCATGCACTCAAAATGTGCGATACCTGTGAGTTATCTTAACGTGCATGGTGCTTCAATGAAAATAGGCTTGTTCAGTTGAGTGAACTTAATGAACACACAAGTAATTGCCTAGTGATTTAATGGCACTATCCACCATTGTTAATTTTATCCACATCTGGAGGGTGTTCATTTCAAACAAGAGCCCAAACACTAATCACCATGATGGTGACTTTTGTTAGCTGGGAATGTTCTTACAACTGTTCAATTGTTGTAAAAGAGTTGCAATTATTTCTTGTAAAATCACAGTGAAATTTATAGCATTTATATTGCATTGATTTGTGGCAAGAATAACTGTGGCAGTAATTTCATACATTTTTCATAATATATCAGAAATTTACATTAATAACAACCAAACATCTGGTTATAAGAACCTAAAGGTTAATTGCATCTTTTATGAACATTTTATGATTACCCTTAATAAATGTAGTTTAGCAGTACTAGAATCCCTAATAACATATACTTTAAATAGTATTATAAATATAGTATTTCTACTACAATTATAGCTATTCAAGCTTGAAATATGACTTAAATGCAAACAATTACATTTAGTTAAATGTGCTACATCTCAACAGTGTTTGATGTTCTCTACATCATCATGTTCTGGAGTAAAAACATTTCCATCTGGCTGTACTCTCCATGTCAATGTTGTGTTCTCTATCCCATAAGCCTTCAGTGTCCTCTCCATCTGAAAAACACAATCAATCTTTTATTGCTATTCAGTACTGCTGGTACACTCTTACTCTGCCTGCATTAACAGCACGACTGACACTTTACAACAACACAGGGCCTAAAACAGATTTAAAAATCAGGATGAAACAACTTAAATATAATTCTACAACAGTTCATTCTGGTTCTTGAATTTGATTGGCTGAGAGCCATGCGATATTCCACCAGTATCACCACAGGGACCGCTTCACCGCTTGTATTACTCCGCCACTAAGGTAACTAAAAGTAATTACAGCGAAGATGCGCTTTACTTAACAAAGAGTAATAAGACTAACTTGCATAATCAATGACAATGTATTGTATTGTTTTATTATTTTTTTATTCCATTTGGAATTTGTTTTCAAATAGCAGTTTAGTTTTGTTATTTGACATAAAATATCTTGTTATTTTACAAAGAAATGTGCAGCATTTAAAAATAATAAAAGGACAGTTGTTTCATTTCTAATTTCATTGTTTCATTTCTTTTTTATTTTGTGACTAAATGTAATCAATACTTTTACATGGGGCACAATTAAACCCAAATACCAACTTATTTATTTTTGTTCCCCGTTCTCATGTAAGCCTATATTGTAGATTATATATGAAAAATGATTCATGAATGTTCATACCCGCTGTAAGATGGTGTCCATCACAGCAGGATCATTTGGATTTTGACCAGATTTTACCTCCACTCTCACAGTCTTCTTCTTTAAATCTAAGAAAAATTTGCATTTTTATAACAATACAAACTGCTGGTTATCTATGAGTACACATTTTGTATATTTATTTATTTATATTTAGTTTGATTCTAAACGCCATTCCAGCACCTTGAGATAGTGAAAATTTGAGCAAAAATCATGAGTAAAAGTTTTTGCAAAATTAACTATTGAAAATTGAAAAATTCACTAGTGACTGCAAAAGTTTGTGCAAAAGTCACTATAGTGAACACTTCAAGTCACTATAAAAGACTTTCTCAAAAAAAGAATTTGCAAAAGAAACTATAGTGAACACTTGTGAGAAAGTTTTATAGTGACTTGCAGTTTTTCCACTACTTTTTTCGAATGTCCCTTTACATAATAACCCAGTCAACACGTTAATGTCACGGTTATGTCACAGTGATGTCAAAACAAGCTTTGAGAAAACTCACAATGAGGTCAAAATGTAATCGCACAGCAAACTCACTGTGTGCTCAAACTGTGATCTTCCCAGTCAACACGTGAGGTCATGCAATGATCACAGTGATGTCACATCATTCTCATACTGTAACAGTGAGTAATATGTGATCTCAATGTGCATTTATTTGATTTAGTCACCATTATAGTGATCAGTGTTTGCTTTAGCTCGACTCTTCACCCTTAACATTTATATACTAGTTTTTCTTTGCTTGCTGTCATTGTTGGTTTGAGTCACAATTATTATAGCAAAGAACTTCAAGTAAACCTGACATGAGAATGCAGGCTAACTGGTGATAGTGATTCACAGATCTCATGTTGTATTTATAGACAGTTTATCATATTTCTATCATTTTACTCTTTGAGGCTGAGCACTGAGATGTTTGGAAGAGCTTTTTAAACCAATATATACTATAAAGTTAAGAGATTGTCAAGAAACACACAGACATCAAGAATCAGTATATTAAACTTAATAACGGTGACAGTCATCAAACAAAAGCTTTGTGTTGTGATGCATGCTGGGTAACATCATAGTATAAACCTCATTCATGAGTCCCAGCATGCATTGCAGCATGAAGCTTCTCAGTGGATTCTTACCATTATTGAGCTACATACACTGATTCTTGATGTATTTGTGTGTGTAAAGAAGCTATTGTCATTTTTATGTGCATAATTTGTTTAGAAGACTTTCATAATATCTGATTGTCTAAAAAAGGGCCCAACTAAAGCAAACACTGATCACAAAAACGGTGGTTTGTTGAAATTGCATCATTATTTCAACATTAATTGTGGGTGTGACAGTGATATTGATTCAATGAAATCAACATTGACAGATCAATTAGTTTTCAACATTGATTCAATGGTTGCTTGCTATCTGGGAAGTCTTTATGCAGCCCCCACGAGAGAAGACATATGTGGGGTATACAATGAACTTTGAAGAGAGCGTTTCAAACCATAAAGAGCAGTCTGTTCTCGCAATATTTTTATGATGTCATACACCGATCCGTCTGTGCAGCACCATATAAAATTCAACACACCTATTATTGTGCTCCAAATGAAGCAGTCGTTCTGCATGCACGACCGGTTGAATTATAATGCCGTGCGCATCGCAACCCCCCCACCCCCTCCATGAAAAAAAATCTATTGGATTTGTGCAATTTACACGGGTCGTCCCACGAGGTCAGAAAATACGGAAATCCATATTTATATGGAAAAATCACATCCCTGATTTACATTACATTATTTTATCCAAAGCAACTTACAAGTATTATGTAAAACATACATAAAACTTACATGTCTCACAGATGAATGGAAGGGCATTTGAGCAGAGTTGATCCTCTAGCAGACCATCAGGACCTGTAGCACCACAAGGTCGCGTCAGCCCAAATATATCAGGTTGTCCAGTCCTCCAGGCAATGGAGGAAGTGTTGATATTTGTTCTACCTGACCATTTCCATGAGTCTCTGAAGAGACCGATCCATACTCTAAAATTCCCCTGAGTCATCTTCAGCAGTTGGTCATTCTCAGCTTTGATGCGAATGGTGGCCAGGTCTGTGTAACTCTGTCTGCAGTATCTCCGAGCTTCATGCCACGATGAGATATTAGAAATGAAAACAAACCTGTTTGCACCCGTTTTATTCTCTGTAAACAAACATAATAAGAAATAGATTGTGTTTTACTTTGTGTAAGAATGATATTACAGTGCTACTGCTTTTGCAACCCTGGTCCTTGGGTTCCCCTTATATGACGTCATCGCACACAAAATCGCACAAGTCTCAAAAAAAGCCTCAAGGCAGCAGTGTTTACTCCTATCTCAGAGGCGGCCTTTGCCTAAACCCCCCATTTGTTTTATAAACACTGTATTACTTTTTTTTATATATATTTCGGGCTGGCGGATATTAAACTAATTCTATCCACCTTGTATTTTATTTGTATTTTTTTATAGAAATTAAGTAAATTTAGTTCAGTCGGACGCTACAGATGAATTAACGCGTGCTGTGCAGTTTCTTTTTAAAGTCAGGCGCGTCAGGACGATGGCGGAGACAAAAGGGCAAGAGAAGGTTGTTAGTATTTCGCACTTTAATATCAGAGAATTTATCTTTGTTTTATTGTTATTTATTATTAAATGGACATTGTGATGTGTTTTTACTCTATATTTGAATATACAAGCATTATTCACCATAACACTGTCTGTCTGACTGTTGACATCTGTTAAAATAAAATGATGTATTATTGTGCATATAATTAATAAGATTAGTCTAAACATGTTGCTCACAAAGATTATTTGTTGACTGCTACAGTGTAAAAAGTGCTATACAAATAAAAGAAACTTGAAACCTTATGTTATCATCACAACCCTGATAGCAAGCAACCCAGCCAGCACAGTCATGTGGGGCCCAGACAGGTTGGACCTGGGCTACACAACTGGGACCCAGCTAATTTTGTCCTCAGTTTCCATGGTGGCCCCACATGGGTTAGCCCAGATGAAGTGAACACTGCTTAGTGTGCATACTACAAGGAGGTAAATGTGACACTGAATGTTGGAGTTAATGAGATGATGAAGTGATAACAAACAGAATCACTGATGGACACAGAAACAACAAGAACAGAAAGAAATGAAACACAACAGCTGACTTCGATAAAATAAATCATTAAATCTCTCACAAGAGGAGAATTAAACAACAAACATCATTACCATCTTCACTTTTATTGCAGCATGTTATTGAGAATAAACCGATTTTATTCTGTTAATGTCATTGTTTGGTTTGATGTCACCATTATGGTGATCAGTGTTTGTTTTAGTTGGGCACTTTGACTCTTGACTTTAAATGTATGTCTTTCTATGATTGTTGCTTGTTTGTTCTGGCAAGAAGACAAGAGAAAGAGTGTTTATATTGATCTATAATTAAAAATCACGATGTACTGAATACATAAACTTATTTAAACCACCCATAACATGACTACCAAATTATGAGCTTTGGTTTATGGTGAATCTGAAAGGTGGAATGAACCCTAACAGAAAACTGAGCATCTTATCATGAATCAGCATATGAATCTCAACAATGGTGACATGATTCATGCCGCAATCCATTCTGTGTACATCATGCAAAACTCATCCGTGACTCCCAGAATTCATTGCGGCATGACTCATGTCACCATCTTTGAGATTCATATGCTGATTCTTGATGTCCGGGTGTGAATAAACAAGACATGATTTCAATGTGTTGTGTGAAGTGTTTTTATTCCTTTATTCAGTATAACCAGATTTAACACCAAAACAATATTAACAACACATTATAACATCACAATAACCAATAATTAATATACTGCTTAATAGTAAATTTACTTATCATGCATCTAGACATGTTTTTGCCTCTTTGTCTGCCACAACAAACTAGTTGAACAAACAAAAGAAAAACTAACATAAGAAACCCACACGAGTCAAAGTGCCCAACTAAAACAAACACTGATCACCATAATGGTGACATCAAACCAAACAATGATTTTCAATAAAACATTAACAGAATAAAATCTGTTTATTCTCAATAACATGCTGCAATAAAAGTGAAGATGTTAATGATGTTTGTTGTTTAATTCTCCTCTTGTGAGAGATTTAATGATTTCTTTTATCTAAGTCAGCTGTTGTGTTTCATTTCTTTCTGTTCTTGTTGTTTCTGTGTCCATCAGTGATTCTGTTTGTTATCACTTCATCATCTCATTAACTCCAACATTCAGTGTCACATTTACCTCCTTGTAGTATGCACACTAAGCAGTGTTCACTTCATCTGGGCTAACCCATGTGGGGCCACCATGGAAACTGAGGACAAAATTAGCTGGGTCCCAGTTGTGTAGCCCAGGTGGGCCCCAGAAATCAGCCCAGGTGCAACCCCTTTGGGCCCCACATGGGTGTGTTGGCTGGGAACCATTGAATCAATGTTGAAAACTGATTGATTTGTCAATGTTAATTGCATTGAATCAATATCAAATGTTGACATTTTTACAAACCACCATTATTGTGATCAGTGTTTGCTTTAGTTGGCCTCTTGACTTTCATTAAGTTAACATACTTTCTTTTTAAGTTTGTAGTTGCGTTTCAATAGGAACACTTGTGTATTGATAATGAAATGAAGGTTTTGAAAAGGTTTGGTAAGACTATTTGGCTTTTAAGAAAAGTGGTGAGCAGGAGTAAGTTTAAGAGTCTTCTTTAAATAATGTTGTGATTTGATCGCTTTAAACTGCATTATAACACAGTGTTCACATATTAATAACACAACACACTCAAGAGTTATTTGAGTGATTTCACCATCACTTTCTGATCCCACTGGATAATTGTTCTCTTTGCCAAAACAAATGTGTTTGAACACAAATGGGCGGCCAATAAAAACATGACATTAAAACAAGAGTCAAGAACCCAACTAAAGCAAACACAAATGGACATTTTTTCAACATTATTAGCAGGTGCAAAAGTGATATTGATTCAATGCAATTAACATTGACAAATCAACTGCTTTTAACATTGATTCAATGGTTGCTTGCTATCAGGGAAACCATCTATTTTTCTAAAACTAATTAAATAAAAATTAACTATGAATCATTTATAATATAATAATTTAGCTAACATGTCTTGATCAGTGGTTCCCTTCTCCCAGAATAGAACCCACTGAGCAAAAGCGCCTTCTTATAGACGTCTTAGGGTGTATTGACACAAGGAAAGTCTGCTAGATCACTTGCTTTGGTCCGGACCAAATAATTTTTTTGTTTGTTTGTTTATTTGGTGCGGTTCGCTTTCACACTGCCCTTTTTGTGAACCAAAATGTGTAAACAAAACCACATGTGTGCTAAGATCATCCATTCACTGGACAGAAAAAAGCAGGAAGTGCAGAAATAGGCTATTCACAGAAATCTTTCGTAGTGCAATTTAAAAAGAGTTCTAAATATTAAATGGGCAATAGAATTTTATGGACAGATGTAAGCATGTTTATTTTGAGATGGATCACATAAGTTCTCAACTTAATAAAATATTACATATGTTGTTATTTGTTTTTAAGTATTTTGGATTTTATAAACAAGTAGGCTAGAAAATGTGTTAAATGTGTCATGTCATTTAATCCAAATGAAATTAGCAAACCAGTTAGACATTAAATATGTGTGTTTGTCACGAGTAAAAACAAGTGATTTCATGCAGCTTAGTGGCGTTAGCAAAGCCAAGGTCATGGGTTTGATCCCAGGGATTGCACATAGGCCTACTCACAAGTCACTTTGGATAAAAGCGTTTGCCAAATGCATAAAATAATGTAACAAAAAGTGATTAGAGAGGCAGGTTGCGCGCCTTCTCACCCCTTTTGGAAGACGCGCGGGTGATGCGCAGCCGGGCGCGAGTATGTGCGATAGAGATGCGCGCATGCATCAAGTTTAAACAGCTCGCAGGATGTTTTAGGAGACGCGCTATTACAGTGGTGCTGCGCAGAAGACGGATTTCTGCAGTTAAGTCGGATCGAGGTCGGGCTATGTTCACACCTTAAATGAACCGCACCAGAGTTCGTTCGGAAGCGGACCGAGACCACCTCTTCAGCTGGGTCTCGGTACGGTTGTTTTGGTTGTTGAGTTTCATACACTGATTATGTGTAATTGATTCAGCCGTGTCACAGGTTTTTAAATCACATGTTCTGTTTGTCGTCTGTAAAACTACTTTTATCTCTGTAAACTGCATTATAACACAGTGTTCACATATTAATAACTAAACACTTAAGAGTTACAAGAAATCACCAACACTTTCTGATCCCACAAACACTGATCACAAAAATGGTGGTTTATTGAAATTTCGACATTAAAAAGTGTGCAAAAGTGATATTGATTTAATGGTTGCTTGCTATCTGGAAATTCCCATTAAAAGAAGTATGTTTTAATATAATGCATAGTGTAACACTTATTTTTGTTAAAATAATGTCTAAAATGAGTCTGCGTTGATGTTATAAGACGTAGAAAATACATCCACAATGACCACATTTCAACTAAACTTGTACCTTCTATAGATGTCCTATGGACGTCAACATTGGACGTCCAGAAGACGTCAGAAAAACTTTCATTCTGGCCCCTCAGGGGACGTCTATAAGAAGGAGCTTTTGCTCAGTGGGAACACACCCTATTCAGTTTTAAAACATTTAGTAACATGGCAGCTTTCAATTAGAGAAACAAAGAAACCGGTACTAAGACAATTATTTGCTGAAATTATAAGCAAATGGACTATTAACCAGATAAATTTCAATGCAGGGGAATTACAAAATGTCTAAAACACGTTTAGTGATTCAACAAATTGGGTCTTAAATTGCTGTTCTCATTATTTACGGTGTTTTCTCTGTCGCACCTTGCCAAACGTAAATCTTTAAATCTATTTGAAATACATCTGCTTAAAATGTTAAAGGAAATACAGGATCTTTTCTATTTTAATGATGTAATATTTATTTATTAATATGGTCAAAAAACAGGTCAAAAATGCAAATCAGACTGACATCAAAAACTTGACCTCCATTTGACATCAAACTTTTACATCAAAAATACTGGTCAATGCGCCTATGTTGAAGATTTTTGTATTTAATAAAGGAATAAAGGAAAACTTCTCAGAGCTTTTGCAGCATGTTCTAAATGTTGTGGCAAAAATAAGCTATTTGTATTATTTAGAGATGAATATTTTCCCATCAAATAAGATGGGTATTACATAATATAAGTGTTACAACACAAAAGAAAATAATTGTTATTTTAATAAATACACAATAACTAGTATTATTTCTTACCATTGTAGCAAGAAAATGGATATTCTTCAGTGCACATCCGATCACCCCATGTACTACCAGAATATATACAAGCACATTCCTGTTTTCCATCAATGTTGTTTGGCTCTCCAGATATCCAACCCAAGAATGTCATGATCTCATCTTGATAAGACCACCGCCAGCTATTGAGGTCATTGTACAGTCCACTCCAGACCAATGAAGTCAATGCAGGTCCAACTGCTCTTTGTACATGTATCCAGTCTTTATTGCTTTGAACAGTGACTAGGTCAAAATGATTCTGTCTGCAGTAAACTTGAGCTTCATCCCAGGTCTTATTTTCCTGGATCAGAATATACTCACATGAGATGCTCTGGATGAGTCCTGTTGAGAAAGTGTACAGAAATACTCATGTTACTCTGTAATACACTCAAAAAAATGTCTCTTTGGTTTAACATGATTCAATCATGGACAGTGGTTCCACATGTTTGAGTCATGTTTCCTTAACATGAAATGAACATGTACACAGCAAAATCCCCAGAGTTAAATGAACTCTGCTCAGAGTTTATATGGGTCCAATCTACAGAGAGTTAAAGTAACACTGAAGCAGAGTTAAAGTTAATGAGATGATGAAGGTGATTAATTATGTGATGATTGAATCATTAATGATAAACACCTGCTGTTAAAAAACACAATCACTGAAGAAAACATCAACAATAAGAACAAAAACCAGAACAGTGATCAGTGTTTCTTTAACTCTCTGTAGATTGGGACCATATAAACTCTGAGCAGAGTTGATTTAACTCTGGGGATTTTGCTGTGTAGCAAGAACATGAGTGAATAAAGTAAACTTAACATGAAATGAACATGTAGCAAAAACAAATCTACAAATAAAAAATAAAAAAAATCATCAAGGTGCCCGCTTGAGTTATGATCACTCAAAAAAGGAATTCGTTAAATTAAAGTGATTTGTTCATGTAAAGTGCACCTCATCTGGCCCACATATACACTATAAAACCTAACAGTGAAATTAGTTAAGTTAATTCAATAAATATTTTTTATGTGAACTTAAAAAAACAATTAAATTAAGCAGAACTCAATCTGAATAAGGATTTAAGTTAAAAAGATCATTTCATCAACTACCTTATCTCTATGGCTGATCATAACTCAAGCGGGCACCTTGATGTTCACTCAAAAAAAGGATTTTTTAAAGCTGTTCACTTTACATGAACAAATCACTTTAATTTAACACAATTGTATAGGTTTCTAGCTCAAACTTGCACTTAAAACAAGAAGCTCTTTGGTTTAACATGATTCAGTCATAGACAGTGGTTCCACATGTTTGAATCAAGTAAACTCAACATGAAATTAACATGTTAAATGAAGAAGAGTGAATCAAGTAAACCCTACAAGATACTCTTCTGCACAAGTCCTAAAACAACTGAATACTAAACTCTAATACCCTGATAGCAACATTGAATCAATGTTAACAATTATTTATTTTGGTAATGATAATGGCATTGACGCAAAATAACATTTGCACTTACAATTATTGTAGAATTTCTTTTCCAATTTCATCAAACCATTATTGTGATCAGTGTTTGCTTTAGTTGGGACCTTGATTCTTAACATTTGTTAAGTCAATTTCTCTCTTCTTTCCTTATGTTTGCAAATGTGTTTAATGAAAGCACATGTAAAACATCAAGAAAGTGCTGTTCCATAAGAGAATACTTAGAGATGTTTCCTTTTTCTGGTATGTTTTAATATGTTAGTAAAATTAGTATGTTAGTATTTGATAAGTCATGATCACAAATGACACATTTAGACATCAACACTCGTCATACAAACCTCAACAATGGTGACAATAGTCAAACTAATTCAGATAAACAGATCAACTGCAATGCATGCTGGGAGTCATGAATGAGTTTCGTACTATAATGTTACCCAGCATGCATTGCAGCGTTAAGCTTTCTTTTGTTTATTGTCACCATTGTTGAGTTTCATATACTGATTCTTTATGTCTAATTCTGCAATTACAACTTTTTGGCATGTTTCGTTTATTCCTAAGAAAATGTAAACATCACTCATAATTTTACTCTATTATATCACATAATGTTAGCAAAATAACAACACATCAACCCAAGTAACTTCACAACGATTACACTGGATCTTGCTGGACCCCTTGTTTTCTTTGCCACAACAAATGTACAGCAACACATTTTTAATAGGCAAATGTAATCTTACAATAAAAGATAACTCAAGAGCCCAACTAAAGCAAACACTGAGCACAATAATGGGGATTTGTTCTTGCTACATGTTCATTTCATGTTAACTCAAACATGACTCAAACATGTGGAACCACTGTACATGATTGAATCATGTTAAACCAAAGAGACATTTTTTTGAGTGTTGAAAATACGTAAAATTGACGCCCAAAAAACAGGTCAAAAATGCAAATCAGACTGACATCAAAAACTTGACATCCATTTGACATCAAACTTTTACATCAAAAATACTGGTCAATGCACCTATGTTGAAGATTTTTGTATTTCAACAAACACCTTTATTGTGATCAGTGTTTACTTTAGTTAGGTTCTTAAAGTTTTCCTGTGATAGTCACTTTGTAATAACCTAATCAATTATGTGTTATGACAGTGATGTGATCATAAAGTGTGATTTTAAAAGAGTGTTATGACTTAAACAGTCAACCATGTAAATTAATAAGACATGCATCGCAGTTGATCTGTTAAGGAAACATGACTTAAACGTGGAACCACTGTCCGTGATTGAATCGTGTTAAACCAAAGTGCACTTAAAATACATTTTGTTATGAATAATGTTGTCATACATTTTTCACAAAAACAAAAAAAGCTGTATACATTCTTTTATTGTATAGCCATTGCTTAAAATAAATGTAAATTAAGAATACTAAAATACAGTGGGATCGAATGACTTATAAATAGTAATATATTCATTTTTTTTACTTTTTGGGCTAATTTTTATTTTAGTGTACTGTTAAATCTATTAATGTTTTTTATGAAGTTAGTTTATTTCAGTTGATTTTAGTTGTTTTATTGAAAGTATGCTGTCTGTTTTTATATGAAAAACATGTCTAGAAATAAAAGGTATAAAATATTAAATATATGTAGCAACCCAACAAATAACCCATATTTGGCCTTTGACCAACAATAGATTGCAAAACTGCAAATTGGGTTCATTTGAACCGAACGTTTGTTTGCACACTAACCTGTGAAAACCAGCAAACTAATCAGCCTTTCCATTGTTGGTGGATTTACAGTATAACGTTAATCTAAAGCAGTGAAAAAAACATTGAATCAAACACATTTAAATTAAGTGAATCAGCTTGCAAGTATATTGTTTAATACAACTCAAGAAATTATTCAGATACAATAAAAACTTTCGAACTTACCTGCAAACGCATGCAGGAAGGAATATAATATGGTTTACAGTTTTTTCAATCTCTACATTCTGGGTATTATTTCCTACTTTTATGCAAAACTTGTGTTTGCAGATACTAAGACTGATTTACATTCAGATTTGTTTACAGTATGAGGCTCACGACAGAGCAAGGAAATATCAGGTTAAAAAAAGCATTCTATTTCTTAATGTTATTGTTGGGGCATTAATTGTTGTACATGGTTTATGCTGCATCTTTGTGGCATTCTTAACCAGGGTTGCAACATTTCAGGATATATATATATATATGTATATTAACAAAACTGCAGGTCAGAATGTAACAGGGAAGAAAAATGTGGAAATAAACATCTAACAGCATAACCAGGATTTAATGCAAACGTAGAATAATTTTTTTGTTGTCTTTCAACCATGCATATGTGTTACAGTATATGCCAAATAAATAAAGCACCTTTACACTTTAAAACAAGCTTAGTTTGCTGACAATAATTTTTTTGTGATCTTACAAATGTTAATTTAACCTAAATTTATTAATATTCATATTTACGATACATATGTTGGTAGCATTTACAATGACATCAGCATACAGAAAAGGAGATTTTTTGTATACTTTATTTAAGAGTTAGGAAGTTAATTCTTTAAACCTAAACAAATTACATTGTCAATATGGGATTAATTACGTAAATATTTACCAGCACACATGAATAAATGTTACAATATAAATATATCGTTTGTGTGCAAATACAGATAAACACCATTTAAAAAAACTAAAATCATGTTTTTATGGTGCATTCCAATTACTGTCAATCAAACTGCAGTTGGGTTATTTTGATAATTGTAACAAAAAACAGTAACCCTAACTCTAATCTAACACAATAAAAGCACGATAACAAAATAAAAGACATAATTTTGTGTTTATCTACTTTTTGCAAATATACTATAGCAGGCGACTTAATAATATAGTAATTAACATTACTTACACACCATGCAGCATCCAATGTAAAAAAAAGTGTGCAGAGTAAATCAAATCCTTGATCACTTTACTGCTTCATTTGAATTTGTAAATTAGTTTGATCCGGCTTAAACTCTGGTTATTTATACTCACAAAATATCAGTTGCTACACAAGTTAAGGTTACGTGTGGTAAACAATATTTAAATTGAAGTTTATGTGAAGATTTGGGACTATTCTCTGACAGAATGAATTTGCCCAAATAAGATGTGATACCTTACAGAATGTGATTGGTCGATGATTTCTGGAGGCAGAACAAACCGTCTAAAACAGTGACAGTGTAACACCAAGGTTGAATGTGATAGAAAACAAATTGCATTTTGGTGGTGCATTGCCCTAATGAAGAAACTGTTTCCAGTAGGCTGGCTACTGGCCTGTTATAATTTACACACACCAAAATCCCCGGTGTTAAATTTGCACTGGTCAGTGTTTATTTAGGAATCACAATCAGGGTGTTAAAGTAACACTGAGTCAGTGTAAATAGTTCACTAGATAATTGAGTGATGATTGATGGATTATTGAAGACACCTTATGATAACCAGCAGAATCACTGAAGAACTGACTTCCAGCCTCCATCTTATTTCTAAGTCACCATTATGGTGATCAGTGTTTCCTGTTGTTCTGCAGCTTGACACTTGATTGTGTTTGACATTTTAACACAGCTTTTGGTGCAAATGATGTCATTGGTAAAGCCAGTATGATGGTTTTGGTGTCATGAATCAATAAAATGGTTGAGTGATATTATTAGAAACATTAATTCATAATTCATTCATCACCACAGATTAGGCATTTTGATTTTGAAATGTACTCTAGTTAAGAGCTAAATTGAACATTTAGACACACATCAAGAATTTGTCTGTGAATTTTAACAATGATGACATATTTCAGGTTGCAATGCATCATGGGAGTCATGAGCTTTCAGCATGCATTGGAACATAATGCAGGTCACCGTTGTTGAGATTCGTTGTTAACATTTTTTGACATTTTTTCAAACTTAAATGGTATTAAGATAAATAACATCACCTATTATATAAACTGTGTATGTCTGAATCCACAATCAAGAATCTGCATATCAATTTCAAAAATGGTGACATGCTGGAAACCGCCATAGTGAACTTCAAATAGTTTCATGACGCCATCATGAATGTGTTTCTTGACCTCAACTACAGTGATGCAAGTTGAACCTGTCATTAAGTGTCAATACTCTGTCAAATAGTTTCATGACGGCGTAATAAAACTATTTGACGGAGTATTGACACATAATGACATTTTAATTTAATGTTAATTATGACAGGGTTAGAGTTATGTTGTCTTGGTTATGTCAAGTTGTCATGACAAAGACATCTCAAACAATGTCATCTTTTCATTACAAATGACATAAATAAGCTAATGACACTTAATGACAGTTGTCATAAACATGCATAAAATCTCCTTCATATACATAACATGTGTCATGTTAGTTTTATGAACACCCCTTCAAGTTAAGTGTTACCCAAAACTCATTCATGACTTCCAGCATGCATTGCAGTTGATCTGTATTAGTTTGATGATTGTCACCATTGATGAGGTTGGTGTGATGAATGTTGACGTCCACAATATGAAAGCGCTACACACATTGTATTTATATTATTGTATTAGAATATTGTAGGTTCTGAATGTAATACAATTTGCATTAGTGGCTTCTGCAGATTTGCTTTTATTAAAACTAGCTTCTCTTTTCCACACTTGGAAAGTGTGTTGTGTGAGTGAATCAATTTCAGTTTTGCTAGGAAATTTAAATTGCAGAAGTGGTTGGGCATATTTGCATATCTGAATCATTGTCACCAACTGCACTATACAACGTCTGAGGTGACATGAGGTTAAAGAGAAGTTTCAGACTGATGTTTCAATTTTAGCTTTCACTGCAAAAACAATAATAAACATGATTTAAAAAAACTCAAAGATTCTGAAATATGTTTAAAAAAATGTATTCAGTATATTTCATTATTAAAACAAAACAATCTTTTTATTAATAGTTTTTATATTTTTTATAATCGTGTTAAATTATTGGCAATTTACAGCTGTTAGTGCACACTCTAATAGTGTCCGAAGGCTTTTTTGTCGACCATCACTGTGCATGCTGGAGACGTAATATATTGCAATATATTGCCAAACATCCTGAATGCAAGCCACCTTATGGTGCATTTAGCTCCAGCTGTAGAACTGGAGTGTGTAGCGATTTTCTGCTTCAAGAATGATACTTGAGTGATTGGTTTGTGTCCTTCTCACCAATAGGAATATTTCTGTGAAAATTAGAGAATTTATAAAATCTCTGGTGCCTGTTACATGCGGAATTTCTCATGGCTCCATTTTGGGTCCAATTTTATTTTTAATCTACATGGTCCCTATCTGGACCCTATTAGAACTGAACTGCTCCGTTTGCTATTATGTCCAGAATTAATTATATTTTCAGTGACTTAAACATGCTTAAAAACCCGTTTCAACACACATCAGAAGTGGCTGAGTTATGGGTTTAGCAAAAGTGTAGCAACATGGAAACACTGGGGTATAAATACACAGGATTAACTCATTAGAATAACAAGACACAGGTTACCATAATCAGGATACGGTACAAAATGGCTGACAAAACACAAAAACTACAACGGACTACAACACATGGCACACAACAGGAAGTAACTGAAAAGTCCACAAATGAACTAAGATTGAATCATGACAGCATGAAGTTTTCTGTTGTTGATTGTCACCATTTATGAGATTCATACACTGATTCTTGATAGAATGGCACAGAATTTATGATTCTAAGTTCTCGTGATTTAAATTTGCTGCTTGTTTTCTGAAAACTGTTTGTACAAGTAAACTTCCTCACATTATAATGTTATAATGATCTCAAATTGAGATCAGTTAATCAAGCCTCAAGATTACAGCTAATAATGATTGACTTGTATCACTATACCACATGTACTTCAAAAGAAAAAAATCAAGAGTCAAGAGCCCAACTCAAGGAAACACTGATCACCATGATGGTGATATCCAAATAAATTGCTTTCAACAAAACAAATATTAACCATGTTAACCACTGTGCATGTTAAGGGTTAAGTATCTTGTATTTGAAATACGTGCCCATGTCTTATCACGAAGACCTTTATTAGCTTGTTCAGATGTGTTTGAACAGGGTTGACAAGACACAAAAACTACAAGGACTACAACACATGGCACACAACAAGAAGTAACTGAAAAGTCCACTAATGAGAGAGGTTCAAAGACTGAATCATGACAATATGTATTCCTTTATTCAGTTGAACACATTTACAATCTATGATGATCAAGAGTGAAGAGCCCAACTCATGGAAAAACTGATCATCATGATGGTGACTTTTGTTAGCTGGGAACGTTCTTAGAATGTCTAAAAAAAAAACTGGACACTTTGAATGTTTTTAATAACATGAAAAACGTTTAGGGAACGTTCCTTCATTCTGTTTATGAGTGTGACGTAACTAGGGATGCATCTATATGTATATTTTGGCCATTAACAATAACTGATCATTTTTTAACAATGGAAGCCAATAACCGATATATTGGCCGATGTATATCTCAATATTAAAACAGATTTTTCAGAGCCTGAATCAAAAGGCAAAAACTTTGACTACAGAACACAAAGTAGCATTTAGTTTTTTAGTCTTTTTCCGATGTATCAAGCCTACTTTACACTTAAGATTCTTAAACTTTTCTGGTATAATGTTTATTTAATAAAAACATTATAGATGTTCTTCTAGTGCAACCCAAGAAAGTGTTCTCAATAGCCACAAGTCTCGAGACAGGAATCATTCAACCTGAGGAAATTATTTTAAATTTATCGGCTTTAATGTATCGGCCTGATTTTATTATTGGGCACATACTGATAACCTCAAATAAAAATGACCATTTATTGGCAGATACCTTCATTTTCCAGGAGCAGAAGACTTGGGATGAAGCTCAAGTTTACTGCAGACAGAATCACATTGATCTGGCCACCGTTCAAAGCAATGAAGACTGGACACGTCTACAAGAAGCAGTTCAATCAGAATTGAGTTCATTTGCCTGGATTGGACTGAACAATGACATCAATAGCTGGCGATGGTCTTATAAAGATGAGAATATCACATCTACGTCTTGGAGTTTGGGAGAGCCACACAATGGAAATGGGAAACAGGATTGTGGTCTTATGGAACAGAGCAAATGGCAAGATGTGCAGTGGACTGAACACAACACCTTTTTTTGCTATGATGGTAAGCAAAAATCAAACCCTCCATTATGGGCAACAACTTAATTTTTTTAACTAACTGACAATAAAGTTTTTAACTTGTATTCTATTAGCATAAAACATGACATATGGACGCTTTATATATTACTTCATGTTTGTATTCTCAGAAAATAAAATAAAATTTTTCATTGTTTAAACCCACAGTAAAATCTAGTGAAAATCTGGAAATAGTTTACAGTGTAGATATGCCCTTAACCTGTTTTTTTGTTCTTGTCTTATTACAGAAAAGGAAACAGGAGCAAACAGGTTTATTTTTGTCCACAATATCCGGTTGAATTGGAGTGATGCTCAGAGTTACTGCAGACAGCATCACCCAGATCTGGTCATCATTCGGAGTCAAACTGAGAATGACCAGCTAACCAGTATGATGCAAGGATTTAATAGAACATGGATCAGTGTGTTCAGAGATTCATGGAAGTGGTCGGATGGAACAAATGTCAACACTTCCTCTGTAAACTGGACGACTGGTCTGAATCGACCTTGTGGTGCTGCAGATTCGGATGGTTTGATAGAGGATCAGTTCTGCTCAAATGTCCTTCCTTTCATCTGCATGTACAGTAAGTTTCATATGTGATTCTCAGTTACTAATATCATAAAAACATTTTCTTTTAACTTGAATCTTGCAAAACAAGCCACAGTAATATAAATATGCATCAGATATTGTATATCAAACATTGCTGGTAGATTTTTTTTGTCGCTTCTGTTATATCCTTTCTTATCTGTAGTTAAGATAATGCACTTAGGAAATGCTGTTCTGTATTAAATTTGGTCCTAAATGATATTTCCATGTTTACCAAATAGATAAGGGGTTCAAGTTACATTCTTTCTGTAATACCCCCCTGATCTTTAGCGACATCTTACAGACGTACCTGTGCTGTCTGGGTTGGAGGTTTCCAACTTACAAAACTTTGTTCTAATAACATTATTAAAATGTTGTTAACTTGCTCATCAGGTAAAAGTTCGAGTAAATAACATACAGTTTCTTGGTTGTGTGAACATTAGCAGAACATTACATTCACGTATCTTAAACGTATAAACAAGTAGAGAAAGACAATCAATGTAAAACAGTTGCATCAGTTTTATTTATTTGCTTTTTTTCAATTCTACTTTAAGATGCCCCATCAGAGGTTCTTATAACCTGTGAAACCATGACTGCCCAGCTCAGATGTGGTGAGTTCTCGGGGGTTTTGGGTTTCATGCATTTTCATGTCCCATAAGACTAATTGGAAAAAATAAAATCTAATATTTAATTAAAAAATAACGTCTTTTGTTTCATATCAACAGGCCAGAGAATCATTAAAGTCCTTTCATCCAATTATGGGCGTACAGACCGAACGACCTGTTCTGCTGGAATGCCGGAAATCTCTCTCTCAAATGTTCAGTGCATTGAGGATACATCACTTGGTGTGATGGCCACTCAGTAAGAAGATATTGTTGAAGAGATATGAGATTTAAAAATGATGTATCCCTTTTTTTAAATACTTTTGTATTCTTTGTATTCATTGTCACAGATGTGACGGAAAGATCAATTGTGCCATTTTCGTGGACAATACAGTTTTCCTTGATAATTGTGCTGGAATTTACAAATTCCTGAATGTGTCTTACAAGTGTGTTACAGCACCTCCATCATCTCCACCACCTGCACCACCAAGTGAGTTTGACACCAAACTGATCTAACTTCATTTTACTAATCATACTTAAGAATTACTTTTAGTACATTTATTAACTACCCTATGAGGCAGAGCTGGCCATTTTCAGTCCTGCAGAGTCTCTGTCCCTGCAGTCATCCCTGAGTTTAGCTCCAACCAGATCCAACACACCTGCCTTGAAGTTTTCTAGTTTAGTGTTTCCCAATCCAGTCCTACTGGATCCCTGACACAATGTTTTAGATGTTGTCTGTATATAAAACACCTGATTCAACTCATCAGACTTCATCAGAATGATTGAAATGTCTCTCTAATGAACAAACTGATGACTTGAATCAGATGTTTTACATTCACTGAAAAACATGTGCAGTAGAATGCACTTGAAAAAAGCTAGAAACAATTTTTACTCAGAAAGTGAGTTAATATTAAAGGAGCTGTCATGTAAAAGATAAACACAATTATCTGGAGCATTCATTAGACATTCTCAGGTAAATTGTATACTTTTGAAATTGCAAGTAATTTTTACTCGCTCTTAAATTGTAACCCTGATAGTAAGCAACCACCATCGAAAAGAAGGTCGCATTTTGAGGCTCTTCGAATTGGGACGATCTTATCAGTCTTTAGGCACGCTGCTGGGATGCAATCGGATTTGAAATGCAGCCCCCAAATTGGGACACAGCCATAGTCTTGTGTTACCCACAACAATATCCCTATCTCTTTATCTATACAAACAAAACCTCAATGTCTTTGCTCCACATTGCTGTGACAATAATGCAGAAAAACTAAATGACAGACTGATGTGCCATTATTTAAAAAAAATTGATCAAAGGTTTTTGCATAAATATCTGAAATTAGTTTAGTAGACAAAAATATAATTTTCCAAACATACATGTTTTTCATGACAAAACTAACATTTTATTTAATAATGTTTTTTTAAATGGATAACTTTGACTGAATAATAGAAAAGAAAGAACAGCAAATAAGAGCACAGAATAGATCAAAACTCCTTTAATATTGTTTAAAAAGCATCTCAGGCCTCAAGAAGCTGCTTGAGAAAATTACATGAAAACATTTCTGCAAATTCTAGTCGAAAGGTGACTGAAGACTATATAAAATATAACACGTTTTCATTTATTTTTCTTACATAATTCCCTTAGTTCCCTTTGTTTTATTTCATAATTTTGATAAGTTTATTATTATTCTAAAATGCAGAAAAAATATGAACACACAAGGGAGTAAGTGTCCCAAAACGTTTGACCGCTAGTGTAGAATCTATTTGTAACTGATTAGTTTTAAGTTGTTCTCACAACTTTAGATGTTCTAACAGGTACAATGCAGCAGATTGTGAGATTATGTTGTCATCATTCTCCCAACATAAAGAAAGAAGTCTCGAAGACCAGGGTTTCCTGATATCAAGAAGTCAAACTTTATTTGCTCGAGCCAACAAAGTGAGATGTGCTGAGTAGAATACCCAACACTTCCAAAGTTACAGTGCTTTTGCCACACTCTTTATACAAACTTTTCAGGGCGTTCTTACATTATCCTCCAATCATATTCACATGATGTAATCTTTCGCCAATCACATTTAGCATGATGTAACCTTTTTTCATTAGTTCGTCCCCTTAACGCCCACCACCATTAAATCTTACTCACTTAAATCTTTGTCACTGGAATTTGGCAGGTGCTTTCAAAAAGTTGCTATAAATATATGAATTATACTCTTTCTCTGATGATTCCCATACGCCTCTAGGGTAAGGTTTACATCAATGGTCAGAAACTATACGCTTATCCCAGTGTTTTCTGGTGTGTGTGTTGGTGTATGTGTCTTAGTGATTTAATGTGCTTGCCAGGTGCTTGTGCTCTAAACATGGGAACTTCAACATGTGCTGTGCATGGTGTCCGTGTATTTCTGTGTTTCTCATATTCTTCTTGAGGCCTATATGTGGCCTATAACAAATGTGCACACAAAGTGACTGTTATATCAGTAAATTATCAGTGAATATGAATATTATAATGATATGACTTAAGAATAGTAAATAAAATAGTGACTTAAAAATAGTAAATAAAATAGTGAATAAACACACTAACACATCTTAGAAAACCCACCATAATTGGAGGTGAAATCTGGTCAGAATGTAAATGATCCTGCAGTGATGGAGAACATTTTACAGTTGGTAGGTGTCCCAGATAGCAAAGTTGTTGCGGCCCAGATTCGGCCCAAACCTGACACGTTCATTTGGCCCACATACGGCATGGAATGATGGCACTTGGGCGGTCCGCTCCTGTTTACCAGATCTGAGCCACAAGCAAACCATGGCAAGGCCACATGTTAGCCAAATGTAAACCAAATAAACTAAAACTGACCATAATCTGGCCCAGATCCGCTCGATACCTGGCACTTTCATTTGGCCCACATACCGCAGTGTCCAGATTTTTTTTAAGACGTTCTAAAAATGTTCCCAGCTAACAAAAGTCACCATCATGGTGATCAGTGGTTCCAGAGTTGGGTTCTTCACTCTTGATCATCAAATGTGACAGTGGCTGTGTTCTTTTAAAGTACATTTGTGAAGCCAATGCAAATGAGAATCTAATCTTCTGGGTTTGTTTGGTGGTCATTAAAAGCATCATCATGTTGATTTGCTGATGTCTGTGTTGTTAATCTTGAAACAACAATTGAAGATTTGAAGAACAATAGTTTAATTGTAATTTGTCTAGAAAGATTTCAGAAATCTGTATGCAAATAAAATGTAATCTACAGCCTACAGCAGAACTCAGACACGCACAGACATGAAGAATGAGTGTATGAATCTCAACAATGGTGACAATCAACAGACTAATTCAGATCAACTGCAATGCATGCTGGGAATCATGAATGGGTTTTGTTGCAGTAAAAAGTGTCAGATTTGGAGCGGATCTGGGCCAGAATAAAAGCGAACTGTGGGCCAGATTAGAGTCAACTTTAGTTTATTTATTTTTTTAATTATGTATTATTGTTGCGGCCCAGATTCGGCCCATAACTGACACGTTCATTTGGCCCACATACGGCATGGAATGATGGCACTTGGGCGATCCGCTCCTGTTTGCCAGAACTGAGCCACAAGCAAACCATGGCAATGCCACATGTTAGCCAAATGTAAACCAAATAAACTAAATTAAAAACTAAATTTGAGCCGAATCTGGGCCGCAACAATTTTAATCTGGCCCAGATCCGCTCCATACTTGGCACTTTCATTTGGCCCACATACCGCAAAGTGTCCAGGTTTTTTTTTTTAAAGACGTTCTATGAACTGGACACCGCAGTGTCCAGTTTTTTTTAAGACGTTCTATAAATGTTCCCAGCTAACAAAAGTCATCATCGTGATGATCAGTGTTTCCAGAGTTGGGCTCTTCACTCTTAATCCTCATAGGTTACATTGCTTTTAAAGTACATTTGTGAATCTAATGTAATTGAGAATCTTATTTTATGGGTTTATTTGTTGATCATTAAAATCATCATCTTGTCGATTCAATGATGTCTGTGTTGTTAATCCTGAAATAACAGTTTAAGATCAGGGAGTTTATTTGCAAATTGTCTAGAAAAATTTCAGAAATCTGTATGCGAATTTAGCTAATTTAAATTAATCTACAGCAGAACTTGAATTTCATCAAATTGCAACCCGTTTTTCCACCCGTGTGTTCTTTTGGGCAAGAAAGTGACTTCTATGAAGCCATGCATACCAACCTCCTACGTTTCTGTCGCTGCTTTATTACACATAGTAGTCCAGAACCGCGACTACATATTGCCGTGTTGTAACAATGTAAACTCCTCCATGCTGTTTGTGTTTTTGACGCAAACCCACCAAAGCAACGTCGTTGCCATGGAAACCAGTATAGATAATCCGGAGTGCCATGGGACACACAAATCAGATTTGAACAGTTATGATACTGTCACACAAACATTTATACATCATATAATAAAACTGAAATGCAATTTAACCCCTTAACATTAACAGGGTCCATGGGAAGGGCTTGCATTTTTATTACCTTTATTTTACATTATTATTCAATCAGCTATCAAAAACAATGCATCAATTGAAAGCTTAAACAGTTGACATTTATGTTCTGAACTTGTTTTTTCTACTAATGTTAAACTTTAACTTAGCCAAACAAAACCTGAGCAAACACAGTGCACTTTCGATGTAAAGTAGGAATAAAGCAGGACATTTTGCTAAAAGCAAATGATCTGCAGGGGTGATTTGATGATGTTATATTTTCCCATTCTTTCATTACTAATATGACTTAACATGACATATAAGGTATGTTGCAGTACATATTCTTACACTAGCCACCCAGCTGACACTGGTTGTGAATATAATGTTGGCAAGACATATCATTTCCTGTAGCTCAAAGGTTAGAGCAAGGTCATGAGTTCGATCCCAGGGATTGCACATACTCAGAAACAAATGTATGGCATAATGCAATGTTAGTCGCTTTGGAGAAAAGCATCTGCCAAATGCATAAATAAATAAAATATTTTAACATACGTGTTACGATATTTGATATCATGTGTTTGTGAAGCTTAGAGTAATTTTATTTTGATGGTGTCACCTTTGGTTTTGTATAGTCCGGGAGGGGACCGTGATTCATTCATGTAAATATGGCCAACCTTTAATGCAATTTAAATTCCCAAACAAAACTGCAATTGTGATTGACAGCCAGTAATCACAATGCACTTTCCAAGTAAGAGACGGAAAAGGAAATTTCTTTCCTAAAAGCAAATGATTTGCAGGAGCCACTAATGCAAATGATTATGTTATAAAGCCTATAATATTTTAAAGAAATACCTGTTGAGTTTGTTTGTAGATCTTTTCATTGTGTCCAGTTTTGTGTGCATGAATTTGAAGAGTTTTTCCTTTTAAGATTTGGTTAAAAATATTAAAAGAATTGAATTACGTTAATCAATTTCATGAAAAATGACATGTTCATGAAGTATCTTGACCGTTGACTGAACGTCTGATGCATAAGGAACACTTTTGTGGAAAGTCTTCAGCGAGTTCGAAGTCGTCACCACAGAATTCCCTTGAGACGTGCGCAACACTTTTTTAACGGTCCGTCTGTATACAACACAAAGCCGTTTGATCGAAGAAGTTGTGTTTACGTTGCAATCAGAATTTGATCACAATCAACTAAACATTAACTTATTAGATATATGGGAGGTTCACGGCATAAACTTAACAACGTTGTTGCTGTAAAATTTTTGACCCGTTCGTGAATGTACACCGGTCTGTTACTGCGGGGACATTTCTACGCCTCTAAACATGATGCGGCACAAAACGAAACGCGATCGGTTGCTTTACCTTTCAGTCATATGGAATTTTGGGTGGGCCTCCATCTGAGACTAGTTAAAAGCTGTAAGAAAGAAACGTTCACTAGACATATTTAACATGATATTACATTTAATTGTAAAATAATGTGAAACGTACAGTTTTAACAGCAAAACGTATGATATATCATTTATCATTTTATATTAAGAAATACTCTTTTTTTTTGTAAAAAAAACATTTTTTTACAGTTAAGATATTATAGGCCTTATAACATTATATAATAATTTGCATTAGTGGCTCCTGCTTTGTTTTTAGCCAATCATCAATCATTAAAGATTCATGGTTCTCTGGGGTGGTGCTCTACACAGTCTCGTGAGGTGCATGCACACTAGCTGAAGCGACCTTGAAAAAAGTGTTGTAACACAATTTCAACTTATGAAACAAAAGTTATGGGACAGTTGATGTCTTGTTTAATTGTTGGTCATATTTCATTGAGATTTTAAGCATCTTCAAGAATATCTGTCCTTTTCCATGATTGTCACCATTGTTGAGGTCTGTATGTCAATGTGTTTGTTTTCTCTACGATGTTGATTTAATGAAATTAACATTAACAAGCAAAAAACTTTACCAATGATTCACTGGTTGCTTGCTATTTCTGCGCTTTGTAGTGTTTTTGAATATAGAGCTTTATATTGTAAACAAAATCTGAAACAGGTTTTGCATATAATCTGTTTAAAGGGAAGTAATACTTAAAAAGTGTCGACAACATCTTCTTTTGTTCTGACTGATCCTGCAGGTATATTTTATTTAGTTGTATTTTTCAATGTTCTTGCAATTTGATGTACCTGATTTGAGTGCTTGATTCATGCTTTTTAACTGCTTTTAATTTAGGAATAGGATCTTATAAGTCCATCAGGAATGGAAATGCTGTTTCATCTGCTGCTTTTCTCAGGTCAGTGTATAAGAAGTACGTGTTGTCTTTTGATCAGAGGAAACAGATTTAAATCAAAATTGTAACACAAATGATGTCTTTTAAAATGTTATGCACTGTTGTTTTTAGAATGAGGCATGCCTAATAAGTTGACAACACAGTAATTTGAATAAAAAAATGTACTTAATGCTCTTAAGTTTAATGTCCTTGAGCAATAAGAACCAAATTAACATTATTTATTGACTAATAAAACACACCTGAACAAGTTTATCAAGATCTTCAGGATGACTAACCTTTACTAACATGATTTTCATAAACCATGGTTATGCCAATAGTTATCAATTGTAAGGGAACCAAGATAGCAAGAGAGCAGATTAAAACTAATTGAATCAATGTTAAAAACTGTTGATTTGTCAATGTTAATCGCATTGATTCAATATCACTTTTGCAGCCACTATTAATGTTGAAAAAGTTTTGATATTTCATTAAACCTCCATTATTGTGTGATGATGTAACTCACTATTGTTGAGTTTCATACGCTGAATAACGATTGATGATGAGTCAAGATCTTACTTTGATAGCAAGCAACAACTGAATCACTGTTAAAAACTGATTGATTTGTCAATGTTAATGTTTATCACTTTTGCACGTGTTATTAATGTTGAAATTTCAACAAATCACCATTATTGTGATCAGTGTTTGCTTTAGTTGAGCTCTTGACTCTGAAAGAGATTTAACTTAATGAATGTCAAGTGTTTACAGTTGTGATTAAATAAACCCATTTATTGAGACAAAAAGGACTAAGCTCCAGTGGGATCAGAAAATGATAGTGTTTTTTATGTAAGTTCATAGAGATAGAAACACTAAGTTTTGTCCTGGAGATCTACTATCCTGCAGAATTCAGCTCCAACCCTATTAAACAAACGTGAAGCAGCTAATCACGATCTAACTAATAGGCATTGTAGAAACTTGCAGTCAGGTGTGAGACAGGTTAGAGCTAAACTCTGCAGGACAATAGATCTCCAGGAACAAACTTGAGCATCCCTGGAATATATGATTATCAAAAAAGATGTTAACCTCTTGAATCAATCAGACATGAAGAATCAGTTTATGAAACTCAACAATGGTGACAATCAACAAAATTTTTTTTTAACCAAAGTCATGGACCAAGAGCCCAACTAAAGCAAACACTGATCACAATAGTGGTTTGTTGACATGGATACATTTTGAGAAAAACTAATACAATCGCTTGTTACAAATGATAGTAAAGTTGCGCAAAGTTTCATTTTATTCCGTGTTCTAAAGTGTAGAGGAAAAAAACATGACCAAAGACTGTCCAGCAGTGAATGACATCTTTTTTTTTGTGTTGTTACTTTAAAGAGTAAAAAATGTTTTAAGAGTATAAAGTTAATAAAGCAGTTGTTTGTTTTTCAACATTACACACTTTGTGATTTATTTTATGTTTAAAAATGTTTAAAGATTAGAAACATTGATATTATTAATTGATACTGTTTGGGGGAAAAGTGCTAGTACTTATTAATTCGTAATTGTTGTAATGTTATGTTTTATTACATTGCACATAAAATAAAATGTTGTACCCATCTTAATTGTATGAAATAGTAACTGTTTTTCAAATGTATCAATATATATCATGCTGTGACATACAAGTGCTTAATATTCATTCTGTGAAAATTGTGAGATTGGAATTGTTTTGAATGTTCAATAAATGCGATAGAACAGCATTCTGGCGTTTTTAATATGCTGCATGGCAAAAGTTACAAATTTTCATGCCCAGAACATGAATGCAAAAGCGCTTATACGCTTTGTCTTGTGATCTTTTTTGATGCACTTTCCCTTCACGTATTTGGCATTTCTTTACATAATACACTTTATGAAGGTGTATGCTGAATTTCATCTGAATTGATTAAAGCACATTTTGAAAAATGAGCTCAGCTTAAGCAAACACTGATCAGAATAATAATGATTTGAGGGTACAAAAGTGATATTGATTTAATGCTATTAACATTGATGGCAATTTATTGATGGCTCTTTGGCTATCTGGGACATTTTCCAATTTTTACGTTTTATACAACACTCCTCTGTCAACAGGATTCTGGTCGTTCACCCAGAGCATCTCACATGGATATGTTCTGATCCAGGAACCAAAGACCTGGGATGAGGCACAAGTTCACTGCAGAAAGAATCACATTGACCTTGTCACTGTAAAAAGCAAAGACTGGACACATATACAAAGAGCAATTCAAACTACATTTCCTTCAGCGTTCTGGATTGGACTGCACAGTAACATTTATACCTGGTGGTGGTCTTTTCCAAATGACACACTGACATTCTTGAATTGGAATTCTGGAGAGCCTAACAACACTGATGGAAAACAGGAATGTGTTTTAATCACCTCTGAAGGATGGTGTGATTGGGCATGCAATGAAAAAAGTCCCTTTTTTTGCTACAATGGTAAGAAAGATTGTACCGACACAAATCAATGATGTGTGTAACAATCAGTTGTGAGTTTTGATTTGAAAACATTTTTTTCAGTCTTGTTCTCCAGGAAATTCAGACATAATACATTTATTTTAATCTATTTGATAAATAGAGATAATGATCTAAATTCCCAGATCAGGGGTAGGTCCCGGAGAACTGCAGTCCTGCAGAGTTTAGCTCTAACCTAAAACAAACCTTAACAAGTTCATATAGGTCTTCAAGCTTTCATTGACCATAAGCATAACAGAAGCTTATGCGAAAAGTTTTGTATTTTGCTGCAAAGATGTTTGATCAGTAGATGGATTTAGGGCTACATTTTGCAGGACTGTGACTCTCCAGGACCAAACTCTGGCCTACCCCTACAGAGTTTACCTCCAACCTTGGATCAAACTCACATGTCATTTTTCTAGATGATTACACTGAAGAGTCCAAACTCTGCATGGCATTGGCCCTTCAGGGCAAGATTTGAGGAACCCTGAGTTACATTAAATGAAAACCCATTTGTATGCCCTCAGTATTTCCAAAATTTGTAATTTGGACTATCCCAGCTAACAAACGTTTGTCACCACTCACATAAAATGTAATCTAAGATGATCAAGGGTGAAGAGCCCAACTCAAGAAAACACTGATCACCATGATGGTGACTTTCGTTAGCTGGGAACGTTCTTAGAACGTCTAAAAAAAACTGGACACTTTGAACGTTCTTAGAACGTTTTCAAAAACATGAAAAACCTTTAGGGAACGTTCTTATAACAAACTTTTGTTAGCTGGGATAGCAACTAACGAACAATTAAATGTTACCAAAATAATCTGATTTGAGATTGTTTTTTGTTATGACAGTTACAGAGACTGGAGCAGACAGGTTTGTTTTTATCTCAGATGTCTGGATGACTTGGCGTGATGCTCAGAGTTACTGCAGACAGCATCACACAGATCTGGCCACCATTCGCACTCAAGTTGAGAATGACCAACTACTGCAGATGATGAACGGATTTGATACTGCATGGATTGGTCTGTACAGATTCTCGTGGATGTGGTCAGATAGACAAAGCGTCAACATTAACTGGATGAATGGACAACCAAACATGACTGGGATGAATCGACCTTGTGGTGCTGCAGATCCTAAGGGTCTGATAGATGATCGGCTCTGCTCAAACGCCCTTCCTTCTTTATGCTTAACTCGTACGTTTCATAAAGGATTTGTAGCTACTAATCTTTTGTTACAAAAATTTTTGCCAGGCGATCTGACCAATATTATGTTTCCCCTGTTGATACAGGCCATTTTGTCTGACAAACACAACAGGAAGTAGACTCGGTAAACGTTAAAATTTGTTTTAAATGCATATACAGCATTTACAGGAACAGTTTTGTTCTTCTCAGTCTCAATCATCAGATATTGTGGTTGTTTATGACCTGTGTTACGTAATCCTAAATTTATACTTCAAATGCATATTGCACGCAGTCCTGTTTGCTTTTCATATTGACTTCTAGAAATCATGTCACCAAAAACATTCTGGTCCACAGTGGAAGAGCATTGGCTGGTGTCAGACATAGTAAAAGGGGCGGGCCTTCAATAAAAGTTTTAATTTAATTATCGACAACTGTTACTTGTTATTTCAATGGTTATATAATGTTACAACAGGTACTAAGAAGAGCATTGTGAGAGTGGAGGTGAAATCCAGTCAGAATCTGAATGATCCTGCAGTGAAGGAGACCATCGCAAAGTCTGTAAGTATCAAAATGTTTGTGTCAATAATGAATAATGAACAATTTCTTGTGTGGAATAGGACTGCATGGAGTTCACATTACAAGTCCAGAGTTACACAACCCGCTGACAGCTCTTGCTCAACAAAACATTTCATCTATCAAAAACACAGACAAAAGAAATAAAACTCAGAAAGACTATTTCTAAAAATAACAGTTGTGATCCTGGGCCACAAAACCAGTTGTAAGGGTATATTTTTGCAAAATTGAGATTTATACATACTCTAAAAGCTGAATAAATAATCTGAGGGTGAAAAAAATCTAAATATTGAGAACATTTCCTTTAAGTTGTCCATCAGAGGCGCTGTAGCAGGCTGCTGCTCAGAAGAAACAGGTTTCTTTTAACGCTCTCTTTTGGCTTACTGCTGTAATGACATTGTGGAGAATAGAAGAACCTGAAAGCTGAAATTCTAAACTTCACATAGATACCAAACTTGAGTAATTCCCAAAGAGCGGACAGCAGCAAGTTTTTGTTAGCAACTTTGCTGCATCCACTCACAAAAATAAAGTTTTGATATATTTATGACAACATATCTTCATGGAACTTGATATTTACTTAATATCCTAATTATTTTTGGAGGAATTTTGACCCATGTGCATTGTTGGCTATTGCTACAAATATACCTGTGCTACATGTGACTGGTTTTGTGGTCCAGGGTCACATATATATTTAAAATGCTTTTAATAGATGCATATTCTACATCTTCATACGATTTGGTAAATAATTGTCCCGCTGTATCTTATATTTTTCCATTTTTTTCTTGCATGTTTAAACAGTTTAATAATTTGTTGTAAGGTTTCAGTTGTGTTATTAATGCAGGAAGAGTGTGTGTAGCAGCAGTAATGAAGGACTAATTCTGTTCTTCAGATAAAGCAGAAACTGAAGGATCATGGGATAGAGGAGAGGAGTGACACAAGATTGACATGGAAAGTGCAGCCAGATGGAAATGTCTTTTCTCCTAAACATGATCGTGAAGAGGAGAAAGACTGCTCAGACGTTCATTTTTAAATATTCCAGCTACCAATAGTAACAACCTTTATTATGTAGTTTAAGAATATGTGTCACTAATAAACTGTAGAAATGTGCATTATCAATTGCATTCAGGGTAATCGTTTATTCAAGAAAGTATAGCCTGCTGCAAAATACTGTGAGAAAAACTCAAACCACTTTGACTTCTGTCATGCATCAAAAGCTCTTATGTAAGGGATAATGTACAGGCAAGCCGCTTGGTTGTTATGGCAGAAATAAGCCCCAACAGTTGAAGCGGAGGTATCACACTGAAGGTGTCATGATTCTGCCTCCTTTGCTCCTGATTTTTTAGCCTAGTGGCAGGATCATGACGGATCCACGCGTTTGTGTGGAGAAAGGCATGGCATTGTTGCATTGTTACATGTTGCATTCTTTCAAAACAGCTTTACAGGAAGAAAGTCAAAACAAACCAAAAGTTAATATTATTAATTAAAATAGCAAGCAGTCCATCTTTGCTCTTGGTTATTGGTGAAGATTGCATGTGCTGAGCTGGGATGATCAGTCAGGTCCACAGGTCCCTGTTATCTGTTGTTATTTTCTTTCCTTCCAGATAGACTCTGAGCAAAGGCCTTAAGACGAATACACAAAAGCTTACTAGTGTCATTTGTAAAATGTTTAAGTGAGTCATATGGTCCTGAATTAGTTATTATGAAATCTATTGATCAGCTAACGTTTAGCTTTAAATGTGAATCTTGTTCTCATACATTGATATGGGATATTCAAATGAAATGTATACACATTTTTTTCATAAACAAAAAAGGAAGCTTATTTTAATAATCTGCCACCCCTCTATTGGACAGCTTTCATTGACACACTCTTTATTAAGGATGCACAATAAATCGTTAATTAACCGCACACTATGAGGCGATTTACTACGATCGTTTTTGCGCAGTTCTTCAGTGAAGTACGGTTAAATGCTGCTGCGTCTGAAAGCCAGAGGGCGCTCTTACACAAAAACTCCAAATAGGTGCACTAGAAGAAGTAAAATACCACACTTAGTTTTGGGAAATGCAGCCCTACTAAGAGCGCTACTCTTTATTGCTTGGATAACGTAAATCACTGTAATTTTTTATCATCCTACCGCTTCATCAAAAATATAGCAATGCCACATCTAGCAACCATACATATAGCAACTCTTAATAACAATAATAATAACAACAACAATAGTATATTTGAAAAATCATTTTACAAAAGTGCAACACGCTGCACAAAAAAAATAAGGGAACACATTGTCATCACAGCATAACAAGTCAGTTAACCTTCAGGAAAATCAATCAATCAATCCGCTAAGGAAGCTTGAGTGATTGTGAATCATTTTCACTTGTTGTAATGACAGATACACTGATGGTGAACAAGGGTGGCATGGGGAGGACCATAATTATTGAATAATCATAATCTGACTTCTTTTATAAATATAACAATGCTGATCATATTCTTTATATTTGACTATTCTTCAATTCTCATGTCTATGTTTTTCTTGTTTACAAATATTATTAAATTCAATTTGCACTCTCATAAAACAATATTATCTATGTTATTGTGTATGATTCTAGATAAAAATATTTATAGAGGCTGAAGCGTTACTCTAAATTCAAACCGAGGCTGTTCCATTCCAATTTCAGTTTATACCGTTAAGCCCTAAATTGAGGCTTCTCTATTCCAGTACTAAATCAAGGTTTCGCCATTCAAGTTTAAGTTACTCTAAAGGATACACTGATCATCATAATGGTGACTGAATATTTTAAATCACCTGTTAATTCTCAAACAGAACTGAAGTCAAATGACAGAAATAAGATGGAGGCTGAAAGTCAGTTGTTCAGTGATTCTGCTGGTTATCATCAGGTGTCTTCAATAATCCATCAATCATCACTTAATGAATCACTTAAGTATCTAATTAACTCTATACACTGCTTCAGTGTTACTTTAACACCCTGATGGTGGTTCCCAAATAAACACCGACCGGTGTAAATTAAGAAATTATTCTAAACATCTCATCAGCAAATAACTGTCACCACTAAGCCACCTCTCTTAGAATAGCACAAGAGTGAAGAGCTCAACTAAAGGAAACACTAAACACTATTATGGTGACTTTTTTTATCGGTCATGTTTTCTTCAGTGATTGTGTTTGTTAACAGCAGGTGTTCATCATTAATAACTCAATCATCACTTCATTATCTCAATAACTTGTTTATGTGTTCAGTTGGGAGACATCGAAAACAGGGGGGCCCAGAGGACCGGAGTTGGGAACTCCTGCCTTAAATGTTCAGAGAACGTCCTGAATGTTCTGTGAAAGTTCACCAAATAACATCCCCACACCCTTTGAATAAAAAAACCTCCACATCGTGACCATCACAGAACGTTCTGGGAATGTATTGCACACCAGCAGGGACATTCTGAGAACGTTCTCATGACAAAACATTTCTTAGGGCAAGGGTAAGCAACGTTGATCCTGGAGAGCTGCAGTCCTGCAGAGTTTTGCTCCAACCCTAATCAAACACATGTGAACAAGCTCATCAGTGTCTTCAGAATTACTAACCCAGATAGCAGAGCTGGCCATTTTTCAGTCCTGCAGAGTCTCTGTCCCTGCAGTCGTCCCTGAGTTTAGCTCCAACCAGATCCAACACACCTGCCTTGAAGTTTTCTAGTCTAGTGTTGCCCAACCCTGCACTGAAAAAAAAGCAACTTTGGACAACTTTAAAAAAAATACTTACATTTGTTACAAGCAATTTTACTAGTTTTTCTCAAATAATATTTTTGGCCTGGTTAAAATTAAAATGTATCCATTTCAACAACCACCATTATTGTGATCAGTGTTTGCTTTAGTTGGGCTCCTGGGTTTTTTATTGGCTGTTATGACAGTGTATTAAAATGCATCTGTTCAGGCAAAGTAAACTAAAATCCATAGGATCAGCTGATTGGAAACTGTGATCATTGTGTGGTTTTATGAATAATTGCTCAGAAATTGTATACTAATTTTAGAATATTGTATGATCATATATGTATCAAATATATTGTGAGATTAGAATGGTGGCACGTAATCCCAATATCAACTAAAATATAATACTCAAAAAATAAATAACAATGTTTCACTTCTGACTCAACTGGACATGAAGAATCAGTGTATGAAACTCAACAATGGTGACAATCAACAAAAGAAAACTTCATGCTGCAATGCATGCTGGGTAACATCATAGTACAAAACTCATTCATGACTCCCAGCATGCATTGCAGTTGATCTGTTATCTGAATTAGTTTGATGATTGTCACCATTGTTGAGGTTTGTGTGATGAGTGTTGATGTTTAAGTGTGTCTGTAACTCTTCCTGTTAATTTAACCACAGTATTTTAGCATTTGAGATCAAGAACATTCAAATCACAAATGATCAACTTCAAAATTATACATTTCCTTCACAGATTTCCATTTATTTCTTTTTTTCGTTATACTAATCAACAGTCACTTTTAAAACAAAACAACATGCAGTATGACATCAGAAACTTTCTTGCCTGACTTTGACTTAAACACAGACTCCACTCTTCAGCATAGCGGTGACTAAAAAAACATTTAACGGTCAGAAAAGAAAAATTCCGTAGTTTTTACAGAAAAATACCGGCAGCTGTGGTTGCCAGTAAACTACCGTAAAAATACGGAAACATCCTGTTTTTATTCATCCAATCAATTCACAGAGGAAAACATGAGCCACACCCACTATTCTTCCTCATTAAATATTCAATTTAACTTTGAAATACATCAGAATAATGAAGACGATCATAACTTCTGCTTCACAGGGACTTAAGCATAACATCAATGAATGTTGTTTAAAGTCACCGTTATTGTGATCAGTGTTTACTTTAGTTGGGCTTTTCACCCGCGACTTGTTAAACAAGTTTTCTTTATGTTTGCTATGCTATCATGTGTTTTATAAAACATAATTGTCATAGTAAATAAAAACAAAAGAAAATGTAAACGGCAGCTTTAGCTTGGTTTTCATTATTGTGAATACTCAATTAAAAGCATTTTTTTGTTTTGCAGTTTTTTAATAACTTGAGCTTGAATTTGAGAAACAGCAACAATCATTTAAGAAACATTTTTGAGCAGTTTGGAAAAATCTGCATTTGATTTTAAACACAGACATCAAGAATCAGTGTATGAATCTCAACAGTGGTGACCATCAAATGAAAAGCTTCATGCAGCAATGCATCCTGGGAGACATGAATGAGTTTTTCTACTTTGATGGTACCCAGAATGCCTTGCGTTTATCTTATGTGGTCGTTTTTGTGGTCACCATTGTTGAGATGAATAGGTTTATTATTGATATCTGCTAGTCCAGTTAGTTCTGTAAATCATGTTGTAAAGTCCCTCAGAATATCATTCTGTCAGTCTCATTCATAACATCAGTGAGCATAATAAACTAATTTAAAAACAGTGAATAAACCAGTAGATGACAACTCTAATGACAAATAACATGATGACAATTTCTCTTAGTTCTTTCCACCATAACAGATGTG
Source organism: Oreonectes daqikongensis (assembly GCA_026939265.1). Classification (NCBI taxonomy): domain Eukaryota; kingdom Metazoa; phylum Chordata; class Actinopteri; order Cypriniformes; family Nemacheilidae; genus Oreonectes; species Oreonectes daqikongensis. The sequence continues at coordinate 946,164 of JAOTQM010000100.1, read as the reverse complement.
TTTTCATCACAGTTACAGCAGTTAAAGAAAATCAAACACAACAAAGCAAAGAGTCAAGAGTCCAACTAAAGCAAACACTGAACACTATAATGGTGACTCAACAAAACCATCAACATCTTCACTTGTGTTAATTCTCAATAAGAACTTTTGCACATGAACCACAGAAATAAAGTCACAGTGATGTAATAAGTGAATGTGTTAATAGTGTTTGTGGAGTTGTTGAATGGTGAGTTTTTAGAGAAAAAACTGATTGTTAAAAATAAATTTCATTTGCGTTTTTACAAAACTTATTTAATTTAAGTCTTTTATATTGAGAGCTTTTTTTTATACATAAAATTAAAACATTCACATAATGCATAAAAACCAAAACATTTACTTAGTTTATTTCTTTATAACAAACAACAGTCACTTTTAAACAATACAACACGCAGCATGACATCAGAAACTTCTTGCCTGACTTTGCCTTAAACACAGACTCCACTCTTCAGCATAGCAGTGACTAAAAAAACATTTAACAGTTAGAAAAGAAAAATACCAGAAGCTGTGGTTGCCAGTAAACTACCGTGAAAATAAAAGCACCGTAAAAATAAAAGCACAGTTGAAAACACGCAATAGTCAAGAGCCCAACTCAAGGAAACACTGATCACAGTGGTGGTGACATCCAAATTGATAACCCGCCCACGGGCCCTGTGCATGTTAAGGGTTAAGTATTTTGTATTTGAAATACATGCCCATCTCTGGTTGGGACATTGTTGTTCTTGACCCCATAATTATTGCTTGCAGCTATATTTAAAGATTGCTGTTGTCATAACCTATTTATTTAGGCATGCTCATTAAAAAAAACTAATCCTAATCCTAAAAATGTTTTTAAATTATATTCACCAAACAAAAGCATGTCAAAAGACATATTTTCTACATTGTTGATGCCATTGAAAAAGAGCCAGAGTGAAAGTTCTCATTGTGTCTTTTTATGACGTCTTCTGAACGTCTGATATTGAACAGGTGATCTCTGTAATTGCATTGAATCAATATCACTTTTGCACCTGCGATTAATGTTACAATTTTAATAAACAACTATTCTTGTGATCAGCGTTTGCTTTAGTTGCTTATCTTGTTTTTGTTTAAAGATTTCTGCAGGACATTTTAGAATGTTTGGCAGTTTTAAAAAACTTGTTTGTCATGTATATTTTGTATTTGCATTTATTCACTTGGCTGATACTTTATCCAAAGTGTCTTCCAAGGTATGTACTGGGAGTCACGTATGCATTTAGGTGCTTTTAGCCTTCATACTGATAGGACAGGGAGATGTGATTGATTCATCTCACCAACAAATAGCTTTCAGATGGGGGATTGAAAACGCAAACTTGACCTTAAGTTTACGCACATTTTGTATACATCAAAACACTGTTAATAAAAAGGATTTCAACTATACTAAAACTGATATGCAATATTTTTAATTTGCCAAGCAAAACTGCGCTTGACCTTGACAGTCAGTAAACACGGTGCACTTTCAATGTAAAGTAGAAAAGAAAGCAGGACATTTTGCTAAAAGCAAATGATATGCAGGAGCCACTTATGCAAATTATAAGACAATCTTATATTGTGTTATTCAAGGCCTCAAATAATGCAGATGTTTGTAAATGTTTTTGTTGTCTCCGTATCCAGGTTGCAAAATGCAGTTGTGGCCCAGTATACGTCCAGGTCCTCGACCAAGATTTGATCCACATGAAGGATGTGGAAGAATGATGAGTGTGGCCTGCCCAGAAATTTTTGAGTCAAGAACTGTGGCCCACTTTAAGTAATTTAAAGAAGAAATTGAACTTGATAAAGATTTGTTCACTCAACTTCATTCTGTTAAAAGATCTGACAAGAGTCTTGTAGATGCCTTGACTGAGTCCCAATGAACACTGTGAGTGAATGAGATTCTGAAGTGATGATAAACACCTGCTTTTAATAAATGCACTAATCTCAACTAAGTGTTAAATCTCCTGTTGTTTTAAATTTGCTTCTTACAGTATTAAGTTTTTACACACAAAAGCACTAGCAACACACTAAAATATAAGCTTAAACCATCAGTACAACTCATCCATTTAAATTATATTAAGCCTAAAAATTCTGCATAATTAAGAGCGTGGCCACTTGAGTGACAGGTGGATTGATGGTGCTGTCTCTATAGTCTATGGTCACTACTAGCCTCAGCTTGACGCACGGTGATGGGCTGACAATATGACGATGACCGGCACCAGTGCTCTTCACAAACCTACGGGTGACACTACATCCATGTTTTATACAGTCTATGTAAAAAAAAAAAATTTTTACTATTGTCTACATATAGTGAAAGTCAAGATACACTAACTTTTTCTGTTTTAATTCTGATTAAAATCTTTTATACACAGTAAAAGTGGTTGGGGTTTTGATTGCTTGCCATTGTTGGGTTTATTAACTGGGAGACTGCTGACATCAGATTTAGGGATTTTTACTCGAATATTGCTTTTGTGAAAAGTGCTATAAAATAAAGTTGACTTGGTTTGTAATAAGTGAAGAGGTTAATGATGTTTGTGTAGTTGTTTAATTCCTTGGAAGGATCATGCGTTTCTTGAGCTGATTATTTCCATTCTCTTCCATGCGATTTGAATATAGAGCCTCATAATCTTAACAAAATCTGAATGGAAAGCAGTTTCTCAGTACCTCCAAACTGAAACTAGTTTTGCATAAAGGCTATTGCATAATGATTTGTGTGGGAAATAAAATCCAAAATGTTGAGATTGTATATCATTTTAACTTGAGCTCTGACTGTTGTTGCAGGTAAACTGGGATGTTTTCTTATTTATAACAGTTTGTATTGTATTGTGTTTAGCAATACACAAGTTCATTCTGATTACTTAAATGTATTTGTCATGACTCAATGCGTCCTTTTCACTGTTTCAGACTTCTTACATGCTGTAAATCTATCACTAATGGAAAGATTGATTCATTTGATGATTTTCTCAGGTAAGTGTGAATATTTATGTACCAGGCCTGTAACAATACACAGAATGCACAGTTTGACATGTGACAGGGTTTAATACAAATAAGAACAATGAAGCATGTTGTCCAATTTTCATATTTGAAACTTGTTTTAACTCAGAGAAAAATGTTATTGCTCAGATCAGATCATTGCTTTATCATAGCTCGGGCAATTTGATGGAGTTCTCAGTTGTTTTCCATTTAACTCTCAGATGTTTCTTATATTACTCATCAAAAATATTAATGTGTACAATCTAAAACAAAGTTATTCAATACGTTGATAGTAGAATTAAAAACGTTAATACATTTAAACACAAAACACATTCAATCTCTTATGATCTCACCAGAGGAGGATTGAATAACCCTACAAACACCAATATCTTCTTAGTCATTACAAATCACATGAACCTATCGAGAATGAACAGAGGTTTACATCTGCTTTATAGTGTTTTCATTTTGTTTGAAATCACTTTTATTGGGTACACTGAAAAAAATGAATTTTGATGCTTGTCCAATTTACTTAACTTAAGTTAAATCAACACAACTTTTTGAAAGTTTGGTCACAACATGATTTGTTATGTTTAGTCACACTGATAAACATGTTCTTACTTAAAAAATATGATGAATTGTTTTGCATAATTTTATTATGTAGATCAAACAAGACTAATCTTTGTTCAAACTACTTAAATTTTCTGTCTGTTGAAATAATATTAGCACATGTCATCTACATAACTTTAAGAGTTCTAAATGTGCGTTTTTGATTAAATCCAACTTGCTTTTTTAAATTTTCTTATTACAAATTTCAAGTTGGATCTACTTTGTATCTCCAAATTTGTTAGTGTATTTTTAAGTTAAATGTACTCAAACCTTCTAATAGTCAAATGAGTATTTATACTGAAAATTGTTCATTTTTAACTACTATTTACTATCCCTGTTAGCAAGCAACCATTTACTGTAAAAAATGTGAAATGAACAGCGAAATTCTGTAGTTTTCACGGAGAAAAACTGTTGTCAGAAGACTTCTGTATAAAAAAAAAACCGGAAAAACACTGTAAAACCTTACGGAAAAAAACAAGTTGCAAAACCTCTCAGTGAAATTCTGTCGTTTTTTGGAAAAAAAACGTTGTAAAAACGCAAATGAAATTAGTTTTTAACAATCTGTTTTTTCTCTAAAAACTCACCATTCAACAACTTCACAAACACTATTAACACATTCACTTATTACATCACTGTGACTTTATTTCTGTGGTTCATCTACAAAAGTTCTTATTGAGAATTAACACAAGTGTAAATGTTGATGGTTTTGTTGAGTCACCATTATGGTGTTCAGTGTTTGCTTTAGTAGGACTCTTGACGCTGCGCAAAGAACTAAGAGAAATTGTCATCTACTGGTTTATTCACTGTTTTAAAATTATTTTATTATGCTCACTGATGTTATGAATGAGACTGACAGAATGATATTCTGAGAGACTTTACAACATGATTTACAGAACTAACTGGACTAGCAGATATCAATAATAAACCTATTCATCTCATCAATGGTGACCACAAAAACAATCACATAAGATAAACGCAAGGCATTCTGGGTACCAACAAAGTAGAAAAACTCATTCATGTCTCCCAGGATGCATCGCGGCATGAAGCTTTTTTTTTTTAAACTCTCTTTCAATGTTTGTAGTTGTGTTTCAATAGGAACACTTGTGCATTGATAAAGAAATGAAGGTGTGTAGGAAGCTTCATTAAATTATATTGAGATTTGATTCATTCATGTTTGGTGTCAACATCCTGATTCACAAGAATAAAAGTACAGAGACAAAATATCAAAAAATATTTTTTTGACACACTCAGACATCAATGTATATCACACAAACCTCAACAATGGTGACAATCATCAAATTAAATCAGATAAACAGATCAACTGCAATGCATGCTGGGAGTCTTGAATGAGTTTTTGTACTATGATGTTACCCAGCATGCATTGCAGCATGAAGTTTTCTTTTGTTGAATCTCACCATTGTTGAGTTTCATTCACTGATTCTTCATGTTTAATTGATTCTGCAGTGTCACAGGTTTTTAAATCATGTGCTCTGTTTGTCGTCTAACTAAAACTTTTTTAATCTCTTTAAACTGCATCATAACACAGTGTTCACATATTAATAACACAACACACTCAAGAGAATTTGCTTGACTTTGTAGTGATGAAATCAACATAACTCTCTGATCCCACTGGATCATTGTCCTCTTTGCCAAAAACAATTGTTTAAACACAAATGGACAGCCAATAAACACATTACATTTAAAATGTAAATGTAATGTCTCTTCAGTATTGGTCCAAGCCTCTTCAACTCCCTCTTAGTCAACAAACAAAGCCTGTTATCTTTGACACTTTACCAGACCGATAAGCTCTGCATCTTGCATCACATCACATCTATGCTGTTGTTTATTTTAATGTGCACTGTAATTTCAATTTGCACTGTTGTTTATTTCAATTGCACTGTGTTTATCTCATCTGCACTGTTGTTTATCTCATCTGCACTGTGTTTATCTCATCTGCACTGTGTTTATCTCATCTGGACTGGGTTTATCTCATCTGCACTGTGTTTATCTCATCTGCACTGTTGTGTATCTCATCTGCACTGTGTTTATCTCATCTGCACTGTTGTTTATCTCATCTGCACTGTGTTTATCTCATCTGCACTGTGTTTATCTCATCTGCACTGTTGTTTATCTCATTTGCACTGTGTTTATCTCATTTGGACTGTGTTGATCTAATCTGCACTGTTGTTTATCTCATCTGCACTGTTGTTCATTTCAATGGTTTGCACATTTATCTTGTTATACTTCCCTGCTTGTAAAGTTGTATTGTGTATATATAGATTTGTATTTATCTGTATTTCTCATATATTTTTTTTAAATATGTTTATTCTATGTTATCTGTAAACACCTGGGTTCTGAGAATAACGCAATTTCAATCCTCCATTTGTATGTACTGTACATGTGGCAGAATTGACAATAAAGCTGACTTTGACTTGACTTTGAAAAACAAGAGTCAAGAGCCTAACTAAAGCAAACACTGATCACAATAATGGTGATTTGTTGAAATTTCAAATTTTGTAACATTAATAGTTGTGTTGATTTAACTTAAGTAAGTTAAGTAAATTGACAAGCAGCAAAAATCTTTTTTTTTCAGTATAACACATCAACTTTCAGGACAAAATGTTCACTTCCTGCCTAATATATCCCACCTACTAATAGATGCTGTGATGAAGAGATAATCCGTGTTATTCTCTTAAATTTTCAGGGGTCATAATGATCGGTGTATAAGTGTTCTGCATAATTAAGGGCCGTGGTCATTTGAGTGACAGATGGAATGCTGTGGCTGTATCTAACTGTATCTTATCATATCAATCGTATCATTCCAATCACCAATGCCCCCGACTAGCAACTTCTATGTTACATGTAGCATATAGCATTAGCTCCTTAGCCGGTTTCAGCAACCAGGCACCTCGGCTCCACCCACATCCCACCTTTTTGCTAAACCCCTAACAATTCTCAATATTATATGCGTTTATGCCAGACCCATCTTGAGTACAGACCCGCTAAATTCAACTTGTTCCTTTCAACAGGACTTTGTCCATTTACCCAGAGCATCCCACGGCAGTATGTTCTGATCCAGCAGCAGATGAGCTGGGATGATGCACGAGTTTACTGCAGACAGAATTACATTGACCTGGCCACCGTTCAAACCACTGAAGACTTGACAAATCTACAAACAGCAGTTGCATCTGCAACATCTTCAGTCTGGACTGGACTGTACAATGACATCAATAGCTGGAGATGGTCTTATCATGATGAGCCTATGACATATGCAAACTTTTATACTGAAGATCCTAACAACAGTAATGGACGACAGGAATGCGTAGCATATTATTATGGCGACTGGAATGATTTGGCGTGCGATTTTGAGTTCTATTTTTTTTGCTACGACGGTAAGAAATAACAACAACACATGTCAATAATGTGAAGACGTCATGTAAAGGAGACGTCCAAATGTGTACTGGAAAGGTATTTATAATTCATTCTCATCTCTTTACAGACACTCAAATAGGAAACAGCAGGTATATTTTGATCACAGATATCATGAGGACCTGGCAAGATGCTCTGACCTACTGCAGACAGCACTACACCGACCTGGCCATCATTCGGAGTCTATCTGACAATGATGTGCTGAATGTACCTGTTCCATCTGATGACTACGTATGGATCGGCATGTTCAGAGACTCGTGGAAGTGGTCGGATGGAACAAATGTTGCCGCTTACCCCATTGACTGGAGTTCTTATCAACCTGACATGACCGGGATGAATCGACCTTGTGGTGCTGCAGATTCTGGTGGTCTGATAGATGATCAGTTCTGCACAGATATCCTACCTTTCGTCTGCATGCATAGTAAGTTTCAAGTGATTATTAGCTGCTCAAACCTGCGTGCTACTAAATCTTAGTTTTTCTTTTAACAGCCAAGTATTAATGCAAATGGGGATTTATGTTGTTACAGATTCAAGTATTGTTGCAGCAACAACAACAGCAATAGCAACACCAGTACTAGCACCAGCACCAGCATCAAGCAGTGTTCTTCCAGAATCAAAGCAGCAGGTCATGAGACTGGAGGTGAAATCCGGCCTGAATGTAAATGACCCTGCAGTGATGGAAACCATCTTACAATGGGTGAGTATTAAACTGTGTTGAAACTAGAACACATAAAAAATTGTCAGTTGTGGTCCAGTCAGAGTGTGTGTAACAGATGTAATAAAGGATTGATTGTATTTTTTTTTAGATTAAGCAGAAACTGAAGGATCATGGGATAGATTACACTGGATTGACATGGAGACTCCAGCCTGATGGAAATGTTTTCACACCAAAACCTGAAGAAATATCTCCCAACCAGGGAAGCTGTTCAGTGTTTCCTTTTAATATATAACAGTTAGGAGAACATACGTTAAGTGATTTCACTGATAAAATAAAACCATTGACTCAATATCACTTGATTTTGCTTCAAATATTGGGTCACACCAACCAAAAATATTTAAGTTGTTTTGGTCACACCAACCAAAAAAATGTAAGTTGTTATAACGAACACATTTGAGTTATTTCTACCATAAAATTCTAGTTCATCGTCATTATAAAATGTAAGATAATTTAGATTAATAGGCTTAATACCTAAAATACTGATAAAACAGACAGCTGGGAAATATTACAATGTGTATTTATTCACTGCAACATTTCTTAAAAACATAAACATTTTGTAACAACAGTACGATAACAGTGCATATTCCGTTTCAATAAATATAATTAATAAATATAAATTGTGTGTGTGTTCTCGGTTTTATATCCTGGTTGGGACTTTAACCTGATCGCATACAGACTTATGGGGACTTGTGTCACCATGGGGACTTAAATTGAGGTCCCCAGAGGCAAAGCCTCACTAGCTCCTCCCAAATAGTGTTTGGACATGCCCCATGTGTTTCTTTTAAAGTCCCTTTGAGTACCATTTTCAAGACAGAAATCGGTGTTACTGTGTATCTATGCACCCCTGGTGGTCACACTGATTATTGCCGTCCCCATGAGGTACACTGTTCCGAAAAAATGAGTCAATTTATCCCCACTCTCTAGCGTTCTCTATTGGTCAGTAAAAAAATTACAATCTTTGAATATATTTTAAACTTTGCATTTTAAAGTTAGATATGAATAGATAAGTGTATGTATATATATATATATATATATATATATATATATATATATATATATATATATATATATATATACTATATATATATTTTAAATAGGGTTTAAAAAGGTTTTCAAATAGATATTTTATACTATTAACATAAGACTTCTTGCTTTATAACTGGTTACGCTGAGCCACAAACAGAAAACAGAAAAAATTAATTAAGGAAATTCATTGTTAAATTTATTTAAAAGACATTGAATGATTAGAATGTAACAGTCCAGATGTGTTATAATTAATGTCATTTAAGTAATTTATCATGGATCTGTCTATACTCACATAGTCATTATTGATATTGATGATGATCAGTACATGATAATACAGTTTTCCCATTTTAGGATAGCTCTCTGGCTGAGCCTTTCGGTATACATTAAACTGAATTAATTCCCTTTCACAAATTTTTCAATATGTTATTATCTTGTAAATGCTAACTGCTAAGCTAATACAGCAACACATTATAGCCTACACTGTCAGAAAAAGTACTAAACTGTACCCAAGCTGTCGCATTGGCGGTACCCTTAGGTACCAATATGTGCTCTTATGCACTCTTAGATACAGATACTTCGGAGGTTTAAATGTAGCATTTAAACTCTTTTGTACTTTAATATACAGTAACTATTACTGGGGAAATTGTACCTTTAAAGGACAGCCTTACAGTGTTAGCACTTATTGTATTATTGCCCCTGTATGACATATCGCTTTATTGCTTTCTTATCTCCCTGTAAGTCGCTTTGGATAAAAGCATCTGCTAAATGACTAAATGTAAATGTAGCATCTAAATCAGGTGGAGCAGTACATCTCAAAGCAGCTACCTGGGCCATGATGGGCCTGTCTCAGCTGCACATTGACCATTTGTGATTCCACATGTTGGTGCTAAATCTTTATGGCTACTCTGACATTATAAAAAATCCAAGCCATGCATGGATAAATGCGCATACGTACAGTACACATTCAAATATTCAAAACACTTAAGCTGTTTTAGTTTTGTGTTATTGTATTAGCCAGCCCAGATAGCAAAATTGTTGCGGCCCAGATTTGGCCCTTAATTCCATGCCGTATGTGGGCCAAATGAACGTGTCAGATTTGGGCCGAATCTGGGCCGCAACAATTTTGCTATCTGGGTAGGGGGTTATTTGATAAACACTTAATATTTATTCATCATTGGATTTTATTTTATTTTATTTCAAGAGAATTACTAGGTAAAAAAGGAAAAAGATTTTGACAGCATATTCTTTCCATTGTCCACAAGAGGGCAACCTCGCTCCATCTTAACACCATTCTATTTGGTCTCACGCAGTTAGGGATGAATCTACATTTACATTTACATTTATTCATTTGGCAGACGCTTTTATCCAAAGCGACTTACAATTGAGGAAAACAGCAAGCGATTCGTCTAAGTAAGCAATATTCACGAGAGGTGCTAGTAATACAAGGTTTCAAATACAACGTCAAGATAGTATAAGCAAGTATATAGAGAACATTAGAAAAGGAAAAATAGGGGTAAAATGAAAAGTTTTTTATTTATTTTTTATTTTTTTTTATTTTTATTTTTTTTATGAGACAGTTAAGTGCTCATGGAAGAGGTGGGTCTTCAGCTGTTTTTTGAATTGTGAAATTGATCCAGCAGTCCTGATGGAAACAGGAAGATCATTCCACCAGCCGGGAACGGAGAAAGAAAATGTCCTTGAGATGGATCTCATGCCTCTCTGTGAAGGAACAATGAGGCGCCGCTCGTTTTCAGACCGCAGACTTCTGGAGGGGATGTAGGTCTGTAAGAGAGAGTTGAGGTAGATGGGTGCTGTGTTAGTGGCTGTTCTGTAAGCAAGCACCAGTGCCTTGAACTTAATGCGTGCCGCTACTGGGAGCCAGTGTAGAGAGATGAGCAGAGGTGTGACATGTGCTCTCTTGGGCTCATTGAAGACCAGGCGTGCAGCAGCATTCTGGATCATTTGCAATCTAGAGTTCAAAAGAGGACTTCTCGCAATATACTCAACTATACTCAACTATTTCTATATCCTGCTTTTCTTAGACACCCCTTTACGGTAATAAAAGGATGAGAAACATAAAGGATGAGAAACATAAAGGATGAGAAACATAATAATTATGAATATATGGAACCATTACGTTCTTAAACAATATTTTCAGAAGTCAGCAAACAAAAAGTCTTGTTCACTTTTAATATGGATCGACCCATTAGATACATGAATAGGGTAAGTGGTATGTTGTCTGCTCCTTCTGTGGTATGGTCTGGAGGGAGCTGGGGTGGCCAGTTGGGAGATGGCCCGTGCACTACCGGGCCCAGTTCCATGTCGGAGTTGGTTCCCTGGATTTTCAATTCCCTAACCCTAACTCTACTATTGGAAGTCATTGGGGTCTAAGAACTGTTTGGTTACAAGCATTCTTTTAAATATATTTTACATTTATACACATTTAGAACAGCTAGAGAGTAAGTAATTCATGACAGAATTTTCATTTTTGGGTGAACCGTCCCTTTAATAGATCGAGCTGTATCCTTCTTCTTCAAAATGGCTGAAGGATTGGAGACGAGTGACTGAATGCACCTCTTATTAATTACATTTAAATGTATACTGCACAAAAATGTTATATTGATCTATTTGGCAGTCACACCAGTCGACCAGTTACAAAAAAAAAAAACAGTTGCAAAGTCCAACCATTTGGTCGCAGTCTGCCCTAGAGCAATAATTCATTTTGAGACCTGCTGACCCTGGGGAAATTGTTTTATACAACAGTGTATATTGTAATATTATCAGTCTTGTCTTTTGCTGTTTATCAAGCTCTTGCAGTTAGACCCACTGTATGTGGATAATCACAAAAGCATCACCGATTTATTGTGTTGTTTACAAAGACAAATTTTACTAGTTTACTTTGATGTCAGTGTATAGGTTGTCAGGTCTGTGTTTTTCAGTATATTCATACATGGCTTATGCTGCTACTACTACTATGACTCCCAATACTACTACTGCTACCACAGCCTGGAAATGAATAGTTGCAATAGTTAATTATAAAAACAGCACACTGAATGTTGCTATTTTTAATTTATTTGTTTGTGCATTTCTGATCAAGATTTATAACCTAGGTTTTATTCACAGCTTAACCGGAAAAGGCATAGCTCAGAGTTAAGTGAGGATGAGTATATACCGGAAACAGAGGAAGATTCATAAACTGACAGTTCAGAGATGGAAGAGAGTTTGGAAGAGAATGTCAATAAGAGATGGAAGGTTCAGAAAACATCGAGATGCCAAACATATAAAAAAAAAGCGAGACACATTCTAGTGGTACCAATGAAGTAGAATCCTCTTCATCTAATAATTACTCTCGACAATCCACTTAACCGGATAATACAGATGTGACGGTCATGAAGCTAAAGAAGAAGGATGATGGCGGCAGGCTATACAATAAAAAACAGTATTGCCTGTTTGGTTTTCAACCCTTCAGTAAAATAGCAAGGCATTTAGAAGCGAAGCACAGGGATAAGGCCGAGGTGGCCAGCAATTTCTTATCCTAAGGGGTCCAAGCAGCGAAGCATACAGCTTGATTTATTAAGAAATAAAGGAAACCGGATTCATAACACTCAGGTGCTTAAAGAAAGAAAAGGTATGGTAATACCGTGCCAGCTGTCTTCTTCACCAGCAACAGCAAGTGTGAACTGTGATGCATACCTGAAGAGGAAATCATTATGGAGGCACATGCAGAGATGCCAACTTAGCAGAAAAATAATAAACCCAGGAAAAACTCGAGTATAGGCCCTTTGCATGTATACTAAACCACTTCCAGAAAATGTGAATTCACGATTTTGGAAATTGGTGCTTAAGATTGTCCGCAAAGAGAACATCATTTTGAAACTAGGGAAACATCTCTTTTTAAGGCATGGCCATGATGTCACACAACATGAATATACACAGTAAAATCCCCAGAGTTAAATCAACTCTGCTCAGAGTTTATATGGGTCTAATCTACAGAGAGTTAAAGTAACACTGAAGCAGAGTTAAAGTTAATGAGATGATGAAGGTGATTAATTATGTGATGATTGAATCATTCATGATAAACACCTGCTGTTAACAAACACAATCACTGAAGAAAACATCAACAATAAGAACAAAAACCAGAACAGTGATCAGTGTTTCTTTTAGTTGAGGCTCTTACTCTTGATTTTTCTTTTAAGTGTTTTTGTGCAGCTGCAATATTGTGTTTCTAAATCACATTTATAACAGCCAAACAAAAGCTGAATTGCCTTTGATGTTCACTGATGGTAAATGGTACAGTAGTAAATTTATTTAGTCATTTACATACTTAATATTGCTCTTAATATTGCTAGTTTTAGTGTGTAAAGTTTAATGTTGTGTTGCAAAAATATTTTTAATTGTAAAAAGCTTATCACACATAATTCATTCAGACATCAAGAATCAGTGTATGAATCTCAATAGTGGTGACAATCAACATAAGAAAGCTTTGTGCTGCAATGCATTCTGGGTAACAGCATAGGACAGAACACATCCATGACTCCCAGCATGCATTGTAGCATGAGTAAACAATACTACTGAACTTTACTTTTGTCACCGTTGTTGAGATTCATGAACTGATTCTTGATGTCTGAAAAATTTAAAAGGGAAATTTTCCCAGATTTCACACGAGATTAAATAAAGAATGCAAAACAAAGCCAAAAAAGAAAATAACCAAAACAATTCAATTCAGCTCAAAATAGTTCATGAATCACCATCTACAGAAGAAGATAATTCAGCTTCTGTTCAGCTGTTATCAATGTGCTTCAGAAACACAATATAACAGCTGAACAAAATAAATTTAAAGACTAAATCAAGAGTAAGAGCCTCAACTAAATGAAACACTGATCACTGTTCTGGTTTTTGTTCTTATTGTTGATGTTTTCTTTAGTGATTGTGTTTGTTAACAGCAGGTGTTTATCATTAATGATTCAATCATCACATAATTAATCACCTTCATCATCTCATTAACTTTAACTCTGCTTCAGTGTTACTTTAACTCTCTGTAGATTGGACCCATATAAACTCTGAGCAGAGTTGATTTAACTCTGGGGATTTTGCTGTGAGTATGTGTCATCCAAGGCTCTCTGAAATTTGAGTGAGGCAAAATGGAACTGTCCAAAACTTCTGCCATTTGCTGAAGATGTTAAAAAAATGCACCAGTATCTTGACGAAAAGAGTAAGGATTACCAAACAAACCTTGAAGAAAACCCAAATAACAGGAACTGGGAAGAACTTGCGAAAATTACACTATGTCAGGTAATCCTTTTCAACCGAAGAAGAGAAGGAAAAGTATCCAAGATGACTCTTACTACTTTTACTTTGAGGGATACTTCGTCGGCCCATCCAGATGTAGAGCTTGCTTTGTCTGACCTTGAGAAGAAACTTTGTAAGCACTTCCAAAGGATTGAGATAAAGGGCAAACGAAAGGTCCCCATTCTCCTCACACCTAATATGCTGACATCAATGGAGTTGCTTGTCAAGACTCGCCATAACTGTGATGAGCCTGATGAAAATGTGTTCATGTTTGGAAGACCACAAGCACTCAGTTACTTCAGAGGATCAGATGTAATTCGTCAGATTGCTCGCAGCTGTGGAGCAAAACACCCAGAGGCATTATCCTCCATGAGACTGAGGAAGCATATGGCACAAAGCATGTCACAAAGTTGCAAAACCTGTCAGTGAAATTCTGTAATTTTTACGTAAAAACACGTCACAAGTTGTGAAACCTGTCAGTAAAATTCTGTCGTTTTTACGAAAAAAAAACTTGTCACACGTTGTAAAACCTGTCAGTGAAATTCTGTTGTTTTTTTTTGGGAAAAAACACGTCGTAAAAATGCAACGTGAAATTAGTTTTTAACAATCAGTTTTTTCTCTAAAAACTCACCATTAAACAACATCACAAACACTATTAACACATTCACTTATTACATCACTGTGACTTTATTTCTGTGGTTCATCTACAAAAGTTCTTATTGAGAATTAACACAAGTGTAGATGTTGATGGTTTTGTTGAGTCACCATTATGGTGTTCAGTGTTTGCTTTAGTAGGACTCTTGACTCTTTGCTTTGTTGTGTTAAATTTTCTTTAGCTGCTGTAACTTTGTGATGAAAACACATCTGTTATTGTGGAGAGAGCTAAGAGAAAATATCATTATTTTTTTGTCATGAGAGTTGTCATCTACTGGTTTATTCACTGTTATAAAATTATTTTATTATGCTCACTAATGTTATGAATGAGACTGACAGAAAGATATTCTGAAGGATTTTATAACACATGATTTACAGAACTAACTGGACTAGCAGATATCAATAAAAAACCTATTCATCTCATCAATGGTGACCACAAAAATGACCACATAAGATAAACGCAAGGCATTCTGGGTACCATCAAAGTAGAAAAACTCATTCATGTCTCCCAGGATGCATTGCTGCATGAAGCTTTTCATTTGATGGTCACCACTGTTGAGATTCATACACTGATTCTTGATGTCTGTGTTTAAAATCAAATGCAGATTTTTCCAAACTGCTCAAACACTTTTTTCAAATGATTGTTTCTGTTTCTCAAACTTAAGCTCATTCACAATGTTATTAAAAAACTTCAAAACATAAAAAAATGCTTTTAATTGAGTATTCACAATAACGAAAACCAGACTAAAGCTCCTGTTTACATTCCCTTTAGTTTATATTTACTATGACAATTACGTTTTATAAAACACATCCTAGCATAGCAAACAAAAAGAAAACTTTTGCCCTGAAGTTCTTAAACTTCATCACTGTTTACGTGGTTTTCCCATATTTTTTATGGAATTTTACTGGCAACCACAGCTGCCGGTATTTTTCCGTAAAAACTACGGAACATTTTTTACAGTGTATAGTTATATTTGACTGTCACTTCATCTATCTGTCATTCTCTTCTGTCTGTCTGTTTATCAGTCTGTAGTTACCCAGCTGGCACAGTTTGTCAGTTTAACGTCTAAAGGACGTTGAACTCCAACATTTACAACGTTGGGTTAATGTTGGATTTTGGTTAAAAATGGAAATCTGATTGACGTCCAAATCCAACGTTGACTTGACATCAAGTGATGAAAGACGTTATTGAGCATTAGTGAAAAAACAGCTTAACAGTTAATAAATGAAATCACGAAAGAAGGAGTTAATAAAAAACACATCAACTACTAAAAAACTGACTTATAGTCACACAATCTTAGATGAACATCAACTGTACATAACAGATGAACTGAGATTTAACTCAAGTTTATATCAATGATGTTTCATTGTTAGTTTAAAGTCACCATTATTGTAATCAGTGTTTCATTCAGTTTATCATTTGGCTAATGAACTCGTAATACAATCTATAAGTACACTCTTGCAAGTATCATGGCATTAAGATGTGATCCAAAGTTACAAAACACACATGTGTGTGAGAAATCTCTTTGTTATAATTGTTAACAACTCAAAGCATAGCAATGAAAGAAGGCGGTTTTATCAGAGGTTTGCACAGAAACATCTTAAATGAACATATGAATCTCAACAATGGTGAGCATCAACCAAAAACTTTCATGCTGCAATGCATGCTGGGTAATATCAAAGAGCAAAGCTCATTCATGATTCCCAGCATGCATCATGGTTGATCTGTTTATCTGAATGGTGTTGATTGTCACCATTGTTGAGGTTTGTACGATGAATGTTAATGTCAAAGTGTACTTAAAAGCCCAATAAAGATTCTTCTCAAAACGGGTTTGTGCCACTTTTCCTACAATTAAAAAACAATCATTCTTATTATTCATAATGTAATGATTTTCCTTGCTTAAAGTCAAATTTAAGATTTTAAGAGCATGAAGCCAAAGCTTAATCACCACTTGAGAAGCTGTTTAGACTTTATAGTTATCAAACTAAATCACTTTAGCTTATTTTAAAGGAAGTGAAAGAAATTATACAACTGCGAGCCAAGAGCCCAACTAAATGAAACACTGATTACAATAATGGTGACTTCAAACTAACAATGAAACATCATTGATATAAACTTGAGTTAAATCTCAGTTCATCTGTTATGTACAGTTGATGTTCATCTAAGATTGTGTGACTATAAGTCAGTTTTTTAGTAGTTGATGTGTTTTTTATTAACTCCTTCTTTCGTGATTTTATTTATTAACTGTTAAGCTGTTTTTTTCACTAATGCTCAATAACGTCTTTCATCACTTGATGTCAAGTCAACGTTGGATTTGGACGTCAATCAGATTTCCATTTTTAACCAAAATCCAACATTAACCCAACGTTGTAAATGTTCGAGTTCAACGTCCTTTAGACGTTAAACTGACAAACAGAGCTGGGTATGTTTGACCGTCATTTCATCTATCTGTCATTCTCTTCTGTCTGTCTATCGGTCTGTAGTTATGTTTGACCGTCATTTCATCTATCTGTCATTCTCTTCTGTCTGTCTATCAGTCTGTAGTTTTGCCCAGACCTAAACACACCTGAACATATATGACTTGCAAGCTTTGAACCAAACACTTATCGCCAAAACCCATAAATGACATGTATACCGTTCATTTCGCAACGGAAAAATGCCCGTCTTAAACTGTTGCAACAAAAATGTAAACAAAAGTTTTTAAACTGATATAGCATATGCAATGGTATGGTGTTAATATTTGTTTTGTTTGGAATTACTGGAAAATATAACCATGTTTATTAGAAGGGGGAGTCCCAATACTTTTGTCCAAATAGTGTATGTGTCATGTTTAGCTTGGTCCATTTTTAGCCCAGGTGCAGTGTACATCTTAAGTGGTAAATAAATTACCAGCCATTATTTGTCAAAAGTTTCCTTTATAATACAGTATCACTGTTCATACCATTACTAGATAACATGCTTGCAAAAATGTCAGCATTTACAGATTTACCAACTAGATTTTAGCGAAAATGTGTATAAAACTAGTGAAAAACTAAAGACCATTTATTTATTTAATTACTTATTCACATTCATGTGGTCTGTGATAATTAATTTTATCCTAGTAACAATGACTAATAGATTCCTTTATTTTATTCAGGATCTTCATAAAACCCACGAAGATCGTGGTCCACAGAAGAAATTCAAGCTGTAGAAAAAAGTCTAATGAGCCACATTATTTCTGGAAAGGTCCCCGGTAAAGCGCAATGCGTAGAATGCATGGAAAAGTATCCAGAAGCACTTAAAAGAAGAACTTGGCACGGTGTGAAATTTTATGTAAAAAATCGTATTGATGCCTTAAAGCGAAAAATGTAAAGCTTTGGCTTGTAATTAATGTTAAGAAACATTCACACTTTAAAGCGAAACATGTAAAAGTTTGGAGGAAATTTTTTTGTTAGGAAATGTATTGATGCTTTAAAGCGAAAAATGTAAAGGTTTGGCTGTAGTTAATGTTAAGAAACATTCACAGTTTAAAGCGAAAAATGTAAAGGTTTGGCTTGTAGTTAATGTTAAGAAACATTCACACTTTAAAGCGAAACATGTAAAGGTTTGGAGGAAATTTTTTGTTAGGAAATGTATTGATGCTTTAAAGCGAAAAATGTAAAGGTTTGGCTTGTAGTTAATGTTAAGAAACATTCACACTTTAAAGCACAACATGTAAACGTTTGGAGGAAATTTTTTGTTAGGAAATGTATTGATGCTTTAAAGGAAAAAATGTAAAGGTTTGGCTTGTAGTTAATGTTAAGAAACATTCACACTTTAAAGCGAAACATGTAAAGGTTTGGAGGAAATATTTTGTTAGGAAATGTATTGATGCTTTAAAGCTAAAAATGTAAAGGTTTGGGCTGTAGTTAATGTTAAGAAACATTCACACTTTAAAGCGAAACATGTAAAGGTTTGGAGGAAATATTTTTGTTAGGAAATGTATTGATGCTTTAAAGCGAAACATGTAAAGGTTTGGAGGAAATTTTTTGTTAGGAAATGTATTGATGCTTTAAAGCGAAAAATGTAAAGGTTTGGGCTGTAGTTAATGTTAAGGAACATTCACACTTTAAAGCACAACATGTAAAGGTTTGGAGGAAATTTTTTGTTAGGAAATGTATTGATGCTTTAAAGCGAAAAATGTAAAGGTTTGGCTTGTAGTTAATGTTAAGAAACATTCACACTTTAAAGCGAAACGTAAAGTTTTGGAGGAAATTTTTTGTTAGGAAATGTATTGATGCTTTAAAGCGAAAAATGTAAAGGTTTGGCTTGTAGTTAATGTTAAGAAACATTCACACTTTAAAGCAAAAAATGTAAAGGTTTGGCTTGAAGTTAATGTTAAGAAACATTCACACTTTAAAGCGAAACATGTAAAGGTTTGGAGGAAATTTTTTTGTTAGGAAATGTATTGATGCTTTAAAGCGAAAAATGTAAAGGTTTAGCTTGTAGTTAATGTTAAGAAACATTCACACTTTAAAGTGAAAAATGTAAAGGTTTGGCTTGTAGTTAATGTTAAGAAACATTCACACTTTAAAGCGAAACATGTAAAGGTTTGGAGGAAATGTTTTGTTAGGAAATGTATTGATGCTTTAAAGCGAAAAATGTAAATGTGTGTGGGAGATTTCAGCTTTTGTTTCTTCTAGGCATCACTTGAATGTTAAATAAATAAGCATTAAGTAATCGCAAAGTTTTGTTTTCTTTGTAATTGCAAAAATGTCTAAATTATACAAATACAGACACAATTCTTTATTTTAAACAAAACTTTAATGATGATCTAAACTTAATCTTTATTGTTAATCTTGTGCATGCCTAAAAATGTTAAAAATGCATAGTCTACTAACAATTCTCAATAGTGCCACTTAGTGGTGGTTTTTTTTAAGGCACAATGGGGTGACCCCACGAGAATAGAAAAACCTGACAAAATTAAGATTTTTAAAATTAATAATTTTTTTAAATAAAGTTCATTTTTTTTGTTTCAAAAATTCCCCCAGACAATTCTGACTTAAAATTATGGCTTTATTATATTTAGAAATTGATGTCCTCATGTGTAACCTTCTAGACAAAAGTTGTGTAACAATGTAGCAAAAACAAGTGTGTGTGTGTGTGTGTATGCACTTTTTCTGAGAGCAATATGCAGTCGAGTTTGTTTTTAATTCATCTTTCCAAGTATGTAGTTTTTACAATATTTGTGTTCTGTAACAGTAAACATTCTGGGACTGCAGACAGGAGGCACGGTGGTGGAACTGCAGACAGGAGGCACGGTGGTGGAACTGCAGACAGGAGGCACGGTGGTGGGACCTTCACTGTGTTCTGGTTCTTTATGGGGACATTCTAAAAAGTGATCTAAATGGTCCTGGTAAATTTTGGGACATGAATGTCCTTTGTCGTCTTCTAAATCAATCGATTTACCCTGTACATTTGTCATGGTGTATGGACCAATGTAGTCTGGGTCCAGTTTGCCTCCCTTTCTCTGCCTGCTCCGTATGTTTCGTCGCAGTACGCTGGCTCCAACTTGAATGTTCAGACACAGTCCCTCTTCTGGTTTCCTTTTTTTGGTTTTATGTTGGACACTACTGATATTTTCCAGTACTGTCTTATAAATTTTGTCCTGCATTTTTATGCATTCTGAAACGCACTCCTCGGCTAAAATGTCCTTGATGGTTTCATTGATCTAAAAAAAAATTTATATACTAACCTCATATTTTTCAGGTACCTTACATGGGTATCTTGCCTCACGGCCTAATATGAGAAAATATGGTGTATACTTTGTAGTCACTTGTTTTTTGGTACGAAGACCAAACATTGTGGCCTCCAAATAATCAGCCCACTTGTGCGGCTGCTTTCCCACCAGGTTGCTTAAAGATCTTTGAATAAGAATAAAAGGAATAAACACTGAAACATTATCGAGATATGTGCCAGTTTCAACCAATCCATGTGAAATTTGAATCTAGCAATAGACAATACATTTATTTAAATTTTAATTATGAATTGTCAGTTACCTCTGAATTGTGTGATTGAGTTTTTCCACCAATCCATTGGTCTGCGGATGGTAGGGTGCAAGTATAAAATCCTGCTAATTCCAAGAAGTTGACAAACACCCATGTTGATCTGAATGTAAATATAAATAAATAAATAAAAATTATATGTACAAATAACATAATAAGACAGGAAATCAGGTGAAGACCATACCTTGTTCACAAATCCTCTGCCTTGGTCTGTTAACAACCTTTTTGGGGCATCGAATTGGCGCAGTTTCACAATACAACCGGTGACCTCCTCTGCGCTTTTGTTTTTTTCACACCACTTTGTAAAATTATCTACCATAACACAAAAGTATTGGTAACCATCTTCAGTTGGTGTGAGCTTTCCCACTAAATCCATTCCAACTATCTCCCGTGGTTCAGCCACCTGAGAAAATGTGTGACATGTTTAATGTGGTTGCTTTCATAAAATAGTACAACCATCATCATGCTAATAATCTTACCTCAATAGGAGTATAATCAGCATGGTTTTTAATATCTGCTTGCTGTGTCTGACAGGCAGCACAGTGTTTGACCTAAACAGAGTCATTCAGTATTGGTAGAATGTATGTACACACAAAACATTACATGTTTATTTCTACTTACCCAATTTCTGATATCAACAGTCATGGAAGGCCAGTAAAATCGACGACATCAGTGGTTTTTATAATGCCACAGTAGGCCCCAATCGGACTGCTGTGGAATTCATTTAAAACCTTTTTGGCCTCCTCTCTGCAGCACACCACTTTAGCCAAACCTCCCTCAAAACTTCATCTAAAAGCAATAAGTTGTGTTCATTAAATTATCTTAACAGGCCTAAACTCTCTAAGACCAGTTCTGGTGATATCAGTAATAGCAGAACTGATATCTTGCCTGAATCAGAAAATCAGAATGCCAAATATCATTAGTTATCTTTATGAGCTCTGTCTCTGTGCTATGATGCTGACGGAAACCAGACTGATAATTGTCCAGATAGCCATTTGATTTTAGGAATTTGGTCAGCTGATTGAAGACAACCTTTTCAATAATCTTGCCTATAAAAAGAAGATTTGAAATTGGTCTGTAGTTAGACAGTAAGGTTTTGTCTAGATTGCTCTTTTTTAGTAGAGGCTTGACAACTGCAGTTTTTAGGGACTCTGGGAAAGTTCCTGAAAGCAGTGAGGTATTTACTATTTTTAAGAGCTCTGCTTCTAAACAGTTAAACACTCTTTTGAAAAAGGATGTCAGGAGTGTGTCTAGGCTGCATGTTGAGGCTTTAAGATGCTGTACTGTTTCCTCCAAGGTTTTGTGATCAATTGTCTGAAATTCAGATAAAGTTACTAATTTCCGAGGTTGTTGTAATGAAGTCAGACTGACCTGAGTGGCACATGGGGCTTTGCTGATTAACATTCTGATATTATTGATCTTCTCAAGGAAAAAAGTTGCAAACTCATTGCATTTGTCATCGGAAAGCATTTCACTGGGAACTTGACTTGGTGGATTTGTTAGTCTCTCTACAGTAGCAAAAAGAGTGCGACTGTTGTTTATGTTGCAGTTAATCATGTTAGAGAAAAAAGTCTGTCTAGCTTTGCCTAATTCGACATTGAAGGCACGCAGGCTGTCTTTATAGATATTATAGTGAACTTCAAGTTTAGTTTTTTGCCACATACGCTCAGCTTTTCTGCATGTTCTTTTCATGCTCTGTACTGCTGCTGTGTTTCTCCAGGGTGCTTTACGCCTACTGTTGTGGTAAATCGGTCTCCCAACATAAAGAAGTCTCGAAGACCAGGGTTCCAGATTTCAAGAAGTCAAACTTTATTTGCTCGAGCCAACAAAGTGAGATGTGCTGAGTAGAATACCCAACACTTCCAAAGTTACAGTGCTTTTGCCACACTCTTTATACAAACTTTTAAGGGCGTTCTTACTTTATCCTCCAATCATATTCACATGATGTAATCTTTCACCAATCATATTTAGCATGATGCAACCTTTTTTCATTAGTTCGTCCCCTTAACGCCCACCACCATTAAATCTTACTCACTCTATTCTGGAATTTAATGGTGGCAGGTGCTTTCAAAAAGTTGCTAAAAATATATGAATTATACTCTTTCTTTACTGATTCCTATACGCTTCTGAGGGCCAGGTTTACGTCAATAATCAGAACTATACACTTATCCCAGCACCTTCTGGCGTGTGTTTGTATGTATCTTTAGTGATTTAATGTGCTTGCCGGGTGGCTTGTGTTCTAAACATGGGAGCTATAACATGGGGATCTGCCCATGTGCTGTGCATGGTGTCCGTGTAAATGTGCTTCTTATATTCTTCTTGAGGCCTATATGCGGCCTATAACAAATGTGCACAAAGTGACTGTTACATCAGTGAATTATCAGTGACTATGAATATTATATTTATATGACTTAAAACTTAAAATAGTTAAAAATAGTGAATAACATATCGTATGATAAAACATACTAATACATCTTACATCTTAGAAAACCCACCATACTACCAGTAGAAGAAATTCCACATTTGCAGGTCGCACATGCGTGAGTACATGTAACAAACGCACAAGCACTCTTGAAAACTGTCTGGAGCTCTGACAGGTTTGACAGAGGTGCTTCTGTTTCCTTTAGACCCCAGTGAAGCGTCATATCTTTAAGGGTGTATCAAGGCGGCGGACATTATGCAAATATTTAACATGTTGACGCCGACTGGATGTTTACATTCCTGGCGTTTGCTGTAGTGCAAGAAATTAGGGGAAGGAAAAGAGGGGCTTTTTTATGTATGAAACGGATAAACTCTGGTTCAAGGGGAACTTGATAACTTGATTTATTTTTGATTTCAAATAACAAGAGCCGTTTTCAGAGATCGGTCACCCTGCCTTTAATACAAACACTTAAACATTAATGAAACATAATGAAAGAGATGTTATAAACATGAAAATGTATAGATGTTTGCTTCAATAACATCACAAAACAAATCCGCTTCAAATAGAGGAAAGGTTAAGCATTTTCTGAGGTTTGTAGAAGCACTGCAACAAAATGAACAAAAAACTTCACAGACGCATTTAGACATCAACACTCATCATACAAATCTCATCAATGGTGACAATCATCAAACTAATTCAGATAACAGATCAACTTCAATGCATGCTGGGAGTCATCAATGAGTTTTGTACTATGATGTTACCCAGCATGCATTGCAGCATGAAGTTTTCTTTTGTTGATTGTTGAGTTGCATACACTGATTGATTCTTCATGTCTACTTGATTCATTAGCTTAACCAATATTAAATATATTTAGTTAATTTCTGATGAAATGAAGTCCATAAAACTGCTTTAACCTCACACTGCATGCCTCACAAGATAACACAATCAAAAGTATTTATTTGACTCGCATCATAATAAACTCTGATTCAATTGAATCTTAGCCACAACAAATGCATTATAACACACTGATCACCAAAGAAAACTTTAAGTATAAGAAAACCCAACTAAAGCAAACACTTATCACAATAATGGTGATTTGTTGAAAGTTCAACATTTTTTCAACATTAAAAGCGGATGCAAATGTGATATTGATTCAATGGTTTGTAGCTGTTACAGTAGCTTACTGTCTGTGTAGTGAGGTGAAGGTGACCAATCAAATCAAAGATGACGGTGTTACTGTTCACGTCTTCAGCAGAACGCTTCATGGTGTAAGTGGCTAAACCAATATCCAAAACTTAATATTGAAAGTATTTGAATATTGAATATAATACTTTAATACTGTTTAACGACAGAAATGTTGGACGACTGGCAGTATTAGTCAGTGATGCAAACTACAAAACGCTGTTTTAAATGGGAAATATGTCATTTACGTGATTCATGTAGGCTAATGTAATTCGCAGTTATGTGAGGAGACAAGAGCCGTTTTCAGCATTTTATTATGGATAAGAATAAAAAGAGATTAAACATGTCAACCTAACTCAGCAATTATTCAATAGGTACTCATCCCATCTCACACATTGAGGTCAAACTTGTTCATTTCTCATAGGAATACATTAGCCAACAATTAATGTAAGTAAATTCACTTTCAGTCTAAGAAAATGACAAAATCATTGTCAATTGTGTGGCTTTGAAAGTCTGTTTAGTGTTTATAGGTTGTGGTAAGCCTATTAAAATAAAAAATCTATTTGAAAATGCATTATTTAATAAAAAATTATAATAGACAAACACTTTCTATATTTGTCAGTTTCTTTATTCCTTTGACAAGATCTCCCAAGTGTCTATAAACTAAAATGATTACGTCTTAAGAGAAATTATGTTATCAAATGTTTTGACAATCAAGTAAACAACCACAGCTCTTTACTAAAAGTTGCACCTATTCATTTTGTGTCAGTTGAGTTTGTGTTAGCAGTGTTTACATACTTGTCTATTTCTGCATAATATAATTCTTTAAAATAGAAGGTTTAATTTAAAGGTTGATTTTATAATGCCTACATTATTTGCATTTTGTGTTTTTAAGGTGAATAAGAGACTATTTTTCCTATATATTTCATAATTGAGGATTTCTTTAAAAAAGTCAAAAGAATCTCGTCTTGTCTCGTTCTTGTGAACTCAGTCTTGTGTCTCGTCTCGTCTCGTCTCATGGGATAAGTGTCTTGTCACACCCATAATATATATATATATATATATACACACACACACATACAACAGTATATATCCTGTATATATATTAGATGAGTTTGTGCAGTTATTTAACTAATGAAAAGAAAAATGAAAAACAGAAAATTAGCGCACACAAAAAAAGTTCTCTATTGCAGGAAGTAATAGACACATATAATCTTATTCTTAATTTTAATATGTGGTGCAGATGAAGTTGAGTTGTTGAGATCGAGGACGGCTGATCCAGAGATGATCTCCTCCAGACTGAACCGCTCCAGCTCTGTGTTCACCGCTGCAGTCAGTCAGTTGACACTGAACCCCTGGAGCCCAATTCTGATAGCAGACGATCTCTCCTCGTACCCAGATCCAGAGATTCATGAGACAGTAATAATGTAACCCCATCCACACCTCAGCAGTCGAGGCTTCATGAAGAACTTCAGTCACCATGAGCTGAATCTCCTGTGAATCAACTGAAACCAGATCCACATGATTCTCTTTGCAGTATCTCAGAGCTTCAGTCCAGCTCACATTCTTCTGGATCAATATCAGCTTATCTGAACACACAACAAAACACGAACACCAAAAACTCAATATGACAACAGAAGAAACTCAAACTGAACATGAGAGCAAAACAAACACAACTGACATCAGTTTCATCATCAAACACACACATTGACTTTTATCACTCACCTTCATGACACACAAAGGTGTAAGAGAGACTGCAACCCAAATCATTCCATTGACCTTGAGCACTCATTCTGACCTCTGTACAGAATCCTGCAGGTAAATCACCACCATCAGGTTGACCAGAGTCCCAGTATCTGAAGGTGGAGCTACTGTTATCTGACCAATCCCATGAGTCTCTGAACAGACCAATCCAGACAGATGTTTCAGTATTATTAATGATGTTCTGGATCAGTTTATTGTCAGTCTGGTTCCTCACATTGATCAGATCAGTATGATACTGTCTGCAGAAACTCTGAGCTTCTCTCCATGTTTTACTAGAAGTCTCAATGATGTATGTTTTACTGCTGTCTGTGGAAGAAAATAAACATTTACGTTTTATGATTTTCATTCATTCTTATAATAGATTAGACGTGAATCTACAGAAACTCTTTTCTTTTGAAATTCTTGAACAATGCTTCATTTGTTCATCAGAAGGTGCCGGAAGTGAAGGGGTGATGAGGCAGACACACGGCCTGAAATTATTATTTTTATTGCTGTTTACTTTATTTTAACAATTAATTTGAATTTTAATGCAATTTATCAGTATTCTCAATTAAAAACAGTTTTCATGTTAAACTGAAATTTGAAAATTTTCATTCTAAAACAGTGTTTCAGTCAAGTTGGTTCAGTCAAGTTGGTTGGGTGTTATCTGATGTTTCAGTTTCCCAGTTCAGATATTTCACAGGATCACCCAGAGACCATTTCCATTTATAAACACCTGTTCTCTTCAGTCCAATATAGACAAACACCTTATTATTATTCACAGTGTTGTTCAGTTGTTTATTCACAGTGTTGTTCAGTTGTTTATTCACAGTGTTGTTCAGTTGTTTATTCACAGTGTTGTTCAGTTGTTTATTCACAGTGTTGTTCAGTTGTTTCATATCATTCATGTTGTTGACTGTGGCCAGATCTGTGTAGTTCTCTCTACAGTATCTCTGAGCTTCAGTCCAGTTCTTCATCATGTTTATATAGTGATAGCGGCGCTGAATGCATTCAGATAATGAACAGAGAGCTATGAAAGAAAGAGTTTCAGTCTTTCAAAAAAAACAAAAACTTAACATTGTTGGTAGAGCTAAATTAATCCTTTAAGTTTGGTTGCATTGTCATTTCTCAACAAACTATCAATTCATCAAATTAACTTGACTTTTAATTAATTCAAAAGAGTTTAATTTAGAATAAGCTTATGTAATTTCAACAGTTATATTTTAAAGTGTAATATGCATTAAGGTTTCCAAATGAATTTGATTTAATTCACTTTAAATGTTGTGTATACTGTCATTACAGTATATTTTAGTTCACGTATCTACATATAAGGATATATTGAAGGTTAAATATCACACAAAATTTCAACTAACTGCATTTAATATGAATTAAATCTATCCCAGAATGCAAGCCAACAGGTAGAAACCAATGAATCAATGTAAAAAAATATTTTGCAATGTTAATGTCATTGAATCAATATCACTTTTGCACCCGCTATTAATGTTGAAAAAAATGTTGAAATTTCAACAAACCACCATTTTGATTTAACATTCATTGCAGGTGTAAAAGTGATATCTCAGATAGCAAATTTGTTGCGGCCCAGATTCGGCCCATAACTGACACTTTCATTTGGCCCACATAACGCAAAGTGTCCAGTTTTTATTTTTTAGATGTTCTAAGAATGTTCCCAGCTAACAAACGTCACCATCATAGTATCAGTGTTTCCTTGAGTTGGGCTCTTCACTCTTGATCATCATAGATTAAATCTTTTTATGTGCAGTGGCTGTGTGCTTTTAAAGTACATTTGTGAAGCCAATGCAAATGTGAATCTAATCTTCTGGGTTTGTTTGTTGGTCATTAGAGTCTCCATCATGTTGATTCACTGATGTCTGTGTTGTTAATTCTGAAATTACATTTTAAAATAATTTTTATGCATGAACAAAAGGATTACAGTTATTTGGTAATATTTACCAATAAATAAAATACTATTACTATTAGAATTAACTAATATAATGAAAATGACAAACAGAAAAAAGTTATACAATCCTCATAACAATAAATAAGATTTACTTTATTTTGAAGACAACAATGATCAGTTTTTTTAATGATAGACTACCTAATTACATAAAATTATTTATTAACTTAACAAACATTAATAAACTGATTATTCGTTTTAATTACATATGATACAATTAGTATGCAATATAAAATTAGATTTCCTGCTTAAATATAAATAGTCATATTTGAAGTGGATCAAAAAGGTTTATTTAAAGTTCAACTTTTATGACTACTGTATTTAGCCTAGTTAAAATTCCAAACAGTCTTCCTTGTTGGGAATTCTTTTCTCAGTAGCATCTTTACGATGGAGTTTTGGAGAAAAAAACATTTCCATCCGGCTGCAGTCTCCATCTCACTTTTGAGTTATTTTCAATCCCACAAACCTTCAGTCTCTGCTGTATCTAAAGTGACACCAAAACATCATATTTATGTGTTCACTGTACTGTACAAAAGTCCGTATGCAGTTTAGTTTAACACCTACCAACTGTAAGATGTTCTCCATCACTGCAGGATCATTTACATTCTGACCAGATTTCACCTCCAATCTCACAATCTGCTGTATTGTACCTGTTAGAACATCTCAAGTTGTGAGAATTGGCTGCTGAGAATTTTAGAAAAACAACTTAAAAACTAGTTTACAAATGTATTTCTTTATAAAAGCTCTAAATAAGCTAACATTGTAATTAGGCTTTTTTTACTGACAACGTATACATGATAACAGACGCACATGCAGCACATTACATAAACATGTCTTTTCCATGTTATTTGTTTATTTATTTGTACGTTTTTGACCACACCAGCCTCGATGGTGATACGCAACAAGCTACAATTGATTCTATGATGTGTAAAATGTAACTCTTGAACTTAATTTTTTTAAGTACATTTCTTCGTTTTCTTAAGTAGTTGATTACACGATAAAACTTAATCGATTATTGTTGTTATGGTTCTGCTGTGGATGGTGAGCATGTCTTTGACAACACAGAGGCGGCTGAACGTTACTTTCAGGAACAGATACAGGACGGATAATGTGTAGTTGCCACCTCCTTTAGCCTATAGACGGCGATAATAGACTATTTCATGAACTAAGTTTCTATGCTGGCTCGGTGTGCACCAATCAACATGGTTTACAGATGTTTTTCATGCGCTCACCCTTAGTTGACACGATTGTCTATGCTGGTCTGTTTTTGTGTTCCCTGACAAAAAAAAAGAAAATAATAGACAGTGTAACACTTCCGTCTGTCTCCGTTAACTTTCCACTGACTTCTGAACTACATTCCCCAGCATGCACTGCACACCCGCCATTTTGATTATTATTTGCACCTACACCTCGTTTTGTATACACCTGCATCACATTATCCGGTCACTATTTAAGTTTGCACTTGTTTCTTTTTTCAGTCTTCTTGTCTTCACTGTCACGTTTCTGTACCCCATAAGTATACTTACCGATTTTTTGTATATTACCTGGTTTTGGATACACCTGTGACTTTTGAAATTACCTGTTTTTTGGGCTATAAAACCCCCTTTTTCCTGTAAAGTGCCCCGTGGTGTGGTGTGCTCTTCTATCTTCAGACAGTTATTTTTGGTAATTTATTTTTACTATTATCAGACTTTACTATTCTAAGTGCTACCGTTACTACTGTAATTTTTTTATTTATATAACAGTATCGGAGTGAACTCCACTTAATGGTTTTCCGGAAGTGCTATGCTTTGTTCCTGCAACTCGTGATGGTTTCTATGGCGAGTTTAGGATAGGAGTTTAGGGGCGTTATCTTATAGTCGTTGGCAAACTCTCTGATGTTTCAGTTGTGTTTGTAAACAAATATGCCCCGATTTTTTTACTTCCCTTTTTTCCTCTATTCCAAACTTTGAAATCACCACCCAGTATAAGATGATGAGAGTCTATTGTGTTATTGACCCAAAGTCCGATTGGTCAAATCCTAAAACTTTAGAGCAAACTGCTATGGCAGTGTCAGCATTCATGGATCAGATTGCTCCATGGCGCTATTTTAATCCATCGAAAAAGGAATTTTCTTTTTTCTAATGTTCACCAATCTTACTCGCGTATTGATTATTTTTTCTGTGGATTAGGCTCTTTTACCATTAGTTAGCTCTTCTGACTATTTAGCAATAGTTATCTCTGGTCATTCCACACATTCTCTAACCTTGAATTTTGCCCAAATTAAAGTGAGAACGAACCAGTGGAGGTTCGATTCGGGTTTATTATCAGATGAAGAAT
This sequence comes from Oreonectes daqikongensis, assembly GCA_026939265.1. Classification (NCBI taxonomy): domain Eukaryota; kingdom Metazoa; phylum Chordata; class Actinopteri; order Cypriniformes; family Nemacheilidae; genus Oreonectes; species Oreonectes daqikongensis. The sequence continues at coordinate 915,780 of JAOTQM010000100.1, read as the reverse complement.
TTTGTGAGTATGTCAGTAATAATATTGATGTATTTATTGAGAATAGATCAGAATCCATTTCTCCTTCTTTGCTTTGGGAAACATTTAAAGTAGTAATCCGAGGTCATGTTATTTATAGACTAGCAGCCTCGTGTCTGATTAATCAGATCCATGATTCATCTGGTCTTTTAATTACAAATCCATCTGATATCAATGATGTTCAATGATGCTCTCTGCCTTAGCCTGTGCCTCTTTATCCAGTCGCCCCTCAAAGTATACTACAAATCCAGTAGTATGCTCCTCTCTTAGGATCTGGAGGCAATTCAGACAGCTTTTTTTATTTGCTGCTGCTTCAATCTATGGCCCTATTTGCAAGAATCATTTATTTCTTCCTTCAATCTTAGATTCTGCTTATGTTTCATGGAAAAACAAAGGCCTTGTACATTTATTTATTATTTATTGATTTATTGTTTTTACACCTTTTTCTGCTCTTGCAAAAAAATTCAGTATACCACGATCTAACCTGTTTCGTTTTTTATAAGTACGCAATTTTGTTCTCTCTCATTGTCTGTCCTTTCCAAATTTGCCTGACCCTTCTTTATATGAAAAGTGTTTATTGCAGAAAGATGGGTCTATATCATGTTTCATCTACTCGTTTTAAACGTCAATGGGAAGAAGAACTCGGAAGAAGTTTAGATTTTGAGTGGTGGGAATTAGCTGCTAGCAGAGTTAACTCTTCGTCATCCTGTGCCAGACAAAGTCTGATTCAATTTAAAGTTTTTCATAAAATTCATTTTACAACCGTCAAATTAAGTAAGCTATACCTGGACGTGGATCCCACTTGTAATAGGTCCTCTCTGGCTCCTGCCGACCATATCCAAATGTTTTTCTCTTGTTTAAAATTTGAAGATTTTTGGCATTCTATTTTGATACTTTTTCTAAAGTTTTGAATATTCCCCATTGATCCATGCCCTTTGATTGCTATTTTTGGTGTTCCATCGATTTTGAATGAAAATATAATAAAGTATACCAATGTTTTGGCTTTTGCATCATTGGTAGCTCGTAGACCAATTTTATTACATTGGAAGTCTTCTAAATCTTTCCCCACTTTTTCCTGGTTAGAAGATCTGTTGTCCTTTCTATATATTGAAAAAATTCAAAAAGTTTGCATTAAAAGGTTCCACTCACAAATTTGATAGAAATTGGGGTCCTCTACTTAATCTTGTCAAAAGTGACACCACTTATCTTTGCAGTTATCTTTATTTTTTTTTCAATAATATCATTGGTTCTTGACTGTGTTTTGATATACTTATGTATTTTCTCCATTTGAAACTTTCAATCTTATTCCCCTTCTTGGGGTGGGTGGGGGTTTACTCTGAGGGTTGTGATTGTCTGTTTATGTCCAACCCTTAGTTTGTTGTTAACGGGAAAAAACAAAAAAAGGGAATGCATTGATTCACTTAATTTGTTGTTTATTGAATTTATTCCAATTAAAAAAAAACTGGTCAATGCACATATGTAGAAATGTTTTATTTCAACAAACCACGTTTTTGTGATCAGTGTTTACTTTAGTTACTCTCTTAACCATGTATCCTAAAACACATGAGCGGGTAAAGTCAACCAGATACTGAATCACAAGAGTAAAGACGTCAACTAAAGGAAACACTGAATAAAGTCTGATTAACAAGGTTCGAGATATGTGCCAGAGCATATAATCAGCCAGCTGTCACGCATTAACAATAACCAATCAGCCCAGATGAGCTTTCTATAAATAGACAATTCACCCAACCTGCCTCATCTCTTTTGCAGCATCGACAACTCCAGTAGTCATGTCAGTGATTCCAAACACCAACGCTAAACAGCCCAGCTCTGGCGCGCAGTCTTCACCACTGTGCGCCGGAGCTGGGCTGTTGCTGTGCGCTAGGTGGCGCTGGCATGTTGATGGGAGCAGACGCGTTAGCAAGCAAGCGCGTTTTTGAACGGTTTTAACCCTGCCATTACTCTGCGCCAGAAAGCCAGCCACCTCTTTCACCGGCCTCTTCTTATGCCTCTGCATATCGCACCGTACCCGCCATCGGCAAATGGACGGTCGTCAGTCTGCGGCAGGCCCTCGATAACGCCGACATCAGCTACGCCAGGAGATGTTCCAAGGCGGAGCTTTACAACCTGGACACATGAGCAACGGTCACAGGAGTTTCCTCCATTATCACAGCCACAGCACTTGAAGCCGCAGTTGGCGCGAGGATGCCTCCGCCAACAGCTTTAGTGGACGCTATCTCCGCCCCTGTCTCCCTCACTCAGGTCAAGCCAAATTTCTCATTGGCCACAGCTTCAGCGATGCCGGTCCCGTTTAACGCTCCTGCGATGGAACTACCACCAGTTCCCAACACTGTTCCAGATTTTGGCAGGTGCGGATATAGGTTTATTCACACTCCTCTCTCGCCCATCAGCTGATCGGCAAATTACATACAGCGATCTTTCACTAACATTCAAGAATTCCGCACCTAACCACTCTTGCTTGAGTTCACAGTAGCACAGCGCATCACAGGGACTCCACTTCCATCCATGGAGGACATCCAGAGGAAACGCTGTCTGCGTCGAGCTCGCAGCATTCTTAAGGACTCCTCTCATCCCGCTCACAGACTGTTTTCTCTCCTGCCCTCCGGCAGGCGTTTCAGGTGCCTCCGGACCAGGACTAGCAGACTAAAGAACAGCTTTTTTCCCAGAGCTGTCTCTTTATTGAACTCTGCCCCTCACTGATCCCACTGCCCCTCATATACTACTACACTCTTCTCTCCCCCCCATTGCACACCTGACTTCACTTGTTATTTGCACTAATGGACTGTCTATACATAACATTTATGTTCATTTGCACTACCAGATTCCTCATTTGCACTGCCAACTGTTCATTTACAGTACCGACTGTTTATTATGCATCTTGCACTCCTACACTTTAACTAAATATGCAATAACTTCTTCCACGGCACTGTTACTTAGATAGCTTCTGTCCATAATTTATTTGCACTACTCTATATCCATCGCACTGCTGCTCACCATAGCCTAACTTATCATTGTATACATCCACCTGTAAATTTCTGTTTATAGTAATAGCCATCTGTATATTATGTTCATAATACATATCCATCTGTAAATCTCTGTTTATAGTAATAGACATCTGTATATTATGTTCATAGTATATATCCATCTGTTAATTTCTGTCTATAGTTAGAGACATCTGTAAATCATGGTCATAGTACATTTCCATCTGTAAATTACTTCTGTAATATTTATTTATGTAATTTATGCAACCACTGTATATCCTGCACTTGCTGCTATTGCACTTCTGGTTAGACCTAAACTGCATTTCGTTGCCTTGTACTTGTACATGTGTAATGACAATAAAGTTGAATCTCATCTAATCTAATCTAATTTTCACACCTTACAGATGTAATTTGTTCTGCCTTCCCACATAGAAGAAGGCTCTCCTATGGGGGAGCTCATTTTAATACCTACCACAAGCTCTTTTCAGCAAAGTGCGGAATCCGGATAGCCCAGTGGAACCAGTGCCCTTATTGGGGGGCGTTGGACACTGAGCTACACAACCGGGTATTTCTAGGGGTAGAAATTTCAGTTTGCCGATTTGTAGCTCATATCGGGGTTTTCGAACGGTTTTAACCCTGGCATTACGAGCTTTCCCGATCAAAATCGAATATGTTCTAACTTACAATCAGCGCTCTCTGAACCGGAGACAGTCGACATACCCATTAAAAAAGAGATTGATGCTAAATATATGATCGGCCCTTTTGTAGCTCCCCCATTTCTCGTTTCTCGCATCAGCCTAGCCACACGGAAATTCTCGGAAAAAAAGCGTATTATTTGCGATCTCTCATCACCGCACAATTCTCCCCTCCCGAGCATTAACAGCTTAATTCCACTCGACAAATTTTCTTTGAAAAAAGAGAAAAACCACAAGAGCCGGTGCATCACTGCAACAACCGCCTCCACAGAGGTCACCCTTGTTGCCACAGTAGCCTAACATTAAAAGCCACGCATCACCGCAGTGACTGTCAGAGCAAGGCCCTGGCCTCTACCGTATACGATACTATAGTATTGTCCTTGGCAGGAGCCAGCGCGATGCCTCAGCGATCGCCTTATAGAAGCCATGTTTCCATCATCCGCGCTACTGCAGTAGCTTCAACCACAGAAGCTAGCACGTCACCACAGTGACTGCCTCCGCAGAAGCCCATGCTTCTATCATCTAGGTTACCACAGTAGCCCAGCCACAGGAGCCAGTACGTCACAGCAGCGACCACTTCCGCAGAGGCCTGTGCTTCCATCACGTATGCTACCACAGTAGTATTCGCAACAGGAACCAGTACATTGCCTCAGCGACCACCTCAACTGAAACCTGAAAGGTCACCCCACATGCTACAGGGGCCAGCTCGGCACCACAGCACGGCCACCGAAGGCCCGCGCTGCTACTTGGTAAGTTGCCACAGCAACCTTCTCCTCAATAGCCACCGCATCGCCGTGGCAAGCCCACATGTACATCGTCCAAGTTGCCAGCAATCTCTTATACAGCAGTCAACCAATTGTTGCAAACTATTCTCACTCCTACCCAGCTCCGCCAAACTCCGTCTCTAGACACCTTCTGCCAGACATCAGCCCGATATCACAGCCTCAGGCACTCAGCAAGAGCTGGCATTTCCCACCACCATCCCAGGCAAGCCCTTTCTCTTTTCCCCTCTTCGCCAGGACGCAGGTCTCCAACTCCGCTGCTTTAGGCATCACATTTTGGGAAATATGTGTCTCCAGCGGCTGTCCTGCATATTTTGCATTTTTGGGGTGGGCTTGGGCCGGCCAGGAGCTTCGGGTTTGACAGGAGCCGGCGCGCTTGGAGCCTGCTCCCCGAACAGCACGCCTACGCATACAGACGTAATATTCTTGCTCTGCTTAATCCCGCATTACCAGTGGTTACCTGCGCAGACTAACTATTGAAACACTATTTTGGTTTTTGTTCTTATTGTTGATGTTTTCTTCAGTGATTGTGTTTGTTAACAGCAGGTGTTCATCATCATTAATAACTCAATCATCACTTTATTATCTCATTAACTTGTCCATGTGTTTAGTTGGGAAACATCTAAAATATTCTGTCAGGAGGGCCCAGAGGACCAGGGATGGGAACCACTGCACTAGTACAAGTATACTAGTATAGGCTTTTCCTGTAGCTCAGTGGTTAGAGCATGACGTTAGCAACGCCAAGATCATGGGTTTGATCCCAGGGATCGCACATATCCAGAAACAAATGTATAGTATAATGCAATGTAAGACAATAAAGTAGATACACTAATATTCTAAAAGATTAAGTATGCTTAATAAAATGAAGTTAGATCAGTTTGGTGTCAAACTCACTTGCTGGTGCAGGTGGTGGAGAGGATGGAGGTGCTGTAACACATTTGTAGGACACATTCAGGTATTTGGAAGTTCCAGCACAAGGTTCATGGAAAACTGTATTGTCCACGGCAATGGCACATATGTTTTTTCCATTACATCTGTGACAATGAATACAAAGAATAACAAAAGTATTTTTAAAAATGCAAATAATTTTTACATTTCATATCTCTTCAACGATATCTTCTTACTGAGTGGCCATTACACCAAGTGATGTATCCTCAATGCACTGAACATTTAAGAGAGAGTTTTGTGGTTTTCCAGCAGAACAGGTCGTTCGGTTTGTACGCCCATAATTGGATGAAAGGACTTTAATGATTCTCTGGCCTGCTGATATGAAACAAAAGATGTTATTTTTAATTAAATATTAGATTTGATTTTCTCCAATTAGTCTTATGGTACATGAAAATGCATGAAACCCCAAACCCGAAGAACTCACCACAGCTGAGCTGGGCAGTCATGGTTTCACAGGTCAATAGAACCTCTGATGGAGCACCTTAAAGTAGAATTAGAAATAGCAAATAAGCAGAACTAATGCGACTGTTTTACATTGATTGTCTTTCTCTACTTGTTAAAACGTTTAAGATACGTGAATGTAAAGTTCTGCTAATGTTCACACAATCAAGAAACCGTATGTTATTTAGTGAGAAAGTCAAGTCAAAGTCAGCTTTATTGTCGATTCATGTACAGTACATACATATAGAGGATTAAAATTGTGTTACTCTCAGACCAGGTGCATACAGAACACAGAGTAGAAATATAACAAAAATTATATAAAAAAATACAGATAAATACAGATGCTATATACAGGTGCATCTCAAATTAGAATGTCATGAAAAAGGTCAATATGTTGGCTTGAAATATTTCACTCTGTGTGTAATGAATCTATATAATATATGGGTTTCACTTTCTGAAATGAGTGACAAAAAATATTGACCTTTTTTACAACATTCTAATTTATTGAGATGCACCTGTATATATATATATATATATATATATACACACACACACACACACACACACACACACACACACACACACACACACAATATTACAAGCAGATAAATGTGCAAACCAGTTAAATAAACTTAGAATTTAGAACTTTTACTTGACGAGCAAGTTAATAACATTTAAAGAATATTATTAGAACAAAGTTTTGTACGTTTGTAAGCCCATTCTAATTACATTTCGGATATAATAAACAAATTTTGTAACAGGCCAAGGACATTATTCAACTTGATTAATACCCTTAGTAAACCCTCATCTCATGATGCTTTGGGTTCTGATGAATACTGTAGCTTAAATTCTATTCTGGATAAGTCAACTGCTGTCCACCAGGAATTTCTCAGTAATGCGAAGTTTAGATTTGAGCCGATTGTCTCTGGTCACTCCCTCTCATGTTTATCTCCTACTACCTCACTCTCCACTACGGAGCTCATATTAAGATCAAGCTCCTCTACTTGTCAATTAGATCCTGCTCCTTTTTCTTTCCTGAAACTATGTCAATCTGTTATTTCTGCACCCATGTCTCACCTCATTAATGCATATCTTGCCACGGCTTGATTTCCAGATTCACTTAAAATGGCTGTGATCACTCCGGTTCTTAAAAAACCCAATCTTGATCCCACTGTCTTATCGAACTACCACCCAATTTCAAATCTGCCCTTTATTGCTAAATTACTGGAGAGCACTGTTGCTACCCAGCTTTGGTCTTTCCTAATGGCTAATGATATGTTTGAACCTTTCCAATCTGGGTTCCACCCTTTTCACAGTACTGAAACTGCCCTAGTAAAGGTAGTGAATGACTTATTACTCTCCTGTGACACTGGTTCTCTCTCTATACTTCTGTTACTTGATCTCAGCTCTGCCTTTGACACAATTGCCCATGAGTTACTCATCACTCGTCTTTCTGATTTGGGTATTTCTGGGTCGGCTCTCTCCTGGTTCTCCTCTTACCTCCATGACAGATAATTTTACATCTCAATCCAGAATTCTAGATCTCCCACTGCCCCCCCTGAAGCAAGGTGTCCCCCAGGGATCTGTGCCTGGACCACTGTTATTTATCATATATATATTACCGCTGGGTCGGACACCGCCATGGCCTCAGCTACCATTTCTACGCCGATGATATTCAGATTTATACAACTTGTAGACCATCTTTCCACCACCAAATTGACAAAATTTCTGATTGTGTTGATGAAATGAAAGCATGGCTTAATTCAAATTTTCTTAAGCTTAACATGGACAAGACAGAGATAATTATAATTGGTACCCCATCATCTACCTCTAAAATTCCTTCTGACTTGGCCTGTAACATCACTGGTTCTATGCTCACTCCATCAGTTACTGTCAAAAATCTTGGCATCATTTTTGATTTCTCCCTCTCCTTCCAGTCTTATATCAACAGCATCTCTGCATTTTTTCATTTACGTCGTATTGCCAAACTTCGATCACTCATTAGTTCAAAAGATGCAGAAATGGTTATACATGCTTTTGTTTCATCTCGTCTTGATTATTGTAATGCTCTTCTACAGCAGAACTTAGACACGCACAGACATGAAGAATGAGTGTATGAATCTCAACAATGGTGACAATCAACAGACTAATTCAGAGCAACCGCAATGCATTCTGGGAAACATGAATGAGTTTTGTACTATGATGTTCCCAAAATGCATTGCAGTATTAAGTTGTCCTTTGTTGATTCTCACCATTACTGAGGTTCATACACAGATTCTTGATGTCTGTGTTTTTCTGTGTTCTGTCACAGATTGTTTTATTTGCACTCATATTTCATTCAACTTCTTAGAAATTAAAATGCCACTGCCTTATCTTAAAATGTTATTTCAGGATTAACAACACAGACATCAGTGAATCAACATGATGGAGACTCTAATGACCAACAAACAAACCCAGAAGATTAGATTCATTCGCATTGACTTCACAAATGTACTTTAAAAGCACACAGCCACTGCACATAAAAAAAATGTATTCTATGATGATCCAGGGTTAAGAGTCCAACTCAAGGAAACACTGATCACATGATGGTGACTTTTGTTAGCTGGGATCGTTCTAAGAAAGTCTAAAAATGAAAACTGGACACTTTGCGTTATGTGGGCCAAATGAAAGTATCAGGTTTGGAGCGGATCTAGAATAACTCATTAAAAGAATAAAAGTAAACTGTGGACCAGATTAGGCTCAAATTTAGTTTTTAATTTAATTTATTTGGTGTACATTTGGCTAACATGTGGCATTGCCATGGTTTGCTTGTGGCTCAGATCTGGCAAACAGGAGCGGACCGCCCAAGTGCCATAATTCCATGCCGTATGTGGGCCAAATGAACTGGTCAGTTATGGGCCGAATCTGGGCCGCAACAATTTTGCTATCTGGGAAGAGAAGCGACAAAAAAATCTTAAAAACTTCTTAACTTTAGGACAACCTCACAGCTGTTCTAACTCCACACGTATATGAAATCCAACAGTAGCAATGACATTACAGTAGCCCTGTTACATTGTATATTGTCTATCAACCAGCAATGTTTGATATACAATATCTGATGCACATTTATATTACTGTGGCTTCAGTTAAAAGAAAATGTTTTTATGATATTAGTAACTGAGAATCACACATGAAACTTACTGTACGTGCAGATGAAAGGAAGGACATTTGAGCAGAACTGATCTTCTATCAAACCATCAGAATCTACAGCACCACAAGGTCGATTCAGACCAATCATGTCAGGTTGACCAGTCATCCAGTTTACAGAGGAAGTGTTGACAATTGTTCCATCCGACCACTTCCATGAATCTCTGAACAAACCCATCCATGTTCTATTAAATCCTTGCATCATACTGGTTAGCTGGTCATTCTCAGTTTGACTCCGAATGATGACCAGATCTGTGTGATGCTGTCTGCAGTAACTCTGAGCATCACTCCAATTCAACCGGATATTGTGGACAAAAATAAACCTGTTTGTTCCTGTTTCCTTTTCTGTAATAAGACAAGAACAAAAAGACAGGTTAAGGGCATATCTACACTGTAAACTATTTCCAGATTTTCACTAGATTTTACTGTGGGTTTTAACAATGAAATATTGTATTTTATTTTCTGAGAACACAAACATGAAGTAAAAGTTATATGATACTACTTAAGTGCTTTAGTTGTTTGCTATATGATTATTCCTGAGTTTGTAAAGGCAGCATATATATAGTGGCAAGAAAAAGTATGTGAACCTTTTGGAATTTCATGGTTTTCTGAATACATTTGTCATAAAATGTGATTTATTCTTCATCGAAGTCAAGGGTATTGACCAACATAATGTGTCTAAAAATAATAACACAAAAAAAATTCTGATCTTTCATGTCTTTATTGAACACTCATACAACATGGCAGTGGAAAAAGTAAGTGAACCCTTAGAATTAATAACTGGTTGACAGCAATAACCTCAACCAGGCGCTTCCTGTAGCTGTGGATCAGACCTGCACATTGTTGAGGAGAAATTTGAGCCCATTCTTCCTGGAAGAACTGCTATAGCTCTGTCATATTCTTTGGACGTCTTGTGTATGGCCCTCTTCAAGTCAATCCATAGCATCTCTATTGGGTTGAGGTCTGGACTCTGACTTGGCCACTCCAAAAGGTGGATTTTGTTTTTCTGAAGCCATTCTGTTGTGGACTTGCTCCGGTGTTTTGGGTCGTTGTCCTGTTGCATCACCCACCTTCTACACAGTTTCAGCTGATGTACAGACATTCTCACATTATCCTAAAGATTTGTCTGATATACTTGGGAATTCATCTTCCCCTCAATGATTCCAAGCTGGCCAGGCCCTAATGCAGCAAAGCAGGCCCAAATCATGAGGTTTCCTCCACCATACTTTACAGTTGGGATGATGTTTTCATGGTGATATGCCATCCCCTTTCTACGCCAGATGAAGTGCTGTGTGTTATTCCAAATAGTTCAATCTTAGTTTAATCAGTCCACAAAACATTTTGCCAGTACTGCTGTAGAGTGTCAATGCTGCACACCTAAAGTTTGCAAAAGAGCACAATGTTCTTTTTAGTAAGCAGCGGCTTCCTTCGTGGTGTCCTGCCGTGGATACCTTGCTTGTTCAGCATTTACCGTATTGTAGACTAATGAACAGAAATGTTAGCAAGTTCCAATGATGCCTTCAAATCTTTGGCTGTCATTCAGGGTTGTTTCTTTACCTCATTGATGAGTCTTTGTTGTGCTCTTAGTGTCATTTGGACTGGGCGCCCACTTCTTGGTAGAGTAGCAACAGTCCCAAAGTGTCTCCATTTGTAGATTGTTTGCCTAACTGTAAACAGGTGAATTTCTAAAGTCTTTAAAATAACATTGTAACCCTTTCCAGCTTTATGTGAAGCAACAATTCTTGATCGTAGGTCCTCTGAAAGCTCTTTTTGGCAAGGCATTGCTCACATAAACGTGTTCTTCTTGTGCAGAGCAAACTTCAAAAGTTTGAAAGTTTTTTTATCAGTCAAAGTAGCTGTAGTCCACACCTCTAAACTTATTATCTTAACAAGACTCCAGGTGTGCTAAAACCTGACTCCAATTAGCTTTTTTGAGCTCATTAACTCAAGGGTTCACATACTTTTTCCACAAGCACTATGAGGTTTTTTTGGTTGTTCTCAAAGACATGAAAAATCATAATTTTTTTGTGTTATTATTTTTTGACACACTATGTTTGTCAATACCCTTGACTTGATCAGATCACATTTTATGACAAATTTATTCAGAAAACAATGAAATTCCAAAGGGTTCACATACTTTTTCTAGCCACTGTATATAAAGTGGCCATATGTCATATGCTATGCATATTATCTTAATAGAATACAAGTAAAAAAAAAACTGTATTGTCAGTAAGTAAAAAAGTGTCAAAGGTTCATTTGTCTTTGTTTTTTGCTTACCATCATAGCAAAAAAAGGTGTTGTTTTCAGTGCACTGCACATCTTGCCATTTGCTCTGTTCCATAAAACTGCATTCTTGTTTCCCATTTCCGTTGTTTGGCTCTCCCAAACTCCAAGACGTAAATGTGATATTCTCATCTTGATAAGACCATCGCCAGCTATTGATGTCATTGTACAGTCCAATCCAGGCCAATGAACTCAATTCTGATTGAACTGCTTCTTGTAGACGTGTCCAGTCTTCATTGCTTTGAACGGTGACTAGGTCAATGTGATTCTGTCTGCAGTAAACTTGAGCTTCATCCCAAGTTTTCTGCTCCTGGATCAGAACATACTCACATAAGATGCTCTGGATCAACAGACAGAGTCCTGTTAAGAGAAGTGTGTTGAGTGTATAAGTTCAGTTACAGTTGTGGTATGTTAATGCAATATCGCTCGAGTAGGAGTGTCATATTGCTCTACATCAGCACGGCTGTGATTAGGTCAAAGGCACGAGGTCGAGTCTAGGAGACAATCACAGCCGCTGATGTAGAGCAACTTTACATTTACATTTATTCATTTGGCAGACGCTTTTATCCAATGCGACTTACAATTGAGGAAAACAGCAAGCGATTCGTCTAAGTAAGCAAAATTCACAAGAAGTGCTAGTAAAACAAAGTTTCAGATACAACGTCAAGATAGTATAAGAAAGTATATAGAGAACATTAGGAAAGGAAAATAGAGGTAGAAAGATTTTTTTTTAAATATATTATGAGACAGTTAAGTGCTCAAGGAACATCACACTCCTACTCGAGCGATATGGCATTTATACAACAGTTCGACGGCACAAGTGTGTAGATAAATCACAAACAACGTATGGGACATTTCTGGCCACAATTATCCACATAAAAAATGTGATTGGCTGAAGCTAGAACATGCTCCATTGGTCAAAAAAGGCGGAACTTTCCTGATTGGCTTGAGTAGATAGCAGGCAGAGTCCACCAATTTGTGGATTGTGTGCACGTCTTGACGTTAGAAATGTAACAAAATCCACAAATGCACAACACGATCCACAATCAAAAAAACTTTTTTATTTGCAAATCTCATTTTATTTATTTGTGAATTCCATTCCTTTTTTTGAAACATGTAACATATATTTATGGTTTGCTTTTTGTGCATATGTGGATTTAAAAAACGGATCATAGTATAGTTATTCAGAATAATGCAACAATTCTAACCCCATGCCTGATAGCAAGCAACCTTTGAATCAATACCACTTTTCCACCCGCTATTAATGTTGAAAAAATGTTGAAATTTCAACAAACCACCATTATTGTGATCAGTGTTTGATTTAGTTGAGGTTTTGACTCTGAACTTTCTTCTTCAATGTTTGTATTTGTGTTTCAATAGGAACACTTGTGCATTGATGAAGAAAAGAAGGTTTTAATGTAAGTAGTAAGCAGTAATAAGTTTAAGAGGCTTCTTTAAATTATACTGAGATTTGATTTATTCATAACTGATGTCACCATTGTGGAGATTCATACACTGATTCTTCATGTCTGTGTGTCTAAATTCTATTGTTGGTAATGTTATTATTATTTGAATCCTGTTTTCATACATTTTTCATCAAAATGTACTCCCTAATCCTATAACGTTCTGTCAGAATCAACAACTCAGCACTCAAACCAAATGCGATTAGCAAATCAAGTTACAACATGATGGTGATTTCAACGACCGCCAACCAACACAACATAAATACATTTGCATTTGCATTGCCGTAACAACTGTACTTCAAAAGCACACAGTTACAGCATGTTAAAACATCCAATATGTGAAAGTCAAGGGTCAAGAGCCCAACTAAATGAAACACTTATCACCATGAACCTCTAAGGAACGTTCTCATAGCAAACTTTTGTTAGCTGGGAACAAAGATATATGTTAAATATAAATGGCTCTTATGATTGAGGTTCTGAATTGTTATTTGCCTGTAATGAACTTTATACATGTTTTTGTCTCTGTCGTCTGAGGGCCTGTACTTTCTACAAACTGTCTGTGCTTTGATTAAACTCCTCGTACCATTTCTCAAGGATGCATTGTTGAATAAAAGCCTCTGTTTATGATTATATTAAATTAAAATCAACTGAGATATACCCTTGAGTGTTTGTTACTTAATTGGTTTTCCCGGCGCCATAAAGAGAAAAATTCAGCAGACCCGATACAAAATCCGCTAAAATGCGCTGCATTGCCGTCACTAACAAACCCAATAAAGTTTTTGCAGGCACTACGCGGTCAAACAAGATATGCACAGCTCATGGGTCCGGAGTTCCGGACAATTTTGCTGAGAGTTTTAGGCGACGAGATTACAGAAGACAATCTGTTGACAGAGATACCCTCTCTAAAATTTGATAATGATAAAATTACAGGCAGGGAAACTTTGGAGTCAACAACATGCTTTGCAGAACAAGCACAATTTATTTGCGTGACAAATCCTAATTTACTTACTGTAAACGTATCAGAGATCTAGAATCCGCCAGTGGCTATGTATCGAGACCTGTTGTTAAAACTGAACCTGCAATGGCGAGTGCGGTTTCCCAGCAGGTCTCAAGGCAAAAACACAGAAACCCTTTTTTTGGAGAGAAATCTAAATCACGATCTAATCCAAAATGTATCGCCGCGTGTATATATTGTAATAGGACGGGACACTGGGAAAGAGAATGCAGGAAAAAGCAGTACGACATCAATAATTAATCAAATCAGACGCAATTTTTCAGACGGGCATGGCCACAAATGGTGTCACAGCTCCACAGCCATAGTTTAAGACACAAATGTGTGCGCAACCGGGATCACAGCCGCAGCCACATGCGCAGTCACAGACACAAGTGTATCAAACACAATGGACTCCGAACTAGGGCTGCCTACAGAGTAAACAGACATCTGATGAATCTATGATTAGTCTGTCTTTTAAAAATAATGAATGCACACTGCCTAATATTGAATTATTGGTTGATGGTAAAACTTTTTATTTTTTTAATTGACACAGGTGCAACTTACTCTTCTATTTCTGGCCAACAGTATTCTGGGCCAGTTTCTGCCAAGACTACTCGCTCTGTGGGAATTGATGGGGTCCCAATTGTGTGTCCTATTACACACCCTTTGCCTGTGAAACCTACAACAAAACCTGATTTGAATCTTTTGCATTGCTTCACGATCATACCAAATTCTCCTTTAAATTTATTGGGTACAGATTTGATGCACAAACTTGGAATGGAAATTGTTTTCACTGATTCTAATGTCTCTCTCTTTTTTCCCTCTGCTCTCTTGTTATCTACGGAGACGCAGCTACAGCCGCAAGACTTCTTACCCGCAGAACAGCTAGAACAGACTGAGAGGCCTGATAACTCCCCTGATCTGTCAAGAGTAAACCCCGCCCTGTGGGCGGTACATAAAGATGAAGCTGGGTTGATCAATGTGAAACCATACACGATCTAACTCAAGATTTGAGAAAAATCAATTCACTTATGATATTATTGCCACCTATTGTACCAGATGTTTCCAATGTTATGAATTTCATTCCAGTAGAACATTCATATTTTACTGTTGTTGATCTCTGTTCTGCCTATTTCAGTGTTCCTGTTGACGAGAGGTCGCAGCAGCTATTTGCATTCACCTATAGAGGCACACATTTCACGTGGTCACGTCTAGTTCAGGGGTACGTCGACTCAGCGGCTGTGTTCTCTGCTGTAGTGCACACAACACTCAAGGACATTGTACTCCCACCTGATACAATGGGTCCAAACCAAGGTGAACTATCTGGGTCACGTGCTGTCGAAAGGGGAGAAGCGCCTTTCTGCAGAAAGAGTTCACCTCATTCGCTCATTCCCTGAACCAAAGACTGTAAAGAAGATGCAAAGTTTTCTTGGACTGGTTAACTACTGCCGCTCATGGATACCAGAACGTTAGATAAAACAGATAAACCAACCTCTGTAATGAATTCAGCTGTGATTGCATTACGCGATCTTATAGACTCTATTGACCGAACGAAGCCGGTAGAACATGATTGTTTGGAAGCAATTCAAAATGATACTGCATGTAGGCCTGATTTTTTAGATACGGCCCTAAAGGAGGGGGATGAGCTATTTGTGGATGGGTCATGTTCAAAACCATTTGATGGTGTATATCTATGTGGATAAGACTATCTAAGACTATAAAATGAAATTGTCGAAGCATATGCACTTCCATACAACTCAGCACAAGCAGCCGAACTAGTAGCTGTGATTCGAGCATGTCAATTGTCTAAAGGAAAAAATTTAACCATATATACAGATTCAAAATACGTGCATGGAATTACCCACGATTTTGCGCGAACATGGAAACAAAGAAATTTCAAAACTGCCGATGGTAAACAAATCTCACATTCAAATTTAGTTGCAGAACTCATTGAAGCAACGCAGATGCCTAAACAACTAGCTGTTGTAAAGGTGGCCGGACACGTAAGTGGTGATAAAAAAAACTGCCGTAGGAAACCACTTTGCAGACGAAGTGGCCAAAGATGCTGCAGCAAAAGGTATTCAAAGTCCATACGTATCATGCAATACACAAATGTCTTACATGATGTCGCACATCACTAATCGTGCTGACATAGACATAAAGTTCTTACAGATCCAACCGAGTACGGGTGACATGGAGCACTGGGCTGCAAACGAATGTAAATCGAGTAAAGATGGTATTATACGAGATAGACAAAACAGAATAGCGTTGCCAAAACTTGCACTAATGCCATTGATACGACACTATCACAGAATTTCACATGTGAGTAAAAACAAGGTTATTTAAACTATCAATAAACTGTACTGTATAGCAAAAGTAAGAAACAGTGTTGGACTAATACTCGACTCATGTTTAACATGTACAGATCCACACAGTACAATCAAACATGACCATTACCAGCTCCTAATGCATTGTTTCAGCATGTCAAAATAGATTTCATGCATATGCCAGCCGAAATCTTCAATTAATGCTTGTGGTAACTGATCGATTTTTTAAGTGGTTAGAAGCATTTCCTTGCACTGAAGAAAATGCACAAATTGTTGTAAAAATGTTGGCAAAGGAGATCATTCCTCGATTCGGTATACCAACAGTAATAGAAAGCGATAATGGCACTCCTTTCGCATCACGAGTAACACAGCAGTTAGCTAAAATGTTATCTATGGATTGGCATTTTCATATACCCTATCATCCACAGTCATCTGCGGCGGTGGAGAGGACAAACCAAACTTTAAAAGATCGAATAAAAAAAGCGTGTCTGGAAACAGGCCGGAATTGGGTAGCGGTGCTGTTATCTGAAATAAGAATGACTCCTTCCCCAACCACTAAGCTGTCACCATTTGAGATATTGATAAGTAGGCCTTTCCCAACCCCCTGGGGCAGAGCACGTCTTGGTCTTTGATCGGTGGGAAGGTTTTCCATCCGACTTTAACTGACAAAATCCTGATGCATAAAATTTACCTCACTACTTTGCATTTGCAAAATTTAAACATGTGATCTGAAGCGCGCTCTTTTTTGTCCCGGTCCCTGTCTTTCATGCATATTACATAAACACAGAATACTGGATTTTAATTAGAATCAGATCATTTAAAAGTAGACATTCTAAGCTTTTTTTTTAGATATCTGTTTCATGGTTGTGTGATAAGTATTTGCAGAGCTTTGGATCAGTTTAGTGATGCATTTAAGAAATATGAGAGCGGAGTGGTGACAGAGACGGCTGATAACGCGCCATGTTTATTTTCTTTATTTTACAAAATCACAAGGTTTTGTTAAGATTGTGAGTGTACAGATGTAAAAGTAGACCACTTACAGTTTCTAATAATGTCTTACATATACATGTACACCCATAAATAATGAAGTATTTGAAGTCTCCTGAAGTGAGGTAGCGGCACCTGTCTATATGGATATTAAAGGGAAAGTAATAATATAGAAATAACCGACATAGGAAAATTATGTTGGTTATGAATGTCGGTTTCCATTACTTTTCGATTAATCACACAGCCCTACTATAAACAATACTGTTTCAGTACAGATTCAAAACTTCCTGGCCAGATATCAGGTTTACTGCATGTGCTAAATGTTGCTTTCAATAAAAACACAAAACACTGTGTGTAAAGTTACACACTGACCTGAGAACAGCTGCACATGAATCAGTCTTCCCATTGCTGATGGAAATACAAGATGAAATGAATCTGAAACAGTTAAAAGAACATACCGAATCATGACACACACATTACAATAAAGAAATAAAGTGAATGAACTCACTACAATATAGTACATGATAAACACTTTTTAAATATTAATTTTAAAAAAATCATAATTTTACTTTCATGAACACACAGTAGAGAGAATCAATCTGCACTTACTTCTCTGTCCTGTGATGTCTCTTCTTCATGTACATACTTTACACTTCACTCCCCGAATTCTTTTAATTTCCCTTTTATTCCCTAAACAAATTATTTTGCATGGCGTTCAAGCATTTTTAACAGCCTTTCCTAATGCAAAATATTTGAAAATATTGTCCCTAGAAGGATTTTCATACTGCTTTGTCAAATAAGGCTCTTCATTCAAATCCCATAAATAAACACTGCTAGGTGTCTATGCGTGTCCACACTTTTAATCACGCTCTGTTTGCTGTATGCGAATGGCATTTTACTTTTTTTTACAGTTTATTTACTGTATTAAAATGTACCTGTTAAATTACAACATATTACTGGCAGCTGTGATACTCATTTTGTTTGGGTAACAGATTACCTTAATCTCTTCAATGTATGATTCTATGGTTGCTTGCTATCAGGAAAGTCATAGAAATACTAAAAACTATGAATAAATTACTGGTACATCATGTGTTAACAGGGAACATTGTAGTTTTGTCTCCTAAAGGTCCTGCAAACGTTATGAGAATAAATGTAACGTAATAAACGTAAGTCCTTTAATAATGGTCACCCTAAATGTTCAGAGAACGTCCTGAATGTTCTGTGAAAGTTCACCATATAACGTCCCAACACCCTTAAAAAAACTCCACATGGTGACAATCTCGTAACTTTCTGGGAATGTATTCTACACCAGCAGGGACGTTCTGAGAACATTCTCATGACAAAACATTTCGTAGAAGGATGGACGTCAAGTTTTTGTATTTTTTGTGTCTGATTTGCATTTTAATTTGCCTTTTTTTTTTACATAAATTCAATTTTATGTCAATAAAAAGTCAATTTTATGTCTTTCCAACATCGAGGTGCCCGCTGGGTAGCTGCAGCCCGTTCACACTTTCTTTTCCAAGTGTTTGAGAAGGCACTCACGGTTCTTTTGCAAATGCGTAAATGTAAATGTAATGACTTTTTTATTTATTGTTTTTAGTGTTTTTGTCAGCTAGAATAGTGTTTTTAAAGACAAAATGATTTTGTTCTATTACTAACTGTAATTCTCACAGTGGTGGAGGGTGTGATTTGTCATTTTCACACTTAATATTGCGCATGCCTCTCTAATATCACAGTGTAGTGATCAATTTAATGATGGAGAAATATTGTACCTTTATTATTCGCACATCAAGAATCTCAACAATCTTGCAAGCTCCACGCTGCAATGCTATAACCTCCTATGGATCAACACACCCAAAGTTGATCTTATATTGCGTATGAAAGTGTATTTACAAAACAAACCTCCAATAGGGACAATATAAAATACCCTATAAAGAAATCATCAGCAATAAACAAACACATATTATCCATAAATGTCCATGCACTTGTAGTGAGACAAACAGCGGGGTTTGCTTATTAATTAGTTTCCACGCCTGTTGTGTAGTTCGTCCAATCATAGGGCCCCCCGGAACATATAATAATGGAACGTTTGGGCAGCTCTGGGTGCTGGGGTACCGCTATACACTTGCCCGAGGATCGTCCCTTCTGGTTTTCAAGTTCCGCTTTCTTAAAAGGGGTTGGTTCATAGCTGCGTAACTTACCTACAACTATCTACGGGTTATCTGGCTCGTCACAACTTATCCCCATTGATGTGGTTGTTTTGGCTGGTTGCCACCCATTAGTGGTGGGGGATGTGTGATTGTGGTCTAGCATAAAGTCCTGTGCTGTGGTGATGTTCTTGGTCTGTGTTGGCGCTTCATTAAATTAGTTGCTGTAGCACTAATGATATGAAGGAGTAAGTGCCATTTAATTAAAACCTGTGGGGCAACGTTCTCCGATGCTGCTGCTTTGTCCACACTGTTTGCGTGGCGTGGCTGCTATTGGGATCAGCTTTGTCTTGTCACTCGTGTATCACTGCTGATTTCGCATTGCTTGCCTTTTTGTTTTGTTTGTATGTGTCATGAAGTCTTAGGTTGTTTGTTTTTTGTTTATTATGGAGTTGATTTCATTTTGATTCTTAGTTTGGCACGTGACGATTTTCTTTGTGCCTTTTTGGTTTGTAGTATTTAAGTTGAGTTTTTGTGATTTTCATTTTGATTTATTTTTTGTGTTTGTTTGATTTTGTTTCATGTAAAGAGCATTTGAAGGGGCCTTGTGTTATTCTGGCCCGTTGTAAAAGCTTTATATTTATATTGGATTTTTTTGTTGTTTATTATTGATCCCGCTTCATGTCAGGCCTGTGCAAAGGGTCTGACTGACAACCTCGATCTGTGTAGAAGCGGGTTATTGGTTTTGTTTATTTCAAAGTTTTCAATGTTTCATTTTTTATAGTATATCTTTCGTGTTTATTGTTGTGAATAAGTGTTTATTGGTATATTTTGTGTTACAGGGGTCGAGGCCCAGGACAGGCGGCTAGCCTCGTGTGGTGCTGGACCTTATGTTACTGAGTGCTGTGGATTGATATTTGATCTCACTGTGTGGTTGTGTATGTGGTGTGACCTGTGCACCTGGTGATACGATATTTATGACAAGCTCTAGGCTCAGGGCTAGCTTACCTGCCTCTGGTAAACCTTGTGCTCCGTGTGTGTGTGTGTGTGTGTGTGTGTGTGTGCTATGTGTGTTTATTGCTTATGCTTCGTTGTTGTATGACAGAATATTTTCATTAATTATATTAAATAAAGTTTTGTATTTTTGATATCCACGTCTTTGGCCCTTTCTTATACACTATTGAATCTGTGCTTCCCCTTGTGGGTAACTTTCTAATTCCCTGGTAACAGGGTGGCTTGGTCTGCTACATTCCTCTTGTTTGAAATCTTTTCACATACCGCACTGCCAAACACTGTTCAACAATGAGTATGGAGAGATGAAAGTCCTTGTGGCTTAAGGGAACTACAAGGCTCCTCCACAATCTTCTTTCAAAACTCCTTTTACAAGACCATTAGTTAAAGAAAACATAGCAGGCAACAGAATGACACCACAAAGTGCAGTTAACCAAAGATGCCATCAAAAGCACCACAGGTATAGAAGGTACACCAAACAACAAAGGCATTGAAGTTATTACAGGTAATCACAAGTCCATCTACATTAGATTGGATTTAACTTTATTGTCATTACACATGTACAAGTACAAGGCAACGAAATGCAGTTTGGGTCTAAACAGAAGTGCAATAGCAGCAAGTGCAGGATATATAGTGGTTGCATAAGTTACATAAATAAATATTATAGAAGTAATTTACAGATGGAAATATACTATGACCATGATTCACAGATGTCTATTACTATAAACAGAAATTAACAGATGGATATATACTACGAACATAATGTACAGATGTCTATTACTATAAACAGAAATTAACAGATGGATATATACTACGAACATAATATACAGATGTCTATTACTATAAACAGAAATTAACAGATGGATATGTACTATGATCATAATATACAGATGTCTATTACTATAAACAGAGATTTACAGATAGATATATACTATGAACATAATATACAGATGTCTATTACTATAAACAGAAATTAACAGATGGATATATACTATGAACATAATATACAGATGTCTATTACTATAAACAGAAATTAACAGATGGATATATACTATGATCATAATATACAGACGTCTATTACTATAAACAGAGATTTACAGATGGATGTGTACTATGAACATAATATACAGCTGTCTATTACTATAAACAGAGATTAACAGATGGATATGTACTATGATCATAATATACAGATGTCTATTACTATAAACAGAAATTAACAGATGGATATATACTATGAACATAATATACAGATGTCTATTACTATAAACAGAAATTAACAGATGGATATATACTATGATCATAATATACAGACGTCTATTACTATAAACAGAGATTTACAGATGGATGTGTACTATGAACATAATATACAGCTGTCTATTACTATAAACAGAGATTAACAGATGGATATGTACTATGAACATAATATACAGATGTCTATTACTATAAACAGAGATTTACAGATGGATGTGTACTATGAACATAATATACAGACGTCTATTACTATAAACAGAGATTTACAGATGGATATGTACTACGAACATAATATACAGATGTCTATTACTATAAACAGAGATTTACAGATGGATGTGTACTATGATCATAATATACAGATGTCTATTACTATAAACAGAGATTTACAGATGGATGTGTACTATGATCATAATATACAGACGTCTATTACTATAAACAGAGATTTACAGATGGATGTGTACTATGAACATAATGTACAGATGTCTATTACTATAAACAGAGATTAACAGATGGATATGTACTATGAACATAATATACAGATGTCTATTACTATAAACAGAGATTTACAGATGGATGTGTACTATGAACATAATATACAGACGTCTATTACTATAAACAGAGATTTACAGATGGATATGTACTACGAACATAATATACAGATGTCTATTACTATAGACAGAGATTTACAGATGGATGTGTACTATGAACATAATATACAGATGTCTATTACTATAAACAGAGATTTACAGATGGATGTGTACACTGTAAAAAATGTCCGTGAAATTAACAGGAAAATTCTGTAGTTTTCACTGAGAAAAACGGTTGTCAGAAGACTTCTGTATAAAATACGGAAAAACACTGTAAAACCTGTCAGTGAAATTAACAGTGAAATTCTGTCGTTTTTACGGAAAAAAACACATCGCAAGTTGCAAAAGCTGTCAGTGAAATTCTGTCATTTTTATGGAAAAAACCTGTCACACATTGTAAAACCTGTCAGTGAAATTCTGTCGTTTTTTTGGGGAAAAACACGTTGTAAAAGAGTTTTTAACAATCAGTTTTTTCTCTAAAACCTCACCATTAAACAACTCCACAAACACTATTAACACATTCACTTATTACATCACTGTGACTTTATTTCTGTGGTTCATCTACAAAAGTTCTTATTGAGAATGAACACAAGTGTAGATGTTGATGGTTTTGTTGAGTCACCATTATGGTGTTCAGTGTTTGCTTTAGTAGGACTCTTGACTCTTTGCTTTGTTGTGTTAGATTTTCTTAAGCTGCTGTAACTGTGTGATTAAATCACATCTGTTATGGTGGAGAAAGCTAAGAGAAATTGTCATCATGTTATTTGTTATAAGAGTTGTCATCTAATGGTTTATACATTGTTTTAAAATTATTTTATTATGCTCACTGATGTTATGAATGAGACTGACAGAAAGATATTTTGAGGGACTTTACAACACATTATTTACAGAACTAACTGGACTAGCAAATAGCAATAATAAACCTATTCATCTCAACAATGGTGACCACAAAAACGACCAAATATGATAAACACAAGGCATTCTGGGTACCATCAAAGTAGAAAAACTCATTCATGTCCCCCAGGATGCATTGCGGCATGAAGCTTTTCATTTGATAGTCACCACTGTTGAGATTCATACACTGATTCTTGATGTCTGTGTTTAAAATCAAATGCAGATTTTTCCAAACTGCTCAAAAACTTTTTTCAAATAATGGTTGCTGTTTCTCAAATTTAAGCTCATTCACAACGTTATTAAAAAACTTCAAAACATAAAAAAAATTGCTTCATTGAGTAGTTACAATAATGAAAACCAGACTAAAGCTCCTGTTTACATTTTCTTTTGTTTCTATTTACTATGACGATTATGTTTTATAAAACACACCATAGCATAGCAATCAAAACAAAACTTGTTTAACAAATCGCGAGTGAAAAGCCCAACTAAAGTAAACACTGATCACAATAACGGTGACTTTAAACAACATTCATTGATGTTATGCTTAAGTCCCTGTGAAGCAGAAGTTATGATCGTCTTTATTATTCTGACGTATTTCAAAGTTAAATTGAATATTTAATGAGGAAGAATAGTGGGTGTGGCTCATGTTTTCCTCTGTGAATTGATTGGATGAATAAAAACAGGATGTTCCCGTATTTTTACGGTAGTTTACTGGCAACCACAGCTGCCGGTATTTCTCCGTAAAAACTACGGAATTTTTCTTTTCTGACCGTTAAATGGTTTTTTAGTCACCGCTATGCTGAAGAGTGGAGTCTGTGTTTAAGTCAAAGTCAGGCCAGAAGTTTCTGATGTCATGCTGCATGTTGTTTTGTTTAAAAATGACTGTTGATTATTATAACGAAATAAACGGAAATATGTGAAGGAAATGTAATTTTTTCACTTTTAAGCATTAGGTGAATGTTTTAATTGTATGTAAAGAAATGCTCTCAATATAAAAGACTCAAATGAAATTAATTCAATCATAGCTTGAAGTTCTTGAACTTCATCACTGTTTACGTGCTTTTCCCGTATTTTTTATGGAATTTTACTGGCAACCACAGCTGCCGGTATTTTTCCGTAAAAACTACGGAACATTTTTTACAGTGTACATATCCATCTGTAAATCTCTGTTTATAGTAATAGACGTCTGTATATTATGTTCATAGTACACATCCATCTGTAAATCTCTGTTTATAGTAATAGACATCTGTATATTATGATCATAGTACACTGTAAAAAATGTTCCGTAGTTTTTACGGAAAAATACCGGCAGCTGTGGTTGCCAGTAAAATTCCGTAAAAAATACGGGAAAAGCACGTAAACAGTGATGAAGTTCAAGAACTTCAAGCTATGATTGAATTAATTTCATTTGAGTCTTTTATATTGAGAGCATTTCTTTACATACAATTAAAACATTCACCTAATGCTTAAAAGTGAAAAAATTACATTTCCTTCACATATTTCCGTTTATTTCGTTATAATAATCAACAGTCACTTTTAAACAAAACAACATGCAGTATGACATCAGAAATTTCTTGCCTGACTTTGACTTAAACACAGACTCCACTCTTCAGCATAGCGGTGACTAAAAAACCATTTAACGGTCAGAAAAGAAAAATTCCGTAGTTTTTACGGAGAAATACCGGCAGCTGTGGTTGCCAGTAAACTACCGTAAAAATACGGGAACATCCTGTTTTTATTCATCCAATCAATTCACAGAGGAAAACATGAGCCACACCCACTATTCTTCCTCATTAAATATTCAATTTAACTTTGAAATACGTCAGAATAATAAAGACGATCATAACTTCTGCTTCACAGGGACTTAAGCATAACATCAATGAATGTTGTTTAAAGTCACCGTTATTGTGATCAGTGTTTACTTTAGTTGGGCTTTTCACTCGCGATTTGTTAAACAAGTTTTGTTTTGATTGCTATGCTATGGTGTGTTTTATAAAACATAATCGTCATAGTAAATAGAAACAAAAGAAAATGTAAACAGGAGCTTTAGTCTGGTTTTCATTATTGTAACTACTCAATGAAGCAATTTTTTTTATGTTTTGAAGTTTTTTAATAACATTGTGAATGAGCTTAAATTTGAGAAACAGCAACCATTATTTGAAAAAAGTTTTTGAGCAGTTTGGAAAAATCTGCATTTGATTTTAAACACAGACATCAAGAATCAGTGTATGAATCTCAACAGTGGTGACTATCAAATGAAAAGCTTCATGCCGCAATGCATCCTGGGGGACATGAATGAGTTTTTCTACTTTGATGGTACCCAGAATGCCTTGCGTTTATCATATTTGGTCGTTTTTGTGGTCACCATTGTTGAGATGAATAGGTTTATTATTGCTATTTGCTAGTCCAGTTAGTTCTGTAAATAATGTTGTAAAGTCCCTCAAAATATCTTTCTGTCAGTCTCATTCATAACATCAGTGAGCATAATAAAATAATTTTAAAACAATGTATAAACCATTAGATGACAACTCTTATAACAAATAACATGATGACAATTTCTCTTAGCTTTCCCCACCATAACAGGTGTGTTTTCATCACACAGTTACAGCAGCTTAAAAAAATCTAACACAACAAAACAAAGAGTCAAGAGTCCTACTAAAGCAAACACTGAACACCATAATGGTGACTCAACAAAACCATCAACATCTACACTTGTGTTCATTCTCAATAAGAACTTTTGTAGATGAACCACAGAAATAAAGTCACAGTGATGTAATAAGTGAATGTGTTAATAGTGTTTGTGGAGTTGTTTAATGGTGAGGTTTTAGAGAAAAAACTGATTGTTAAAAACTCTTTTACAACGTGTTTTTTCCCAAAAAAACGACAGAATTTCACTGACAGGTTTTACAATGTGTGACAGGTTTTTTCCATAAAAATGACAGAATTTCACTGACAGCTTTTGCAACTTGCGATGTGTTTTTTTCCGTAAAAACGACAGAATTTCACTGTTAATTTCACTGACAGGTTTTACAGTGTTTTTCCGTATTTTATACGGAAGTCTTCTGACAACAGTTTTTCTCAGTGAAAACTACAGAATTTTCCTGTTAATTTCACGGACATTTTTTACAGTGTATAAACACACTGTAAGAAATGTTCCGTAGTTTTTACGGAAAAATACCGGCAGCTGTGGTTGCCAATAAAATTCTGTAAATAATATGGGAAAAGCATGTAAACAGTGATGAAGTTCAAGAACTTCAGGGCAAAAACTTCAAGCTGTGATTGAATTTATTTCATTTGAGTTTTTTATATTGAGAACATTTCTTTACATACAATTAAAACATTCACCTAATGCATAAAAGTGAAAATATTACATTTCCTTCACATATTTAGGTTTATTTCTTTATTTCGTTATAATAATTGACAGTCACTTTTAAACAAAACAACATGCAGCATGACATCAGAAATTTCTTGCCTGACTTTGACTTAAACACAGACTCCACTCTTCAGCATAGCGGTGACTAAAAAAACATTTAACGGTCAGAAAAGCAAAATTCCGTAGTTTTTACAGAAAAATACCGGCAGCTGTGGTTGCCAGTAAACTACCGTAAAAATACGGGAACATTCTGTTTTTATTCATCCAATCAATTCACAGAGGAAAACATGAGCCACACCCACTATTCTTCCTCATTAAATATTCAATTTAACTTTGAAATACATCAGAATAATGAAGACGATCATAACTTCTGCTTCACAGAGACTTAAGCATAACATCAATGAATGTTGTTTAAAGTCACCGTTATTGTGATCAGTGTTTACTTTAGTTGAGCTTTTCACCCGCGACTTGTTAAACAAGTTTTTATTTGGTTGCTATGCTATGATGTGTTTTATAAAACATAATCATCATAATAAATAAAAACAAAAGAAAATGTAAACAGGTGCTTTAGTCTGGTTTTCATTATTGTGAATACTCAATAAAAAGCAGTTTTTATGTTTTGAAGTTTTTTAATAACTGTGTGGATGAGCTTAAATTTCAGAAACATTTGAAAAATGTTTTTGAGCAGTTTGGAAAAAAACTGATATTGATTTTTAACACAGACATCAAGAATCAGTGTATGAATCTCAACAGTGGTGACCATCAAAAGAAAAGCTTCATGCAGCAATGCATCCTGGGAGACATGAATGAGTTTTTCTACTTTGATGGTACCCAGAATGCCTTGCGTTTATCTTATGTGGTTGTTTTTGTGGTTACCATTGTTGAGATGAATAGGTTTATTATTGATATCTGCTAGTCCAGTTAGTTCTGTAAATCATGTTGTAAAATCCCTCAAAATATCATTCTGTCAGTCTCATTCATAACATCAGTGAACATAATAAAATCAATTAAAAACAGTGAATTAACCAGTAGATGACAACTCTCATAACAAACAACATGATGATAATTTCTCTTAGTTCTTTCCACCATAACAGATGTGTTTTCATCACACAGTTACAGCAGCAAAAGAAAATCTAACACAACAAAGCAAAGAGTCAAGAGTCCAACTAAAGCAAACACTGAACACCATAATGGTGACTCAACAAAACCATCAACATCTACACTTGTGTTAATTCTCAATAAGAACTTTTGTAGATGAACCACAGAAATAAAGTCACAGTGATGTAATAAGTGAATGTGTTAATAGTGTTTGTGGAGTTGTTTAATGGTGAGTTTTTAGAGAAAAAACTGATTGTTAAAAAAAATTTCATTTGAGTTTTTACAACGTGTTTTTTCCAAAAAAAACGACAGAATTTCACTGACAGGTTTTGCAACTTGCGATGTGTTTTTTCCATAAAAATGACAGAATTTCACTGTCAATTTCACTGACAGGTTTTACAATGTTTTTCCGTAGTTTTCTGACAACAGTGTTTCTCTGTGAAAACGACAGAATTTTCCTGTTAATTTCACAGACATTTTTTACAGTGCAGAGATTAACAGATGGATGTGTACTATGAACAAAATATACAGATGTCTATTACTATAAACAGAGATTTACAGATGGATGTGTACTATGATCATAATATACAGATGTCTATTACTATAAACAGAGATTTACAGATGGATGTGTACTATGAACATAATATACAGACGTCTATTACTATAAACAGAGATTAACAGATGGATGTGTACTATGAACAAAATATACAGATGTCTATTACTATAAACAGAGATTAACAGATGGATGTGTACTATGAACAAAATATACAGATGTCTATTACTATAAACAGAGATTTACAGATGGATGTGTACTATGAACATAATATACAGACGTCTATTACTATAAACAGAGATTAACAGATGGATGTGTACTATGAACAAAATATACAGATGTCTATTACTATAAACAGAGATTTACAGATGGATGTGTACTATGATCATAATATACAGATGTCTATTACTATAAACAGAGATTTACAGATGGATGTGTACTATGAACATAATATACAGACGTCTATTACTATAAACAGAGATTAACAGATGGATGTGTACTATGAACAAAATATACAGATGTCTATTACTATAAACAGAGATTTACAGATGGATGTGTACTATGATCATAATATACAGACGTCTATTACTATAAACAGAGATTTACAGATGGATATGTACTATGATCATAATATACAGATGTCTATTACTATAAACAGAGATTTACAGATGGATGTGTACTATGAACATAATATACAGATGTCTATTACTATAAACAGAGATTAACAGATGGATATGTACTATGATCATAATATACAGATGTCTATTACTATAAACAGATATTTACAGATGGATATGTACTATGAACATAATATACAGATGTCTATTACTAAAAACAGAGATTTACAGATGGATGTATACAATGGTCTATGGAGAGCAGCAGTGTGATGGATATCGAGTAGTGCAAATAAATTATGGACAGAAGCTATTTAAGTAACAGTGCAATGGAAGAAGTTATTGCATATTTCAGTTAAAGTGTAGGAGTGCAAGATAAATAGTAAACAGTCGGTACTGTAAATGAACTTTTGGCAGTGCAAATGAGCAGTCTGATAACAATAAAGTCAGGTGTGATAACAATGTTATCAAAATAATAACAAGTGAAGTCAGGTGTGCAATGAGGGGGGAGAGAAGAGTGTAGTAGTATATGAGGGGCAGTGGGATCAGCGAGGGGCAGAGTTCAATAAAGAGACAGCTCTGGGAAAAAAGCTGTTCTTCAGTCTGCTGGTCCTGGTCTGGAGGCACCTGAAACGCCTGCCGGAGGGCAGGAGAGAAAACAGTCTGTGAGCAGGATGAGAGGAGTCCTTAAGAATGCTGCGAGCTCGACGCAGACAGCATTTCCTCTGGATGTCCTCCATGGTTGGAAGTGGAGTCCCTGTGATGCGCTGGGCGGTTTTCACCACCCGCTGCAGTGCCTTGCGCTCTGCAACAGAGCAGCTCCCATGCCAGACTGTGACACAGTTGGTCAGGATGCTTTCTATTGCACAGCGATAGAAGTTCACCAGGATAGCCGAGGACAGCTGATTCTTCTTCAGTGTCCTCAAGAAGAAGAGGCGCTGGTGAGCTTTCTTGACCAGGCTGGAGGTGTTGGTAGCCCAGGACAGGTCCTCCAAAATGTGGATCCCCAGGAACTTGAAACTGGAGACACGCTCAACAGCCATCCCATTGATGTGGATGGTATCATGTGTGCCTCTTGACTCTTTCCTGAAGTCCACAATGAGCTCCTTTGTCTGAGAGGTGTTAAGGAGCAGGTTATTGCTGTTGCACCATGTGGCTAGGTGCTGGATCTCCTCCCTGTAGGCCGTCTCATCGTTGTTGCTGATGAGACCAATCACCGTAGTGTCATCCGCAAACTTGATGGAGTTAAATCCGTTCACAGGCCTGCAGTCGGAGGTGAAGAGGGAGTAGAGGAAGGGGTTTAGCACACAGCCCTGTGGTACACCCGTGTTGAGTGTGATAGTGGTGGAGCAGATTGAGCCTGATCTCACCTGCTGTGGTCTGTTGGTCAGAAAGTCCATAATCCAATTGCATAGGGAGGTGTTAATGCCCAGGTCTTCAAGTTCAGCAATTAACTTTGAAGTCAACAAACAACATACGTGCATAAGTGTTCTTATTGTCCAGATGTGTGAGCACAGAGTGCAGTGCCATGGAAACTGCATCTTCTGTGCTCCTATTGCTGCGGTAGGCAAACTAGTGTGGGTCCAATGTGAATGGCAGAAAGTCCTTCAGGTGTGCCAGGACCAGCCGCTCAAAGCACTTCATGACAATGGGTGTCAGTGCTACAGGGCGGTAGTCGTTCAGGCACTTTGGGCTGGAGTGTTTTGGCACTGGCACAATGGAGGTACATTTAAAGCATGTTGGCACAGCTGCTTGGGCAAGAGACAGATTGAAGATGTCAGTAAAAACCCCAGCGAGCTGCTCAGCACATGCCCTCAGTACGCGTCTAGGGATGTTATCTGGTCCAGCGGCTTTGTGCGCACTGATCCGGCTCAGTGCATTTTAGACGTCTATGGAGGAGAGTGTGATTGGAGGGTGATCAGCTGAGGGTTTGAGCTTGGTGGCAGTTTCTCTATTGTCTCTCTCAAAGCGAGCATAAAAGTCATTAAGCTCGTTCAGGAAGAGGACATCAGTGGTTGCGGGGGTGGAGTGGGTGGGTTTGTAATCACTGATGGCCTGGATGCCTTGCCACATCCGTCGAGGGTCGGAGTTGGAAAAGTGCTCCTCTACCTTTAGCTTGTAGCAGTGCTTGGCCTCTTTGATGCCCCTCTTCATGGTTAGCTCTGGATGTGCTGTAGGCTTGTGCATCACCTGATCTGAAGGCAGTATTGCGTGCCTTCAACAGGAGGCGCACCTCCTTGTTCATCCATGGCTTCTGATTTGGGTATGTGGTGATCTGTTTCTGAGTATACAAAAAGATCAAAAGAAATATACAAATAACAATTCCAAAACAATATATTAATAAACATTCACTTCATACAAATATCACTTACTTTCTGTTAAGCTTAAAACACTTGTTTCCCAACTAGGACCCGCAGTCATTAAGCAAACAGCCAAACCATTGCTGCATCTCAATTCGCCTACTTATACTATGCACTAAAAGTATGTACTGTTTTAGTTATGGAAAAGTATATACATTTTAGTGTG
Organism: Oreonectes daqikongensis; assembly: GCA_026939265.1. Lineage (NCBI taxonomy): Eukaryota > Metazoa > Chordata > Actinopteri > Cypriniformes > Nemacheilidae > Oreonectes > Oreonectes daqikongensis. The sequence continues at coordinate 884,600 of JAOTQM010000100.1, read as the reverse complement.
TAGCAAAACAATACGCATGCACTGGGACATATACTAACAGGAAACGGAAGTGGCCGTTGTTGCCTAGACAACATTGTGACCAATAACAGTCACACACATCAAAATACATTTCTTCTTTCCATTTAAGTATTTATTTGTTCACTGTTTCATATGTAATGTTAACTCTTTAGTTATTTTTATTAATTTAGTGACGCATCAGTTATTTAATTTTATTAATGCAGTGGAGCCTCACTAAACTCCACCTACCCGCGGTGAGTTGTGGGTAGTATCAGCCTTTAGAGTGCGCATTGTTTTTCAGAGTGTACATTTTGAATTTCTACCAAAAGTAGTAGACCATCCGGCAATCTTTGGAATACTATTTTCAACATACTATGATTTGGGACATACTAATTCTATTTTCAAATACTATTTAGGGCATATAGTACGCGAATTGGGACGCAGCACATGCTTCAGTCTCACTAGCTTCCTGTTTCTACTAAAGGCCAAGCAGCTTTAATACCCAACTGTGAACCTCTATAGTCCCTCTAGTGACTTGTCTGACGCTGTCTGTTGTTCAAGAGTGGCTTGACACAAGGAATGCGACCGCTGAAACCCATGTCTTGCATACGTCTGTGTGTAGTGGTTCTTGAAGCACTGACTCCAGCTGCAGTCCACTCTTTGTGAATCTCCCCCACATTTTTGAATGGGTTTTGTTTCCCAATCCTCTCCAGGGTGCTGTTATCCCTATTGCTTGTACACTTTTTTTTACCACATCTTTTCCTTCCCTTCGCCTCTCTATTAATGTGCTTGGACACAGAGCTCTGTGAACAGTCAGCCGCTTTTGCAATGACCTTTTGTGTCTTGCCCTCCTTGTGCAAGGTGTCAATGGTTGTCTTTTGGACAACTGTTAAGTCAGCAGTCTTCCCCATGATTGTGTAGCCTACAGATCTAGACTGAGAGACCATTTAAAGGCCTTTGCAGGTGTTTTGAGTTCATTAGCTGATTAGAGTTTTGGCACCAAGTGTCTTCAATATTGAACCTTTTCACAATATTCTCATTTTCTGAGATACTGAATTTGGGATTTTCAGTAGTTGTCAGTTATAATCATCGAGGGGCAGTTGTGGCCTAATGGTTAGAGAGTCGGACTCGTAACCAGAAGGTTGCTGGTTCGATTCTCAGTACCGGCAGGTAACAACTGACGTGTCCTTGATCAAGGCACCTAACCCCCGTTTGCTCCCCGGGCGCTGCAGTGTTAGCTGCCCACTGCCCCGGCGTATGTGTGTTCACGACTTGAAGTGTGTGTGTTCACTATTCACTGGTTGGGTTAAATGCAGAGGTCACATTTTGGGTATGGGTCACCATATCTGACAAAAAATAGGTCACTTTCACTAAATTAAAAGAAATAAACATTTGAAATATATCAGTCTGTGTGTAATGAATGAAAATAATATACAAGTTTCACTTTTTGAATGGAATTAGTGAAATAAATTAACTTTTTGATGATATTCTAATTATATTACCAGCACCTGTATATACACATACGCACGCACGCACGCACACACACATTACAAGCAGGGATAAGTAAACGAGATAAATATGCAAATCAGTGAAATAAACTTAGAACTTTTACTTGATGAGCAAGTTAACAACATTTAAAAAATGTTATTAGAACAAGTTACAAGTTTTGTAAGTTGGGAACTTCCTACCCAGACAGCACAGGTACGTCTGTAAGATGTCTGCTAAAGATCAGGGGGGTATTACAGAAAGATCGTAACTTGAACTTCTTATCTATTTGGTAACCATGGAAATATCATTTAGGACCAAATTTATTACAGAACAACATTTCCTAAGTGCATTATCTTAACTACAGATAAGAAAGAGGTATAACAGAAGCAACAAAAAAATCTGAAAAACTTCTTAACTTTAGGACAAACAGCTGTTCTAACTCCAAACGTTAATGAAATCCAACAGTAGCAATCACATTACAGTAGCCCTGTTGCATTGTATATTGTCTATCAACCAGCAATGTTTGATATACAATATCTGATGCACATTTATATTACTGTGGCTTCAGTTAAAAGAAAATGTTTTTATGATATTAGTAACTGAGAATCACACATGAAACTTACTGTACGTGCAGATGAAAGGAAGGACATTTGAGCAGAACTGATCTTCTATCAAACCATCAGAATCTACAGCACCACAAGGTCGATTCAGACCAATCATGTCAGGTTGACCAGTCATCCAGTTTACAGAGGAAGTGTTGACAATTGTTCCATCCGACCACTTCCACGAATCTCTGAACAAACCCATCCATGTTCTATTAAATCCTTGCATCATACTGGTTAGCTGGTCATTCTCAGTTTGACTCCGAATGATGACCAGATCTGGGTGATGCTGTCTGCAGTAACTCTGAGCATCACTCCAATTCAACCGGATATTGTGGACAAAAATAAACCTGTTTGTTCCTGTTTCCTTTTCTGTAATAAGACAAGAACAAAAAGACAGGTTAAGGGCATATCTACACTGTAAACTATTTCCAGATTTTCACTAGATTTTACTGTGGGTTTTAACAATGAAATATTGTATTTTATTTTCTGAGAACACAAACAAGACGTAAAAGTTATATGCTACTACTTAAGTGCTTTAGTTGTTTGCTATATGATTATTTCTGAGTGTTTTTTTAAGCAGCATATATATAAAGTGTCCATATGTCATATTTTATGCATATTATCTTAATAGAATACAAGTTAAAAACCCTGTATTGTCAGTAAGTAAAAAAAAGTGTCAAAGGTTCATTTGTCTTTGATTTTTGCTTACCATCATAGCAAAAAAAGGTGTTGTGTTCAGTCCACTGCCCACTGAGCAAAAGCTCCTTCTTATAGACGTCCCCTGAGGAGCCAGAATGAAAGTTTTTCTGACGTCGTTTTCTGACGTCTTCTGGACGTCCAATGTTGACATCCATATGACATCTATAGAAGGTACGAATGTAGTTGAAATGTGGTCGTTGTGGACGTATTTTCAACGTCTTATAACATCAACGCAGACTCATTTTAGACATTATTTTAACAAAAATAAGTGTTACACTATGCATTATATTAAAACATATTTATCAATATCACTTTTGCACCCGTTATTAATGTTGAAATTTCAACAAACCACCATTTTTGTGATCAGTGTTTGCTTTAGTTGGGCTCTTGACTCTTAACATTCATCAAGTTAACTTTCTTTCAATGTTTGTAATTGTGTTTCAATAAGAACACTTGTGCATTGATAAAGAAATAAAGGTTTTGAAAAAGATTTGAAGGAATAGTTTGCTTTATGACAAGTGTTAGAGAATAATACGTTTAAAAAACTTTTTTAAATTATACTAAGATTTGATTTATTCATGATTGATGTTAACATTAAGGTTCACAAATAAAACAAAGTACAGAGACAAAATATCAGAAAACGTTTATTGACAAACTTAGACATCAATGTTCATCATACAAACCTCAACAATGGTGACAATCATCAAACTAATTCAGATAACAGATCAACTGCAATGCATGCTGGGAGTCATCAATGAGTTTTTGTACTATGATGTTACCCAGCATGCATTTCAGCATGAAGTTTTCTTTTGTTGATTGTCACCATTGTTGAGTTTCATAAACTGACTCTTCATGTGTAATTGATTCAACAGTGTCACAGGTTTTTAAGTCACGTGCTCTGTTTGTCGTCTATAAAACTTCTTTAATCTCTTTAAACTGCATCATAACACAGCGTTCACATATTAATAACTAAACACTTAAGAGTTGTTTGAGTGACTTCATAGTGATGAAATCACCAACACTTTCTGATCCAACTGGATCATTGTTTTCTTTGCCAAACACAAATTGGCAGCCAATAAAAACATGACGTTAAACCAAGAGTCAAGAGCCCAACTAAAGCAAACACTGATCACAAAAACGGTGGTTTGTTGAAATTTCAACATTAATAACGGGTGCAAAAGTGATATTGATAAATATGTTTTAATATAATGCATAGTGTAACACTTATTTTTGTTAAAATAATGTCTAAAATGAGTCTGCGTTGATGTTATAAGACGTTGAAAATACGTCCACAACGACCACATTTCAACTACATTCGTACCTTCTATAGATGTCATATGGATGTCAACATTGGACGTCCAGAAGACGTCAGAAAAAGACGTCAGAAAAACTTTCATTCTGGCTCCTCAGGGGACGTCTATAAGACGTCTATAAGAAGGAACTTTTGCTCAGTGGGTGCACATCTTGCCATTTGCTCTGTTCCATAAAACTGCATTCCTGTTTCCCATTTCCGTTGTTTGGCTCTCCAAGACGTAAATGTGATATTCTCATTTTAATAAGACCATCGCCAGCTATTGATGTCATTGTACAGTCCAATCCAGGCCAATGAACTCAATTCTGATTGAACTGCTTCTTGTAGACGTGTCCAGTCTTCAATGCTTTGAACGGTGACCAGGTCAATGTGATTCTGTCTGCAGTAAACTTGAGCTTCATCCCAAGTTTTCTGCTCCTGGATCAGAACATACTCACATAAGATGCTCTGGAGGAACAGACAGAGTCATGTTAAGAGAAGTGTGTTGAGTGTATAAGTTCAGTTACAGTTGTGTTATGTTACAGTTTAACTCCGTTAACCTAATGGAAACAATGGAAACGTTACCGTTTAAACGGTTCATTATTAGAGACCTGGATTGGGTGTGTCAGATAAAGACGACATACAAAATATGCAGTACTATTTAAACAATTATCATCCCTCACATGGAGGATTAAATTAATTTGTGATTTAATCTGTGCATAAAGGATTAAATTTTATGCATAATTGGAGTAATTCTTTATTCAAATATGTATGAAGCACAGTATAACGATTAATAAAACGCAACACAGCACAATATTCACAGTTAAATCAACTCTACTCAGAGTTTATATAGTCCTAATCTACAGAGAGTTAAAGTCAAATCTGTTAATCTGAATTAGTTTGATGATTTGTTGAGGTTTGTACAATGAGTGTTGATATCTAAGAGTATCAGTAAAGTTTGCTGTTTACTTTATTGCACCTCAACTTTATTTGAAGCAGATTGTTTATTTGATCACAGGTAGTATCACAGAAACAAATATCTCTTTCACTAGGCTTCATAAATGTATAAATGTTTGTATTAAACACCATTGGAAGCACTGAAAGTAAAACTAGCTTACTAAAAAGTCCAGAGTCAAGAGCCCAACAAAATCAATCACTGATCACAATAATGGTGATTTGACAAATCAACAATTTTTAACATTGATTCAATGGTTTGTACCTGTTAGTTTGCTCTCTGGGTAGTGTGGGCCCAGTGAGGGCTTCATGACCTGGGGGCTAAGTGAGGGATGCCCGTGCAGGGCCAGCACTAAGGGGACAATATTTTGCCAGTGAGCAAATTCTCAAGGGCCCTGCGCTGACAGCCCGCTGGGGGCCCGTAAAGTGCCTGCGCAAGCTTGCTTGAAGAGTAAAATTTACCTAACTACTTTTCATTTACAAGATGCAAAAATGTGATCTTGATTGATGTGACAATTCTAAATAGACACAAATACAAGACCTTACCTAGTAAAATTAGGGGCTGACTGAGTATTTTCTTGTCTCTAAACATTTTTATGTTGGCTTGCTTATAGGAGACTTGTAACACTAGCTTAGCAAAGAGTTTTATACATTTTGTTAATTTAGCTTTTTGTTAATGGTACCATTTACCATCAGTGAACATCAAAGGCAATTCAGCTTTTGTTTGGCTGTTATAAATGTGATTTAGAAACACAATATTTCAGCTGCACAAAAACACTTAAAAGAAAAATCAAGAGTTAGAGCCTCAACTAAAAGAAACACTGATCACTGTTATGGTTTTTGTTCTTATTGTTGATGTTTTCTTCAGTGATTGTGTTTGTTAACAGCAGGTGTTTATCATTAATGATTCAATCATCACATAATTAATCATCTTCATCATCTCATTAACTTTAACTCTGCTTCAGTGTTACTTTAACTCTCTGTAGATTGGACCCATATAAACTCTGAGCAGAGTTGATTTAACTCTGGGGATTTTGCTGTGTATAACTTGTACACTACGCACTTCAGAAATTGGACTAAAAATGGTCCTGGATTTCTTCTCCAGGACCAACCCACAACACCGGGCTTGTAACATAACATTTAAGTTTTAAATGTTGAGTTTTAAGATTCAAACTTCCTGGCCAGACTGCATGTGCTAAATGTTGCTTTCAATAAAAACACAAAACACTGTGCATGTGTACACACTGACCTGAGAACAGCAGCACATGAATCAGTCTTCTCATTGCTGATGGAAATACAAGAGGAAAAGATTCTAAAACAGTTGAAAGAACATACTGAATCATGACACACATTAAAAATAAAGTGAATGAGCTCACTAGTAAAATATAGTACAGTAAGATAAACACTTGAAATATTAATAAAAACATACTTTTACCTTCATGATCAAACATAAGAGAGAATAAAACTGCACTGACTTCTCTGTCCTGTGATGTCTCTTCTTCACGTACATACTTTAAACTTCACTCCCCAAATTCTTTTAATGTCCCCTTTATTCCCTAAACAAATTGTTTTGCATGGCATTCTAGCATTTCAAACAGCCCATTTTCCAATGCAAAATATTTGGAAATATTGTCCTCAGAAGGATTTTCATACTGCTTTGTCAAATGAGGCTCTTCGTTCAAATCCTACATGTTAAACAAACACTACTGGGTGTCTATGCTTGTTGTTACGAAAACCCCGGTAAAGTCTAGGGGTTTAAACGAGATTGTAACAAAAATTGCTGGACTGACGGTCACTTCAGTGGAGTAACAACAGAAGCAAATTTTCAGGAGAGGGCAGGGCCAACACAAAAAACATGAACTAACAAAAACATAGACAAAGGTTTTCAAAGAAAACGGCACCCTCTCCCTATCACTTCCTAAAAGTATAACAAAGAAAGTATTTACAGAAAGAAAGAATCAATATTATTAAAGTCAAGTTCCCAGCTAACAAAAGTTTGTTATAGAACGTTCCCTAAAGGTTTTTCATGGTTTTGAAAATGTTCTACATTTACATTTACACATTTGGCAGACGCTTTTATCCAAAGCGACTTACATTACATTGTACTATACATTTGTACATTTTGTATAGTAAGCAAGTGGGGGTTAGGTGTCTTGCTCAAGGGCACCTCAGCCGTTACCCGCCAGCCATGAGAATCGAATTGTTACCATTGTTGAGATTAATACACTGATTCTGGTTCTACAACAGCAATCAAGCCATCCATTACACAAGGTCGAGAACAATTACCCCACTTGGTGACACAAAGCTCCACTAAAGCATAGTCCTGGATCAGGACAACGAGTGATGGGCATTTCCGTCAACACCCCAGCATTGCTGCTTCTCCACTTCTCTGTGGATCTCCAATGAGCATCAGCTGGTGCTCAATCGACAGTTCCCGACTGAATGAAAGAGAACTAACAAAAAAGAATAGCAACACACAAAACATCCACTAGGATGTGTCATCCACTAGAAATAAAATACGTCCACAGGACGTAACACTGTCCACACTTAAAGTGATTTAAGAGAGTGTTAAAAGCGACACTGAAGCAGTGTTGAAGATAATGAGCTAATGAAGTGATGATTGAGTATTTAATGATGAACACCTGCTGTTAACAAACACAATCACAATCATAGAATAACCAGAAATGATTGATATATGACAGGGAAAAAAAGACATAGGCCTACAGTATATTATAGGTTAAAATGGATATAAAAAATATCGGCATAACGGATATAATATTAACAATTAACAAATGAAAATAAAATAACATATTGATCAATACAACATGTACATTTAAAATTTGCCATGCTAAGTTGTCCTTGTTACGCTATAGCAACACTTGAAAAAAAATGACTTTCTTATTACAAATGTCTTAAAATTGAATAAAGTTGCAGTTTCTTGATTAACAAAAGGACCTAAGAAAGTTTTGGTTTTAGACAAAACATATTAAATTTAAGTAAATTCGTGCTTAAAACAAGCAAAAAATCTGCCAATGTGGTAGGAAAAAAAAACTTGAACTATGATTAACTATTTTCTTAGTCACTAAATTCAAGATCATTATAGATTTTTTTGTGCTTGTTTTAAGCACACATTCACTTAAATTTGTTTTCAACTAATTTTTTTAGGTCCTTTTGCTCATCAAGAAATGCATCTTGATTCAAGAATTCTTAAATATTTTTACTGGAATTCCAGACAAACATAATAAATAAGAAAGTCATTTTTGCAGTGCACGATCATATCCATTTCACCATTTCAAGTGCTAAAGTTGTATTAATCATGCTCTGTTTGCTTATCATTGCTTGTTGTTTTCTGTTTGCTGTTTTATTACAAGCCTCTAGGGGTAGGTTGCAATAAAGGGCAAGGAGTCTCACCCAGCCGTCAGACCCAACCAGAGGTCACATTTCGGGTATGGGTCACCATATCTGACAAATAGGTCACTTTCAATATAGTGTTTTGTTAGTTTTACTCTTAACCAAGTACGTGTCATTTAAACGTTTATAAAGAATTTAGACAAAATACAATTATTAATGTCATTACACATTTTACACACAATTTAATTAAAAGATTGCCAAATTTGAAATACTTATTTACAGACACATTTTATAATAATTATTATGTAATCTAGTTTAGCAGTCCATGCTGAATTTGCATTTCACAACCTACACCAGCAAAGAATTACTACTTTTAAATGTATTGTGAAGGGACGGGTGCCATGGCTCTATCTTCTATATTTATATATATATATATATATATATATATATATGATTGTGATAGTAAACTTTTATTTAGTAAACTTAAATTATTAATCAGCATTATCCTATATGAAATAGATGTTTTGAGTATGAGTAATATAATTCAATATTTTACCCTTTTCATCTCTGATTATGACAATACAAATTAGAAAGTAGATGTTACTAAAGAAATTCACTGTTGGAGTCTCTGAATGCTTAGGCCTCTTTTCCTGATAGATCATCGTGACTGCAGGAACAACATCTTATCATCAGAATTAAAGACATCTTCTGCTAGCCTTGAGGGGTTTTGTCTGTGTGTGATTGTATTGTTTCAGGAAAGTGAGGACGAGTGGAGAATCACAAGATGGACACAACGACCAGAGACCTATTGGTCTTGTGACACTATTTTAACTAGTTCTATATTGTCTGCCTGTCATTTGGATAATCTATAGGACCAGATGTCTTCTCTCATGACGCTATAGATGTTTGAGAACTTTGTGTTCTTTTAGAAGTAATTATTTATTGTTATACCACGGGGCTGTTGAATGCTTCATTGTGATTGGCTGAGGAACGTTCTACGGGTGTGCATTAACTTTCGGTTAAACGCACACATATGAAGTAGTTCCAAATCTGTCGATCGTATCACTCCGACAAATTTAACTGATCAAATATACAGTAAAGTCCATCACAAACAAATAAAACAATTGAATAGAAAACAAATTTAACATAATAATTAATAGCCTACCACAGGAATTTATTAGCCTAACTGTGATTGCCTACATGTTCTGCTTTTTTCACCTCATGCAAAGAAAGAATAAATGCTACGTTAATAAATAAAGATGGATTGAATAGCTTACTTGTTCTGTTTTTTCACATAATGCTTTTAACTATATGATACAAACAAAGTCATTTATACATCTTGACAATCCTACTTGTGCTGAATGCTCGAGCATTACTGGCGGCTTCGGATGAGAAAATAGTCCCCCACTCACAGTAGCATTATAAGCACGGCAAACATAACAAATGTCTTGAGATCAAACATGTGAAAAAATACTTGTGATGTGGTAACCGTGGTATAAGCGGAATAATTGACTTGGGTCCTTTGAATTCTCTGAAAATAATGCACAGCCCATTTTTTTTATTGCATTATTTTCTGAGAATTCAACGGCCCGTCGTCAATTATTCCTTTCATAATCATGTGATGTTGATTTATCTAAGTAATGATGTAGTTACTTGACTCTGTTAGTATAAATATTGCTGCATTTTGATGTAACAGGAGGTCGGTCTGTGGAACTCCTTGAGAGTGCTGAAGCTGACTTCTGCTGGCAAAACTACAAACAATTGTTCTAAAGTCAATTTTATTTGATTGATTGCATTCCTGACTCCTGGTCTTTATTTTTCACAACTGATCTATGGGTCTTTACTGTAAAATCCCCTACAATTGAAACTATTATGTAACATGATTAAACATAAGTGCAAATCAGGAATTTACTCATTTATGTTCTTTCATCCACACAGAATTGTATGTATATAAAAAGTCTCAGCAGACGTTCTGAATAAGATTCCTCTCCTTTTGTTCACATTCATGTTTTGGTGAGAAGACATTTCCATCTGGCTGCAGTCTCCATGTCAATCCTGTGTTCTTCTCTATCCCATGATCCTTCAGTGTCTGCTTTATCTGAAGAACACAATCAATATCTCAATTTGGTTTTTGACAAACATAGATTCGCTTGTGTCTTCCAGAAACTTCAGATGAATCTCGCCATAAGATTTTGTTCCAGAATAATGACTTTTTAAAGTGTTAACTAAAACACTAAGAAATTAAAGGTACATCAAACTTCTGTCTATTGTAGCACCAGACCACCGGCAAATTGACCACACTGCTGTTTCTTTGTCTTGAGATAGATAACCTGAAGCCATTTTGTAAACATGTTCTGTATTCACAGAATGTGCCTGTACTGCACAGAGAGCTTCATGTTTGTTAAGTTTCCACTCAAATAGTTGAATACTCACCCACAGTAAGATGTTCTCCATCCCTGCAGGATCATTTATATTAAGACCAGATTTCACCTCCAATCTCACAACCTGCTTCCTTGAATCTGTTCAAACATTAAAGCGTTTCATTTATCATTTAACATTAGCCAGAGTTTTGAGACCGTTCCGTGTTAGCATGAGACATTATTTATCAACATTTAGCAGCTAATTCACTTCATACAGAAAAATGATATATGGAAATATACGTAAAACACATGTTCATGTATGGTTTCCACAGATATATATATAAAAACACTTGTTATCTAGTATGTTGTTTTGAACAAAATGTCCTTCTTTTGCCGAACAGTTAATCCACAGTGTCATGCAACAGAATGTGTGACACAGACACAAACACTAGAGGACGCAGTAATACTGTGCTGCAGTGTCAAGAAGTCTCTGCTTATTACCACAAGACGAAGCCAAGATTCATTCTGCACATGTCACAACAGTGTGGCTTCATATTATGAAGCAAAAAATAAGACTGAACCCAGACTGTTGAGAAAGCTGAAAATAGAATTATTGGTTTTTGGCTGAAAGTAAAAAGGCCTTAAATATGCAAATACAAGTGTGCAAATTTCTCAAGAGAACAAAATCCAAGACCATAAAAAGAACTGTATCAAAACCAATGCGGGGTGTGCATTGTCGAAATGTTATTATAAATATTATATCCTATATCAAGTTTGTAATATCATAACAGCAAACAAAATCTGATCAATGTCAGCAGAGAGAAGATAGCAAAAATGGTCATTCTTGGTCACATATAGTATGAAAAATTACAAAAGTACCCCAGAACTCTTTGCTGTCCTACATTCTTCAAAATATCTCATTTTGTGTTCAACAGAACAGTGAGGGCTGATGAGTTGAATCAGAGCGCCAACACAAAAAGCGAAGCGTTCACAACAAGCACACGCAAGACACAAATCTACAGCTTTTCATACTTTATGTGTTCATTTCATACCTTGTGCGATGAGTAAATAGTAATTACATAACACTTACGGATCTCGCAGATGAAAGGAAGTGGATCTGAGCTATCTGACCATCAGGACCTGCAGCACCACAAGGTCGCTTCTTCCCAAATGTGTTAAGTGTTGTAGATTTCCAGTTAATGGAGGACGTGGAGACATTTGTTCCATCGGACCACTTCCACGAGTCTCTGAACAGACCGATCCATGTCTTATTAAATCCTTGTGTCATTTGGACCAGCAGGTCTCTCTCATCTTGAGTGTGAATGGTGGTCAGATCTGTGTAGTGCTGTCTGCAGTAACTCTGAGCCTTACTCCACATCAAACGATTAGAGATGAAAATAAACCTGCTGTTGTTTGCTTCAGTCTCTGTAACAAGGCAAAAAAGAAAGAGATCATTGTTTTACTGGACTTGCTGAGGCTTTATGGGAGCCTAATCTGGTTAAAGTGCTCATACAAAGCAAACATTTATGACTTATCTCTAGCAATACAATTTTCTTATCACTATATTAGAAGTGATATAAAGAGAGCTCAACTAAAGCAAACACTGATCACAATAATGGTAGTTTGATGAAATGTAAACATTTTTTCAACATTAGCTGTGGGTGCAAAAGTGATATTGATTCAATGTAAGTAACATTGACAAATCAACAGTTTTAAACATTGATGCAATGGTTTTTATCTGCTCTCTTGCTATCTAGATACGCAAAGTAAATTTAATTTTAGAAAAAAAACATTAAACCTTAAAGTGCCAACTTGTGCGCAGTGCTGTGTGTTGGTCTAATCCTGTGTCCTCAACACAACTCCACACAATATTTACATTATTGACATGTGTCGGTGCAATTTCTTACCAATGTAGCACAAAATGGATATGTAAGACTGCAAGGTAGATCATTAAACATTTTATCTTCCAGTACAGCACATTCCTGTATTCCATCGTAATTATTGGGGCATCTAGCGCCCCAACTCATAAATGTCATATTTTCATCTTTATAAGACCACCGCCAGCTATTGTACAGTCCAATTCAGGCCAATGAAGTCAATTCTGATTGAACTGCTTCTTTTAGACGTCTCCAGTCTTCATTGCTTTGAACTGTGGCCAGGTCAATGTGATTCTGTCTGCAGTAAACTTGAGCTTCATCCCAAGTCTTCTGCTCCTGGATCAGAACATATTCACATGAGATGCTCTGGATCAACAGACCTGTTTGGAACAAAATCTGTGATTAAAAAACAAGTTGTCATACAGCACACAGGCCAGCAATTCCGTTTTGGTCACACATCACCTCAAGTGTGAGTGCGTGCCTGCGTATTTTGTTTTTGAAATAACCTGCCCCCAGTAAATAATATCTGAACTGCTGCCTCTCAACCTGTTGAATTCACAATGAACTTATATATTACTCACACTGTCCCAGTATGAGAATGATGTCTCGATCTCAAGTGTTGACTTGGTAGCAACATTTTAAGTTGAAGCAGCTTGCTTTTTTGTGAAGCTGAAGTAAAATAAAGAAGCTCATTTAAATAATATGGAGGTTGATTCTTTCATGACTAATACAAACATTCTGATTTAAAAATGTAGAAGCACTGTGACAAAATCAACAGAAAATGTCACTGACACTCATCATAAAAACCTCAACAATGGTGACAATCATCAAACTAATACAGATCAACTGCAATGCCTGCACCATTCGGTGTGTCAATGAACTGTCGTCCGACTTGAACTGCCAAAAAGTACTCCACATTTTTACATTTTGCAAATGCAATTTGAAGTGCTCTCTTTTGATTGGCTTGTTTAAATCCTCATTCGTCTTTTTCACAATCACGAGGTAATTTCCTTCAGTGGGTTGAACAGTCACATCAGGAGTGTGACCAATTCAGAATTATGGGCAGAAGGGCAGAATTATGTCACATATAGACACAAACATGAAAGTTCAAGATATTGCAGGGCTTACTGACTTGAAAGAATAGTTTATAATATTAAACGTGCAAGCACAGATCTAATAAACACCCCTTTTATATTACCAAATCACTTGATTTTCAGGTCGTATCTTATAACTTTGTTTGGTCCGCACCCGAGTGCGATTGCTGTATTCACACCTGCCCAAATGATCCGCACCAAGGAGGAAAACAAACTTGAGTTCGATTCAATCGAAGCAAACAAGACAGGTGTGAATACACCCTTATAATTATTATTTTAGTTTCTGGTTCAGTACTGGTTGGGTCCCTGGCTTAGATCTGGCCCACACACTGATACTCTGAGTCAAATTGAGTGAATGATTCTTTTTCAGTCAACTGATCAGAATCATGTTGTTGATATCACAATCTCACCAGAGATTTGAACACAATCTTCACTTATTAGACACCACTTTCACTTCCAGATGTTTATGAAAGATCTAGTGAGTATGAACAGATGTTTGATCAAGTTTATATTTTATTGAAAATAAGTTTGGTTTGATGTCACAATTATGGTGATCAGTGTTTGTTCAGTAGGGCTCTTAAATTTCATTAAATAATTATTTATCAATTGAGCTTGTGTATTTGTGAAAGAGTTTGAAATTTGACAACATTAATTGTAAAGACTGTCTCATTATGAGTCAGTTGTGCTGCTATGTCAGTGATTTCTTTAAGCTATTCTCTATGGATTCTATTCTATTAAGCTTCAGAACAGGCATGTAAATTGAGAGGAATTGAGACATCAGAACTTGTTGTAAAAAAACCTCAACGACGGTGACAATAGTAAAGTTCTGTAGCAAAATGTATTCATGCTGCAATGCATGCTGGGAGTCATAGATGAGTTGTTAACTATGACGTTATTTTTGTTTTTTCATTTTGAATGTTTATGATATGCAAGTTGTGTTTTAGATGCAGGATATCAAAGCATTTCTTTCTGTGACAGTATTAGAATTCGGAAATCTTGAATTTTCTTGACCAAAGCAACGTGTGTCTAAAGACTCAGTGGTCAGAAAACAAATATCAAACAGTAACGGCTCGCAGCTTAAGAGTAAAGAACCCAACTAAAAGATTCCATAATGGTGACATCAAACAAAACATTAAAAAATATATATAAACCTTTTAACTCGAAATAAGATTTTTCATACACATCTCAAAGTGAAAGTGGTGTCTGTAACAAGTGAGGATGTTAATGGTGTTTGTGGTGAGATTTAATGTGTTCATCTGTTATTTACACTTGATGTTCATGTAAAGTTGTGTGACAGTCTATTTTAGCTGTAGAACACTAAGCAGTGTTCATTTACTCAAAGCAACAAGATGATTTAAGTGAGTCAAGTTGAGTGAACAAATCTTTTTCACATTCACATTTCAAGTGGGCCACATTCATTTTTCTACTCACAATCAAACAGCAGTTTTACTGCATGTGTTCATTTGTTTTTCATAAAGTTACACACTGACCTGAGAACAGCAGCACAAGAATCAGTCTTTCCATTGCTGATGGTTTTACAGTATGAAATGAATCTGAAACAGTGAAGAGTACATACAGAAACATGATGACAAATGCATTTCAATAAAAAACCCAATGAGCTTGCAAGTAAACGTGCACAGCAAAATCCCCAGAGTTAAATGAACTCTGCTCAGAGTTTATATGGGTCCAATCTACAGAGAGTTAAAGTAACACTGAAGCAGAGTTAAAGTTAATGAGATGATGAAGATGATTAATTATGTGATGATTGAATTATTAATGATAAACACCTGCTGTTAAAAAACACAATCACTGAAGAAAACATCAACAATAAGAACAAAAACCAGAACAGTGATCAGTGTTTCATTTAGTGATTTTTATATCAAAGTCAAAGTCAGCTTTATTGTCAATTCTGCCACATGTACAGTACATACAAATGGAGGATTGCAATTGTGTTACTCTCAGACCCTAGGTGCATACAGATAACATAGAATAACATATATCAAAAAAATATATCAAATCACAGATAAATACAAAATCTATATATATACACCAAACAACTTTACAAGCAAGGGATATGTAACCGAAATAATTGTGCAAACCAAAGAAATAATCAACAGTGCAGATTAAATAAACAGCAGCGTAGATGAAATAAACAACCGTGCAGATGAAATAAACAGCAGTGCAGATGAAATAATCAAATCAAATGGTGCAGATGAAATAAACAACAGTGTAGATGAGAAACACTACAGTGCAGATGAAAATATCAACAGTGCAAATGTAATGTAGTGCAAAGCTTATCGGTCTGTATTAAAGTGTCAGGAGAGCAGGCTTGTTTAACTGACTTAGAGGTAGTTAGTTGAGGTGGCTCAGACCACTACTGAAAAGGGGTTGAGCAGTCCAATGTTCCATAAAGTGACAAGTGCGGGACAGAGTATGATGTGGGAAGGGATGGATGGGTTCAGGGTTCAGAGATGCGTGTGGCAAGGGAGGGGAGGGAGGGGAGGGTCGGAAGGGAGTTTAGCTTCCTGACTGCCTGGTGTATGAAGCTCTCCTTCAGTCTGCTGGTCCTGGCCTGGAGACTCCGAAGCCTCCTCCCTGATGGCAGCAGACTGAAGAAGCTGTGTGACGGGTGGGTGGGATCACCTGCAATGCAGAGGGCTTTGCGGGTGAGACGGGTACCAAAAATGTTGTGGAGGAAGGGGAGAGAGACACCAACGATCTTCTCAGCTGCTCTCACTATGCGTTGGAGGGTCTTGCGGCATGATGCGTTGCAGGCGCCATACCACACAGTGATGCAGCTGGTCAGGATGCTCTCGATGGTGCCTCTGTAGAAGGTGCACATGATGGGGGTTGGGGCTCTGGCTCTTCTCAGTTTGCGGAGAAAGTAGAGACGCTGTTGTGCTTTCTTCGCCAGTGCTGCGGTGTTGTTAGTCCAGGAGAGGTCCTCAGTGATGTGCACACCCAGGAACTTGGTGCTGCTCACTCTCTCTACGGTCGCACCGTTGACAGTGAGAGGAGCATTCTCCACGTTCAGAGAGAGATTGTTGTCACTGCACCACCTGGCCAAGTGGCTCACCTCACTCCTGTAGTTTGTCTCATCTCTGTTGCTGATGAGACCCACCACAGTTGTGTCGTCCGCAAACTTGATGAAGAGGTGGGAGTCATGTGATGGTGAGCAGTCGTGGGTCAGCAGGGTGTAGAGGAGGGGGCTAAGTACACATCCTTGGGGGGCCCCCGTGTTCAGTGTGATAGTGCTGGATGTGTTACTGCCGACCCGTACTGCCTGAGGTCTCCCAGTCAAAAAGTCCAACAGCCAGTTGCACAGCGAAGTGTTTAAACCCAGCTGGGACAGTTTGTGAGTGAGCTGTTGAGGGATGATTGTGTTGAATGCTGAACTGAAGTCTATGAACAGCATTCTGATGTAAGAGTCTTTATTGTCCAGATGAGTTAGTGCGGCATGAAGAGTAGTGGCGATGGCATCATCAGTCGAACGCTTGGACCGATATGCAAACTGGAAGGGGTCCAGAGTGGGGGGAAGGACAGACTTGATGTTGTGCATGACCAGCCGTTCAAAGCACTTCATGAGAATAGGAGTGAGTGCAACTGGACGGTAGTCGTTGAAGCAGGATGGAGATGACTTCTTTGGGACTGGGATGATGGTGGTGGCTTTGAAGCATGTGGGAACAACGGCCTGACTCAGCGAGATGTTGAAAATGTCGGTGAAGACATCAGTGAGTTCTGCTGCACAGTCTCTCAGCACACGCCCAGGAATGTTGTCAGGACCCGGAGCTTTGCGTGCATTGACCCTGCTGAAGGATCTCCTCACGCTGTTTGGGGACAGAGTCATCACAGAACAGGAGGTGAGCCTGAAGACAGCTAGGGCCAATCTATCCCGTGGAATCAGAGAGGCCAAGAGACAGTACTCCAGAAGGATATCCCATCGATTCAGCGACAGCAGAGACACTTGGAACCTGTGGCAGGGGATTCAGACCATCACGGACTACAAGCCCCCTCCGCAGACCTGTGACAACAACATCTTCCCCACTGAGCAAAAGCTCCTTCTTATAGACGTCTTATAGACGTCCCCTGAGGAGCCAGAATGAAAGTTTTTCTGACGTCTTTTTCTGACGTCTTCTGGACGTCCAATGTTGACGTTCATATGACATCTATAGAAGGTACGAATTTAGTTGAAATGTGGTCGTTGTGGACGTATTTTCAACATCTTATAACATCAACACAGACTCATTTTAGACATTTTAACAAAAATAATTGTTACACTATGCATTATATTAAAACATATTTATGTCATTGAATCAATATCACTTTTGCACTCGCTATTAATGTTGAAATTTCAACAAACCACCGTTTTTGTGATCAGTGTGATCACAAAAACGGTGGTTTGTTGAAGCTTCAACATTAATTGTGGGTGCAAAAGTGATATTGATATTCGTATTTTTTATGGAATTTTACTGGCATCCACAGCTGCCGGTATTTTTCCGTAAAAACTAGGGAACATTTTTTACAGTGATATAAAGGGGATCATTTCAATCATGTGGTTTTAACAGACACAAATTTGGCAAAATTTATAAATTACAAAAAAAGTCAAACCATTTCATCGCTAAAATTTTATTCTTTATTTATCCAAACAAAAAATGAGGAAACATGTAAAAATTGTATGGTTTTATGGACAAGTACAGAGGAGACTCGTGTAAACTTATTTGTATTTGGAGAACGTACAAGTTAAAACAGACTTAGCACATAAAAATCAGACATCACAGAAAAGATTTGCTCAGGTTGTTTTTAATAATAGAATAGAATGCATAGGTGCAACATGTGTATAGCTACATGAGAGACATCTATCAATAGGCAAAATACATACAAATAATAATTAGCAGTATGGTGGTTTTTCTATGATATGGTAGTTATTTTATATTCACTGTTTATAATTCATATCATTATAATATGCATACTTACTGAATTCACTGATAATTCACTGATATAACAGTCACTTTATGAACACTTGTTATAGGCCAAATGTAGGCCTCAAGTAGAGCACCTGAGAGCACGGAACACGTACTGCACATACGCCATGTACACAGAATATATTTTAATTTGTTTAAATCAGTAACACACACACACACACACACACACACACACACACACACACACACACACACACACACACACACACAGGAAACTTAACTCTAGCTATGTTTACATGGACCATTGTAATCTGACTAAAAGTCCAATCCGAATGAAAATGCTCCAAATAAACATGTCAATCAGATTAAAAATGGCCAAATCGATTAAAATTTCAGTCGGATTGTAAGGGGTGGTTTATGCCGTTTGTAATCTGCTTGATAGAACATGTAAACACTTGATCAGATTGAAAACTGGAGTAGGAAGTTTTGTGCATGTGCAAAGACGTCGCTGGGTCGTACAGACCGGTCCTCTGCCCCCCCATTATTTTAGAGAATATTAAAATATTTTATATGAGACAGAATATTTTAGATGTCTCTCAACTAAACACAAGAACAGGGGTGTATTCCAGAAAGCAGGGTTAATTTATCATCTGTTAAACCCTGAACTCTGGGTTGGTTAACCAAAACCTTGCTTACTCAGGGTATGTGGGTTCCAGAATGCGTTTGAAGAATAAGTTTAATCAAACTTCTGAAAAATCCCCAGAGTTAATGCGCGCTCACAGGAACAACATGAAGACATTGTCGATGGATCGCAGATTTCAGGAGTCACCATGGAAACGGGCAGGAAGCTTAAAGCTTTTGACCGTAAAACAACGCTATAAATCAGAGTTTTTTTCACCGAAGACTTAAATCTGCATCGGTGTATAAACTGCGGGATTAAAAATCATAAAATCCATATTACTTAAGTTATGTTTATAAAACTTTATAACGGTATAGATTATTTATTTAATTAAATATAAAATAGTTCAAATACCCTATGTAGCCTAGCCTATTTTTATATTTAAATATTAAAATATATACATGGCTATCTTTGTTATATAAAGTCTAGATTTGTTGAGATGTTTGTTTTAACGTGTCTACCAGTGTATTTTACCAAAATTGTGTTGTGTATTGGATTACATTGCTAATTGTGTAAGCTGTATTAAATCCCTTTTTTGTTCCTTCTCTGTATGTTCCTTAAAAATACTGAAAACTGACTTTGTATTGTATCAGCTTTATTTTCAACAGTTGCTGATGTAGTCATATAATTGGAGACTCTTTTAATTGCAGTTGTCATAATTTTGGAAAAATGTGTGTAATGCTTTTCAGTAGGCTACACTACACTAATGCAAATGAATGACCATAAAGCATGAAGGTTTGCTGAAATTTAAAATGTTAGGCCCATGGTCACATGTCTAATATGTCATGTAATATACAGTAGGCCTATATCCCTTTCAGATACACATACAGTTTCTTTTTTATTCTTTTTTTGTTGAAGTTGTTGGGTATAAGGCCATGGCTTTTCAAATATTAAATGATGTGTAAAAAGACCAAAAACAGTAATTAGGAGAAAGGCCTTTCAATACTGTAAAAGAGGCTGAGGATCAGAAAAACATTATTAAGAAATAGAAATAGCATAGTCTTTTGATGTAAATTATTATGAATATGAATTAAAGTGATAAAGGTAAATTAAATCTGTGAACACTATGCCATGGGTGAGAATCTAATAAAACTTATACTGGGAATCAGGCCTGCCAGAAACCAAACCTGCTTTGGGTTATAAGTCTATCTGTCTATCCATTACACCACAACTGCCCTAAACTACAGCAAATATGACCTATTTAGAGGGAAAGAGTAATGAGATGCAAATGCTTCAATTGTTCTGAAGTTACAAGAAGTAGGGTATGCATTATGCATAGACTATCATAGACTATATATTATCTTTATATTATTTATATTTTCTTTATGTTTTGTATTTTATAATAATTGCACTAATTACACAATAATCTTTGGAGCTGATTTGACTTACATTTCACTACTGGTTGTATATTTTCTATATAGCTGTGTATGTGATGAATAAAAATCTTAAATCCAATTATATTTAGAGATTTAATAATAAACATAATCAAAAGTAATACAATGTAAGCACATAAAGCTTTAAATTTATTAGGAACAGCTCACATTATTTTATTTAAAGATTATTTTGTTTTAAAAGGTTACAAATCATAAAATTAGCATACTATAAATTGTTGTTGCAATGGATGTGACTGGAAATGTAATTATGCTAATACTGTAAAATTAAAATATTATATGTAATCTGTGTCCACGCCCGTGAACGCAGCCAGAGATGGGCATGTATTTCAAATACAAAATACTTAACCCTTAACATGCACAGGGCCCTTGGGTGGGTTAACACTTAATTTTGGTTTTGTTGAAAGTAATTTAGTTGAAACTCACCATCATGGTGATCAGTGTTTTCTTGAGTTGGGCTCTTGACTTTTAAGTGTTACATTTTTGTTGCATTGTAACTGTGTGCTTTTAAAATACATGTGTTAAAATGATTCAAGTCAAGTGGTGTTGGCTGTTATTTTGTGGTGTGACAAACTGATCTCATCTTGATTGATACTAAAAAAAACAAAATGTCAGTAAGTTTAATTGTATTTTGATGTTCAACAATTTAGAAAACAAGCAGCAAATTTAAATACAGCGGAGTTTAGAATCAAGACTTCTGTGTAGTGATGGGAATTTTGATTCATTTGAGTGATTCGTTCTTTTTCAATTCGTTCACCAAAATGATTCGTTCACTGATTCGTTCAGTGCATTTCTATGAATACGCCAGCAGGTGGTGAAAAAGAGTGTTATGTAACGAACGTAGGCTATTTCTGAACGCAAAACTGATGGCTTTATTAAAATGTGTCTCTAATCTACTCATTAAATAAATAAAATAAGTCTAAATAAGTGGTTCAGGTGACCAAAGCAAAATTTTCTTGCATAATTAAAAAGTTAATTGTTTGGTTCTTTACACATTCATAAATCTGGGATTATGGTAAACGTGAAGTTTATGTATTTTAAATAAAGATGCGTGCACAGTAGCCTACCTGTAACTGTGCTTTGCATCCTACTGATTGCTGAACGAGACTCGCATGCTAAATGACCGACCTACCCTGTACACTGACTCTCGTTCATTTCATTCATGATGGACGATATGTACCAGTTAGTTCAGTTCGTTCACGAACGAGATGACTGATCGCTCATGTTGTTCACGAACGAGAAGCAGCAGGTCCTTTCGTTCATGTACGAACGAGATCTCTCTCGTTCAGACTCAAAACACCAGCTCGTTCAGTGAAGGGCGTATTCGTTCAGTACATTCAACCAATCATATGCTCTGTCAAAGCTCACACTCGAACGCCATTGGCTCTTGCTTTAGACACTCTTTTAAACCAAGACGCTCTGTGCTCGAGGGAGATATTTCAGTGAACGAGAAATATGAGTCATTGCATTTTGTAAACGAGAACGATTCATTCACTTAAAAGATTCATTCAAAACGAACGATTCGTTCACGAACGTAACACCACTACTTCTGTGCCATTCTATCAAGAATCAGTGTATGAATCTCAACAATGGTGACAATCAACAAAAGAAAACTTTATGCTGCAATGCATGCTGGGTAACATCATAGTAAAAAACTCATTTATGAATCCCAGCATGCATTGCAGCATGAGGTTTTCTGTTGTTGATTGTCACCATTGTTGAGATTCATACACTGATTCTTGATATCTGTGTGTGTCTAAACTTAGTTGCAGTTTTAATACATCATGTTTTCACAAGTTGTCTTAGATTTTAAAATACTATTACATCATATTATAAATTCATTATAACATCTTTCTCAGATGAGTTCTAGAAGGTTAGTTTAAAAACCAAGAACATGTGATTAGAGCCTCATTTGCATCTCCATAAATAAAATACTTAAAAAGCAGCTCTATAAAATAAAGCACTTTAAAAGCAGCTCCATAAATAAACTACTTTAGAAGCACACAGTTACAAACATGCCATGCCAAACCTAACACCTAAAAGTCAAGAGCCCAACTCAAGGAAACACTGATCACAATGGTGGTGACATCTAAATTAATAACCCGCCCACGGGCCCTGTGCATGTTAAGGGTTAAGTATTTTGTATTTGAAATGCATGCCCATCTCTGATTGTAAGAACAGCCAGAACTGAAAATGATAGGGTCTGCTCTTTTACAATCTGTAGATTCAGGGTTGTATTTCCGTGAGAATAGCTTATATGCAAAATCTTGTTTCAGTTTGTAGATACTTTGTTAATAATATGAGGCTCCTGCCAGAGGAGGATGGAAATATTCAGTCAGAAATCAACATACATTTCCTTGTTGATTTGTGTTGGAGCTAAAATCTGCAGGACAGTTGTGCTGCAGGGGTTTTATTTCTAAACGTTGAATACGGATCACATAGTCACAGACATGTGCACGCACAATTTCCCACCCACATTTCTGAAAAATAAACTAAATAAATGTGAACCGTATGGACATGTTGGAGGGTCGGTGTCCTGCAGAGTTTAGCTTCAACCCTAATAAAAAAATCAAACCTGACCAAGCTCATAAACATCTTAAAGATCACTAGAAACCCTGAGAAGAACATGTTACTGTATTTCTACTGGGAGACCCGGCATACCCCCTGCTGCCCTATATGTTATGAAAGAGTATGCGAGTGGAGGTGCTACTCTCCTCTGGAACAGTACTTTGGGTTGTCGCTGTGCAAAAGCAGAATGGTGATTGTTCTGCATAATTTTGTGAAGCTAACAGAGAAATCATTCCAGATCAAAGAGCTGACCTACAGGTGACACTTCCGGCCACCAACACAGCACAATAACTTCCAAACAGAAAGATATACAATATGTTACCCAGCATGCATTACAGCATAAAGGTTTTGTTTGTTGACTGCCACTGTTATTGAGTTTAATATGCTGAACCTATATGTCTGTGTGTTTCTTGTCTGCCTTTTGAATTTCTATAGGATTTAATGGTTTAAGAAATTATTCTCAATGTCTCATCTGCCCCAACACTGCTCAGCCTCAAATGTAAAAAAAATTCAAACATCTTAAAAATACAACATGAGATCAGTGAATCACTATCAGCAGAATTCTCAGATCAGGTCCCACTTAAGGAAACACTGATCACTGATGACGCTTCTTATTGTTGATGTTTTCTTCAGTGATTGTGTTTGTTAACAGCAGGTGTTCATCATTAATAACTCAATCATCACTTCATCATCATCTCTTTAACTCTGCTTCAGTGTTACTTTAACTCCCTGAAGAGTGGGACAATAGAAACTCTGAGCTGAGTTGATTTAACCCCAAAGCAGTTGTACTGTATGTGTGCTTCTTGGAATAAACCACTTTGAACCATGTTCTCAGATGTTGTTGTTTTTGCATCAGAATGTAAATCATTCTCACTATCTGCAGACAGACACAGTTTTGCATAAAAGCTCTTCTGTAGGAAAAAGAGATTAAAGAAGAAGACCAATTCACTTTCAGACTTGACAGGTCCTGCAGGTAAACATGCATGGTTTTTTTTAATTCAGTGATTTTCTTCTATTGTATTTATTATTCATGCAAGCTAATTCACTTTATTTTTTAACTGTGTTTGATTCAGTATGTTTTATTTCCCACTGTTTCAGATTCATTTCATACTGTAAATCCATCACCAATGGAAAGATTGATAAATTCGCTGCTTTTCACAGGTCAGTGTGTATAATTTGAGTAGTAATAACCCGGCTAATAAAAATATGTTCATAAGAACCGTTTGCTATCGATCACATGAATTTAATGTTTGAAATGTTTCCAGACAGGGCTTAAGCCCAGACTAACTTAAACTTAAATGTTTGAAGTGCCTTGATCGAAAATAACTTGAACTGAGATATCTTATAATATATCAGTGTGATTGTTTTAGTAAAGTATGTTTTTAAAAACCTACAAAAGCTCTTATCAAGAATTAACAAAGGTTTAGATCAGAGTTCCTCAACTCGTACCCTGGAGAGCCGGAGCACTGCAGAGTTTAGCTCCAACCCTGATCAAACACCCCTGAGCAAGCTCATCAAGGTCTTCATGATCAAAGATAGGCATGTATTTCAAATGAAAGTGACCTATTTGTCAGATATGGTGACCCATACCTGAAATGTGAGCTCTGCATTTAACCCAACCAGTGAATAGTGAACACACACACTTCAAGTCATGAACACACATACACCGGGAGCAGTGGGCAGCTAACACTGCAGCGCCCGGGGAGCAAACGGGGGTAAGGTGTCTTGCTCAAGGACACGTCAGTTGTTACCTGCCGGTACTGAGAATCGAACGGCAACCTTCTAGTTACGAGTCCGACTCTCTAACCATTAGGCCGCAACTGCCCCACAACAATATATTTAACCCTTAACATGCACAGGGACTGTGGGTGGGTTATCACTTAAAGGAACACTCCACTATTTTTGGAAATAGGCTTATTCTCCAACTCCCCCAGAGATATTCTTGCGTAATAATCAAGGAAATTTGCTGCTGTAAATGGCCGCAGCAGACGCAGTGATATCACCACACTTGCTGCGCGGCCATGTTTACGCAGCTATTATTGCTACTCTGTATCAGCCTCCTACACTGTAAAAAATGTAAAAGATTATTTACTGGTGTGAAAACATTTCCATCTGGCTGCAGTCTCCATGTCCACACTGTAAAAAATGTCCGTGAAATTAACAGGAAAATTCTGTAGTTTTCACAGAGAAAAACTGTTGTCAGAAGACTTCTGTATAAAACACGGAAAAACACTGTAAAACCTGTCAGTGAAATTAACAGTGAAATTCTGTCATTTTTACGGAAAAAACCTGTCACACATTGTAAAACCTGTCAGTGAAATTCTGTTGTTTTTTTGGAAAAAACACGTTGTAAAAGCTCAAATGAAATTAGTTTTTAACAATCAGTTTTTTCCTCTAAAAACTCACCATTAAACAACTCCACAAACACTATTAACACATTCACTTATTACATCACTGTGACTTTATTTCTGTGGTTCATGTACAAAAGTTCATGTGACAGGTATTTTTTTTCGTAAAAACGACAGAATTTTACTGACAGGTTTTACAACTTGTGACGTGTTTTTTCCGTAAAAACGACAGAATTTCACTGACAGGTTTTACAGTGTTTTTCCGTATTTTATACGGAAGTCTTCTAACAATAGTTTTCAGTTTTTCTCTGTGAAAATTACAGAATTTCCCTGTTAATTTCTGTTAAGTTTTAAATTAACATTGACACTCTTTTCTATGTTTGGATCACACCTTATTCTCAAACCAAATAATAATAATCATATGTTGGATGTTGTGAGGATGCCTTCTGCAGATCTGGGAGCAAAAGAAACCAACAGAGTCAGGAGTAAATCTGGTTCTTAGCTCATTTTATTGTTCAGAAGCATGGCTTTTTATATGGCACAAGAAAACATCTGGAAGTTATCATATGTCCAGGGTCCTATAGTATGACCAAATAAGGTGGGGCCATCTTCTTACAACAACACATAAAAAATGACCGCTCACCCTAAGACCCTTACTTAGGAGGGCCTGCTGGCTCCCAAGGCTATACATTGTATGCGGGGAATCCAAAATCTAACAATTTCACAGACATTTTTTTACAGTGTAAGATCAACAGTGTTTTCTTTAATTAATTGTCTGCATTTTTAAGTTTTCATTGTCCCCTAATGTGGTCTTACTCTGTGATTTTAATATTCATGTGGACTGTGCAGAGAATTCATATACCAGGGAGTTTTTATCATGTTTAGATGGATTTGGCTTTCAGAATCAGAAAGAGCTTTACTGCCAAGTGTGCTTACACACAAGGAATTTTTCTTAGTGACAGAAGCGTCCAGTGCACATACAGGTTAAAAAAGTGACGAGGCACAGGTAACAAAAAAGTAAAAACAGTTTATTTATGTACCTACTCAATCTAAAGGCCACACATGCTAGATTTGGTCTCCTGCTCAGGGGTGGTTCCAAATAACTGCATTACTTCTGCCTTTCATTGTCTGATAACATGCTTGTTTCTTTTAATGTTGGGATATCAGAGTTCACTTTAGAATGAATCATAAATAATCATAAAAGTTTACTTCCAAAGTGAACTATCCCTTTAAAGGTGTCCTCGTATATAAATCACACTTTTTCCGTATTGATGTGCTGTTAGTCGTCCATATCATTGCTTTAATCTCTATAAACTGCATCATAACACAGTGTTCACATATTAATAACACAACACACTCAAGAGTTATTTGAGTGACTTTATGGTGATGAAATCACCATCACTTTCTGATCCCACTGGATCAGAAACTTAAACAAAAACTGATCACCATAATGGTGACATCAAACCAAACAATGATTTTCAATAAAACATTAACAGAATAAAATGTGTTTATTCTCAATAACATGCTGCAATAAAAGTGAAGATGGTAATGATGTTTGTGAAGTTGTTTAATTCTCCTCTGGTGAGAGATTTAATGGGTTTTTTTTTTCAGTTGTTGTGTTTCATTTGTTTGTTCTTGTCGTTTCTGTGTTTCCATCAGTGTTACTGTGTCTATTATCATTTCATTAACTCCAACATTCAGTGTCACATTTACCTCCCTGTAGTATGCACACTAAGCAGTGTTCACTTCATCTGGGCTAACCCATGTGGGGCCTTCATGGAACCTGCAGACAAAACTGGCTGAGACAGCCCACATTAAACCCATCTGGGCCCCACATGACTGTTCTGGCTGGGGTATGACATCATACAGGGCGGAATTTCTTATATGGGTATTTTTTCCTGCAACAAGGCATGCACACACAACAACCAGGGGTGTGTTTCCTGAACAATGAATTATTAAAAGTTGAATTATTGAATGATGTTTCATTCTTTCACAAGTTTCTTCCTATGTCCCTCCGCCCAGGGATTGGACAGTGGCCCTTTAGGACTGAGTTTGGGCACCTATATGACATACATTTACATTTACATTTACATTTATTCATTTGGCAGACGCTTTTATCCAAAGCGACTTACAATTGAGGAAAACAGCAAGCGATTCGTCTAAGTAAGCAATATTCACGAGAGGTGCTAGTAATACAAGGTTTCAAATACAACGTCAAGATAGTATAAGCAAGTATATAGAGAACATTAGAAAAGGAAAAATAGGGGTAAAAGTATTTTTTTTTTTTTTTTTTTTTTTTTTTTATGAGACAGTTAAGTGCTCATGGAAGAGGTGGGTCTTCAGCTGTTTTTTGAATTGTGAAATTGATCCAGCAGTCCTGATGGAAACAGGAAGATCATTCCACCAGCCGGGAACGGAGAAAGAAAATGTCCTTGAGATGGATCTCATGCCTCTCTGTGAAGGAACAATGAGGCGCCGCTCGTTTTCAGACCGCAGACTTCTGGAGGGGATGTAGGTCTGTAAGAGAGAGTTGAGGTAGATGGGTGCTGTGTTAGTGGCTGTTCTGTAAGCAAGCACCAGTGCCTTGAACTTAATGCGTGCCGCTACTGGGAGCCAGTGTAGAGAGATGAGCAGAGGTGTGACATGTGCTCTCTTGGGCTCATTGAAGACCAGGCGTGCAGCAGCATTCTGGATCATTTGCAGAGGTTTGAAGGCACAGGCTGGGAGACCGGCCAGAAGAGCATTACAATAATCCAGTCTAGAAATGACAAGTGCCTGGACGAGAAGCTGTGTTGCATGTTCTGTTAAGAACGGTCTGATCTTTCTAATGTTGTACAATGCAAACCTGCATGACCGAGTTGTTTTAGTAACGTGATCCTTAAAAGTCAGCTGATCATCCATGATTACCCCAAGATTCCTGACTGAAGTCGATGGGGTTATCTTAGATGGACCAAGTTGGATGGTAAGCTGGGGCTGTTCTGACGGGGTGGCAGGAATGACGAGGAGCTCAGTCTTGGCCAGGTTGAGTTGCAGGTGATGATCTTTCATCCAAGAAGAGATGTCAGCCAGGCAGTCGGAGACTCGTGTGGCTAGCATGGAATCGTCTGGATGAAATGAGAGGTGAAGTTGAGTGTCATCAGCATAACAATGGTAGGAGAATCCATGTGCTTGTATGATGGAACCCAGTGATGTGGTGTATATGGAGAAGAGCAGAGGTCCAAGAACCGATCCTTGTGGGACCCCGGTGACTAGTTGGTGTGATTTGGACACTTCACCTCCCCAAGCTACCTTGAACGACCTATCTGCGAGGTAGGATTTAAACCAGGAGAGTGAAGTTCCAGTGATGCCCAGTGACGATAGGGTAGACAGAAGAATGTGATGGTTAACCGTGTCGAAGGCTGCAGAAAGGTCTAAGAGAATGAGAACAGATGATTTGGACTCAGCTCTTGCCCTCCTTAGGGCTTCTGTAACTGTTAGTAGGGCAGTTTCGGTTGAGTGACCGCTCTTAAAGCCTGACTGGTTGGTGTCCAGCCTGTTGTTTTGGGTGAGGAAGGTAGACACCTGATTGAAAACAACCCGTTCAAGTGCTTTAGCTATGAACGGAAGGAGAGAAATGGGTCTATAATTCTCCAGTAGGGAAGTGTCATGTGTGGGTTTCTTAAGCAGCGGGGTTACCCGGGCCTGCTTGAATGCAGTGGGAAAAATTCCTGTATTAAGAGATGTGTTAATGATATGAGTGAGCGATGGTAGGAGTGTGGGTGAGATGGCTTGTAGTAGATGTGAGGGGATGGGGTCTAACGGGCAGGTGGTTGGGTGAGTAGAGAGCAGAAGTTTAGAGACATCATCCTCTTTAAGAGGAGAGAAAGAGGAGAGAAGATGGTCTGCTGTGTGTATGTGCGATGTGAGATCATTGATGGGTGGAGCTGAAAATTGTCTGCTGATAGACCTAGTTTTGTCTGTGAAGTAGCTGGCAAAGTCATTAGCCGTTAGGGAGTTAGACGGAGGTGGTGGAGGGGGACAGAGGAGAGTTTTAAATGTTTTGAAAAGCTTGTGGGAGTCTGAGGCGCTGCTAATTTTTTCATGGAAGAATGCAGATTTAGCAGTGTGAATGTCTGCAGAGAAGATAGAGAGTGAAGCTTGATACTTACAGAGGTCAGCGATGTCTTTTGTTTTGCGCCATTTCCTTTCAGTCGCTCTGAGTTTAGCCCGGTGTTCCCGGAGGGTATCGGACAACCAGGGACTGGAAGGAGTAGCACGTGCTGGCCTGGAGGAAATAGGACAGATAGTGTCTAGACACGAGGTTAGTGTTGTGAGAAGTGTGTCTGTGGCAGAATTAACATCTAGTGATGCAAAGTGTGTGAAGGATGGAAGGGAGGTTTCTATGACAGATGAAAGATGGACAGGAGAAAGGGAGCGCAGATTCCGCCTAAATGAGACTGGCAGCGGAGTTGGTGAGTTGCGGGAATGCAGTATTAAATTAAAAGTGATGAAAAAGTGATCAGAGACGTGCAGAGGTGTAATCAAGGTGTTCTCTGTATCACAGCTGCGTGTGTAGATAAGATCAAGTTGGTTACCTGACTTATGGGTACCTGTGGTGGGGACTAGTTGGAGATTGAAGGAGGTAAGCAGTGAGTGGAAGTCTGAGGCATAAGGCTTCTCTAGGTGGATGTTGAAATCCCCAAAGACAAGAAGCGGCGAGTCGTCCTCAGGGAAAGACGAGAGCAGCATGTCTAGGTCTTCTAGAAATTCGCCCAGTTGACCTGGAGGGCGATAAATAACTACAATGTGGAGTTTTAATGGAGAAGTAATAGTTACGGCATGGAATTCAAAAGAATTGGTGTTGACTACGGAGGGGTAGGTGGAGAACTTCCAGTCTTTGGAGATGAGAAGACCGGTGCCACCACCTCTCCCATGCTGGCGGGGAGTGTGAGAGAAAGAGAAATTACTAGAGAGAGCTGCAGGGGTTGCTGTGTTCTCAGAAGTAATCCAGGCAGATTGACAATTCCAGAGACCAATGGAAAGAGAGAGTGGAAGAGTAGAAGAGGTACAGATAGTGCGAAGGTTGGCGGGATTGCTCCGCCTTCCTCTGGTGAGAGAGTGTCGTGGGCGAGAGACCACAGGAATGAATTGGAAACACATGCTGTGCGAGTGAGTATAGAAAAGGCGAAAAAGAAAGTGAGAGAAACCAGTAAAAAAAAGGATTTTTTTTTAGATAAGATACTACTGTGCGTTGTCGGTTTCGTTGCTCGGTTGAGTCGCGCAGGACGAGTCGAATGGTCTTTACCTCGTCGGTCTTGAGTCGCGCAGGACGAGTCGAATGGTCTTTACCTCGTCGGTCTTGAGTCGCGCAGGACGAGTCGAATGGTCTTTACCTCGTCGGTCTTCACGCGAGGAGGGCTGAACGCTTCCGCTGACGCTTCCGCGCCAGCGCCTCTATCTGTATTAAATGGGTTGCTAATCACGTAGTGAGTGGGAACAGCTGCCCGTGCGTTTCAAATTAGCAAGACAAAGCCTAAATGAACACGCAATGGCTCAAGTCGAATCTAATGCTGGACTCTTCCGGACTTAAGTGCTAATTTATCCAAAGGTGAAAAGCTTTCCTGTAATCTAAAATCAACTAGCTGCAAACAACACTCCAAAGCACCATAGACTTATAAGGAAAATAGATCAGAGAACGAAATAATTCTCACTACTTAGCAAATATATCACCTATGCGTCATACAACAGAAACATATAATATACACCGAACACTTACGCGTGCGCTCTTGCCGTGACTACAGACTACTCGCTTATCCTGGCAATGAGCTGTGAGCCCGCAGTTTAAATAGCTACTCCTACAGTCGCTGCCCGTGCGTTTCAAATTAGCAAGACAAAGCCTAAATGAACACGCAATGGCTCAAGTCGAATCTAATGCTGGACTCTTCCGGACTTAAGTGCTAATTTATCCAAAGGTGAAAAGCTTTCCTGTAATCTAAAATCAACTAGCTGCAAACAACACTCCAAAGCACCATAGACTTATAAGGAAAATAGATCAGAGAACGAAATAATTCTCACTACTTAGCAAATATATCACCTATGCGTCATACAACAGAAACATATAACAGCAGATGTTAATGTAGACATCAAATAGATTTAAATCTCACAATTTTCTTTCAACAGGACTCGGTCTGTTTCTTCAGAGCATCACATGTCAGTATGTTCTGATCCAGGAGCAGAAGACTTGGGATGAAGCTCAAGTTTACTGCAGACAGAATCACATTGACCTGGCCACCGTTCAAAGCAATGAAGACTGGAGACGTCTACAAGATGCAGTTGGACCTGCATTGACTTCAGTGATCTGGACTGGACTGTACAATGACATCAATAGCTGGCGATGGTCTTATCAAGATGAGAGTTTAACATTCGTGACTTGGTGTTCTGCTGAGCCAAACAATGGAAATGGAAAACAGGAATGCATTTATATTATCAGTTGTGGGTTGGGGGATCTGACATGCTCTTTTGCATATCCCTTCATTTGCCACAACGGTAAGAAACGATACCAACACCTTTCAATAGTATCAATATTTTGTAAATTACTAAAATACGAACACACTTTGAATACTACTTAGGGCACTAACAATTGATAAGTCTTGTTTTTCAGTAATCAACATGGATTGTGAACAACAAACATAATTTAAATAAGTCTGCTGTCAAGTATTAAAATCATCATCTCATTCCTTTATGAAGTAGTGGACAGCACGCTGATGTAGTTTATAAGTGCCGTCAGTGTGTAAGTTCACATTCTGATTTAAACAGATGACTAGAATTATGGCAGAAACGCATTTGTTTACATTGAACTGAGTTTTGCGCAAAAAAACTTGTGGATACCGCTGAGGTTAGATACCGCTAAGCACCATGAAAAATCATTCTCGACACGCTTTCATGAGTTTAAAGTACATAAACATTTATTGACATGATGTGACAACAATCCATGCTGATTGCAAAATTGAGGAAGACATTTAAGGACTCAAAGTAAGTAAATATACACACTGTTATCGCTTCCAAATATACACGCCTAAAAGACCGCAACTCGGAAATGCATTTCCAAAGTACAAAATTAAAGTCAACTATTGTGTTTTGGAAATGCACTTACACTGGAAGTCATGAATGAGTTTTGTAATATGTTGCATCCGAGCATGCACTGGAGCATAAAAGTTTTTTCTGTTGATTGAAAAATAATGGAGCACTTTAGTAACAAGCAGATAAGTTGAATCAGAAGTGTTTAAACAGGGAGACGTGCATGCGTGTGTGTGTGTTCACAGGTTACTGAACAACTGCAATGAACAACTTTATTCTCATCTTATTACAGAGAATGGAGCAAACAGGTTTGCTTTAATCTTTGATGTGATGTCCTGGCCTGATGCTCAGAGTTACTGCAGACAGCATCACACAGATCTGGCCACCATTCGAACACAAGCTGAGAATGACCTGCTGCAGCAGATGATGATGACGCAAGGAATTGATAGAGCATGGACTGGTTTGTATCGAGACTCGTGGAAGTGGTCAGATGGAACAAATGTCTCCATGTCCACCATCACCTGGATGACGGGACAACCTGACTTGACTGGTCCAAATCGACCTTGTGGTGCCGCAGATCCAGACGGTCTGATGGAGGATGTACTCTGCTCAGATATCCTTCCTTTCATCTGCTTTACTTGTACGTTTCACGAGTGATTTGTAGCCACATATCTTACATCACTGTGTTGAAAATATTCAAACTGGGTCAAACACTTTTTTACTCTGGGATTTCATCTACTTTGCATTGTGTACATAACAAATGCACTTTAAAACCTCACAGATACAGCATGGCAAAAAAATCCTACATTTGAGAGTCAAGCATCAAGAGCCCAACTCAAGAAAACTGATCACCATGATGGTGACTTTTGTTATCTGGGAACGTTCTTAAAACAAAAAATTAACATTTTGCATGTTTTTAAAACATTTTCAAAAACATGAAAAACCTCTAAGGACTGTTTTTTTAATTGTTATAAGACCATTCCTTAGAGGTTATTCATGTTTTTGAAATTGTTTTGAAAACCTTTGTTAGCTGGGTAAATACAGGCACATTTTTATTTTTGAAATCTAAAAGCACAAAAAGTTTACATTTAATTGCAGGCAGATTATGTAACTTGTTGAATTTTGATTAGCCAATTTTTTATTTAGTTTAAATGTTCATTAGCCAATAATAAATACTTGTTTTAACAGATCCAAAGAAGCACATTGTGAGATTTGAGATGAAATCTGGTGTGAATGTAAATGATGCTGCAGTGATGGAGAACATCTTACGGTCTGTGAGTATAAAACTATTTGTGTAAAAAGTGAAACACATACAGTGGTACAGATTACTCATACAGATATTAAATTAAAAGACTGAGAGACACACCAAGGCTCATGCGCAACAAAAACAATATAAACAAAACAGATCACAAAGCAATAGACCCACAAAAACAAATTAAGCCAGGACTTTTTACACTCAGATAAACAAGGTGTGATACTGATTCTTAATGTCTAATTGATTTTACAGTTTTACCATTTTTTTATTATATTTAGTTATTTTTTTATAACATTAATCTCACACTGTAGTGCCACACAACCCACCCATATTAACACCAAAAAAGGATCCAAAGTATTGGTTTGACTCACATCACAATAAGCTCTGATCCAACTGAATCTTATACTTTGCCACAACAAATGCATTTTAACATTGATGATTAAAAAAACATAAGTTTAAAATAAAAGAGTCAAGAGCCAAACTAAAGCAAACTCCGATCACAATAATGGTGTTTTGTTATAATTTCAACATTAATAGCGGGTGCAAAAGTGATATTAATTCAATGCATTTAAGATTTGTCTGTGTCATCTACTGCAAATTTAAATACTGATTATTAAATAATGGAATTGATTTGATAAATAGTGGAGTGGTGACTTGGGACTCATTTTGAAAAATAAATCAAGTTATTCAAGTTTTTTGTTGTAAAGTATCAGTCGTGTTGTTAATGCAGACAGAATAAGTGTGTGTATCAGCAGTAATGAATGATCGATTGTGTTCTTTAGATAAAGCAAAAACTAAAGGATCATGGGATAGAGAAGAATACAAGATTGACATGGCGACTGCAACCAGATGGAAATGTTTTCACATCAAAGACAGGATCATAATGAGAACTTTAAGAAGAAAGGCTGTTGAAAACACTTATTTGAAATACACGTTTTACGTGATTTGCAATTTAAAGCCTCAGTGAAATTGCTATAACCTTAGATTTTTAACAGAAAATGATATATTGTAGCAAAACAGCTCTGTTGTGTTTTCTCAGTTACATTTTGATAATAACAAGTGCATTCACACTTCCCATTGTAAAGATTAATTATGCCAATAAAATGTTATTAAAAATTTATTGACTGTAAAATGCTGCTGTTGTGGTAAATCATTCTCCCCTCCCAACATAAAGAAAGAAGTCTTGCAGACGAGGGTTCCAGATATCAAGAAGTCAAACTTTATTTGCTCGAGCCAACAAAGTGAGATGCACTGAGTACAATACCTAACACATCCAAACTTACAGTGTTTTACTTCATGTTTTATGCAGAACTTTCAGGGCGTTTTTACATCACCCACCAATCATATTTACATGATGTAATTCTTCACCAATCATATTTCACATGATGTAATTCTTCACCAATCATATTTACATGATGTAATTCTTCACCAATCATATTTACATGATGTAATTCTTCACCAATCATATTTACATGATGTAATTCTTCACCAATCATATTTCACATTATGTAATTCTTCACCAATCATATTTACATGATGGAATTCTTCACCAATCATATTTCACATGATGTAATTCTTCACCAATCATATTTACATGATGGAATTCTTCACCAATCATATTTCACATGATGTAACCTTTTTCCCATTAGTTCGTCCCCTTAGCACCTGCAACCATTAAATCTTAGTCTTCCTTTGTTAAAATCTAACTGTGGCCGGCACTGTCCGGAATCATGCACTTCTCCCCAATCCTTTTCAATGGCACCTTATCACGTATCCTTGAAGCATGATTCTCGCTGACTCTGGATTTCATGCACTTAGCTCAATGTTATCTAGTGTGTGTGTGTGTGTGTGTGTGTGTGTGTGTGTGTGTGTGTGTGTGTGTGTCTCTGTCTGTGTGTGTGTGTGTGTGTGTGTGTGTGTGTGTGTCTGTCTGTCTGTCTGTCTGTCTGTCTGTCTGTCTGTCTGTCTGTCTGTCTGTCTGTGTGTGTGTGTGTGTCTGTCTGTCTGTCTGTCTGTCTGTCTGTCTGTCTGTCTGTCAGTCTGTGTGTGTGTCTCTCTCTCTGTCTGTCTGTCTGTCTGTCTGTCTCTGTCTGTCTGTCTGTCTCTCTCTCTCTCTCTCTCTCTCTCTCTCTCTCTCTCTCTCAGCAGAACACTGTCCTCCTTAATCCTTATGCACAAACATACCTACCAACAAAATGTCTTTTGGCATTACTCAATATAACAAATATGCTCTAAAAAGCAGCCAGAGTAAAATAAGTCAAACACTGTAGAGTCGAGAGCTTGACTAAAGCAAACACTGATCAACATGATGGAGACTTCAAATGACAAACAGAGAGTTGTGCGGTTACATTTTCACCTCATCATGAGTATTCTCTTTGTGACATCACTGTGACATCAAATTGTTGACTGGGTGGACATTAATGCATTTAATTTTAATGGATTATTATACATGTAAAATTTGGAAAATGACCTGCATTGGTAATGAGAAGGGATAAGGTCATCTACACAGCGTGACGAGAAAATTACGTTTTTAACTGGAAAAAGTACTTTTTTAACTTGTTAGCCATTTAAAAAGTACTAGTAGATGTTGAATTCTTCATTTTTGTTATGCATTAATATTCTGTCAATTATTATTTTTATGTAATTTGAGAACGTCTAGTAGAACATTCAGGATTATTTTCAGAATATTTTAATTTTACTCTGTTTAAATTACAACATATAGCACACTCAGACAAATCAGGATGCATTACAGTTTTGAGAATTTCAGCAGAAAAAGCAATAAAATACAGAATTAATTAATTAATATGAATTAATGTCAAAATTAGGTTTTGTCCAAGGTAGAGAACACAGTTATCTTTATTATGATAATTTTTTTGTTATCAAACTGTTTGTTTTATCATTCAAATCTTTACTACCATGATGTTTTTGTGGTTTTGTGAGAATGACCCCCTGTAGTTATATCTGGCAAACAGTTTTATTGTTGATGTTTTATGGTTATTTCATAAAAGAATAACTTAACTTAAAAATATAATTTAGTAATATTAAAACTAAGTCAATACAATCATTATGAATGTCACAATTAATGAGTGTGGTGACATCACATAATATGATCAAATCTTTATTTAAACAAAATATACTAAAATTACAGGACTATGTGCAAACTAGACACACAAAGACATCATGAATCTGTGTATGAAACTTAATAGTGGTAACAATACGTGGGCAGTTGTGGTCCAGTGGTTAGAGAGTTGGACTCATGACCAGAAGGTTGCTGGTTCGATTCTCAGGGCTGGTGGGTAACGGCTGAGGTGCCCTTGAGCAAGACACCTAACCCTCACTTGCTTACTATACAAAATGTACAAATGTATAGTACAATGTAATGTAAGTCGCTTTAGATAAAAGCGTCTGCCAAATATGTAAATGTAACAATAAACAAAAGTAAGCTGCATGCTGGGATTTATTTTTATTCAAAAGTCATTTGAGTGACTTCATAGTGATGAAATTACCAACACTTTCTGATCCCACTGTATCATTGTTTTCTTTGACAAAACAAATGTCTTTGAACACAAATGGGCAGCCAACAAAAACATGACATTAAACCAACAATCAAGAGCCCAACTAATGCAAACACTGATCACAAAAAAGGTGGTTTGTTAAAATTTGTTGAGTGCAAAAGTGATATTGATTCAATGACATTAACATTGACAAAGTTTCCAACCTTGATTCAATGGTTGCTTGCTATCTGGGAATTGGCATTAAAATAAATATGTTTTAATATAATGCATAGTGTAACACTTATTTTTGTTAAAATAATGTCTAAAATGAGTCTGCGTTGATGTTATAAGACGTTGAAAATACGTCCACAATGACCACATTTCAACTAAATTCATACCTTCTATAGACGTCAACATTGGATGTCCAGAAGACGTCAGAAAAACTTTCATTCTGGCTCCTCAGGGGACGTCTATAAGAAGGAGCTTTTGCTCAGTAGGTACTCAAGCTGATCGGGAAAGTTCCGCCTTTTCTAGCTTCAGCCAATCATGAAGCTTTAGGGGTCAAACATGGCAGTCTATAATGCATGATGTACTAAGAAATGAGAATAGCCTCTTCTTTTCACTACTCCGTAATGATACCAAGCAGCTACTTGCAGCTATTACATTTTTTTACAGTTGCAACTGGTAATAGCATCATCTGATATTTTGTGTTTAAATATAAGATGGTAACACATCAAACTCGTTGTGGATGCGTTGTGAGTGTATCTTACACATGACTATTTTCGTCAAGTTTTTTAAACTGTTGCCAGAATATGGCTTTAGAAGTCATATTCCCTCTGTGCACCGGTCTTGTCTTTGAACCACAACTCTCACAGCGCTAACCAATCAAATATCAGAGTACCGTCCGAAATGTCAGCATAACCAATCAGAAAGAAAGAAAATAGTTTAATTAAAAACAATGTATTCATGGATTAAAGTGAAAAATAGTGGACTACATTTTTTCCGGGCCAAGTCATTTAACCAACACTTTGTTTAAACAGTCGAGACCAATAGCGCTTTAAGGGGAGATGTTTTAGACCATTGTAATATCAATTTTTAAACTCCTACTGGCAAATTTTGCACTACAAACTGTGAAACAAAAATAACATTCACTGTAAATATTAACTGGTTTGCTCATTCATCTAAGCGTCAGAATGACTACCGAACTCTTTATGATACTGTTAACAACGGAGGATGTCCTTTAAAAATGCTTTCTCCAAGTCCCACCTGCTGGTTAGTGACAGCAGATTGCATTTATAGAATTCTTGAACAATACAGCCGAGCTTTCTATATAAAAAACTAACTCTGCCTGGTCTGGGGGGCCTTTATAGGGCTCAACTCCTGCACACATGTCAATTCAGTTAGTGGGGGGTCTTTTGGCGTTACAATGGAACAGGACACACCTGTTTTCTCAACACAGATCTTACTATTTGAAAAAGACCCTTCTAAGTAGATGTAACATGTGTTTGCACACTTAAATGTAGGCTAGAACTATAATTGTGACCTAGGGTGTATTCACACAAGGAAAGTCCAGACCAACTAATTTTTTTTTTTTTGTTTGGGCCTTTTTGCAAGTGAACCAAAATTTGTAAACAAAACCACATGTGTGCTAAGCAAAGATGGGCATGTATTTCAAATACAAAATACTTAACCCTTAACATGCACAGGACCCGTGGGTGGGTTAACACTTAATTTTGGTTTTGTTGAAAGTAATTTAGTTGAAACTCACCATCATGGTGATCAGTTCTTCCTTAAGTTGACTCTTAAGCGTTAGATTTTTGTTGCATTGTAACTGTGTGCTTTTAAAGTACATGTGTTAGAATGATTCAAGTCAAGTAGTGTTGGCTTTTATTTTGTAGTTTGACTAACTGATCTCATCTGGATTGATACTAAAAGAAACAAAATATCAGGAAGTTCAATTGTATTTTGATGTTCAACAATTTAGAAAACAAGCAGCAAATTTAAACTACAACAGAGTTTAGAATCAAAACTTCTGTGATTCTGTGCCATTCTATCAAGAATCAGTGTATGAATCTCAACAATGGTGACAATTGACAACAGAAAACTTCATGCTGCAATGCATGCTGGGTAACATCAACTCATTTATGAATCCCAGCATGCATTGCAGCATGACATTTTCTGTTGTTGATTGTCACCATTGTTGAGATTCATACACTGATTCTTGATGTCTGTGTGTCTTAAATTGGCTGTAGTTCTAATGCATCATGTTTTCACAAGTCTTTCTAGATTTTAAAATACTATTACATCATATTATAAATTCATTATAACATCTTTCTCAGATCAGCACAGATGAGTTATAGATGGTTAGTTTAAAAACCAACAACATGTGATTAAAGCCTCATTTACAGCTCCATAAGTAAAGTAAATAACTTTAAAAGCAGCTCCATAACTAAAGTACTTTAAAAGCAGCTCCATAACTAAAGTACTTTAAAAGCAGCTCCATAACTAAAGTACTTTAAAAGCAGCTCCATAACTAAAGTACTTTAAAAGCAGCTCCATATCTAAAGTACTTCAAAAGCAGCTCCATAACTAAAGTACTTCAAAAGCAGCTCCATAACTAAAGTACTTTAAAAGCAGCTCCATAACTAAAGTACTTTAAAAGCAGCTCCATAACTAAAGTACTTTAAAAGCAGCTCCATAACTAAAGTACTTTAAAAGGAGCTCCGTAACTAAAGTACTTTAAAAGCAGCTCCATAACTAAAGTACTTTAAAAGCAGCTCCATAACTAAAGTACTTTAAAAGCAGCTCCATAACTAAAGTACTTTAAAAGGAGCTCCATAACTAAAGTACTTTAAAAGCAGCTCCATAACTAAAGTACTTTAAAAGGAGCTCCATAACTAAAGTACTTTAAAAGCAGCTCCATAACTAAAGTACTTTAAAAGCAGCTCCATAACTAAAGTACTTTAAAAGCAGCTCCATAACTAAAGTACTTCAAAAGCAGCTCCATAACTAAAGTACTTCAAAAGCAGCTCCATAACTAAAGTACTTCAAAAGCAGCTCCATAACTAAAGTACTTTAAAAGCAGCTCCATAACTAAAGTACTTTAAAAGCAGCTCCATATCTAAAGTACTTCAAAAGCAGCTCCATAACTAAAGTACTTCAAAAGCAGCTCCATAACTAAAGTACTTTAAAAGCAGCTCCATAACTAAAGTACTTTAAAAGCAGCTCCATAACTAAAGTACTTTAAAAGCAGCTCCATAACTAAAGTACTTTAAAAGCAGCTCCATAACTAAAGTACTTTAAAAGGAGCTCCATAACTAAAGTACTTTAAAAGCAGCTCCATAACTAAAGTACTTTAAAAGGAGCTCCATAACTAAAGTACTTTAAAAGCAGCTCCATAACTAAAGTACTTTAAAAGCAGCTCCATAACTAAAGTACTTTAAAAGAAGCTTATTTGTTATTTGCCTATAATGAACTTTATACATGTTTTTGTCTCTGTCGTCTGAGGGCCTGTACTTTCCATTCTGATAACGGATGAGACAAACTGTCTGTGCTTTGATTAAACTCCTCGCACCATTTTTCAAGGATGCATTGTTGAATAAAAGCCTCTGTTTATGTAATATTAAATGAGAATCAACTGAGATATACCCTTGAGTGTGTGTCACTTATTTGGTTCTCCCGGCGCCATAAAAAGAAAGGGATTGCTGCAGGTCGACTTGGTTGTGGAAGACTGTTTATGTGCACAAAATATCTAACAGGAGCTCCATAACTAAAGTACTTTAAAAGGAGCTCCATAACTAAAGTACTTTAAAAGGAGCTCCATAACTAAAGTACTTTAAAAGGAGCTCCATAACTAAAGTACTTTAAAAGGAGCTCCATAACTAAAGTACTTTAAAAGCACACAGTTACTAGCATGCCAAGGAAAGCACTCAAGGAAACACTGATCACAATGGTGGTGACATCCAAATTGATAACCCGCCCACGGGCCCTGTGCATGTTGAGGGTTAAGTATTTTGTATTTGAAATACATGCCCATCTCTGCATGTGTTATTACAATTTTCATCAAGGACCAGCGCAAACACCTTGCTTCAAAACATTCCTAATCAGCATATGCTGGGTTTTTTCAAAAGGCAAAATTTAAGACACTTCCTATCAAACCATTTTATCTGAACAGAGTAAGTACAGGTACACAACAGAACAAAATCAAGTACAGGAAATCGGTTCAAATATTTAATATAGCAAGTAACATGGTTTCTAACACAATATTTCAGATAAATGTTTATAATAGACTGTGTTGCATTTGATAGTTGTACAGCAGTAAAAACATGTTGTATTAAATAATACAGTAGGAGTCTCCTCTCTCTACTTTTCAAAGCTTTATTAAACTGAAGCACCTGGTGTTGTCTCATTTTTTGCCTCATATTTATTTGATATTCTTTTCTATTTCTCTGTTTAAGAGCTCCTGTAACCAGAACAAATTCCTTGTGTGTGCACACTTGGCGAATAAAGCTTATTCTGATTCTTATTCTTGTGCATGCAGTGGGATTTCAGTTGGAGGGGTTGAATCATTAGTCATCTTAATATCACGGCAGAACAACACTGTCTCTTTACCCATACCAAGGATGTACTGCCACAGGTACACATTCATGTTTGGCTCCAGCTCCAGTGATAGTTCTTCTTCTTCTTCAGTCTCTTCATTCCAGCTTTCTTTCTCAGTGTTCACATAAGCACCTCCGTATTCTTTAGACAAGGAGAACTGGAGCTTCGCCATTGACATTAGGGGGACACTTCCTTCGAAGGACATGCTTTTCTTCCAGGTTTCTGTGACAGATGTCATTATCTCCTTTTTGTATCCCACCTTTTTGCTTACTTTGTTCTGCCATTTCATTGTTGTGCTGCTTTCATTACTTATAGTTTTTATTATCTCCCATCTGCCAAAGGCTGGGCCTACAGTTAATGATAAACCACCAGGCAGAAAGTTAAGAATGTCATAGTTAATAGAAGAGAATTTATTGTGTTTGCCGCTTAAGAAGTCATTGCATTTGGCGAATTCAATTCCCCATTGCGAGTTCATCCTCAGCATATAAGCGTGGAGTGCGCGGCCCCAGTAAAAGAGACCGTCACTGAAGTTATCATGCAGAGGGAATACTTCACAACCGGAGTCAGAAGTCAGATTTGATGTTGTTTTATAAATGTCTTCACCTTTGAACACAATGTAAAACTTTCCCTTGGTTGAGAAGTAGTAGTCTCCACCCAGGTAGACAGGATGAATTTCTTTATATTCAGATCTGCTGTCTGTTGACAGGTCATGGACTTTGCGGTATGAATTACCTTTAATGATGTAAATAAAATCATTAATATGACCAACATAATGATCTCCAATGCAGGCGTGGTGCAGTTCATGAAGAGTGATGTTGTGACCATGTTTCATATCAGTGGTCTTCATGTAGCAGCCAAGATCAGTGCGAATTATTAATATGTTGAGGTGTTTTGCACAGATGTCAACACCTTTCATTTGGCTCCCAGGAACAACGCCTTTCATTGTGCCTAGAATAATACAGAAGTTCAGTCTTCAAATCAGATGCTGTTGACCTGATGTTGTGGAGTGATGTTACATTCGTGAACAAACCTTTTTGTTAATTTTTCTAAAGGTAATAATGGGTGCATATGTGTATGCAGAAAGGCCTGCATTAATGCATGTTCTTACCGGACTTTTCAGGAACTTTGAAACTCATATTTTCTTGTGGTCCGATCACAGACTGACCAATAATAATAAAGGAATTCTTCAGAACTGTTTCCTACTGTTGCACACATGCATATGTCATTAATATATAATCATTACAGCAAGATGACTCTGGACCTTCTTTAATTTAATTTCTTTAAGTGCTTACAATGGTGTTAAACAAAAACACTTATACATTGATTAAGCTTAATGAAAGAGATGTTTTAAACATGTAAGTTTGTGGTCGTCAATCATCAAACTAACTAATTCAGACAAACCGATCAACTGCAATGCATGCTGGGATTCACGAATGAGTTTTGTACTATGATGTTACCCAGCATAATGATTGTATTGGCTTAGTTTTAATATTACTAAATTATATTTGTAAATTAAGTTGTTCTTTTATTAAATAACCATAAAACTGTTTGCCAGATATGTCTACAGTGTGTCAAGGTGTCTGTCATTCTTTTCATCTATTAAATATTGTTTTCCCCTTACCATTTCTGTGATATTTGAGAAGTAATGAGGCTTATGTGTGTTGCAGTTTGAACATTGATAAAGTAAGAGATGCTTTAGCAATAATTTAAAAGCTTTTAAATGAAACTATGTTTCGTTTCAAATGAAACATATGCAAACTGTTTACATGAATTGTGAATCTATATTTATAAGTTTACTTACTAAAGGAAGTGTGAAGTAGATCACTGGATCTGGTGATTTGCAGCTCTTCAGTCTGAGAGAGAGAGAGATACATACTAGTCTTCCAGACGAGCTTTAAATACAACTCCAAAGAGGGCTGGATGTAAAAACTGTCAAAACACACCCACACTGTATAAACACATGTTGTAAATTAACACTACAGATATTAATATGAATCTTGCCAACTAAACCAGACAAACACTATCAAGGGTCAAGAGTCCAACTCATGGAAACACTGATCACCATGATGGTGACTTTTGTTAGCTTGGAACGTTCTTAAAACATAAATAATGGACACTTGAATGTTTTTAAACCGATCTTAAAACATAAATAATGGACACTTGAATGTTTTTAAACCGTTCTTAAAACATAAATAATGGACACTTGAATGTTTTTAAACTGTTCTTAAAATTTAAATAATGGACACTTGAATGTTTTTAAACCGTTTTAAAAACATAAATAAGGGAGTCATTCTCACGAAATGATTGATCTAAAAACACTTGTGCCATTGAACTGTTGTAGAAATGCAATATCGCACTCGTAGTTGTGTGATGTTGCTCTATATCAGCACGGCTGTGATTGTCACTGGCCTTGTGCCTCTTACCTAATCACAGCCGTGCTGATATAGAGCAACATCACACTCCTACTCGAGTGATATTGCATTAATAAAACACACACAAATATGTTTACATTAAGTTTGATTTTATGTAAAGAAACACATCTACTAGTACTTTTTAAATGGCTAACACGTTATTTTATATTTTTTCCAGTTAAAAGCATTCAATTTAGCCGAGCTCTCGAGTCTGCGGCTTTTGATTTAGTCGAGCTCTC
The DNA here is from genome assembly GCA_026939265.1 of Oreonectes daqikongensis. NCBI lineage: Eukaryota > Metazoa > Chordata > Actinopteri > Cypriniformes > Nemacheilidae > Oreonectes > Oreonectes daqikongensis. The sequence continues at coordinate 839,922 of JAOTQM010000100.1, read as the reverse complement.
GAGTCTGCGGCGTTCGATTTAGTCGAGCTCTGGAGTCTGCGGCGTTCGATTTAGTCGAGCTCTGGAGTCTGCGGTGTTCGATTTAGTCGAGCTCTCGAGTCTGCGGCGTTCGATTTAGTCGAGCTCTCGGCTCCGCGGCGTTCGATTTAGTCGAGCTCTCGAGTCTGCGGCGTTCGATTTAGTCGAGCTCTCGAGTCTGCGGCGTTCGATTTAGTCGAGCTCTGGAGTCTGCGGTGTTCGATTTAGTCGAGCTCTCGAGTCTGCGGCGTTCGATTTAGTCGAGCTCTCGGCTCCGCGGCGTTCGATTTAGTCGAGCTCTCGAGTCTGCGGCGTTCGATTTAGTCGAGCTCTCGAGTCTGCGGCGTTCGATTTAGTCGAGCTCTGGAGTCTGCGGCGTTCAATTTAGTCGAGCTCTGGAGTCTGCGGTGTTCGATTTAGTCGAGCTCTCGAGTCTGCGGCGTTCGATTTAGTCGAGCTCTCGGCTCCGCGGCGTTCGATTTAGTCGAGCTCTCGAGTCTGCGGCGTTCGATTTAGTCGAGCTCTCGAGTCTGCGGCGTTCGATTTAGTCGAGCTCTCAGCTTTGCGCCGTTCGATTTAGCCGAGCTCTCGAGTCTGCGGCTTTTGATTTAGTCGAGCTCTCGAGTCTGCGGCGTTCGATTTAGTCGAGCTCTGGAGTCTGCGGCGTTCGATTTAGTCGAGCTCTGGAGTCTGCGGTGTTCGATTTAGTCGAGCTCTCGAGTCTGCGGCGTTTGATTTAGTCGAGCTCTCAGCTTTGCGGCGTTCGATTTAGCCGAGCTCTCGAGTCTGCGGCGTTCGATTTAGTCGAGCTCTCGGCTCCGCGGCGTTCGATTTAGTCGAGCTCTCGAGTCTGCGGCGTTCGATTTAGTCGAGCTCTCGAGTCTGCGGCGTTCGATTTAGTCGAGCTCTCAGCTTTGCGGCGTTCGATTTAGTCGAGCTCTCAGCTTTGCAGCATTCGATTTAGTCGAGCTCTCAGCTTTGTGGCGTTCGATTTAGTCGAGCTCTCAGCTTTGCGGCTTTCGATTTAGTTGAGCTCTGGAGTCTGCGGCGTTCGATTTAGTCGAGCTCTCGAGTCTGCGGCGTTCGATTTAGTCGAGCTCTCAGCTTTGCAGCATTCGATTTAGTCGAGCTCTCAGCTTTGTGGCGTTCGATTTAGTCGAGCTCTCAGCTTTGCAGCATTCGATTTAGTCGAGCTCTCAGCTTTGCAGCATTCGATTTAGTCGAGCTCTCAGCTTTGCGGCTTTCGATTTAGTTGAGCTCTGGAGTCTGCGGCGTTCGATTTAGTCGAGCTCTCAGCTTTGCGGCGTTCGATTTAGCCGAGCTCTCGAGTCTGCGGCGTTCGATTTAGTCGAGCTCTCGAGTCTGCGGCGTTCAATTTAGTCGAGCTCTCGAGTCTGCGGCGTTCGATTTAGTCGAGCTCTCAGCTTTGCGGCGTTCGATTTAGTCGAGCTCTCAGCTTTGCGGCGTTCGATTTAGTCGAGCTCTCGGCTTTGCGGCTTTCGATTTAGTTGAGCTCTGGAGTCTGCGGTGTTCGATTTAGTCGAGCTCTCAAGTCTGCGGCTTTCGATTTAGTCGAGCTCTCGAGTCTGTGGCGTTCGATTTAGTCGAGCTCTCGAGTCTGCGGCGTTCGATTTAGTCGAGCTCTCGAGTCTGCGGCGTTCGATTTAGTCGAGCTCTCAGCTTTGTGGCGTTCAATTTAGCCGAGCTCTTGGCTTTGCGGTGTTCCATTTAGTCGAGCTCTCGATTCTGCGCCGTTCAATTTAGTCGAGCTCTCGGCTTTGCGGTGTTCCATTTAGTCGACCTCTCGAGTCTGCGGCGTTCAATTTAGTCGAGCTCTCGGCTTTGCGGTGTTCCATTTAGCCGAGCTCTCGAGTCTGCGACGATCGATTTAGCCGAGCTCTCGAGTCTGCGACGTTCGATTTAGCCGAGCTCTCGAGTCTGCGACGTTCGATTTTGTTAGTTGTGTAGAGGTTGCGAACACAATAACTCAAATATGTCAAACTGACAGCATGCCAGAGATAACTTACATGCCTGTGAAAGGACATTTTAAACCAGTAATTTCTGGTTCTAGGATATTTACACATTTTACACATGTATTGCTGCTTTCAAAATAATTGTTTATTTAAAACAACATAACAACAAAGTTATGGTTTCTCTTTAAATGCTTTATTTATTTATTTCATTTATTTATTTTTTAAATGACTAACATCTTTAAATTGCTTTGCTGCAGCTCCATGCATTACTAGTAACTTCCGGGAACTAACCGATTTATAAAACCAAGAGGTTCTTCTATGGCATCGAAAAACCTTTTGAAGCACTGTTATTTTTAAGAGTGTAAAGCAAACACTGATCACAATAATGGGGATTTGTTGAAATTGTAATATTTAAATATATTAATATTTAATTGTAATATAAAAACGTATTAGTGGTGCTTTCAGTGCAAAACATCACTATTACTATCTTGCAAGCTTATTATTTACATTTATTCATTTTGCAGACGCTTTTATCCAAAGCGACTTACAATGGAGAAAAACAGCAAGCAATTCGTCTAAAGCAATAGCAAGTATACAGAGAACATTAGAAAAGGAAAAGAGAAGTAGAAGTTTTGTTTTTTATATTATGAGACAGTTAAGTGCTCATGGAAGAGGTGGGTCTTCAGCTGTTTTTTGAATTGTGAAATTGATCCAGCAGTCCTGATAGAAACAGGAAGATCATTCCACCAGCCGGGAACGGAGAAAGAAAACGTCTTTGAGATGGATCTCATGCCTCTCTGTGAAGGAACAATGAGGCGCCGATCGTTTTCAGACCGCAGACTTCTGGAGGGGATGTAGGTCTGTAAGAGAGAGTTGAGGTAGATGGGTGCTGTGTTAGTGGCTGTTCTGTAAGCAAGCACCAGTGCCTTGAACTTAATGCGTGCCGCTACTGGGAGCCAGTGTAGAGAGATGAGCAGAGGTGTGACATGTGCTCTCTTGGGCTCATTGAAGACTGTCAAAAACTCATATTTAGCCAAGTATATTAGAGTATGTTTTTGTTAATGCAGGTGCTTCAAATTACTGTAAAAAAGCACTCGCGTTATCCTTTCCTTACACCGATTAAAATATCACCTCAAAAATATCACAACAAATGTATTTAAACATATTGAAACAACAGATAATGAAAGCTTAAAGAGTCAAGAGCCCAACTAAAGCAAACACTGAACACAATAATGGTGGTTTATTGAAATTTCAACATTAATAGCAGGTGCAAAACTGATATTGATTCAATGACAGTAATATTGACAAAACAACAATTTTTAACATTGATTCAATAGTTGTTTTTTATCAGGGATGTTACATATGTATTTGGCTATTTATGTTCATTATATTATAGTAGAAGTACAAGCAAAGTAGCCATCTTTAGCATAATCCTTACTAATATATGTGTTCCTTTTATATTAAACATAATCAGATATTATATATAATTAAACAAACAAGCAAAAGAATAAAAACACCTGACAAATGATCAGTAAGCTTCACTTTGTGTTTGTTATTTGGAAGTAGTTAAACCTGTTATTGAGACACTGTAATACACACATCACATGCATAAGAAATCGCTAGTTTAAAATGTTCTTTTGCAGGCATGTAAGTTATCTCTGGCATGCTGTCAGTTTGAAAAGCATATTTTTCATTCCTCATACAGTTTGTAAAAAGACACTAAAATGGCATCTGTCATCGTGTTATTCATATACACCAGTGGTTGTCAACCCTGGTCCTCGGCCCCCCTCCCAGGATGTTTTAGATGTCTCCCTATTTAGAACACCTGATTCTACTCATCAGACCTGCTCTGAATGCTGGTTAGTGTGTTAATTAACCAGCTGATGATTAGAATCAGGTGTTCTAAATAGGGAGACATCTAAAACATCCTGGGAGGGGGGCCGAGGACCAGGGTTGACAACCACTGATATTTACATTTACGCATTTGGCAGACACTTTTATCCAAAGCGACTTACATTACATTGTACTATACATTTGTACATTTTGTATTGTAAGCAAGTGAGGGTTAGGTGTCTTGCTCAAGGGCACCTCAGCCGTTACCCACCAGCCATGAGAATCAAACCAGCAATATACATCTTTAGATTCTACATCAGTGTTTCCCAACTCCAGTCCTCAGGCCATCTTTACAGAATATTTTAGATGTCTCTCTAATGAACACATGAACAAGTTATTGAGATAATGAAGTGATGATTGAGTTATTAATGATGAACACCTGCTGTTAACAAACACAATCACTGTAGAAAACATCAACAATAAGAACAAAAACCAGAATAGTGTTTAGTGTTTTCTTTAGTTCACCTCTTGATTTTTGTGTTTTAGTGTCTGCTTGCATTTAACTGCTCATGTGTTTATGAATACATGATGAAGAAAGTAAATATCAGGAAATTATGGTGATTTCAATATTACAATTAAATCACTTTAAAGGCACCACAATCTGTGTATCATTCATTTATTTGTTTTTCAAATTAAAAACGAAAAATAAAAAAAATCAATTCTAATTGTATTGGTAAGACTTTTACAGTATTGCCAAAGCATTGGAGTTGGTAAACACTGATGTAGAATCTAAAGATGTATATGAATAACACGATGACAGATGCCATTTTAGTGTCTTTTTACAAACTGTATGAGGAATGAAAAATATGCTTTTCAAACTGACAGCATGCCAGAGATAACTTACATGCCTGCAAAAGAACATTTTAAACTAGCGATTTCTTATGCATGTGATGTGTGTATTACAGTGTCTCAATAACAGGTTTAACCACTTCCAAATAACAAACACAAAGTGAAGCTTACTGATCATTTGTCAGGTGTTTTTATTCTTTTGCTTGTTTGTTTAATTATATATAATATCTGAATATGTTTAATATAAAAGGAACACATATATTAGTGATGATTATGCTAAAGATGGCTACTTTGCTTGTACTGTCATTGAATCAATATCAGTTTTGCACTCTCTATTAATGTTGAAATTTCAATAAACCACCATTATTGTGTTCAGTGTTTGCTTTAGTTGGGCTCTTGACTTAAGTTTTCATTGTCTGTAGTTTCAGACAAAGACTGATTATGTTATAATAATAATAATAATAATAATAATAATAATAATAATAATTATGATTATTATTATTATTGTTGTTGTCATCAGAATGTCTAATGTCACATTTTTCAAGCCTCATTTACTGGCTTTGAAGCTCGGATGGAGTCGTTTTAAATGCATAAAATATGAATATGTTAATTTAGAGATGACAAGCATATGGATATTTGTACCGCATATGGATATTTTGGTTTCTTTAGAAACAGCTGCTCGTTCCGTGCGTCATACGCCCTGACGTCTGTACGACCCAGCGACGTCTTTGCACATGCACAAAACTTCCTACTTCGGTTTTCAATCTGATCAAGTGTTTACATGTTGAAATCTGGTGTTGATTCTCATGGCTGGCGGGTAACGGCTGAGGTGCCCTTGAGCAAAGCACCTAACCCCCACTTGCTTACTATACAAAATGTACAAATATATAGTACAATGTAAGTTGCTTTGGATAAAAGCATCTGGCAAATGCATAAAAGTAAATATAATATCTGATTATGTTTAATATAAAAGGAACACATATATTAGTAAGGATTATGCTAAAGATGGCTACATTGCTTGTACTTCTACTATAATATAATGAACATGAATAGCCAAATACATATGTAACATCCCTGATAAAAAACAACTATTGAATCAATGTTAAAAATTGTTGCTTTGTCAATGTTAATGTCATTGAATCAATATTACTAAATAAATCGAACGCCACAGAGCCGAGAGCTCGACTAAATCGAATGCCGCAGAGCAGAGAGCTCGGCTAAATCGAACACCGCAGACTCCAGAGCTCGACTAAATCGAACGCCGCAGACTCCAGAGCTCGACTAAATCGAATGCTTTTAACTGGAAAAAATATAAAATAACGTGTTAGCCATTTAAAAAGTACTAGTAGATGTGTTTCTTTACATAAAATCAAACTTAATGTAAACATATTTGTGTGTGTTTTATTAATGCAATATCACTCGAGTAGGAGTGTGATGTTGCTCTATATCAGCACGGCTGTGATTAGGTAAGAGGCACAAGGCCAGTGACAATCACAGCCGTGCTGATATAGAGCAACATCACACAACTACGAGTGCGATATTGCATTTCTACAACAGTTCAATGGCACAAGTGTTTTTAGATCAATCATTTCGTGAGAATGACTCCCTTATTTATGTTTTTAAAACGGTTTAAAAACATTCAAGTGTCCATTATTTAAATTTTAAGAACAGTTTAAAAACATTCAAGTGTCCATTATTTATGTTTTAAGAACAGTTTAAAAACATTCAAGTGTCCATTATTTATGTTTTAAGATCGGTTTAAAAACATTCAAGTGTCCATTATTTATGTTTTAAGAACGGTTTAAAAACATTCAAGTGTCCATTATTTATGTTTTAAGAACGGTTTAAAAACATTCAAGTGTCCATTATTTATGTTTTAAGAACGGTTTAAAAACATTCAAGTGTCCATTATTTATGTTTTAAGAACGGTTTAAAAACATTCAAGTGTCCATTATTTATGTTTTAAGAACGGTTTAAAAACATTCAAGTGTCCATTATTTATGTTTTAAGAACGGTTTAAAAACATTCAAGTGTCCATTATTTATGTTTTAAGAACGGTTTAAAAACATTCAAGTGTCCATTATTTATGTTTTAAGAACGGTTTAAAAACATTCAAGTGTCCATTATTTATGTTTTAAGATCGGTTTAAAAACATTCAAGTGTCCATTATTTATGTTTTAAGAACGGTTTAAAAACATTCAAGTGTCCATTATTTATGTTTTAAGAACGGTTTAAAAACATTCAAGTGTCCATTATTTATGTTTTAAGAACGTTCCAAGCTAACAAAAGTCACCATCATGGTGATCAGTGTTTCCATGAGTTGGACTCTTGACCCTTGATAGTGTTTGTCTGGTTTAGTGGGCAAGATTCATATTAATATCTGTAGTGTTAATTTACAACATGTGTTTATACAGTGTGGGTGTGTTTTGACAGTTTTTACATCCAGCCCTCTTTGGAGTTGTATTTAAAGCTCGTCTGGAAGACTAGTATGTATCTCTCTCTCTCTCAGACTGAAGAGCTGCAAATCACCAGATCCAGTGATCTACTTCACACTTCCTTTAGTAAGTAAACTTATAAATATAGACCCACAATTCATGTAAACAGTTTGCATATGTTTCATTTGAAAGCTTTTAAATTGTTGCTAAAGCATCTCTTACTTTATCAATGTTCAAACTGCAACACACATAAGCCTCATTACTTCTCAAATATCACAGAAATGGTAAGGGGAAAACAATATTTAATAGATGAAAAGAATGACAGACACCTTGACACACTGTAGACATATCTGGCAAACAGTTTTATGGTTATTTAATAAAAGAACAACTTAACTTACAAATATAATTTAGTAATATTAAAACTAAGCCAATACAATCATTATGCTGGGTAACATCATAGTACAAAACTCATTCGTGAATCCCAGCATGCATTGCAGTTGATCGGTTTGTCTGAATTAGTTAGTTTGATGATTGACGACCACAAACTTACATGTTTAAAACATCTCTTTCATTAAGCTTAATCAATGTATAAGTGTTTTTGTTTAACACCATTGTAAGCACTTAAAGAAATTAAATTAAAGAAGGTCCAGAGTCATCTTGCTGTAATGATTATATATTAATGACATATGCATGTGTGCAACAGTAGGAAACAGTTCTGAAGAATTCCTTTATTATTATTGGTCAGTCTGTGATCGGACCACAAGAAAATATGAGTTTCAAAGTTCCTGAAAAGTCCGGTAAGAACATGCATTAATGCAGGCCTTTCTGCATACACATATGCACCCATTATTACCTTTAGAAAAATTAACAAAAAGGTTTGTTCACGAATGTAACATCACTCCACAACATCAGGTCAACAGCATCTGATTTGAAGACTGAACTTCTGTATTATTCTAGGCACAATGAAAGGCGTTGTTCCTGGGAGCCAAATGAAAGGTGTTGACATCTGTGCAAAACACCTCAACATATTAATAATTCGCACTGATCTTGGCTGCTACATGAAGACCACTGATATGAAACATGGTCACAACATCACTCTTCATGAACTGCACCACGCCTGCATTGGAGATCATTATGTTGGTCATATTAATGATTTTATTTACATCATTAAAGGTAATTCATACCGCAAAGTCCATGACCTGTCAACAGACAGCAGATCTGAATATAAAAAAATTCATCCTGTCTACCTGGGTGGAGACTACTACTTCTCAACCAAGGGAAAGTTTTACATTGTGTTCAAAGGTGAAGACATTTATAAAACAACATCAAATCTGACTTCTGACTCCGGTTGTGAAGTATTCCCTCTGCATGATAACTTCAGTGACGGTCTCTTTTACTGGGGCCGCGCACTCCACGCTTATATGCTGAGGATGAACTCGCAATGGGGAATTGAATTCGCCAAATGCAATGACTTCTTAAGCGGCAAACACAATAAATTCTCTTCTATTAACTATGACATTCTTAACTTTCTGCCTGGTGGTTTATCATTAACTGTAGGCCCAGCCTTTGGCAGATGGGAGATAATAAAAACTATAAGTAATGAATGCAGCACAACAATGAAATGGCAGAACAAAGTAAGCAAAAAGGTGGGATACAAAAAGGAGATAATGACATCTGTCACAGAAACCTGGAACACAAGCATGTCAGTCTCCATCAAAAGTAGTGGTCTTGCAATGTCAATGGCGAAGCTCCAGTTCTCCTTGTCTAAACAATACGGAGGTGCTTATGTGAACACTGAGAAAGAAAGCTGGAATGAAGAGACTGAAGAAGAAGAAGAACTATCACTGGAGCTGGAGCCAAACATGAATGTGTACCTGTGGCAGTACATCCTTGGTATGGGTAAAGAGACAGTTTTGTTCTGCCGTGATATTAAGATGACTAATGATTCAACCCCTCCAACTGAAATCCCACTGCATGCACAAGATTCAAAATCAGAATAAGCTTTATTCGCCAAGTGTGCACACACAAGGAATTTGTTCTGGTTACAGGAGCTCTTAAACAGAGAAATAGAAAAGAATATCAAATAAATATGAGGCAAAAAATGAGACAACACCAGGTGCTTCAGTTTAATAAAGCTTTGAAAAGTAGAGAGAGGAGACTCCTACTGTATTATTTAATACAACATGTTTTTACTGCTGTACAACTATCAAATGCAACACAGTCTATTATAACCATTTATGAAATGTTGTGTTAGAAACCATGTTACTTGCTATATTAAATACTTGAACCGATTTCCTGTACTTGATTCTGTTCTTGTGTATCTGTACTTACTCTTTTCAGATAAAATGGTTTAATAGGAAGTGTCTTAAATTTAAGTACTTTGTATAGTTATTGTATGTCTTTTCAAAGGTTTGATACTTTTATACTGTTTTTTTGGGGGGGCAGTGCGTAATTCATGTAATAAATACCTGTGACTGGTACGTTTACTTGTGTTTTATATGGTTGAGAAGTGGTTAGGTCAAGTGCTGGGGAGGGGTTATCTATTCCAAAACATCTTTAAAATCATACAGTGGAGTTTTATTTTTAAACAAGTAAACACAGTGATGCCCAACTAAAGCAAACACTGATCACAAAAACGGTGGTTTGTTGAAATTTCAACATTAATAGCGAGTGCAAAAGTGATATTGATTCAATGACATCAACATTGACAAATCAATCAGTTTCCAACATTGATTCAATGGTTGCTTGTGTGGCAGAATGGCTGTTTGCCCCATGCCATAATTAATGTTATGTGTTGGCCTGTTGGTGGCTCTCCTCTACGGTATAAAAGGGGAAGAGTAATTGTCACCTGTTGTGCGTCACTAGTGGTGGACCTCTGCGTCATCAGCGCACACCGTTTTCACTGATCCCCCGTCGGATGTTGACACCCGTCACGGTAAGACACTGTGGTACACTGTAAAAAATGTTCCGTAGTTTTTACGGAAAAATACCGGCAGCTGTGGTTGCCAGTAAAATTCCGTAAAAAATACAGGAAAAGCACGTAAACAGTGATGAAGTTCAAGGGCAAAAACTTCAAGCTGTGATTGAATTTATTTCATTTGAGTCTTTTATATTGAGAGCATTTCTTTACATACAATTAAAACATTCACCTAGTGCATAAAAGTGAAAATATTACATTTCCTTCACATTTTTACGTTTATTTCGTTATAATAATCGACAGTCATTTTTAAACAAAACAACATGCAGCATGACATCAGAAATTTCTTGCCTGACTTTGACTTAAACACAGACTCCACTCTTCAGCATTGCGGTGACTAAAAAAACATTTAACGGTCAGAAAAGAAAAATTCCGTAGTTTTTACAGAAAAATACCGGCAGCTGTGGTTGACAGTAAACTACCGTAAAAATACGGGAACATCCTGTTTTTATTCATCCAATCAATTCACAGAGGAAAACATGAGCCACACCCACTATTCTTCCTCATTAAATATTCAATTTAACTTTGAAATACATCAGAATAATGAAGACGATCATAACTTCTGCTTCACAGGGACTTAAGCATAACATCAATGAATGTTGTTTAAAGTCACCGTTATTGTGATCAGTGTTTACTTTAGTTGGGCTTTTCACCCGCAATGTATTGAAACAAGTTTTCTTTTGCTTGCTATGCTTTATAAAACATAATTGTCATAGTAAATAAAAACTAAAGGGAATGTAAACAGGAGCTTTAGTCAGATTTTTGTCCATCAACATCTTCACTTGTGTTCATTCTCAATAAGAACTTTTGTAGATGAACCATAGAAATAAAGTCACAGTGATGTAATAAGTGAATGTGTTAATAGTGTTTGTGGAGTTGTTTAATGGTGAGTTTTTAGAGAAAAAAATGATTGTTAAAAACTAATTTCATTTGCGTTTTTACAACGTGTTTTTTCCAAAAAAACGAAAGAAATTTCACTGACAGGTTTTACAATGTGTCACAGGTTTTTTTCTGTAAAAACGACAGAATTTCACTGACAGGTTTTGCAACTTTGTGACGTGTTTTTCCGTAAAACAGAATTCCACTGTTAATTTCACTGACAGGTTTTACAATGTTTTTCCGTATTTTCCGTATACTTCTGACAACAATTTTTTTACAGTGTAGCGTGTTTTTGGAGGCTTTCTGCGCCGAGATCGTTTTCACCACCCGCTGCAGTGCCTTGCGCTCTGCAACAGAGCAGCTCCCATGCCAGACTGTGACACAGTTGGTCAGGATGCTTTCTATTGCACAGCGATAGAAGTTCACCAGGATAGCCGAGGACAGCTGATTCTTCTTTAGTGTCCTCAGGAAGAAGAGGTGCTGGTGAGCCTTCTTGACCAGGCTGGAGGTGTTGGTAGTCCAGGACAGGTCCTGCGAGATGTGGATCCCAGAAACTTGAAACTGGAGACACGCTCAAATGGAAGTTGCACTGGGAAGTTTTCAGGAATATCAAAAAATGGTCAAAAATGGGTTTTTGTTAAATTATTATTCTAAAACAGCTTCCAATATGTTAAATTTCACCATGTGTTCAGTTTCACCATGCATCGCATCACAAATAAATAACAGAATCATTAAAAATATACTTAAAATAAGTTACTAACTACTATTTTACCCTCGTGAATGATTTTAGATCACTCTGTGTACATCTGTTTTCTGTACTTTTATTGATCAGTCTTTTAAAATCGCACTCTTCAAAATCAATGTGCTTGACGGAGATGCCATTTTTCATTTATACTTTGCAAGTCAATGTTTTCAAGTTTCGAGTCCTCAAGTGATCTCAAGTCCTTAATGTTAATGGCATTGAATCAATATCACACTGTACTCGTTATTGTAATCAGTGTTTGATTTAGTTGAGCTCTTGATTCTTGTCATTTAATGTTAAAACTGATTTTCTTTTGATGTTCTTGTGTATAATAGCAATAATATAATAAAGTGAATTAATTAGGAATATAATCACAAATTGTTTAACAGCTTAATCACTAAGACACACAAAAACATGAAGTGAACAAGTGGTGACAATCTACAAAAGAATGTGTTATACAGCAATGCATGCTGGGTAACATCATAGTACGAAACTCATTCATGGCTCCCAGCAGGCATTGCAGTAATTGTCACCATAGTTAAGGTTTGTATGATGACTGTTTATGTCAAAGTGTGTACTTTTGTACTTTGACATGAGCACCAGTAAGCATTTACATATATGCACTATTATTTGTGACTTGAAAACAATAACTTGGTTTTATTTTTGGTGAATATGTGGGCATTTTCCAGCTCTTTTAAAACATTTACTGTATGAATGTGATCTGAGATTGGAATGATTAGTGCTATGACAGGCACGAGACCGCACTGAACACTAACTAACATTTCTTTAGATGTTGACAGAGTTAGTTGTGTTGCACATCGTAGAAGACAATGTTAGCATCTGTTAATTTTCACAGTAGAACAAAATTAGATCATTTTGAGCTTTTTTGTGATTTTTTTGTCTTCCGGGTTTAAACTCCAATGCACGATAGTACATTGATGACACGTCGGTGTCTCATTATTATTTACGAGATTGCGTGTTATCCAATGAGAAGACTTATTATCCGGTCAACCAAAATGCATCTTAATACCAGGTGTAAACAGACCCATAAACATGGTGAACTGTGTGCGGTTTACTGCTGGTGTTCGTCCTCCCAACAAAGAAAGAAGTCTCGGAGACCAGGGTTCCAGATTTCAAGAAGTCAAACTTTATTTGCTCGAGTCAACAAAGTGAGATGCACTGAGTACAATACCCAACACTTCCAAAATTACAGTGCTTTTGCTACATTTTTTATACACACTTTTCAGGGTGTTCTTACATTATCCTCCAATCATATTTACATGATTTAATCTTTCGCCAATCATATTTAACATGATGTAACCTTTTTTCATTAGTTCGTCCCCTAAACGCCCACCACCATTAAATCTTACTCACTCCATTCTGGAATATAATGGTGGCAGGTGATTTCAAAAAGTTGCTAAAAATATATGAATTATACTCTTTCTCTGATGATTCCCATACGCCTTTAGGGCAAGATTTACATCAACAGTCAGATACTATACACTTATCCCAGTATTTTCTGGTGTATGTGTCTTAGTGATTTAATGTGCTTGTGCTCTAAACATGGGAACTTCCCATGTGCTGTGCATGGTGTCCGTGCATTTCTGTGTTTCTCATATTCTTCTTGAGGCCTACATTTGGCCTATAACAAATGTGCATAAAGTGACTGTTATATCAGTGAATATGAATATTATAATGATATGACTTAAAAATAGTGAATAATATCTTGCATGATTAAACAATTAACATATCTTAGAAAAACCCCCATACTGGCAGCATCAATGCAAATCTGGCAAAATCCATCACCAGTTACTTACTGGCATTGTTCTGTTTCACCTCCTGCTTGGGGAGTTGTGTCCAGGACAGTTGAAAGTCAGAGATGTGTAATGCCAGAGCAGACTGCAAATTTTTGGGTTGCCATTGTGTTGAAGAATAGTTTTTGTGTTTAAGTCAGAGAAGGGCAGAGAGTTACTGGCATTGTATTGAATGTTGCGCTGAATGTTGCGCTATTTAAATGCTGCAACTGTTTAGTATTATGAACTTTATTCATTTGAGTCCATTTAAAGATTTTTTAAATTAATGAAACATCAAACACTCAAACCTAATGCAGTTCATCATTAACTAACAACAATTAACTGTAAATTGCTGTCCAGTATTATATTGCAAATCATTTTACAACAATTAACAGAAATCTTTACTTTAAATTCCTAAATTCCAATTTTTTTAGACCAGAAATTACGAAACGGGTCATCTGGCGAAACCAGACAACGAATGAATGAGTGAATGAACGAATGAAAGAATCGTTTAATAAAGGTGTCCGCCTGGTTTTATGAAAAGCTTTACCTGAAATTGTTGTTGCTGTTTTTTTCCAGGGAGTTTCCAATGCGAATCTCTGCTCCATTGATAAATTTAATATAATTGTCGTCTCTGTTACTGATGACGACTGAACTGATCTCATAATAATTAAGAAGGTCCAATCTCCACCACGGGCCATTATCATTTGATGTAGAAGAGCAGGATGTGCCTCGACCTGGGGTGTGTCTTATATCATCTATAGCGTTTGCAGCTACTATGGGGGAAATTGTGGATGACTGTGTAGCCGTTCCGTTGATGGCTAAATTCTTGAAAAATATATTTAGTCAGTCAGAAGACATACAGAAACACTTGTGATAATCAACTGGTAACCATTTAAATGTTTTTTACACAACTATGTGATAAACTGAAAACAACCACCTTTGCTGCTTGTCTTCTTTGCTGAGTGTTAAAGCAACAATAATAGCTTTCTGAAATTATTGACAATTCTGAACATAAAATTATTCCATGAATTTACTAATTGAAATGGAACTGTCAGGAAAACAGTGCGTGTTCTGTGCTATTTTTGAACGATGAATCATTTTGAATTAATTATGCAAATAAATACTAAAACTAACAAATACTTTGTTAAACTAACAAGTGTATCCAGTGTTCTGCCAGTATAGCATAAGGCATCTTTTTACCTGATCTATAGAGTTCCACTTCACAGAGAGAGATTTTGGAATCGAAAAAAGCACTGAGTGTGTCTACCTGACTTCTTCACTGGTCACTCTTTTCTATCAATCCATCAATCTTTATATTTGTATATTAGTCTCCACCTTCACAACATCATTATTATGGGTCTGTGAAATGCTTTTCTCAACCCAACTTTATCTATTATTTACAAATCAAATCTGAATGTCAAATTGCCTATGCAAATCTTGTACTCTTAAGCCCTGTACGCTAATTGTTTCTCATAGGGATATGAGATATTTTTACCATTTACTTTTACTACATTTACATTTCCCCCCCTCAGGGAAACCTTCACTTAAAGGGATAGTTCATCCCAAAATGAAATTTCTGTAATGAATTACTCTCTTTCTTGTTGTTCCTAAACTGTATAAATGTGAACAGAACAAAACAGAAATCAAAATATCTAATTTTGTGTTCAACAGAACAAAATAATTATAAAGTAATTTTTCCTACTATGGTAGTCAATGAGACCCAAGAACTGTTTGGCTACAAGCATTCCTCTAAATATCACATTTATACAGATTTGGAACGACTCAAGGGTGAGTAAATGATGACAGAATTTTTATTTTTGGGTGAACTATTCCTTTAAGGGTTTTCATAAGTGTTTGACAAATCACAACAGACTGGGTCAGCTTGAACAATCGGAGTAAATGGTAATGGGGGACTTTATTGATAATTAAAAAAAAAACATGGACAGTTTTCACTTTCATACAATGTTAAATACATATCAAATGCCAGGCTGGAAGGACATTTATTTTATTTTGTTAAAACAGCATAAATTAAATAAATGTAATCCAATAATTCTTATGATCAGCTAACAACATTTTATTTGTATTTAAATATTTGAACAGTTCACTTTGATACAGATATTATGTTAAGTTTCTCTTCAGAATAAAACCATTTATCTAATTTAATAAAGTTACAGATACATTAGACATTTACTAAACTTTCATTATAAGATTATATTTCTAAGATTAAAGCTTTTTCTCTATATTTTTAAAATGCAGGTAGGACATGAAGAATGAAATAGAGCAAAAAGTACTAATAAATACAAAGCATAAACTGTTTCAATGTAGAATATCCAAATATCATATCATATCAGTTTACTACTTTAAGGGGCTGAATACACCGAGGTGTTTTTACACGGCTGAAACTGCTGGCTGCCGGCCTTAGACATAGTTGGTTACTTTCATACGATAAGCGTAGAATACAAATACAAAATACTTAACCCTTAACATGCACAGGGCCCGTGGGTGGGTTAACACTTTATAATTGTTTTGTTGAAAGAAATTTAGTTGAAACTCACCATCATGGTGATCAGTGTTTCTTTAAGTTGGGTTCTTGACTCTTATTATGTAATTGTGTGCTTTTAAAGTATATTTGTTATTGCAATACTAATGACAAACCAATCAAGTGGTGTTGGTTGTTGAAATAGCCATTATTTTTTTCATAGACTATCTTGAAAGAACATTATAGTGTAGTATTATTTTGTTAAGAAACAATTTATGAAAACAGGATGCAAATAAAAATGTGTTTATAAGACCTGCCTACAGCCAGATAACATCTACTACTTTTACATCAATGCATCGTTAGCTCCGCCCACCGTTATTCAACCTGACTCTGAAGAGCGAGTTGATCTACAGCAGGACTTGTTTACATTCACCAAAAGCTTGTAATAGCAGTAAGATCACGATGGCACAAACTGTAAGTAATGTATTTCATTTCAATACTACTTTGCAACTGGCCCTTATATATAACATGACTAAAAAAAGTGAAAGATTTCTTGCATATTCAACCATCACATTACACATGTGCTAGTGTTTTAGAAAAGAGAACAGCCTTCCTGGTTAAGATTCATTTCTTCAGCAGCATCTTTACACTCATGTTTAGCTGAGAAAACATTTCCATCTGACTGCAGTCTCCATGTCAGTCTTGTATTCTTCTCTATCCCATGATCCTTTATTTTCTGCTTCATCTGAAAAACACAATCAATCTTTCACAAACTGGATGCGCATGCGGCGTTGTGATCTTGTCAACCACAACGACGTCAGAGAAGAATATGTTGATTCATGTTGTTATTTTGGTTTCTTTTGCACACATAAAGTACTCTTGTTGCTTCATAAAAATTCAATTGAACCACTATGATCAGATAGGGTGATACCAAACCAACATGTGGGACAGGTAATACGTTTGTGTGGGACACCCTTGAAAGGTAGCGCAAAACTCGTATAATAACGGAATTAAAACATTTATATATATATTTTTTTTACCTTTTAGCTTATTTAGTCCATTCCAACTAGATAAAATGTTATATAATAAAACAATTGTAATGGCTATTCCATTTCAAGGTTAACTGCCTCTTAAATTTTGACAGTTTACGACGTTGTAGTAACTTATCCGGCAAGTTTACCTGGAAGAGATCTACAGCCTCTTGATAACTGAATTCACTGCTGTCTTCTCATCCATTTGGATAAAAGTCATGCTTTAAAAAATAGTTGCGTTTGTGTGAGCTTGTTGGACACTGGTATACAAGGGGTGAAAATGCGGTGCAGTACAACGCAAAGAGGGACGGGTGGACCATTTGAACGATGTCTTTAGTACTTTTCCGGACCTTGACAAAGAGAATTACCATGATGTCTATGAGGAGGTCTGGAAAGCTCTTTTGCTTTTTGATTTTTGGATGAACTATCCCTTTAAATAAATCCTGTTCTCTATATATTTGCAGTTGTGCTTTACTCACAACACTTGTGCTTTGATGAAGTAGTCAGAAGATTAACAGCTTATTTACTTTTTTCAAAATCACTATGCCATGTAAACCAGTAATGCTGTTATGTGATGAAAATGCCTTGAAAAAGTGTTTTTCTAACAAACCAACGTAGTTGGGGTGATAGATCATAGACTGTATTAATACTCAGAGCATGCAAACAGAATCTTTTATCATCCATTTCAACATTTTGTTTACTCTGTAACTTAACTCAAAGCATCAAATAACAGCTTATTTACTTTTCAGATGATTTAAATGAGTCAAGTTGAGTGAACGGATCTTTTTCACAGTTCACTTTCTCCTTTAATGTACACATCTGGGTCACAGCCCTTCATTCAAATATCTCAGGGCTGCATTCATTTTTCTACTCACGATCAAGGACCCAGGCACGTATCAGGCCACAACTGCATGTTGCTTCCTGGGCCTGGGTGTCAATTTTTAATGTTCAGAAGACGCCATTAAAAGACGTAGTAAACCTTTCACTTTTGGCAAATGAAATAGTTGAATACTCACCCACAGTAAGATGTTCTCCATCACTGCAGGATCATTTACATTCTGATCAGATTTCACCTTCAATCTCACAATCTGCTTCCTTGAATCTGTTAAAACATTGGAAAGGTTCATTTATGGTTTCATTTGTTCATGTTTATTGTAGTAACATTTCTAATTTCACTACCAATGAAAGATTAGTTTTTCTTTATCAATGTTTGTAGAACATTTTGCAATTGACTTTTACACAACATTAGCTAAAGTTTTGAGAATATTCCCTGTTACTTATATCTGTTTTGCCTCTCTTATAATTTCACAACCACCTCCCACACAATCAGGAGTTTTGTTATATAAATTTGCTTTTTAGTCTTTTTTTGTTATGTGTCTGCCTTAAAATTGCTTTTATAGGCCGAGACATTTAACACACACTTGGTTTTAACAACAAAAGTACCACCAAACAACAGCATCATGCAGCAGAATGTGTGATACAGACACAAACACTAGATGGTGCAGTAATACTGTGCTGCAGCAGCCTTAAGATTCTCAACTGTGTGGTTACAAAGATTACATCCCAGCCAGAACAGTCATGTGGGGCCCAGATGGGTTTAATGTGGGCTGTCTCAGCCAGTTTTGTCCGCGGGTTCCATGTGGGCCACACATGGGTCAGCCCAGATTAAATGAACACTGCTTAGTGTGCATACTACAGGGAGGTAAATGTGACACTGAATGTTAGTGAGATAATGAAGTGATGACAAACAGAATCACTGGTGGACACAGAAACAACAAGAAATGAAAAACAACAACTGACTTAGATAAAAGAAATCATAAAATCTTTCACCAGAGGAGAATTAAACAACAAACATCATCACCATCTTCACTTTTATTGCAGCATGTTATTGAAAATAAACAGGTTGTTTTTGTGTTAATGTTTTATTGAAAATAATTGTTTGGTTTGATGTCACCATTATGGTGTTCAATGTGGCTAAATTGACAAGGCATTATGGGAAATGTAGTCCTAGTCCTAAACACAGGCAGAAACGCTGAGCACGTGGCACACATTTAGGTGGAGAGCTGAGGTGACAGCAACAAGCAATTAGAACAACACAAAGACAACAACACATAAATGCAATAAAACTGATGACAGTAAGCTTACCAAACGGTGATCACAAAAATGGTGGTTCGTTGAAATTTCAACATATTTTCAACATTAATGTGTTACTTTAACTCTCTGTAGATTGGGACAATATAAACTCTGAGCAGAGTTGATTCAACTCTGGGGATTTTGCTGTGTGTGATTGTGCTGTTTATTTGGCCCTAACTAATGTAAAAGTGTGTGGAATTAAAGAAAATAAGCCTAAATAGATTTGTGTTCTCAAGCAGTTCTCAGACCGCTGACACAAAGAGAAATGTGAATGTTTCTCAGATGCGGATGTTCTGTGAGAAATTCTCACAACATGCAGGCACAACACGCACAACTACGGATTTTCTTTCATACCTTGTTTGATAAATCAATGGAAATTACATAAAACTTACAGGTCTCGCAGATGAATGGAAGGACATCTGAGCAGTCTTTATCATCTATCCGACCATCAGGTCCTGCAGCACCACAAGGTCTAGTCTGCCCAGTTATGTCACGTTTAGTAAACATCCAGTTAATGGAGGACGTAGAGACGTTTGTTCCATCTGACCACTTCCATGAGTCTCTGTACAGACCGATCCATACTCTATCACCTACTTGCATCCTTGTCACCAGCAGGTCATTCTCAGCTTTAGTGTGGATGGTGGCCAGATCTGTGTGATACTGTCTGCAGTAACTCTGAGCATCAGTCCAGCTCATGAGGAAATCAGAGATGAAAATAAACCTGTTGCTGTTTGTATCAGTCTCTGTAACAGCAACAGAAAGACGTCATTGTTTTACTTACACTTCAAATTTCATACAATATTTTTCAATGCTGAGGCTTTATTTGACACAAATCTGGTCAAGGATACAAGACGAATCTTTTTAGAGGCAATGAACGTACATAAGAGCTCAGTGCAATTAATAGTTAATTAACATTTTCAGAATGTTTTCAAAAACAAGGAACATTCATAAAACAAACTTTTGTTAGTTGGGTAAGTGAATATAACATTAATCGAAATCGGCTGTGGACTTTGCAGCATGCCGGTCTAATCTTGCATCCTCCACTCAGAATATTCACATTATTGACATGTGTTGGTGCAATTTTTTACCATTGTAGCAAAAAAAGGTATAAGTCAAACTGCAAATGACATCATTTAACTTTTCATTTTCCAGTACAGCACATTCCTGCGTTCCATAGTTATTGTTGGGGCTTCCAATGCCCCAATTCACAAATGTCACGTTCTCATCTTGATAAGACCATCGCCAGCTATTGATGTCATTGTACAGTCCAATCCAGGCAAATGAAGTCAATTCTGATTGAAATGCTTCTTGTAGACGTGTCCCGTCTTCATTGCTTTGAACTGTGGCCAGATCAATGTGATTCTGTCTGCAGTAAACTTGAGCTTCATCCCAAGTCTTCTGCTCCTGGATCAGAACATACTCACATGAGATGCTCTGGAGAAACAGTCCTGTTTGGAACAAAAATATGTGATTTAAAAACAAGTTGTCATACAAGTCATACAGGACACAGGCCAGCAATTTGGTGTGCACGTCAGAAATTTGGGCAATTCCATGCAAATGTCAACAAAAAGATTGAAAATATGATATCTATCAGTATAGTAAAAACCTTTGGTCATTCTAATATCCATGAGAGGTCTCTCCTAAAGTTTTTAAAGCACTTGTTTTATTTTTAGTGCATTATTTTCCATAGTCTGGTAAGTGCCATTTTCAATCCATATTCTGCATGAAGCTTTTTGTTGTTGTTTGTCACTATTGTTGAGTTTCATATGCTGATTCTTGATGTCAGTGTGTTTGAATGAAAATAGGATTTTTGTCGTCTTTCACAATAATTAGCTTTTACTGTTGAATCACAGGGTCAAAAGGAAAACTAAATGTTATTAAAACTCCTTCAGGATATTGTTGTTGTTATGATCCAATTGCAAACATCATCATTTGGCTGATTTTAATTTAACGTTTGCTATAACAAAGACACATGAGCACAATATTACAGTGGGACAAAAATTGTAGCTTTAAAAGTCAAGGGTCAAAAGCCCAACTCAAGGAAACACTAAGCACTGTTAGGGTGACTTCTTGTTGTTGTTGTTTTCTTCAGTGATTGTGTTTGTCAACAGCAGGTGTTCATCATTAATAACTCAATCATTGTTAACAGTGTTAACTTAACACTGGCAAATTTGCTGTGTACAACATATTGTAAGATGTTATATCTCAAAAACTGTGTCCATTCATACACAGAAAGCAAGAAAGCAGGTGAAAACCTGTTGATTTGTCAATGTTAATTGTATTAAATCAATATCACTTTTGCACCTGCTAATAATGTTGAAAAATCTTGAAATATCAACAAATCACAATTACTGTGATCAGTGTTCGCTTTAGTTGGGACCTTGACTCTTGACCCACATTGTCAACTTTCTTTCCACAGTGTACAGTTTGAACTATATTATGTGTCCGTAGTGTTTGTAAAAACCAGCCTATAATAGTACAAATCCATATAAACCAGTAGTCTCTTCCAACGAGCGGTTTAATATTCTTCCTACGATGACATCATTGTAGGAAAAACTCTGCCCACAACAGGCAACAACCTGCCCTATTAGCAAAGACACACCCCCGAGTTGGAAGCCAAACCCGGCGGGTGACCGATCACAACAGATTGGGTCAGCTTGACCAATCAGAGCGTGTTGGAAGAAGGGACTTTATTGGAATGTGGAAAAAATCTGGTCGTTTTGTGAGAAGAGAGACAGCGGTGAAGAATAAAGGTCAAATATGTTAAAAAATAAAGCGTTTTTTCCAAACTAAGAGTGAACTCCTGTTACAGTGCACCACAAAAACACAATAATGATGTCAAATTCAAAAACTCACCCTTAAGTGAGTGTGTTGTGCTTTGCAACATATTCACCAGATGGTGCATAAATCATCACATTGCATTTACAACTGGACAACAGTCTAGGATAAGATTGAAAGAGTATGTTTTTTTTTTTAAATTCTAACATTATTTTTATAAGCTGACCACAACTTTCCTTAAAAACCAATATTCAATCAATGACAAAGCTGATCACAGTAGTGCATAAAATATCACTATTTCTACATTTACCTCCAATATTTCATCCCATGCAAAACATGCTTGAAATCCTGCAGTTTCATTATTGTAATACAAAACTAATTATCGACACAGTCCAAACTTAACTGTGTGATTCAAAACACTCATGATTTCGTCAGAATGTAGGGTCATAAGCAAAGGACATGTGATGATGGGAAATTATTCTCATTAACAACAATCCATCATGTACACATCTGGCATCCTTTCCCATAACAAATGTGTTTTTGCCACCATTGCCAGCACTTTAAGAAAATTAACTAAATTAAAGGATTCAGCCAACTGACAAAATCCTGATAGCGCATAAAATCGACTTAATTACTTTAAATTTGCTTTAAATACACTGTTTGCATATTGTTTTGCACTATTTGCCCGACCGGGGGGGGTTTGCAGAATGTATTTTGTGTGTGCGTGCGCGCGTGTGCATGTGGGTTTGTATTTATTTGTGTGCATGTGTCTGTGTTTTCTTACATTAACTCAACTGAAGTTAATTTATATAACACTTTTTACAATTTTCATTGTTACAAAGCAGCTGTACATGAGACAAAAAGACTATAAGCAAAACATTACATTTGTACAAGGAAAGTAAGAACAACAAATTGAAAAATTACACCCACACCACACACTCATTGAACACACGCACACAAACGAACACACACTCACGAATACACAATATAAAAAAAAGAAACACAGGTAACATACACAAACTATAAATTCCTATATGGAGTAATTAATTAATTGAGTAAATTACGTAGAATGATTAAATTTAAAATGGTATTAATAAATGCAAAAACTTTAAATTCTAGAGCTGATGAACTGACCGGAGCCCTGAGAGCGTAGTGAACGAGAAGGACTGCAATGCAATAAAAGCTCACTCAGGTACTGAGGAGCTAAACCATGTAGGGCCTTATAGGTAAGCAGTAAGATTTTAAAGTGAATACGTTGCTTGATAGGTAACCTGTGCAATCCTGACAGAACCGGGCTTATATGCTCATACTTTTTTGTTCGTGTAACTCGAGCTGCTGCGTTTTGAACTAGCTGGAGTTTTTGTAATAAGTTCACAGGACAGCCACCTAGTAGTGCGTTACAGTAATCTAGTCTTGATGTCATGAATGCATGAATTAACTTTTCTGCATCTGATAGTGACAGCATATGACGTAGTTTTGCTATATTCTTAAGGTGGAAAAACACAGTTCTACAGGTGTTGGTGACATGGCTTTCAAATGTCAGATTACTATTGAATAAAACACCCAGATTCCTTGCTGACGACGAGGGTTTTATAGAACATCCGTCAATAGTTAAGTGGTATTCTTGGTTGTTTATGGTGGTTTTTGGTCCAATGAGTAACACTTCCGTTTTCAACAATAAAAAGTTGTTACTCATCCAGTTTTTTATATCGACTATGTATTCCATTATTCTATTGAACTGCTGTGTTTCGTTAGGCTTCGAGGAAATATAGAGTTGAGTATCATCAGCATAGCAGTGTAAACTAACTCTGTGTCTCTTAATTATAGCTCCTAGGGGAAACATGTATAGTGCGAAGAGCAGAGGTCTAAGAACTGAGCCCTGTGGCACGCCGTACTAGACATGTGATTTGCGTGACACCTCATTGTTTATTGCAACAAATTGAAAACAAACGGATAAGTATTATTTAAACCATTTCAATGCTATTCCACTAATGCCAACAAGTCTATGTAAAAGTATGCTATGGTCAATGGTGTCGAAAAGCGGCACTATTGCACAAGTAAGGAGATGGAGCCACGGTCCGACGCCAGAAGAAAGTCGTTTGTCACTCTGATCAGAGCAGTCTCTGTACTGTGATGTGCACTAAATCCTGACTGGAATTGTTCATAGATGTCATTCCTTTGGAGGAAGGAGCATAGCTGTGATGAGACTATCTTTTCAAGTACTTTAGAGATGAAGGATGAATTCGAAATATGTCTATAATTAACATGTGTGCCATGTGAGCATGAGCGTATATGTGGTTGCATGTGTTTTGAGTTTGTGTGTGTAACACACACACATATATATATATTATTTTTTTTGGGGTGGTATGTGAAATTGGGGTGTATTTATTAATTTTGTTGTTCTTACTTTCCTTTTATTAATTAGTCATTTTGTCTCTTGTAAAGCTGCTTTGTAACAATAAAAATTGTTGAGTAAATTTGCAAAATGTAATCTGAGGCTCTCTCTCATTTGATCGTACAATTCTTTGGCTTTTAAAGGCCAGAATTATGTCACGTGAAACAATGTGACAATTCTAAACATAAAAGTGCAAGATCTTGCAGAAAAAATGTGTACTCTGACTGACTTGAAACTATATTCTAGCTATAGTCTTAGTCGTTTTCTACCACTGAAACACTTTTAGAGACATTATTCCTGGCGCGTGGTACTTTCCCGACCCAACCCCTTCTCTCCCACTTCCCTTCCTGTCCACTCTCACACTGTGCTATTCAAATAAAGCTCCAAACAAAACAAAAAAACATACAAAATTATGTTTATTTAAAAATGGAAAAAAGTAGCAGAAAGTACTGCATTTAAAGTCTCACCAAATGTGCTCAGCTGGGTTCAGGACTTGGTTTTATGCAGACCCGTCAAGTTCTTCTACACTGACTGAATCAATGATTTCTTTGTGAATCTTGTCTCATACACAGGGACATTATCATGATGGCTCTTCACAAACTGTTGCTATTAAATTAGAAGCACACAGTTCCAGAGAATATCATGATATGCTGCAGCATTAAGATTTGTACTCATGGAAATTACTAAAGTCATCAAACCTGCTTATTAGATAGAGTGACTCAATACTTTTGGCAATATAGTGTATCTTAAAATATATCAGTGTGATTGTTTTGTCTCAAGATGCACACAGTAATGTTTTATTTTTTGTAGAGTATGTTTTTAAAAACGTCCTAATTTACCTAAGACCCAGTCTTGGCTTAAGATACATTCAGCTCTAATGTGTAAGGGCTCATTTAATCAAATTCTGAAATGCTTCGACATTTGTACAATAAACAATAGTGTTGAGTTTTAAAGGTCAAAACTTCTTCCAATCCAAAATTGTAATATAAAAGCCAATAACCCCGTAAAAAATATATCTGATAATTTGACTGACCTGAGAACAGCAGCACATGAATCAGTCTTTCCATTGCTGATGGATTTACAGTATGAAATGAATCTGAAACCATGAAAAGAACATACTACTAAATATGAGATACTAAAACGCATGAATGAGCTCACAATTATTTATAACTAGTACAGTACAAGACAAACACTTTTAAATACTAATAAAAACATTATTTTACCTGCATGAACAAACATGAGAGTTTACAGTGTACAGTGTGCACTTTATACTCAGCACATTCTTTTAATTTACCCTTTATTCCCTAAACAGACCGTTTTGCATGCTGTTTTGGCATTTTAAGCAAAGCCCATTTTCCCATGCAAACCATTTGAAAATATTGTGAAGACACTGAGACTGATTTTAATACAGCTTTGCCATATTAGGCCCTTCATTAAAACAGCATTGCAGACCCAGATAGCAAATAGTTGCGGCCCAAATCCACCTCGTCTGGACACATACTGTGTTGAATGATGATACTTTAAAATAAACTGTTGTTCATATTTGGGTCAGTTCTGCTTTGTTTTGTTTTTGGCTGACATGCGGCATTGCATTGGCTTGCTTGTGGCCGAAATCTGGAAAAACTGGAGCGAACCCCCAAGCGCCATCATTCCACGTGGTATGTGGGCCAGATGATGCGATATGGTGTGTCATGATCCTGCCATTCTTATGGTTGTTTTAGTTTGAAATGACAGGATCATGGCAGACCCCATGTCTTGTGTCTATGTTTGGAAGCACATGGCCATTGTTTGTGTGCCATGTGCTCTCCTGTCGTGCGTCCTAGCCCCGCCCCCTTGTTTCCATATTAATCATCCCGTTATCAGTTCACGCCCTTCACCTGTTGCCCTCGTTATGTCTCTTTTGTTCCTCTCCTATTTAATGCCCTTGTGTTTGCTGTCCTGTGCCGGATCGTTTGTCTACCATGTCCTGTCTTGTTCCTGTCGCTGTCCCCCCAAGTTAAGTTTTATCAGTGGTGTCTTATTTTTGTCTTGTTTCCCCCTCGAGGGATTTTAAGTTGAGTTTTGTCATATGTTAAATAAATGTTTTTGTCAAAGAGCTGTCTGCATCTGGGTTCTGTCCTCATGTAAATCTTGACAATGGTGTGTAAAGCCAGATTTGGGCACAATTTTATTCACAACTTCACTACCATAAACACATAATCAACATCATCTAACTTCAACATATTTTGGCTTTATACTGCTGTAATAAGCTTTAAGAACACACTATTACAGCAGCCTATAAATGCCTAAAGGGATGCCTGAAGACTGCAGCTGAAAAAAGAATTTTACATAATAAAATCAATTCTTTACAGAAAAGACTTCTGTCAAGTCATCTACAGAAAAATAGTAGAATAAACTAAAGAAATACAAGCAAATATGGGGGATTATCTTCAGAATGAGGCATACCCTTGGGATATCAGACCTATGGCTACTAATCTGAAAATGTCCTGGTGTTAAATTAACACCAGTCAGTGTTTATTTGGGAACCACCATCAGGGTGTTAAAGTAACACTGAAGCAGTGTAACGAGTTAATTAGATACTTAAGTGATTCATTAAGTGATGATTGATGGATTATTGAAGACACCTGATGATAACCAGCAGAATCACTGAAGAACTGACTTCCAGCCTCCATCTAAAGGGCTCAGCATACTACATTCAAAATAAAAAAACGGCCATCTGTGACCTGATTTCGTTACGTAATAGGTGGGTATGTTATTTAGCGCTGCCTGGTCTGTGGTAAATAACAACGCGTCATTTTATTCAGCTGAGATGAGATAAGGTCTACTCCATTTTGCTTTTCTCTTTTTTAGATAAAAATACACACAGCTATATGCTTGTGATAAGGTGTTCGTCATTGCCGTCATCTTTGTTGTTTTTGTTTCTACGTGCACAGAGGCTATTTGCATACGTCATGTAAACCCCGCCTCCAGAAACAAAGGGGTGTTGGAGTGTTCGAAAACAGTATACCGTCATTCAGCATTTTCGAGCTTCGTTTTAACCCCAAACAAGAAAACATCAACAATAAGAACAAAAACCAGAATAGTGTTTAGTGTTTCCTTTAGTTCCCTTCTTGACTCTTGTGATTCAGTGTCTGGTTGTCTTTAACTGCTCATGTGTTTAAAGATCTATTTTATTTTGTCTATTAGTTCTGTTGATGAATTAAGGAAAATGTGTGTTGGATAAACAGCGAGGAATGTCAAGCATTTACAGACTAAACTAAAATACTCGGCCTCATATGGCAAATCAGTATGAAAATCAGTCTGTGTCATCACAATATTTCCAAATACTTTGCATTTGAAAGTCTGTTTTGCTTAACAAGCTAAAAGACCATGCATACAGATTTGTTTAGTAGATCAAAGAGAACTTAAAGGAATGTGGTAAAGTATAAACTATGTGTTTGAAAACAGACATCATAGGACACAAAAGTCTTTCTCCTGTTTTTTTTCATTGAGGTAAACAGTTTTCCTGTTATCATTATGACCTTGCAATCTACTTGTTTGGCATGATTGACTATGTTTTTCTCTACCGTTTCAGATTCACCTCATACCATAAATCCATCAACAATGGAAAGACTGATTCATGTGCTACTGTTCTCAGGTCAGTGTGTAACTTTAAACAGGGTGTTTTGTGTGTTTTTACTTATATTTAACACACGCAAGTAAACCTGATATATGGCCAGTAAAGTACAGGTTTGTGCACTACAGTGATATTGTACTGCACACTCATAAGTACTGTACATAAGCAATTCAGTATTGATAGACAATTCCATGTTTAGACCATAAAAGTAAAAAAAAAACATGATCAGTAACTCAACACACTTCTCTCAACAGGACTCTGTCTGTTCATCCAGAGCATCTCATGTCAGTATGTTCTAATCCAGGAGCAGAAGACCTGGGATGAAGCTCAAGTTTACTGCAGACAGAATCACATTGACCTGGCTACTGTACAAAACAGTAATGACTGGACACATATACAACAAACAGCTGAACCTGCATTGACTTTATTGGTCTGGACTGGACTGTTCAATGACATCAATAGCTGGCGATGGTCTTATCAAGATGAGAATATGACTTTCATTGTTTGGCGTTATGATCAGCCAAACAACATAGGTGGAATACAGGAATGTGTTGCCATGGACAAAGGAGAATGGGTTGATATTGACTGCTCTCTAAAGTATCCAATTTTTTGCTACAAAGGTAAGAAATAACATGTTATTTATGTGATGATACTTTTACGTTTATACTAATAACCCTACAAGCAAGCCTGCGCTGGTACTTTACAGGTCCACTTAGGGCTAGCCTAAGGGCCCCTGACCTCTTAGTGCTGGTCCTGCATGGACAGCCCTCACTTTGCCCACACAGGGCACACACTAACCAGACAGCAAGCTACTGTACCAGGTACAAACCATTGAATCAATGTTAAAAATTGTTAAATGTCATTGAATCAATATCACTTTCACACCCACAATTAATGTTGAAAAAAATGTTGAAATTTCAACAAATCACCATTATTGACTCTTGTATTTTAACATTTTAACAAGTTTTCTTTGGCCAACAGTGTGTTAAAATGTGTTTGTTGTGGCAAAGATTCAGTTGGATCAGAGCTCATTGAAACTCTGGACTTGTGTTACGTTAATTTTCCTTCAGTGCTTGCAATGGTGTTTAATACAAACACTTATACATTGATTAAGCCTAAATAAATACTTTATAAATGTAAATTTGTGGTTGTTTGCTTCTGTAATATTAGCTGTGATCATTTGAACAATCTATTTCAAATAAAGTGGCGGTTAAGCATTTTGCAACTAATGAATATTTTGAAGTTTTTAAAAGTACTGTGATAATGTAAATAGAAAACATCACCGACACATCAACATTATACGTTTACATTTAGTCATTTAGCAGACACTTTTATGCAAAGCAATATGTCATACAGGGGCAATAATACAATAAGTGCTAACACATGCTAACAGTTACAAGGTACAAAAGCCAGAATACTACCTATTGATAGAAAGAGAGAGAGGGTTAGTTTTTATTTACTGTCAGGTACTCACAGAAGAGATGTGTTTTAAGATGTTGTTTGAATGTTGTGAGAGATGTGCCCAGCCAGCATGTGGGGTCAAATGTATCATTACACTGTGATATTACAGAGTCAGGTGCAATATTAGGTCTGAAAATGACAAAACACACCAACAATTTCCTTAAAAGTTCACTTTAAACAGAACAAAAGTTAACAAAAAAAATGTTTTGTTTGACTGTAATAAAAGTGCTTAATTCGATTATATTCTATTAAGAAACACACTATTATAACTAGCAAAAAAATCACAACGAGTCAAGAGGTGAACTAAAGGAAACACTAAACACTGTTCTGGTTTTTGTTCTTATTGTTGATGTTTTCTTCAGTGATTGTGTTTGTTAACAGCAGGTGTTCATCATTAAGAACTCAATCATCACTTCATCATCTCAATAACTTGTTCATGTGTTCAATAGAGAGACATCAAAAATATTCTGTAAAGATGGCCTGAGGACTGGAGTTGAAAACCCCTGATAAAAACTTCCAAGCAGGTTTGGTTTGGAGCTAAACTGTGCAGAGCTGCGGCCCTCCAGGAACTGAGTTTCACATCTGTACCATACAGGAATCTAAAATATTTATTTGACCCACATCACAATAAACTCTGATCCAACTGAATCTTAGCTTACTTTGCCACAACAAACACATTCTAACATTTTAACTTATTGTTAAATTACAAGAGTCAAGAGCCCAACTAAAGCAAACACTGATCACAATAATGGTGATTTGTTGAAATTTTTTTGGATGCGGGTGCAAAAGTGATATTGATTCAATGCAATTAACATTGGACAATGAACAATTTTTAACATTGATTCAATGGTTTGTACCTGTTACAGAAGCTTGTTGTCTGTGTAGTGTGGGTCTAGGGCTTCCTGGGGTTAAAGTGAGGGCTGCCCGTGCAGGTCCAACACTGAGGGGTCAACGTTTTGCCAGCGAGCAAATTCTTAGGGGCCCTGCTGGGGCTCTTAGGCTAACCCTAAGTGAACCTGTAAAGTGCCAGCGCAGGCTTGCTTGCAGGGTATCGCTAAACGGACTAACTGCTCTACAGAGCGCATTTCATAAATATGTTATCTCCTTCGGCAAATAAGTGCAAGTGACCTATAAGCGAAAACAAGACGGCATCTTTGTCCTGTGTCAGCCGCTGCAGTGCTTCGAAAGATAGAAGTGAGCGGTGGAGTGAGCTGTTGCTTGCAGGTCGTAACTTAATCGCTAGATGCTGCTAAATTTCACAAACTGGACCTTTAAATGAACACTGTTGGGTGTTTATTTATGTCCACATTAAAAGCAACACTGAAGCAGTGCTGAAGTAAATGAGATAATGAAATGATGAACACCTGTGTAAACAAACACAATAGCTGTGTCTCATTTCGTAAATCTGCATCCTTGTGTGCTCCAGAGGTCTCATCCTCTTAAGGATGTGGTATACGGAGGATCCTCAACTTAGAATTAAATGAGACATCCTTCATAGGACACGGGCGGAGAAAGAAACAGGAAGTATCACATTGCTATGACAGCACATTGTGCTCTCACACCTGTCAGATTAATAATGATTTCGACATGATTTTAGGAGGTAAAAAGTCACATTGGCAAAATTCAACAAATATAATTTCTTGCATTACTGTTTTAGATGTTTAAAAACTGTCGCTCCCCTTTTTGATCACAGACATGAAAATGCACTATGCAAACTTACACAGCTGTAATTATTGAATATTTGGAGTAGAGACATAATATTGATCTCTTTTGAAAGAAGACAACAGGAGGATTATTGTAGATAATAATGTATTATTATGAAAATTTATTTGAATATTTGTTTTATTCTATAGAATATACATATTTAAAAAAATACATGTTTGGGCTCAAAAATAAATAAATACCATAGGTCAACACAAGTCGTGTGTGAATTTTCAGCTTGATATCTACTGGTTTCTGTGAGACTTTTAGTTGAAATACCTCAAAGGATCACTAGGTAACACACAGGCTTTATTGGTGATTCCCAAAGGTCAATAGGTTGCTTGAAATTACATCTGACATCACAGCTCAAACACACACGCACGCACATATTTTTTTGTACTTTTTCCAAACTTTATAGAAACACTTTCACTTTTTGATACAAATTGTAACTAAAACATGAATAAGATAAGTAAATAATGAAAAAAATACTGTAAAACTAAATGTCAAACTATTTACATCTTTTCAACTATTTACAAAGCATTTACAACTATATACAAATCTTCAAAACATCTGAACACTACAAACTATTTTCATTATGCCAGTAATTGAAGCAGTCTCGTGTTGCTTGGAAACACAAGTAGGCTGCACATCCCTGGCAGAACACAAGTGTTTTCCGATGGCACAATTGGCATCTTCGCCTGGAGTCGTCACTTTTATCAGTAACGTACTTTGGCCTGTGGCAGATGTGACCTGAGGGTTCTCCTGTCATGTGAGGTGCTGGAGCAGGAGGAGCAGGCTCACCTTGAGGCATCCAGTCTGCAAGCTGCATAACCAAAATTTCACGGAACTCTCGCTGTGTTTTTGCTCTTTGGTTATGAGCAGAAGCCAACTGCTGGTGCAGAATAAATGCATTTACCACTGCTACATTAACAAAGTGGTAGAAAAGTGAGCAGTACCACTTCCTGGTCTTTCAGAGTACTTTGTAATACCCGACAAGGGCATCGGAGAGATCAACTCCTCCCATGTACCTGTGCGGAAAATAATAGAACATATAGAACACATAGTTTGTGGGAAGCCCACCCGGTTGCTTCTAATGGTCCCACAGGCCCAGATGCCCTTCTGGAGGAGGTCTCTGAATAGTGATGGACTGGTGTAAAAATTGTCTACATATAATTTGAAGCCAGTTCCCAGCATCTTATCATCCACCAGCGCCATCACTGATTCATAGCTTAGCCCCTTGCTTTGTTCATTTTGACCTTCAGGGGATTTGCCCTTATAAATAAAAAAATCCCATGTGTATCCATGGGCTGAGTCAGCTAAAACGAAAAGCTTGTTATTCCCACTTTGTTGGCTTCTCTTTCTGATACTGCTTCAGCCCAATCCTTGCTTTAGATGTAACCATCCTCTCATCTATTGCAATGTTTTGTTTAGGGTGAAAATAGGTCTTGCAGGCATCTCGTATCTCCTGGTACACTGGCTTTAGTTTACTCAGGCAATCATTGGCCGGGGTCCCTTTCTTTTTCACATTCTCCCTATCCATCTTTGTACACGGTACGGAATTTCCTGTCTGACATAACAGTGGCAGGGAATTCTAACTTGTAAAGTCTGGACCCACTCCAGAAATTTGCCAGTAGTGGTAATTTTACCAGACCCATGTATATGACTACTGCCAGATAAGAGTACAGATCCTTCAGAGTCATGTCCTGCTATGGCTTCCTGGTTGTTTCTTGATGATGCTCAGCTGCATAGGCATTGGAGTTTTGAATGATGAACAGTTCCAGAGTTATAAGCTGAGGGCCAGGAGTTCGAGCTGGTCTAAGTACAACCTCAGGTGGTGAGGTGTGCCATTTTGCAGGTTGAGTAGGTCTCTCTCTTCCGCTGTTTTGGGTTCTTCCTCTTCCTTTGCTTTCACTCCCTCTCCCTCTGCTTTTGCTTCTAGTCTGCTTCTGCCTTCTTCAGTAAATCCGCTAAAAGTAGCAGATGTAGCTGTTGCCGATGAGGTTGAAGGTTCAGGACATTAGCAGTCATTAGATAAGTCCTGACCATCATCTGAATACCTATTGCAACAATATAGTAAAAAACTGAATATAATATAAAACTATTAGGGTACATACAACAATATTGTGCAAACTGAATAAAGCATAAAAGTAACACAGTACATGAAATGCGTAATTCAATTATACACACACATCTAAACTGATTTTTTCATACAATTCGTCGCATTTACACAGTAAAATTTGTACAGATTTTATAGAATATAAGAAAAAATCACACACCTGTCTAGGGTTGAATCTGACATTTCTTCTGGCTAAAGCAGGTCTGGTTCATCATCACTTGAGTGAAGATTTTGTTGATCATCATTTGAATGATTATTTGGCTACTGAGACTGTCTTGCATTGCTGTTATTGGACATAACATTTTGAATGTGTGCTGTTCCATGTCACAAGACTCTACCAGTATAGAAATTAGTATATTATAGTGAGTCCACACGGAAAAAAAAAAGTTTTGTAACTTTTCTCATAAACAGACAATTACAAATGGACAGGAAAGAGTGACATGTACAGTATATTATTTTTGATGTACTCTCTCAACATTTATGAATCAATTACTTTACCTACATTATACATTTGATAAAACACTGATGAAATATGTATTCTAGAGTCTTAGACCTTTCCAACAATATATGGTTTGTCACATTTAGATAAGAAATTGACATGCAAAAACTTTTCAGATTTACATTTTCAGTGATGTAAATCAGTACATTAGATTTTATGTGCACTTCTTTCATAAAATAATAAATTACTCCTTCATAATTTAATTTGTCAAACACTGCTTATATCTGTAATCTAGACCTTTCCGATGATATATAGTTGTCATGATTACATTAGAAATGATATGCAAAATGTTGAAGTAAACGGGACGGCGACAGTTTAGGGGTTTTTAAAATCACTAAACACTTTTAATCCTATTTACTATAAACTGTTATCATTTAAACGGCACATATTTAATTGAATATGCAGCTGCTGCTGTTTATTCAAATAAAAGATGTTGGCAGACGCTAAAAATTGTGGGTTATCTCTAGCAATGAAGGATACACCTCATGTCCTCCAAATTCCTGTGAAGGAAGGTTGCATTTGATGAGTACATCCGGAGTGTCCTACCTGCTTTTATGAAACCGCCTCGATGACATAGCAGGCTTCGAATGAGACCTCCGGAGGATGCAGCCTTCCGAAACGAGATACAGCCATTCACTGACCCTGCTCTTGACCTTTAAATTCAAATGATAAAGTTCTTGTAACAACGTCAAAATCAACCAAATAATGATGTGGGCAATTGCTTGACATTTACATTAGCATCCCGAAGAAGTGTTTGTAGAGATAAAAGTGATTAAAAATACTAATAACACCTAAAACAAAACTATAATAACTCTGTAGAGGACCCATTTTTTTATGTTTCATGAAATACAAAAACAACCTATTTTTCTAATGTGTGTTGTTACAGAGAATGAAACAGGAGCAGGGAGGTTCGTTTTAATCTCTAATATAAACTTGACATGGCATGAAGCCCAAGGTTACTGCAGACAGCATTACACAGATCTGGCCACCGTTCAGAGTCCAACTGAAGATGGCCAGTTGAGAAAAATGATGCAAGGGCTTTGGAGAGTGTGGATCGGTCTGTTCAGAGACTCGTGGAAGTGGTCGGATGGAACAAATGTCTCCATGTCCTCAATTAACTGGATGTCTGCTACACGTGACATAGAGGGGCAGAATCGACCTTGTGGTGCTGCAGGACCTGATGGTCGAATAGATGATCGGCTCTGCTCAGATGCTCTTCCTTTCATCTGCAAACAGAGTAATTTTCATGTGTGATTGTCAGTTACTACCGTGCATGTTCTCTTGCATAACAGTATAAAGATGGGAGAGAGTAACATTATTATACTTACATGCTACTACAAATTTGCCAAACCTATACAATACCTTTCGGTTTTCAAGAACAAACATCACTTACTATTACAGGGTCAATGAAGCAGATTGTGAGATTGGAGGTGAAATCTGGTCTGAATCTGAATGAACCTGCAGTGATGGAGGTTATCTTACAGTGGGTAAGTAGGTCTAACAAAAATGGATCGAAATAATACATTTTTGTCAAGAGTGTCTCTTGATGCTATATACTACATTTTGTGCACTTAAATGTTTTTTTGATTGTGTTCCTTAGATAAAGCAGAAACTGAAGGATCATGGGATAGATAAGGACACAAGATTAACATGGAGAGTGCAGTCTGATGGAAATGTTTTCACACCAAAACATGATGGAGAAGTAATGATCCTCAACTGTAACACTGTTTAATTGTTTTTATATTTAGTAGCGCATGTGTGATCTGCAAAAAAATATGACGTCTTTTACCCTCTAATAATTATTCATTGTATAAACTGGTGTTTCTGAAAATGTCTTGTATAATAAAAAAACATTAGATAGTAATTGGACATATACATATGTTCTGTTGCTTCAGTATAATGTTTATCTTGACATGACCTGACAGATTTATTGTCTGTGTATTAGTTTTTCTCATTTCTAAACCCCTTGTCTGAACAAAATGACCACTGGCTTAAACAAATCGTTTAAATCAATCACTATTAAAACTTTAAATACATTGTATTTGCTGTGCTGCATCTGTAATAAAAACTTTTTTCTTCCTATGTGTTTTGCCAGTTCTGTACATTTAAGTGTTTTGTTTAACATTTTATGTTGTTATTGTTTATAAAATTATTTTGACATGATACATGTTACAGTATAATCTCTATATAACTATCTGTGTGATGAATTTTGATTTGTTTGAAGGCTGTATAATTTACCACATCTTGATGGTGTCTCTGTAGAAGGTGCACATGATGGGGGTTGGGGCTCTGGCTCAGTTTGCAGAGAAAGTAAAGACGCTGCTGTGCTTTCTTGGCCAGTGCTGCAGTGTTGTTAGTCCAGGAGAGGTCCTCAGTGATGTGCAGGTTTAGGTCATAGATGATAGTCAAAGCTTTATATTCTTGTTATGATTTATAATAAAGTACTAAAGCAAATTACATTAGAATTCCCACTGATTTGTAAATGCCATAGTACAGACTTTTAAGCATACGAGCAATTCAAGCTTATAAATTACACAGCAAAGTCCCCAGTGTGAAATGTACACCCACTGGTGTATGAGTCCCAACCATGGGTGTACAAACTCACACTGAAGCAGTGTTGAATCTACACTTTCTGGTGTGAAATGTATATTTATCCATGCAGTTAATTCATCAATTAAGATCACTTACAAATGCATACTCTGAACATAGTGAAATGACTGTGTCACTCATTTAAAGTGCATTTTTACATAAATGACACCCCCCTTGACAGCGGTGGAAAGATTTCTGTTTTTTTTTGTGCA
The DNA here is from genome assembly GCA_026939265.1 of Oreonectes daqikongensis. Taxonomy (NCBI): domain Eukaryota; kingdom Metazoa; phylum Chordata; class Actinopteri; order Cypriniformes; family Nemacheilidae; genus Oreonectes; species Oreonectes daqikongensis. Next base: position 803,410 of record JAOTQM010000100.1, on the reverse strand, counting down.
TGTTAGACACATACATCATAAAAAACATTCACACATTAAAAAACATCATTACATTATAGAAGCAAATATCCACACATAAAGTGCTAGCACAAGCTTTCTTGCAGGGTTAAGTTGTACCATTGCTGATGAGTTCTAGTTGCATGGAATGGATAATAAGAGAAAATGTCAACGTAAACAGGAAGAGACTTCCCAGAGCAATAGATGAAAATCATTGTATCAATGTTAAAAATGTGTTGATATGTTAATGGAATTTAATCACAATATCACCTTTGCACCTTCAAATTTCAATAAATCACCATTATTGTGATCAGTGTTTGCTGATGATTCAATAGTTGCTTGCTAACAGGTCAAGGTTGTTTCTTTCTAAAAAAATAAATAAATAAATAAATGAACTACCGTAAGATAACTTGATCACACAAAGCTAAATTGTGTGGACCCTAAACTTAATTTATTATGGATTAATTTATTTGTGTAAAAAGTTTAATTATGTGGTAATTGTCATATTTTAGAAAGAATGTCTGAACAAACTTTCCACTTGAGATTCTCTTCAAAGTTATGTTTTGGTGAGAAAACATTTCCATCTGGTTGAACTCTCCATGTCAGTTTTGTGTCCTTCTCTATCCCCCGATCCTTCAGTTTCTGCTTGATCTAAGTAACAGAATCAATCCTTTGTTACAGTATTATTAAAAGGCATTTCCACATGCAATACTGAGAGAATAAAATGATCTTTGTACAACAACAGCAGCATTATTAATACATTACACAGAGCACAGAACTCCATGTCGGAGCTGTTGTCTATACTCCAGTCACATGTCATGTTGGATCCCAAACCCCTCACTCATCCCTATTTCCTGTTAACTTTTCAATGTCCTACAAATAATAAAAATGATCTTTAATTGATACTCACCCATTGTAAGAGGCTATTCATTACTGTAGGGTCATTTACATTCATACCAGATTTCACCTCCAATCTCACAATCTGCTTCCTTGACTCTGTTAAAACAGGACATTGTGAGGATTGGCTGCTGACAAATTCCTTCAAACTTTATAAAAAAATTTTTTAGAAAAATATTAATATATTGTAATCTCTGGACATTTTTATTGTGGTCCTACTCATTGGTCCTATTAACAAATATTGCAGACTTTCAGATTTTCAAAAAATCCTGGTCCAGGAGGGCCATTGTCCTGCAGAGCTTAGTGCCAGCCAGCTCCAGCACACCTGCCTTGAAGTTTCTAGAAGTCCTAAAATGATCTCCTAAATGTTCAGAGAACGTCCTAAATGTTCTGTGAAAGTTCATCAAATAACGTCCCCACACCCTTTAAAAAACTCCACATCATGACCATCTCGGAATGTTCTGGGAATGTATTCCACACCAGCAGGGACATTATGAGAACGTTCTCATGACAAAACATTTCTTAGAGGGATACAATAATTTAGTTTACACAGTTTACCTCAGAGTTTACGTAACAGCAATACAATCTATAATCATTATAACTTTTTATTCTTTATTAAACTAGAAAAAAACGTTAATGTCCTGGCACTTGCAGATAGCTTGGGTTTTATATTTAATTTGATTATATTAATGAGATTTACAAAAAATATTTTAAATAAAAAAATTTAACTGCTACTATGTAAAGGGAATACTGTGGTAAAAAAGCACATTTTTTTGTTGTATAAGTGTTTGCAAACCAAATGTTATTGCACTTTTGTTCATATAGCAGTACTTTTCAAATAAAAGTGCACAGCAGACTGCTTTTGAATTCATTAACAATGCGATTAATCACTGAAAAATCATGCTTTTATCGTTGCCCAGCGCTACTTTATAAATAGACTTTCTCTTAAAGGAATAATAGACTACATCTAATGTTTGCAACCAAAAATGTTTAACCAAGGATCACACATGAAACTTACGAAGTGTACAGATGAACGGAAGGACACTTGAGCAGAGCTGATCATCCAGCAGACCATTAAGACCAGCAACACCACAAGGTCGATTTGGACCAGTTATGTCAGGCTGACTGGTCATCCAGGAAATGCTCTGAACTTTTGTTCCATCCGACCACTTCCACGAGTCTCTGAACAGACCAAGCCATGCTACTGGAAAGTCTGATGTCATCATCATCTCCAGCAACTGGATATTCTCAGCTTGGGTCCGAATCGTGGCCAGGTCTGTGTGATGCTGTCTACAGTATATCTGAGCATCAGGCCAGGACACACTGATGTTAGTTTTAAAAACAAATCTGTTTGCTCCTGTTTGATTTTCTGAAATGAGACAAAATATATATATGTTTATTTTTGTACAGTATTAATCTAGACCAGCGTCCCAGACCTTGGTTTTGTTTTATCTGGACCACAAGACAATTAACCAAATACATTAAAGACATCCTAGATAGCAAAAAAGCCCATAGAAACTATTGAAATAATGTTAAAATAAAAAAAAATGTATTATGTCTTACCACTGTAGCAAAAAAAGGAATACAGATCTTTACACGATCGATCATACCATCCGTCAGAGGCCAAATAAACACAATTCTGTCCTCCACCAAAGTTGTCTGGTTGCCCAGATTTCCAACCCAAAAATGTTGTTTTCTCATCTTGATAAGACCACAGCCAGCTATTAATGTTTTTGTAGAGTCCAGTCCAAAGCAATGAATTCAATGTAGGGTCAACAAATTTCAGTAGATCTGTCCAGTCTTCATTGTTTTCCACAGTGATCAGGTCAAATTGATTTTGTCTGCAGTAAACTTGGGCCTCATCCCAGGTCTTCTGCTGTTGGATCAGAACATACCCAGCATACCCCTGTTGAGATGGGAGGCTCAGGGTGAACAGACAGAGTCCTGCTGCAAAGAAAATAAGACCATGTAAAAAGAAAACATGTAATGGCCAAGCTGCACTTTTCTTTTTATTTGACACCTTTTTGTGTAAGTTAGACTGCAAAAGAAATTAAGTGTGCTTCTCTACGGCCATGGTGGACAGGTCCAGACTTTTATGAAATAATAAAATAATTTACCACCCACCTTCATTAGACTTAGCAGCTGATGATTTTGTATCTTTCTTTGTAAAGACAACTACGACTATCAGCAGTCAGTTTTCCGCACTGCCTCCTATTGAACATGCCCAAACTCCCAATGCATGCTCGCTCTCCTCTTTCTCTCTCCCATCTAAAGCTGATGTTTCCAAAATCATTGCTTCTAACCACCTAATACCTGCCTGTTAGTTCCCATCCCCACCCATCTCCTTCAGGCTATCTCTCCATCGGTTGTCCCTGCTCTCACCCACATTATCAACTCATCTCTTTCCACTGGTACATTCCCCACAGCTTTTAAAGAGGTCCATATATCCCGGCTGTTGAAGAAACCCACAATTAATCCTGCAATGTTAGAAAACTACAGTCCGGTATCTCTCCTCCCCTTCTTGGCTAAGACTATATGGCTTGTGTTTGTTAACAGCAGGTGTTTATCATTAATGATTCAATCATCACATAATTAATCATCTTCATCATCTCATTAACTTTAACTCTGCTTCAGTGTTACTTTAACTCTCTGTAGATTGGGACAATATAAACTCTGAAGCCCTGTTAACACGAACACAGGTATTTTCAAAACCGCAGCTTATTCTATGCGGTTTGGCTGTTCGTCCACATGAAAACGCACTGAAAACGCACTGAAACCGAACTTTTTTGAAAACTCCAGCGAGGGTGAAGATTTTTAGAAACTCCGGTTTCAGTGTTGTGGTGTGGACGGTGAAACCGGAGATTTGGGCTATGACGTTGGAATGCGCGCTGCTATCTCCTTTGTTTGATGTCAGATTCCAGGCTTCTGATTGGGCAACACGGCTTAATCAGCTAAAAACACATCTCTTCCGCCAACACCTGACTCGCTAATACAGAGTTCTATTTCTTTTTCTACCTTTTCTATCTTTAAAAAAACTTAGCTTTGTATATTGTGGTTTTATTGCACTTATGTATTGCTGTTCTTGTCAAACTTTAAATTAAATTACACTATTAAATTAAACTATTTGCAAGTCGCTTTGGATAAAAACATCTGCTAAATGACCAAATGTAAATATACTTGAGTTCATTTTGCCAAACCCATTTGTATGCCTTCAGGAAACTTGGAATATATGGCATGACTCACATGGAGCTCTTTACTGATGCTCATGCGGCAGAGAATAGCAAGTCAAGCAGCGGGTTTTCTTTACAAGGTAAATTAAGAAATTATATTTACTTTGTGCATATTTAACGCAGGGACGATGCTGTCTGTAATAGCACCAACAAACAAGAAGAAAAACAACAACATAGTATTACGTCCAATGTTAAGAGAGTTAATGTTGTATTGTGCGCAGTTGCTGTCTCTCTCTCTCTCTCTCTCTTTCTGAGCTTGATTGGGATCAGCTGGAATGCTGGAGGGAATGCTGGATGGCCGAACAGTGTGGGCGATCTTTTGTAGAGCGCGTGTTGTGAAGCTCCGCCGCGGGTGTTGTGCCGGTTCATTCTGGGGATTGCCTTTTACTTTCTATTCCCTGTTTTCTCCTGGGTATGTTAGCCAGGGAACGACAAACTTACACAAATAATTAGTTCCTTCATTATGTGTAGAAATTTGTTATTGTGGTTTTTCCAGTCTGGAACAGGAGACGGGCGGCACAACTGTTAATCTTTATTTTTACTTTATATTGTTATGGGCCCTAGACTGGCGGGGACGTAACAATAGTTACGAAACGCACTTTGGGGCAGTTTGTCTGTTTAAGACTACTGGAGAAACATGGCAGCGCAACAACAAATTCCATGTAAGGGTATCCACAGTGTACATAGATAGAAATAACTCAATAAAGTAGTTGACAATATGATAAAACTATGATAAAAATTTCACTTAGCCCTACTTACCCAAGTAGCAAAGATTTTCTGGCTGACTTGTGGGCCATATCGTGTAAGGTTCTGGCTCAGTAATGGATGGGTCCCTGACTGGTATCTGGCCCACACACTGATGCACTGAAAAATAATAATAATCTACAAGTGTTCATAAAAACATTACAGCAAACACTGAAAGATCAAATTCATGAGTCAAGTCAACTAAAGCAAACAGTGATCACAATAATGGTGGTGTGTTGAAATGTCAACATTTTTTCAACATTAATCACGAGTGCAAAAGTGATATTGATTCAATGCAATTAACATTGATTGATCACAATAATTTGGAGTCAGCAGTACTTTATTATACTTCGAAATGTTTTGTCCTGAGAACATTCTCAGAACGTCCCTGCTTGTGTCAAATACATTCCCAGAATGTTCTGAGAAACATTAATTATGGGTGCAAAAGTGATATTGATTCAATGACATTAACATTGACAAATCAACAGTAGTTTTAACATTGATTCAATGGTTACTTGCTATCAGAGAAGTCATAAAAATACCAAAAAGGACAAATTAATTACAGGTAAGTCATGTGTCACCAGCGAGCAATGTAGTTTGGTCTCCTAAAGTTTCTGCAAACGTTATATGAATGTCCTATAATAATTGCCCCCTAAATGTTCAGAGAACGTCCTGAATGTTCTGTGAAAGTCCCCCAGCAGGGACGTTTTAAAAACGTTCTCAGGACAAAACATTTCTTAGGGGTTGATCAGTAAGTTATGTCCACAAATATTATTATACGTTTTACCGACTTAAAATGTAAAATCCTGTGTAAAGTTACACACTGACCTGAGAACAGCAGCACCTGAATCAGTCTTTCCATTGCAGATGGATTTACAGTGTACAATGAATCTGAAACAGCAAAAGAACACATTGAATCATGACATACACATTAACAAAATGTCAAAAGTAAATCAACAAAAAGAATGAGTATAGCGAGTACATGAGTAAAATTTTTAGTACAGTGTTTTAAATGAGAAACCTTTACATTTTACCACATCAACACACAGGACTGAACATCAAACTGCACTTTTGACTTCTGAAGTGCCTCTGTTTGCTATAGTATGTTCACTTTGCATTCAACATTTTTTAAGCTCGGCCTTATTTTCCTACACAAATGTCGATGCATCGTCTTTAATGTTTTTCAGATGCAAAATATTTGAGTTTCGGGTCACTGGGATTGACTTCCGGTAATACTTTGCAATGCTATTTGAATAAAGAGCATCACATTGCAGGCAGAGCATGTAAACAGTACAATACTGAATTTAATCTTAAACTATAGTCAGATCCGTGAAATGCTTCTAAAACTGCAATGATACTGTACACATCCATCACATCATGAAGATTTGTCATCAGGTAGGTTCTTGTTTATTATTTGGTAGCAGCTAAGTGTAAAACGCTTTCACTGTTATTTACATTACACAGCAAAATCCCCAGAGTTAAATGAACACTGCTTAGAGTTTATATGGTCGAAATCTTCAGAGAGTTAAAGTTAATGAGATGATGAAGATGATTAATTATGTGATGATTGAGTTATTAATGATAAACACCTGCTGTTAACAAACACAATCACTGAAGAAAACATCAACAATAAGAATCAAAATCAAGTTTGCCAGAACTGTCTGCTGCAGATTTCTGCAAAGTCTTTGCAACAAAGCTCTTTTACATGTAAAAATATAAATTTGTGGCATGTGTCAGCCAGATGTCTTTGCCAGTGGGAGGGGCTACTCGACATGTCTCACGCCCGTGCTCCTTTCTTAAATTAAATTACATCAACACATCAAACAATGCAGCGCATTACAAGGCACTTCAAAATATGGCACATGCAATATTACAATTTATAAATCGCCTAAAATGTCAATTGGGCCAAAAAAAGCTAGTTTGCAGGTATGATACAGTAGAAAGAAACACATACAATAAAATCTCATCATTTCAATTATCATTTTACAATTTTTTATTTACACTAGTATATTTAGTTTTAATCAAAATGTTTTGTTAATCTCCATTTCACCAATCAAATCAAAACCAAAGTTTGTTAAGCTTTTATAAACACATCTGCCATTGTTCAAATATCACTATTACTATTACTATGATAAAGTCAAACAGAATAAATACAATTACATGAATTTACCACTAAACATGCATTATACAAGTTAATAAAAGAAGGCTTTAAGATAATTTACACATCTTGAATGTTTCCTAAATTGTTAATTATTGAATAATATTACTTAGCAGTAGATGCTGAATTTACACAACCCACACCAGCATACAAAAAATAAGAAAATAAACTTGAATTGTATGAGTTAAAGGTTTATCTCACTGCTTGACTTGTGTAAACTATCAGTGTCATGTTAGAGTATAATGAAAAATAATATAACAATTTTCAACAAAAGCAACTTAAAAGCACTTAAAACACCACATCTTTTGACCAATAGGTGGCGCTGTCACTACATTTCTGTGAAATGTGCCAATAATAATACGTACAAACTTCCGTGTCCATCAGACCAACATTATTGTAGTTAGAGCCAAATTACCATTTAGAAGTAGACATATTACACAAAAACTTTTTGCTCTCTGCAAAAACTGGATGCTCTCTCGCAGATATAAGTGCACGTTATTGAGTGTTTGAATCCACCAGCGGAATCGGTGCCTATGGTGACTTTTTATAAGCGCTCATTTATAAATCAGAAATATTGTTAGCACATCTTGCGGTCAAGTGCACGTTATGAAAGGAGCCCGCAAGATCATCGACTTTATAGGATTAAGCTAATTCAACATTTCAACTTTCCACATCCATCCCGACCCGTTTACCTTGAGGCTCAGACGTCTTGACTCTTCGCATAAAAAAATTGACAGAAAGTGCGGTTGAAAGGGGATCACGCAGGATTTTATGATTCCATCGATTTGCAGATTCTTGTTATTGATAGGCTATACGACTTGTCAATCATCCCCACTTTCTATTTGGTGGATAAACTCAGCGCTATGATTGGACATATTCTTGCTTTATCTGTTGCTTGTTTTAAGTACTGCGAGCGGCAGAGGCGTCACCAACTTTTTGCGTAGTTTAGAGTGACAATTCGTACCAGCGTACTTTGAGGTCAAAATGCGTACCTGCTACGCAAAATGCGTACAGGTTGGCAGGTCTGAGAGACCATAGATGTAGTGCCCACAGCTCAGGCCGGGGGTGTCAGATCGTTTTTCCCGCCTGGCAGAGGAGGTCCTTCCTCAGGGAGATAGGCCACGGGGCTGTCACAAGAAGCCAAGATAGTTCCTCAACCCAAGGATGTGTCCTCCAAAGAAGAGCAACCAGGAGCATCTTGTGCTCGTGCTCCCTGACTCGCCTGAGCACCTGAGGGATCAGTGCGATCGGGGGAAAGGCATAAAGGAGCAGGTTGGGCCAGTTCCGGGCCAATGCATCCATATTCTTTGAGAAAAAGATTGGGCAATGAGTGTTGTCTTCTTAAGCGAAGAGGTCGACCTCTGCCCTGGCGAATCTGTCCCAGTATTAGTTTGTATTCCCGAATTGTCCCGAATCTGTATTAGTTTGATGATTGTCACCATTGTTTTCACTTTTAAACCAAAATCTTTAAATTAGCTTCAACATTATGTCACCATTATGGTGATCAGTGTTTGCTTTAGTTGGACTCTTGATTTTTTTTTTTGACTAACCTTTATGTTTTTTTTCCATTATTTCGGTAATTCCAGTAGTATTTTGTAATGTACACTTGTGCAATAACACAAAGTGGCTTTACAGAAATGCAGCTTTATGTTTGTTCAATAACTATAAATGCATAAAAAAACATCATCATTATATAATAAAATAGAATTTCTGATATGTTTGGGAACCCACTTGACATAAAAACCTTAACAATGGTGACAAACCATCATGAATGAGTTTTGTACTATACACCCAGCATGCATTGCAGCATGAAGCGGTTCATTTTATTGTCACAATTGTTGAGATTCATATGTAGATTGTCTCTGTGTGTCTGACTGATGCTGTAGTTTAATCTTTTGTGTATATATTGTAAGCACATTGTTGAAAAGCTGACTCAAGTTTTCATTGTGTTTGACTTTGTGATGAACAGACAAAACTGTAAACAAATAAGTTTAATAAATGAATGTGAATTATGTTGTGAGTTGTGGAAACAAAAATTCATATGTTGTTGTTGATCTTTACATCGATGTCTTTGAGCATTCAGTTGTGTTCTGTTCCTCATTCAAATGAAGATTGCCTGAAGCTCTCGACTAACAAAAGTGACCTTTAGTAAAGTCTTTTTCAGAGTATTTGCAAAATTCCTGCATCTAAAGGTGATTTGGGTGATATTTTACTATACCACAATCATATCTATATTTCTATATTATTCGGTGTAAAATGTAGTGCAAAGCTGTTGTTAGATTTTGGATTCTCCGCATACAATATATAGCCTTGGGAGCCAGCAGGCCCTCCTAAGTAAGGGTCTTAGGGTGAGCGGACATTCTTTGTGTGTTGTTGTAAGAAGATGGGCCTAGAAATGCCTTGTTGGCACATACCTTATTTAGTCATACTATAGGACCCTGGACATGTGATAACTTCCAGATGTTTTCTTGTGCCATATAAAAAGTCATGCTTCTGAACAATAAAATGAGCTAAGAACCAGATTTAATCCCGACTCTGTTTCATGGTTACTTTTGCTCCCAGATCTGCAGAAGGCATCCTCACAACATCCAACTTATGATTATTATTTGGTTTGAGAATAAGGTGTGATCCAAACATAGAAAAGAGTTTCAATGTTAATTTAAAACTTAACAATCGGGGGCTTTCGTCCGGTTTATTTCTCAATTTCTATGTTTGAAGACCGTGTAGATTGGATCTACATGTGCCAACAGTATCATCACAGGTAAGAGTTTATTGGTTTTTACCTTGACTGTGATGGATTACTGTTAAAGGCAGAATTTGTAGTTTCATTATTACGTTGAACTGCATTTGAGTGTGACACTCCGAGACGTTAAACCGAGGGCCAGGTTGCGTCATTATATTCGAGAGGCACACGGCGCCGTATGTTGAGATATTAAATTAATTAATTTTTATTTCGCTTAAAAATTGTAAGTGAATAGAGAAAAATTAAAGGAGTTGGATTTTGTGTAGGACATTTTCATCTTTTACTTTTCTTTACTAACTTTGCTTACTTTATTCGTTGAGTATGGGACAAGACATATCTAGACCCCTAACGGGTGAAATGCCGGTAGATTTTATGTTTAGAAATAATAAAGGTTATTGGTTTCAACCATTTGTTGATAATTTGGCCGGATGGTACGAAAGCGCAGGACCGCAAATTGATAAATACCCGAGATGCGTTTCTTTTAAAAAAGATGATATTGATCTGATGAAATCCATGGTTAAAGGCGGATGGGGTGATCCTCAATGGGCTTATAAATACATGGTGGAGTCGTATGACATTTGGTTGAAAATGAAAAAAGATATGGGACCAAGGTCCCGAGCGCCCTGATAAAACGGAACTTGCTATTAAAATGTCGACCGACCCGCAGTTAACTGCGAAACAACCGCCGCCTTATGTTTCCGCTGTACATGCTGTACAAAACCGTGCACCGAGCATATTTTATTCAAGAAATCCCTGCTTTAAGTCTTGTTAATGATGAATTAGATGGCTCAGGAATCCAAAGGGATCCTCATGAATTTTGGTGGGCAGATCCGGAAAATGTTACTAACTTTTTCGAACAGGTTAAGCGTTTTTTAGATGTCCGTGCTCATGTTTCCAGAGATTTGACTCACGCTACGAATACCAAGCAAAACAAGGGCGAGACTGTGTCTGCTTTTGTTAGTCGTTTTAAACGTGTGTGGGAAGAAGATGCGCAAATTCCTATACATGGAGATATGGTTCCGCTGTTTATTAATACATGCCTAAATAATATGAGTCTTGATGCAGCGCGTTTGGTTCGTGTAACAACTGCAAATTTAATGCAACAAACGGTTGATGATTTTTGTAAACGCGTTCGTGAGCTGGACGCAACTGGTGCTATAAATTCTTTCTTTGTTACGCCCAAACAGGAAGTTATGCTGGCAGCTCCTCAGCAGCAACTGGCTGCAGTTCCGGTCAGAGGTATGAGTAAGAACCGAAGGGGTGGACCTCGGTTCAATCGAGGCCCGCCTCAGGGAGGTCTTAGGAGGCCGGGGGTGTGTTTATATTGCGGAAAACCAGGCCATTGGGCGAGAGAATGCAGATTAAAACAAGCAGATGAGATGCATTCTGCCCCACAGACACACAAGACACAAGCGCCAACATATGGAAGTGGTTATCCTACTGAGTATCAGGTGACTTGGGGAGATCAGAGAGATGAACAAAATAAACCTAAAAATTACTAGAGCTGCCCACAGAGCGTTGTCAGTCCGGATTTACAGTCAATGATTTGTTTTTCTTTCAACAATCACCCAGATGAACTGCCCATTGTAAATGTAAAAGTACATGAGGTAGATTATTCATTTTTGATTGATACTGGAGCTACGTGCTCATCTCTCCAATTACAAATCGTACCACACGCTCTGCTGGGATTTCTGGGACTGACGTTATTTGTCACATGACACCTGCCATTGAAGTTAGGGCAGTTAATCATCAGCCTTTTTATCACAAATTTGTAATTACTCCAAATTCGCCACTTAATCTTTTGGGCAGAGATCTTATTCATAAACTTGGCATTGAGATTGTGTTTTCAGACAGCACTGTTCATTTTTCTTTGCTTTCAGATGTCGCAGACACCACTGTGGAACTCATGCCACATTGCATGAGTACTGACGAACAACAGCAATTAAAAAACAACATTGCTGAGGTAAACCCATCGTTGTGGTCACAATATAAGGATGAATCAGGCCTTGTTGACGTACCCCCTTACAGAGCTAAATTGAAAACACAGAAGCCTGTGTACATGAAGTAATACCCTTTGTCGCCTGACAAGGTTGAGGGTATTCAGTCGATAATTGATAATTTTTTAAAGCAAGGCGTTCTCGTTCCCACTCACTCACCTTACAACACACCAATTAACCCCGTCAGGAGAGCTGACGGAACAAGCTGGCGTTTAACACAAGATTTGAGGGCTATTAATTCATTGATAATTCCTTTGGCCCCAATTGTGCCTGATGTGCCAACGATTTTGAATTCAATACCACACAACCACACTCATTTTACAGTGGTGGATTTGTGTGCAGCCTTCTTCTTCATTCCCGTCCATCCAGATACTCAGCTTTTGTTTGCATTTACGTTTAAGGGTGCTCAAATGACATGGACAGGTTTGGCACAGGGTTTTACTGACTCACCTGCTGTTTTATCCGCTGCGGTGAAACGTGTTTTGGATAAGATAAAAGACCTGCCATCTACGGTCTGTGTTCTAATGCAGTGGTTCTCAACCTTGTTCCTGGGGACCCACAGCTCTGCACATTTAGCATGTTTCCCTTATCTAACACACCTGATTCAAATTATCCACTCATTAAGGTAGAAATACAAAAAAAGCAAATGTGCCAGTTAAGGACACATACAAAATGTGCAGAGCAGTGGGTGCCCAGGAACAAGGTTGAGAACCACTGGTCTAACGTATGCCGATGACATCTTAATCTCTGCTGACACTGAATCTGACTGTTTGCAGGCCTCGATCATTGTTTGCAATGTGCTTGCGAATGCTGGATTTAAAGCTTTGAATGAAAAACTGCAGTGGGTCCAGCCTAAGGTCCATTACCTGGACCACATCATCTCACAAGGCCAGAAGGCGATTTCAGCTGAGAGGGTGCAGCTGATAAAGACTTTGCGCACTCCTCAAACTGTGACACAGTTACAAAGTTTTTTGGGACTGGTGAACTATTGCCGTGCATGGATACCTGACTGTGCGTACCATGACAAGGGCTTGCGATGTCTCATCAAACATGGCATGGGTCCGAGGGACTCATTGGCCTGGACTTCTGAAGCAGAGGAACATTTTTAAGCATTAAAGGATGCTATCACGTGTGCTCCTGCACTGGGGCTACCAGACTATATCAGGCCATTTCACTTGCATGCGGGGGAGGCTCTGGGTGTTGCAATAGGGATTTTGACCCAAGAACATGGCAGTAAACCACATCCTGCATCCAAATATTTAGACCCTATAGTCCATGGCATGCCTGCGTGCCTCCATGCTGTGACTGCAGAGGTTGAGAAAATTGTTTTATCACATCCTTTGACTTTATACACCTAGAAGCCGTAGGAAATTAAAAAGCAGATGAGATGGCCAAACGGGCCACAGAACATGCAGAGTTTTCTCCATATCAGAGGAAGCAGAATAGGAACGTAGAAGCAATGATGTTTGCACATATAACATGCGTGCCTGACATAGACTTGAAAATTTGAGTGAGTCAACCCACACAGGAAGATGTGAAACATTGGTCAGAAAATGGATATGCACCAGATGTCAATGGTTTGACTAGAGATAAAAGCGACAGAATCGCGTTACCAAAATTATCTCTGGTGATATTGATAAGGCATTATCATGGTATTTCGCACAATAGCGCATCTAAAGTTACACAAATGATCAATCGTCTGTATTGTATACAGGATACAGCGAAAATGGTCAAACTAATTGTAGACTCGTGTTTGATCTGTGCTAAAACAAATCCTCACAGAAAAGCGCCACATGATGCGTTACCATTTCCAGAAGAGCCTTTTCAGCACCTTCAAATTGATTTCTCGCATATGCCTGCAGTTGGAAATCTAAAATACATTTTAACTATTGTAGATAGGTTTTCAAAATGGCCTGAGGTGTTTGCATGTGCCAAAGAGGATGCGAAAACGGTAGTCAAAATATTGTCAAAAGAAGTAATTCCGCGTTTCGTTATTCCGACGACAATTGAAAGTGACAACGGCACACCGTTCACATCAAAAGTGACCAAACTGTTGGCCATAGATTGGCACTATAATATTCCCTATCATCCACAGTCCTCGGGGGTAGTTGAGAGGACTCATCGTACGATTAAAGATAAGTAGGCCAGTATGGAAACAGGTAGGAAATGGCCAGATGTATTACCAGCCATTTTGGCAGATATAAGAATGACACCATTCTCCAAATGACACTTGCTTACTATACAAAATGTACAAATGTATAGTACAATGTAATGTAAGTAGCTTTGGATAAAAGCGTCTGCCAAATGCATAAATGACACCATCCTCAACAACAAAATACTCACCATTTGAGATTTTAATGGGTAGGCCTTTCCCGACCCCATGGGTCAGAGGCCGCGCAGGCGTTTCTTCCTTAGGAGACATTGAGGTGATCCTGGATGACTACGTGGTTTCCTTAATCGATAAACTGAATTCTGTGTGTGCTGATGTTTCTCTTTCTCTCCCTATTCCCTCAGATAAGCCCACACATAACTTTGTTGCAGGCCAACAGGCGCTGATCCGAAGTTTGAAACAGGTTGCAGATGGAGAACCAAGATATCTGGGGCCAGCTGTTGTGATCGCGGTGACCAGAACTGATCATCAACCGCAGTGGATTCATGCATCCAGATTGAAGCATTTGCTAACATCTGGATAACCAATTGACACTGTAGGCCTAAGAAGCCTACCCAAAGTGTGTGACAGGGCACTGGTGAGAGGTCTTGTGCCAGACAGAAGATCCTTGCTCTTATAGTGAGCGAGGGGGCCATCTGTCGGCTGAACATAGGTCCTGGGCAAACCTTACCCCATTAATAGCTTACCAATCACCACTGAAGGTTCCCCAGTTATACATTTGGGCCAAATTGTCCAACATGATAATCATATTTCTAGTATCTGGTTTACAAATTGAGGTTGAAGTTACTAGATATGAGTTGATTAAGTTTATGAATGACACCACACGAATATTTGATGGTATAAAAGAAGAATTGAGAGGTTTGAGATTAATGACCTTACAAAACAGACTGGTGCTAGACCAGCTAACAGCCTCTCAAGGTGGTGTTTGTGTTATTGTTGGAGATAGTTGTTGTACTTACATTCCAGATAATGATGCAGATGGACATTTGATTACATTTTACATTTACATTTATGCATTTGGCAGACGCTTTTATCCAAAGCGACTTACATTGTATTGTACTATACATTTGTACATTTTGTATAGTAAGCAAGTGGGGGTTAGGTGTCTTGCTCAAGGGCACCTCAGCCGTTACCCGCCAGCCCTGGGAATCGAGGAAATTGATCAAGGAATCAGGAACATTACCAGAGCAGTTGCAGAGATGACAAGTCGCGAAAGGACTGGATATGACTGGGATTGGAGTTCAAGTTTTTCCAGTCTCTTTAGTAAAATTGAACATTGGTTGATTTTAATCGTTATTATTGTTGCATGCATTTTGATTTTGCTTTGCTTATGGCCTTGTATTATGGCTATGATTCGCTGTGCATTAAAATCATCCATAAGTGTGATCATGAAGGGTTATCATGTTGCTCAAGTAAATACAGTAACTTAAGTGACCACGAATCCGGATGTCAAATGAGGACAGAGGTAAAACATCTGTTCGGACCGGATGTGGCCCTTTTTATTGGGAATTTTTCTTCATTATTTTATTTTACTTTTATTGCTTATTACTGGTGCGGGGAACTAATTGTTAAGGCATAAATGCCTCAAAAGGGGCCAACTGTTAGATTTTGGATTCCCCGCATACAATCTATAGCCCTGAGAGCCAGCAGGCCCTCCTAAGTAAGGGTCTTAGGGTGAGCAGACATTATTTGTGTGTTGTTGTAAGAAGATGGCCTTTGCTGTGCTTTGCTGGCACATACCTTATTTAGTCATACTATAGGACCCTGGACATATGATAACTTCCAGTTGTTTTCTTGTGCCATATAAAAAGCCATGCTTCTGAACAATAAAATGAGCTAAGAACCAGATTTAATCCCGACTCTGTTTCATGGTTACTTTTGCTCCCAGATCTGCAGAAGGCATCCTCACAACATCCAACTTATGTTTATTATTTGGTTTGAGAATAAAGTGTGATCCAAACATAGAAAAGAGTTTCAATGATAATTTGAAACCTAACAGTAATCATCTCATATTTTGTTCTATAATTTTGTCTTATCAAATTAACAAACTTGATTTTGATTTTCACCTTAATGTTTTCATGAATTACTAATAATTATTCTATTGCATAAGCCCCAAGAAGCTGTGGTTTTATAACAGCTTAGGGTCATTGTTTGGCACGATGTGAAGCAGAATCGTTTTTCAGAAACAATGTAGCCAAGCAACACAAACGCAGCAGTGGCGCAGTGACACTTATGTAACCAAGAACCAGAATGAACTGTTTTATAATAACAAACTGCAACCTTTTATTCAATCAGATAGCACAATTGGTAACAAGATCAAATTTAACTATGGCCTAAACAGATTTAATAGTGACATGCTTCAGTGGCATGCAAAGAACAACCACAGAGTATTTGCTTGAAGCCAATGATCTGCAGAGTGTGCAAATTAATTGTTTTCAGAGCAAACTACTATTTAATTCAGTCTGGTTGGTTGCCATCTTGAAAACCTCAAAACCGTCTGTGCAAGTAACCAATAGTATATCAACAGTATTATAAACATTCTATATTTATTAGAAAAATAAATTAAATTATTATTATTAAGATGTATGAATAATTTGATTACACATGGTTGTTATTTCGGTACATTAAACCATAAAACCTTATTGGTTTCCTTATAAAAGACGTCTATTGGGAAGACAAAAGTATGTATACAAGTTATTTTAATCAAATACCAGTTCAGTATTGCAATAAAGAGAAATTAATTTGCCAATTTAAATCATTTAAGATTTAGCAATCTTATTATTGGAACTACAAAACAAACCAACACCATTGCAAACACTATAAGAAAATCAACTTAATAAAATTTTAAGAGTCAAGAGCCAAGCTAAATCAAAAACTCATCACAATAATGGTGGTTTGATGAAATGTCAACATTTTTTAAACATTAATAGCGGGTGCCAAAGTGATATTGATTCAATGACATTAACATTGACAAATCAATCAGTTTTTACCATTAGTACCGGTTAGCTTGCTGTCTGGGTAAATTATAATAATGTCACTTAGCCCTTAATATATGCTTCATGTGTTAATAGTGATGTACTATACAATAACAATGAAGTAAATAATGAAGTAAACAATATGTTGTGATGTTTTTGAGAGGTGAGGAATGCAGTATAGTCAGAGCTATGACAGAGCTGTCTTTAAATGTTATTTACAGTTTGTTCCAAGTCTCCAAGCTGTGATTGTTTTATTTCCATTTCATTGACCACAACAGCAGGACAATATATTTGCCTCTGAATCCTCATTGCAACAGCAGTGTATTTTAATTTTCTTACTTTGGGAATGTTGTCAGAAAAGAATGTAAACAAATCGCATATATCAAAATTAAATTCATTATATCTCAATAAAAACTGTGAACAGCCTTCCTTATTGAGTTTTCCTCTTATTTTGGGGCAAAAACATTCCCATCTGGCTGAACTCTCCATGTCAATCTTGTGTTCTTCTCTATCCCATGATCCTTCAGTTTCTGCTTTACCTGAAAAACAAACACTTTGTAAGTGTTTTTCAATATAGACATCATAAATACTTAGCTTGTGCATTGGCCACTGGATTGAACATCAGTCAAAAAAGTGCCTCTTTGGTTGAACATGATTCCGTCATTTCACAACATGAAATTGAAAGTGACCTATTTGTCAGATATGGTGACCCATACCCAAAATGTGACCTCTGCATTTAACCCAACCAGTGAATAGTGAACACACACCTTCAAGTCGTGAACACACATAGAACAACAGCCACTTTACACACACACACACACACACACACACACACACACACACACACACACACACACACACACACACACACACTGGTTTTTGTGGTTTATAAAGACTTTGAATGCCAAACCAGTAGGGTGGTGGTTTAATGGGACCCACCTTTCCCAATGCCCTACAGAGATGATAACACTATCAAAAAATTTATCTTGATCTGCAGATTACAAATCTGGCTTCAAATAGAATATACACACAACAGAACTGATAATATAACAACATGATATTTTGGTGGTACACAAAGCCATTCCCGCCCCCTCCAAAAAGTTCCCGCCCTGGACAAAGTTGGTGTTTGTAAAGTCCTGCCCGATTTATGAGGACATCAATTTTACTATACACAAAAGATGCATGTTTGCTGGCTTAAAGGGACAAATGTGTTTTACTGGCACATTACCATACACAACACACAAATATGACCACACTGTGTGTTATCAAGACTAAGGTGAATTAAGAGAACTGGATCACCCATACAATACACAATGAAAGATCTTACAACATTATAAGGACAAATGTGTTTTACTGGGACATTACCATACACAACACACAAACATGACAACACTGTATGTTATCAAGACTAAGGTGAATTAAGAGAACTGGATCACCCATCTATTGTAATATAAACTATGAGATTTAAGCATGATGTGCCATTTTACAAAGTAAAAATACACATATAACTTGTACATATGTGTACTTTAAATATTTCAACATATTGAAAAGCCATATAAAATGCAATTTCAACAAAATAGCCCATTGAAAACAAGGCATACTGAGAAGATGACAAAGCATTGTGACAAAAGATGCCCTCACTAAACTTCAATTTGGCATCGTTTCAAAAAACTTTAAAGGGATAGTTCACCCAAAAATGCCAATTCTGTCATCATTTTAAGACTGTATGAATTTTCTTCTTCTGCAGAACACAGAAGGAAGATATTTTGAAGAATGTTGGTAACCGAAAAATGGCGGTATCCCTTCACCTCTATTGTATGAACACAAAACCAATGCAAGCCAACATTCTTCTAAATATCTTCCTTTGCCTTCTGCAGAAGAAAGAAAGTCATACAGGGTAAAAACGACAATAGGATGAGTAAATGACAGAATTCCATTTTTGGATGAACTATTACTTTAAGATAAACTCTAGAAGCTGCAAAGGAAAGCCAACCAAATAACACAAGAGTACAGTTTCAAATAAATGGCATACTGCTAAAGTAACAAGGATGGATCACTTATTTTGGGTTTTTCTTTTCAAACTAATGCCTCGATTTCGTACGAAATCTCTTATGTTTTGTGCAGTGCGCCTTGCCAAAATGGGATCCTCAGCAGTCTTACACTGCTGGCATTCAGTCAGTGTGGCCAGGTTTCCTTTGGTTATGTGTGATTTAAAATGTTTCATCACAGCTGTAACCTCAGCAGTTGACCAGCACACTTTTTGACCTTTTCGTGGGTTGCCAATCTCAGTCTCATTCTCTGTACGTAAGAATGCATACTTTAGTAAGCTTTCATTTTATAAGAGTTCATGTACTTACATTGATGGCTGTGTTCTAATGTAAAACCTCAGGTACCTGGACAAACTTCAGCAGCTGTTTCAATGGGCATCTGCACATCTGCTGTGACAACATTGATACAATGATAAAAAAACAGCTCAACCATCCTTAAACACACATACAGTAGTGCTCAAAATCTTAGGCACGTTATAGAATTTTTACCCCCCCCCAAAATGTTTTACGCCAGTTATTTATAATTTGCTGTAGTGTGTCAGTAGGAAACATCAGTTTCCAAACATTCCTCTTGCCATCATTTGTGATAGACCAGTGAGATTTTTGTATGCACAGGGAGTCTGACAACAGTGGGTATGCTTCACACAGAGATCTGATCTCACATCATCAAGTCCATCTACTATTACATGAAGAACTGTGGAATTAACATGGGTGAATATAAACATGTTTTTCCCAATATTACTGAACTGAGTCCACAGTCATTGAGACCAATAAACTCTGGAAAGTACCAGGCCTCACATAGGCTTTAAACAAGAAGCTGGTTTGCTTAGGCCTCACATAGGGGTTATACAGAGGTTAGACTAAATAATCAATGGATTATTTTAAAATGTGTAAAATGTGCTCCAAATACTCAAAAGCATCAAAAAGGGCATCTTCATTATTATTGTGTCATCAAAACAATGCAATCATATTCATCCACTCATTTGTGAGTGCAAAAGTGTGAATTCCTATGTATATTTCTCTCTTTGGCTATGTTCAGACTGTCACTGCAAATCCGTTTTTTTGTGCATATCCGATTGAAATACGATCACATTTAGTAAGTGTGGACAGCAAAAAAATCATATGAAATCCGTTCATATTCACATTCATATGTGGTTTGAAATCCTATTCAAATTGCATTTCTGGAAATCTGTTTCAGTCTAACCACTCAGGTATAGCTTTAGGCTTATGTTATGTTCTCGCGCCACGTGAAATGCCACGTTGAAACGTAAGCACGTCAGACGTCTCTGCAGATACAAGGTTGCTGTGGTGTTGTCTGTCTGACAAGAGACAGGAGCACTATATACCAGCCTCATATGCTTCAGCAGCAGGTTCATTAGACATAGTAATTGAGCACATCGCTGCTCAGACTGATCAGCGTATGACATCATCATACCCAGTTTGACCCATCTGCACAGCGATGCATTAAGTTCAATGCTTCCTTTCAATGCAATGTCATTGCCATAGAAACCAAATCAGATATTGCAAAAAAGAGAGAGCGCCACTAATGAATAGAAATTCATTAATATTTAAGTCAATTTATGACTTTGTTTTTAAAAGCATCCCCACTTTACAGAATTACAGACAAAGTGCAGGTAGATTTATTGTAGAGTCTTGGGAGACATTGCCAAAGTTTCTCTGGATTTAGTCTAATTTTTTTTTACTTTCTTTATGTAATAATAGATGGACTTAATGATGATGAGATCAGATCTCTATGTGAAGCATACCCACTGTTGTCAGTCCAGTGAGATTTTTGTATGCACAGGGAGTCTATTACAAATGATGGCACAAGGAATGTTTGGAAATGCAAACTGATGTTTCCTACTATACAGCATATTATAAATAACTGGCTTAAATCATTTTGTGGGGGTGACAATACTATGACTATGACTGTGACGGGAGCGTAATATAGTAATACGTATTTGAAAACTAGTATTTGCCACAAATGCAAAATACAGTGCTCTCTATAATGTTTGGTTGGCTTTGTATACTCTTGTGGATGGGCATTGAAGACTGATACAGAAGAGAGGAAATTAGTAAAAGAAGAAAGTCATTTTTTGTTTTATTGTAGTTTTCTTGTTGATTCATAAATTTAAGAGTCACATGGATGTCTTTACTAACTTACTGCACTTTAATTGTACATTATGTCGCTGGGGGAGTCAGTAAACTCAAAATATATGTCCGAAACATTATGAAGACCACTGTAGTACCATGGGTAATAATATTCTGTCGCACTAATTCTGCAGTATTCATTTCACAATAATTCTGTTGCACTGCAAAATTTTTATGCAAATATTTCTACTGTAAATAATCGAATACATAAAATGATAAGTAACAACATTACTAAACAAATATACATAACAAGAGTTGAGTTAACATACCAGCATGACTGGAGGCAGCAGCAGAAACAACATGACTGGAGGCAGCAGCAGAAACAACATGACTGGAGGCAGCAGCAGAAACATCATCCTCTGCATCACTTTCATCAGGACCACTGGCTTCAGAATCATTCACACTGATCTCATCATAAAGTAAATTGGACATTTACAACATGAGAAGAATCGACATCTGTATAATTTGAATACAGTTCAATCATACATGACATGTTAGACTACACCCTACTCTGTACTCAATGGATGCATAGGACTTCACATCATTCAGAACTTCAAACCTCCCTATAAATGTATAAGAATAACTGAACCACCTACACTAGCGTGGACATACCTTCAATCTCAATGTCGTCGAGGGATTTGCCCTGAAGATCAGGAAGACAGCCCCTCTCCATAGCTAGTAGCAATTTCGATATCTTAGCCAGCTGAGTAGTGGCTTCTGGCAGTCTGTAATAGTCGCGATGCACACGGATATCATGCCCTAAAAAATCAGCAACCTGATCCAATTCATTGTTTTTCAGGTTGAGAATTTGTGAGAGAGTAGCCACATGTTTGCGCAGGTGTGTTGATCGCAGAAACTCTGGATTTTGAGCTCCACATTCACTTGCGTAGACCCTAATAGAGTCCTGGCCTCTGTAATGACTTTGGCAGTGAGGTCTAGCAAACAAGAAACTGTTGGTGTCTTGCACCCCACACTCACTTCTCCTGCTGACCAGCAGTGTCAATGCATCCACCATATCAGGTGAAAGAAGAACGGCCACCTTCCTTCCTCTTTTCCCCCTGATCTCAACTCGACTGAAATGGCTGCAGAGTTTCTGTTCAAACCTGCTAAGGCCCTGGGCAACATCATCATGAAGAGAAGTACTGTCCCTTTCTAGATAGCTTTTAAGCAGCATTTTTGACACCTCTCCAGCACGCCGGCGATTAAAAACAATAATTCTTGCCAGAGTTAATTTGGCTAGTACTGCATAGCTCTGAGGTGATGCGGTCTCTTTTAGTTTCTCAAAGGCAGCATGTGCACTCTTCTCAAGGAACTGATGAAGACACTGTACATCTTTGGTAAAAGGCAGTGTTGATGGTTTGTTAAATTTGGCTTCATTCAGTGTGACAAGTGCAGAGTGGGAGATCAACTCAGACCACTTTGAGGAGTAGAGCTTTTTGAAGGTATCTGTTGAGGAAATCAATTCATTGTCTTCAGACATGAGTGCTCTGCAATGAATGATTTCACAGATCTTATTCAATGAATGACCCAGTTTGAGTGCAATACTTGGGCTTTGGTAGCAGTGACTCTCTTCATCATAGCCAGAAACCCTCTGGACTGCTTGAATGAGTCTATAGAAATTAGCAGGTTTCACAGCTTCTTCAAGACTGTAAATAGAGAACTCTTTACGCAACGTCAACAACAGTCTTCCAATTTCACGGAGTTTCTGTCGGATGTACTCAAATTTAGTAGAGTCATGTCCATGTTTGTTAAAGAATGACTGTGCAAGCTGAAGAATACTCCAGTCATTTTTAACAACAACAGAAATGTCATCATGCTTCATCACACCCAAAAGCTTCCAAACTCCTTGAGAGATCTGCTGACTGAATGTCGACTCTGCCATAGTTGCCAGACCCAAAACCCTGGTCCTCCCTTGCTCTTCACCAGCATCCCTTGGTTTCGAGGGACATCTTCGCAAATGACGCCACAAGTCTCTACGTACAAACATCCCCTTACAGTACATGCAATGCACAAAGTCTTTTGCATCCTTTTCTTTATTTGGTGCCCTTTTCATTTTTAGAGCCCCCTCTCCACTCTGTAAAACATCTGTGTTGTGCTGATAATTGCCTTTGTTTCTGAGTTTTTGTAGCATCACTTTGCGTTCTTTTGAGTGGACTGGGAGTGACAGTGCCTGTCCTACTTCAAATTCTGACATGTGAGTTTTCAGATGGCGTGCTAACTTGGACTGGGGTTTCCCACAGATGTAACAATAGTTCTTATTGTTTGCTGAACAGGAGATTTGTGATGACTGCACACATTGATCTCCTTCAAGCATGCTGGTTACTTGTTCTTTCTCTTGCACCTTACTCCCGTCTGCTGAATTCATAAGCTTTACACTACAGGCTTCTTCACTGATTGATAAGGGAGATGACATCGCCACATCAGTTACCCTGTGCAAATCTGAACCTAAGTCACTATCTAGCTCAACATCCTCTTCATGACAAAGTAAGTCAAACTCTGCTTCCCTAGTCTTTGAGATTTGCTTTCCTTTGCCTTGATATGAATCCAGAGGTGGTACATGTAAACTAGATTGTGAGGGGACAACATTCTGTAATTGTGAGGGGTGATTAGCTTGATCCTGTCTTTCTTTTCTTGTTGTCAGTTCTTCTGAACTGTCTGACTGACTTTCTGACTCAGACTGTGGTAAGTATTCCTCATCTGACAGCTCTTCTTCTGAACTTGAATCCTATTGTAAAGGTATTTATGATTAATTTTAAAGCAATTTACTGGGCAAGCATAAAATGAAATGATTTCTTACCATTGACGACTGTTTTCCATAAAGCTTGAAGTAGCAGGACTTGTGCCAAAAGCTGGAGCACACTATGAAAGAAATCATCATGTATTGGAAGTGGTCAACTGTTAAATAACAAATATGCAAACATGTGTCAAGCTGCAATAAAGACATCATACTAACATTTACATTTCAGTCCAATCCACTTAAATGCCACAAAAGGTCCCACACATGCGGCACACTTGTCCATGCTTGATATTGTTGAAGAGATCACATCATGTCTGCTTAACTGCAAAGAAAAAAAAGTAAATTTCAAAGCATGATAGAGAAGAATATTTTAGTACATACATGTAGAACTATATTATAACATCACATCATCCAAACCATTAACAATCATTAAAGAAAATCATGTTAGTCTTTATTTAGAAATAATAGTTTAAAATGACTCAAAAAACCTTAAAACATTTCTTTTTTTTTTTAAAGTCATACATGAAATTAATTATATTAAATGTTTAGATGCTGGCACAGGACATTTTGAATGCAGAATGCACAGAAATGGAACAGACACATCTTAAGTACTTGTCAAAAGCAACACATGTATTTCACTAATCCTGCCTTACTTACAAACTACACTTGATGACTAGTTGCTTATATAACATTGCAGTGTATTGTTTCTGAAGTGACAGCATTTAAAGGAATAGTTTAACCCAAAATTTAAATTATGTCATCACTCAACCTCTTGTCATTTCAAACCTGTATGGGTTTACTTCTGCAGAACACAAAGGAAGATATTTTGAAGAATGTTGGTAACCAAACAACAGTGTATGGGTATATTCAATTGCATTGGTTTTGTGTTCATACAATAGAAGTGAATGGGTGCCATTGTTGTTTAGTTACCAACATTCTTCAAAATATCTGCTTTTGTGTTGTGTTCTGCAGAAGAACAAATGTCATACAGGTTTAAAACAAGAATTTTTTTTTTTTGGGGTGAACTATTTCCTTAATGAGAGTAATATTCTCACAGTACCAAAGGCCATTCTGGCATCCAGTTTTAATACTAACTGTCTTAATGTTTTAATGTCTAACTGTGCGTTCAGACCGCCGATGGCGAGAGCGTCAGAAATCGCTCTGGCCGCCCTGCCAACAACGCTGGTCAAAAGATTCATAAATTCACTTCCGGCCACTTTGACGCTCTCGCCGTCGCACGGTAACAGACGCACCAAAACATTTTCATCACCTGCTTGAGTCCTTCGGTAGGTGCACAAAAGCTCTGGTCCTCATTTAACAACTTCTCTTTGACTGGGGACAACTGAGAATACTAGGAATAGAAAACAAAGAGAAAATGGACTGATATGTCAACAGATACAGATACTACAGGTTCTCCTTTACTTAAATCATGCAATACTCTTTAAAACAATATTACCTTCTCACCACCCTTCTTCTCAACACAATCCTGCTTCTCCAATGCCAACTGGCTCTTCTCAAGGGCATCCTGAAATTAAGGACAGAGAAAACTGTTCTACTACAGACAAAGGCTTTGCAAAATAAATAAATAAAGCAGCACCTCTGAAATACCTTTTCCAGTTCTTTAGCAGGAATACAGGCACTTAAATCCATTGACACTGATTCATTCATTTCATCTCTAACTTCTGACTGCGATAAAGTGTTCAATTCATCCATAGTGTATTGAGCTTCACCTGAAGTCTACAAGACAAACATTTAGACATTTGCAACACATGAATGATAAAACACTGGACTACATGCCTATATCAACCGCTCAGGTGTCACAAATTTGACTTTATTTTCCTCATGCACATCTCTCATTTACCTTGTCAAGTACCACTGTAAGAGCATCACAGTCAGCACTGTCTAATGACACCTGCCCCATCTGACAAAAGAAAACTTAATATAACTTTTCATATAAAATGTATTGAAAATCAATTCAAAGTTTTTAGGGCAGGGGTGCCCAAACTCAGTCCTGCTGAGTTTAGCTCCAACTTGCCTCAACACCACAGAATGCAAATTTCTACTATGCCTAGTGAGACCTTGATCAGATGTTTAGGTTTGATTAAAGTGAAAACTAAACTCTGCAGGACACCGGCCTTCCAGGACCGAGTTTGAGCACCACTGTTCTATGGGATCAAGTTATATTTTCACAAATGTGCAATCTTGGATCTCTGGATACCTTTTTAGTTGCAGTGTCTTGTGGTTTCAATTGCTTCTTTACAGTTGTCATCTACAAATTATTAACAAGAAGTGAAGTTATAAAATATTTGACCAACTTGAAGAAAGCAAGAACAATAATATGTTGTAGGTGTAATGTTTTCTTGGGACGCTCTCTGAAAACAGTATAGCTCATATGTTTGTGATTTGTGATATCACTCTGGTACGTGCTTACCCAGTTGGTCTCATATTACAGTATGCAGACTTGAAAATTTAATCTATCAAAATGTAATATTTTTTAAATCTTTGATATCTTCATTTAGCTCAGAGTTTGTCTTGTAGTTGTTTCTCTATGGTAATGTCTGTTAAACAAACTCTGTACACATGTGAGTGAGTACATGAGCACAGTATTGGACCTGGTTTCAGTATACTGTATTTGCATCCCTTCATGTAATGTTGATACTGAAAATGCCTTCTACTACAACTTCATTTGAACTCTGAATTTTTTGTATTTGTATTTGATATTACTGGCCCAAAACTATATCTCCCACCTCTATGTCCCAGCAATAACTAGTGTCCTCATAAACAAGCCTTTTGTAAAGCTAACAATACTCTGGCAGTCAAGAAGACAGGCATCAAGAGCATGATCTAATAATGTCCTTATAAAACAGTGTTCTCTTAAAACAGCATTCAGTCATACACATGTTTATAAACACTAGTACACAACACTGTCCCGATAATAACTAGTGTCCTTATATACAAGGCTTTTATAATAACAACAACACACTGAGTATACATATATGAAAATATGCATATATGATTATATACATAGATTTTCATATATGAAAAGAGCCTTTTAAGGCAAAAAAAAATAACAACCGGACAGGCACATGCATTCTTTAAAAAAACATAAGAATAATGCACATGGCCAGATAAATAATTTTCTCTTGTAGACACTTTGATTTATCACACAAGCCTTTAAAATTATGCAATAATTATTATCATAAAGATTTAAATACCTTGCATCGCCATGGCCACTCTGAATCACCATAACTGTATGTGATCTCTTCACCAGGACAAATGCTTCTTATGGCAAACAAACAGAGATGAGGTTTCCCATTCACACGGATGGCAGTTCGGGTTAATATGGTCATCGTTCACAAATCTCCCAAGGCAACCATCATCTTGAGCTGCATCAACACTAAACAAACCACAGATCAACTCTTAATAACAGATCATGGATTCTTGCTTATTCCAAACAGACATTAAAAAACTAAAAATATCAATACTATCAAACATTATTCCTTATGGGGCAGTTTCCTGGACAGGGAAGCGAGGACTACGCCTTAGTTAAATTAGAAAATTTCATTTTTACTAAGATACCTTACAAAAAGCATTACTTGTGTGTGCATTTTGTGACAAAATTTATGGCAATTGATGTACTGTAAGATATGTCAGTGCAAGCTGTTTTCGGTTTAAACAGCTCTAACATTTATTTTAGTCTTGGACATGACTAAACCTTGTACAGGAAACCACCCCTATGTGTTTATTAGACGATAAAAGGTAAACACCTGTCTTTGATCATACAAACCTGATCATTAGCACAAAAGAACACTGAATTAACTAAAGCCACATTTTACTGTATTATAGCATATATAAAGATGCAATATTTGTACTACATACCAAAAGAATTTGCCATTGAAGCGAAATTCAAACATAAAAATCTCCCTTCTCAAACTCAGTACAACTGAATACACCTCTCCCTAAACAAGACAAGGACAAATTATAGTAATGTAAGTAATGTACCCGAGACGGCTTCATTAAACAATTTCACCCAAAACATTTCACTCACCTTTAAAGTCATTAATAAATCTGATCTCAAGTCCATTTTTATCTTTATTGTTCAGGGAGAACTGTATAGCCTCCTCCATTGGATTGGCTTTTCTTCTTCTCCTCATCATGTTGTCATCTGACTCCACAAAAGAAAACTCTGTCATAATGTTAAACATATAATTTAGAATAGGCTATAGGCTACCTATCACATCATCATATCATATTAATTATTTGTTTTCATTAGAAATAAAACTCCACATTTTATTTATCATTACATTCAGGAACAATAAGAGCACATATTCATCTATTCATCTCTTTGCATTTATTCATCTCTTAAAACCAAGCAGAACAGTAATAATATATTTACAGCACTTATGTTCAGAACGCTGCACTAGGACCCCCTCCCCCACAGACTGTAGTCATAGCAACGCGTTATCATGAAGACATAGCTTTTTTCGGGCGATTTTATTAAATTATGTTAAAAAATAAAACCTTTTAAACCTCAGATTGATAACTTATATTGATCCGCTAGCATGTTAGCATCGCGATAACCGCTATAGGACTGTTAAGAGAGCCCGTTTAAATGGCACAAACAAGCAAAAAACGAGAATGATTAAACAACATTATCTCACCTCTCAAAAACAGACGTCTTCTTATCCAGGTGCTGAGTTTCCAAACAGGAAATTAAAATGACACGTTACAGATAATGCGATATGACATTAGTTTACTAAAAAATAAAGATTTATATACC
This sequence comes from Oreonectes daqikongensis, assembly GCA_026939265.1. Lineage (NCBI taxonomy): Eukaryota > Metazoa > Chordata > Actinopteri > Cypriniformes > Nemacheilidae > Oreonectes > Oreonectes daqikongensis. The sequence goes on along the minus strand of JAOTQM010000100.1, from coordinate 774,783 downwards.
TGAATAGAAATACACAATAAATGCATATGTTTAAATAAGCATCTCTGATACTTAATTAGGAGCTATGTGCTTTACATTACTTGCAAGTTAGCTTGCGTGCTAACAATCGGTAAAACGTTTCTTTTTAAATCTTTTAACAACTTAAAAAACATATTAAAACCTAAGTTATGTTACTTGTATACTTTATTTTATAATGTTTAAGAAATAAGTTTAACTTAATTGTAAGGTAGCAAAGCAATCATGGTTGACCGAGATGTGTAGTTAAAGATAATAATTCAATATTTTTTAAGCTATGGATGGAGTTAAACCACTTTTTAAGTACTAAAAACTAAGTGTTTAATTATATTTTAATCACATCACTTACTTTAGCCGTATGATGATCAATTAAATATCCGTCCTGCTGCTTTGCGCTGTTGATGAAGCCCCGCCCACCGACGCCATCTTGTTCGCGCGAGTTTACATCGCTGATGGCCAATCACCGACGAGAAATCTTGTAACCAGCCAATCACAGGCCTCGAAACTTACACTTGTGTGTTCTATGCTAATTTTAAATGACGTAGATGCAGTTCTATGACCAGACTACAGGGGCGCATCATCAGGGTGAGAGGATACACAGTGTATGGTATAAATTCAGGGTTTTGTGGTCTATAAGGACATGGCGCAAAAAAGCAGGAGAGTGTTTCTGTGACTTAGATAATGGCGTCTACAATGCTGAAATTATAAGGACATGGTCCCTGTCCTCATAAACCAAAAAGGTCCCCGTAGTGCTATTGATCTTCCTGCTAAACGAGCTGAACGCCTTCTTCGCTCGCTTTGAGGCACCACTGCACAGAAGACTCCACCACCTCCTGGCGACCAGGTGATGACTCTGTCCCCAGACAGCGTGCGGAGATCCTTCAGCAGGGTCAATGCACGCAAAGCTCCGGGTCCTGACAACATTCCTGGGCGTGTGCTGAGAGACTGTGCAGCAGAACTCACTGATGTCTTCACCGACATTTTCAACATCTCGCTGAGTCAGGCCGTTGTTCCCACATGCTTCAAAGCCACCACCATCATCCCAGTCCCAAAGAAGTCATCTCCATCCTGCTTCAACGACTACCGTCCAGTTGCACTCACTCCTATTCTCATGAAGTGCTTTGAACGGCTGGTCATGCACAACATCAAGTCTGTCCTCCCCCCCACTCTGGACCCCTTCCAGTTTGCATATCGGTCCAAGCGTTCGACTGATGATGCCATCGCCACTACTCTTCATGCCGCACTAACTCATCTGGACAAAAAAGACTCTTACGTCAGAATGCTGTTCATAGACTTCAGTTCAGCATTCAACACAATCATCCCTCAACAGCTCACTCACAAACTGTCCCAGCTGGGTTTAAACACTTTGCTGTGCAACTGGCTGTTAGACTTTCTGACTGGGAGACCTCAGGCAGTACGGGTCGGCAGTAACACATCCAGCACTATCACTCTGAACACGGGGGCCCCCCAAGGATGTGTACTTAGCCCCCTCCTCTACACCCTGCTGACCCACGACTGCTCACCATCACATGACTCCAACCTCTTCATCAAGTTTGCGGACGACACAACTGTGGTGGGTCTCATCAGCAACAGAGATGAGACAAACTACAGGAGTGAGGTGAGCCACTTGGCCAGGTGGTGCAGTGACAACAATCTCTCTCTGAACGTGGAGAAGACAAAGGAGATTGTTGTCGACTTCAGGAGAGCGCACACTCAGCATGCTCCTCTCACTGTCAACGGTGCGACCGTAGAGAGAGTGAGCAGCACCAAGTTCCTGGGTGTGCACATCACTGAGGACCTCTCCTGGACTAACAACACTGCAGCACTGGCGAAGAAAGCACAACAGCGTCTCTACTTTCTCCGCAAACTGAGAAGAGCCAGAGCCCCAACCCCCATCATGTGCACCTTCTACAGAGGCACCATCGAGAGCATCCTGACCAGCTGCATCACTGTGTGGTATGGCGCCTGCAACGCATCCTGCTGCAAGACCCTCCAACGCATAGTGAGAGCAGCTGAGAAGATCGTTGGTGTCTCTCTCCCCTCCCTCCAGGACATTTTTGGTACCCGTCTCACCCGCAAAGCCCTCTGCATTGCAGGTGATCCCACCCACCCATCACACAGCTTCTTCAGTCTGCTGCCATCAGGGAGGAGGCTTCGGAGTCTCCAGGCCAGGACCAGCAGTCTGAAGGAGAGCTTCATACACCAGGCAGTCAGGAAGCTAAACTCCCTTCCGACCCTGCCTTCCCTCCCCTCCCTTGCCACACGCATCTCTGAACCCTGAACCCATCCATCCCTTCCCACATCATACTCTGTCCCGCACTTGTCACTTTATGGAACATTGGACTGCTCAACCCCTTTTCAGTAGTGGTCTGAGCCACCTCAACTAACTAACTACCTCTAAGTCAGTTAAACAAGCCTGCTCTCCTGACACTTTAATACAGACCGATAAGCTTTGCACTACATTACATTTGCACTGTTGATATTTTCATCTGCACTGTAGTGTTTCTCATCTACACTGTTGTTTATTTCATCTGCACCATTTGATTTGATTATTTCATCTGCACTGCTGTTTATCTCATCTGCACTGTTGATTATTTCTTTGGTTTGCACAATTATCTCGGTTACATATCCCTTGCTTGTAAAGTTGTTTTGTGTATATATATAGATTTTGTATTTATCTGTAATTTGATATATTTTTTTGATATATGTTATTCTATGTTATCTGTATGCACCTATAGGGTCTGAGAGTAACGCAATTTCAATCCTCCATTTGTATGTACTGTACATGTGGCAGAATTGACAATAAAGCTGACTTTGACTTTGACTTTATAAACGATGCATCGCGATGCAAATGGAAACTTGTATCCGATACACTTTTTTAAAATCGATGCATCGCATCGTTACCTTTAATGCCGATTCACCGATTATAATCTGGAGAGGACTCAGGAAACTCTGGAGAGGACTCAGGAAATTCAAAGGGTTTGTGGCTGTCTTGTTGTGGTGGTAGAGAGGATCTAACTCCATGAGCAATTGATCCTTGTGGAGAAACCGTGAAGCGGACAGACAGGAAATGGGACACATGGCATTTGTAAAGACCCAGCATAAAGTGTTCCCTACAAGGCTGAAGTACACAGTTATGGCAAATTGATATAAAAAAATGGTAGGCTAAGTCCTTAGTTAGCAGAGAAATTAACATTTTTGAATAAAACATTTTTTATGTAAAAATGTGAGACATGGTGGTTTGATTTCTTTAATTAGTCTTAATTTTAAATGCCAAAATAGTCCATAGTTATTTACAATAAAAAGTCTAAAGTTTATAAAACCAGGCTCACGCAGTTGTCAGACAGATATTAAAAACTCAAAATATAATAAACATAATAAAGAAACATGAATTTTTATATCTCTTTTCTAATCTCTCTCTCAAAAAAATTCCTTAGCTTTGTATACTGTGCTAGGCTTTATCTGACCAGTTTTACTGCACTTATGCATTTAGTTATCTTATGTTGTTCCATTGTTTACCTCATTTGTAAGTCGCTTTGGATAAAAGTGTCTACTAAATGACTAAATGTGAATGTAAAGTTCGGACGCTTCACCCAAGATTCGAACCCGAGATAACAGTATATGCCAGTCAAGCGCACTTAACACTCCCCCAAACATACAACCAAACACCCTCATCAACATACAGGTTGTAATTTGACAACGGTCTGTTTATTCTTCTCTCTTTTTCCATTTCAATTGTTGTGTTTAAAACCGTCAATGATAAAGACTTAATGCTGATTTTGGTGTTTTCCTGCTTCAGCATCTTCATCACTAGATGGTGACGGCATCTCATTTTACAAATGAAGCACCTCTGTTGCAAAACCACTTTATTTCTGCTCTTTTCATTCATTTATCTCTTTGGGGTTTAACATGTTATATAATGTGTATTTTCAGGTCAACGTGTTTGTTTAGGTTGTTTGATGAATCTGAATGGTGTCTTTATCTGATTCACACACTTAGCAGAACAATGTTTATGTGTTAATTCTTGTGCAATATAAAGACAAGTTTCCAAGCACCAACATTGACATTTATGCAATTATTATTTATTCAACAAGACTAAAGAGGATAGAAAATTCTCAGTATACTAAGAATGAACAAAAAATATGTTCAGATTAACAGAGACTGTACAATTTGTACAGTAGTTGAACAGAAAATGTATGTTTTATTCTCACATGGATACTGTATAAGTGTTCAGTTTTCATTCAATGCAAATATTCTTTTATTTCACTTTTATTTATAGTTGAGGCTTATAATTCATTCAATAAAACGATTGCTCATAAACAACAAATGATCAGATATAAAGTTATTTCAAAAGCTTTAGTTTACTTCTTAAAGATTCACTACACAATTAAATAATGGCACTCAAATAAAATGACAAACAGAATAAATAACCATACATCAAAAAACTTACAGTATATTGTAAGATTTCTAAAAAAATAAAACAATTGTTGGTTAACTCATTTTATGATGAAATAATGTCCCAGCTAACAAAAGTTTGTTGTTAGAATGTTCCGCAGAGGTTTTTCATGTTTTTGAAAACATTTTAAATACGTTCAAAGTGTCCAGTTTTTTTTTTTTTTAACGTTTTAAGAACGTTCCCAGCTAACAAAAGTCATCATCATGGTAATCTGTGTTTTCTTAAATTGGGCTCTTGACCCATGACTATCATCTGTTGGTTTTTTTGGCATGCTAAAACTGTCTGCTTTTAAAGTTTGTTATGCAAATTAGAATCTAATCAAATTTGTTTGGTTGGTGATCATTGAAAACCCATATCATGTTGAACATTGATTCAGTGGTCTTATGCAATTTCATTGCTGTTGATCCAGAAAGAACAGTGTGAGAACAGGAAGTTTGATGTTTAGGACGCAAATAAAACTCTAAACTACAGCAGAACTTAGACATACACAGACATGAAGAATCAGTGTATGAATCTCATTAATGGTGACAACAACAGACTAATTCAAATAAACAGATCAACTGCAATGCATGCTTGGAGTCATGAATGAGTTTTGTACTATGATGTTACCCAGCATGCATTGCAGCATGAAGTTTTTTCTGTTGATTGTCACCATTGTTGAGTTTCATAAATTGATTTTTCATGTCTATGTGTGCTGGAGTTCTGCTGCAAATTAAGTTTTTATTTTCATCCCATTTTCACAAATCTGTTTTAGACTTCAAAATGCAATTACACTTTCTGATCTTGTGATGTTGTTTCAGTATTAGCAGCACAGCACACAAAACTGATGAAATCAGTGAATAAAGCTATAATATGATGACAATTTCAATCACCAATCAACTTTATTTGATTCGATTTGCATCGTCACAAATGCACTATAAAAGCACATTTCAACAATCCTATCAGCTGAACGTCAGGAGCCCAACTCAAAAAAATGTCTCCGGTTACTGTCTTAACCTCGGTTCCCTGAGAAGCGGGAATGAGACATTGCGGAAATTTTCCGCTAGGGGAACTCTTCCCCTTTCCATTTTTCTGAAGTCTTATTGGATAACACCAGTAAAAAAAACCTGGCCAATTGTCGTTAGACATGGAACAGTACACAATACTGACGGACGTAGACAGTATAAGTTCGGTGCATAGCGACAATACCTTAGAATCAAATGAACACGCTAGCACGGCTAAGGGGCGGCGAACACAGCGGTTTACGCAATGTCTCGTTCCCGCTTCTCAGGGAACCAAGGTTACGACAGTAACCGGAGACGTTCCCTTTCGAGAGTGGTCTCAACATTGCGGAAATTTTCCGCTACGGGAATGATATAAAATCCTGCCGTGATAGCAGCCAAAATCGGCCTTATCAACATGCCTAAAACACTAATTACGGGGTAGTGTACAAGGATCCAACCAATTGCAAGGTAACCCTGCGCGTCCACAGCTGGTTGGCTGGAACAAACCAATGAGCTGTCAGATCGGGAGAAATGAGGGCTGCGCTGATGTACAGGGCAGACACCACATCAGTAGAAACCAGCACGGGATGCGGGCAGACATAAACATGCAGATGATGTGTCTGTTATACAAGCGATCACAATAAAACTGTTGTGCGTTTTCAATGTTGTGTGTGCGGCGTGTCGTGGAAGTCGTTCTTAACACAGTTACGCATTTGACAAGAAAGACGAGAGAGACGCAGTGAAAGTGATACTTAAAACCTTATAGTACCTGTTAGTATGATTTCTAAACATTAAGCTTTTTACTCTGACTGCATGTTTATGCATATTAATTATACTTCATCTTTATATATGCTGTCTGTTTTTAAAATAATGTACATATAATTTACCCTTGAAGGCTCCATATGGAATATTCAATGCATTTTCTGCCTATATTTAACAATATGTTGAGCATTTAGTTGTAAAAAAGGTAAACACCAAATCATCTTTGTAGCAATGTTAGTGTGCATGCTCATTTCACATTCACAAGTAGCGTTTGAGTATGATTGATAAGCGCAATCCTGTGAATGGGCTAAAATCATCCAATTGTCCAGATAATTCAGAATGCGCATACCGCTCGCTCTGAGCGGGGAAAGTGCTGCGTCCACGCATTTCGAGAATGTGCGCGGAGCTAATGCCAGCCCGAACGGCAGTACTGCAAATTGGTACACTGAGCCTTCGAAAGCGAAATGCAGGAATCGCCAGTGGCGTTGGGTTATCTGAACGTGATCTGTCATATCCACGGATGCAAACCAGTCCCCGGGACGAAAAACGGGCTTAATATTTGTAAATCTTTCTGTTTAAAACTTAAGTGTATGAAATAGTAACTGTTTATCAAATGTATCAATATATATCATGCTGTGACATACAAGTGCTTAATATTCATTCTGTGAAAATTGTGAGATTGGAATTGTTTTGAATGTTTAATAAATGCGATAGAACAGCATTCTGGCCTTTTTAATGTGCTGTATGGCACATTTACCATCATAAGGTACAAAAAACCTTGGGTCAGTACAAATCTGGACTTTAAAATAAAAAGGTACATTATTGTACCATAGCAGTAAAGGTACAATTTGGTCACCAAAGGTGGATATTTGTCTTTGAAAGGTACATGCTGTAAGGGTACTGATATGGACCCATGTAAACTATATTTGTACCTTTGAGGGTACTGCCCCAGTGACAAGCCATTGAACCCTTAAAGGTACACATCTTTCACCTTTTTTCTGACAGTATATGAAGAGTACAAGAAAAACTTACCTAGTTTACCTGCATTAACAGACAGGACTGGAGATCAAACTGTACTGACTTCTGAATAGGGTATTCACTTTGTTTTACATTCAGTTATTTTCTTACACAAATTTTGAATAGTTTTTTTACGCAAACTGCTTGTTTTATGCAACATAATTTGAATGATGAGCCATACAGTGAAAACAAAAACAAAAAACAAATGGTCAACCCTGAACGCACACAAACTTGTCAAAGATGTCTTTAAGGAGTGCATCATTTGGAATTATTTTTTTTTTTTACAAAAATCTGATAAAAAAGCGACTTTCAAACATTTGCACACCTTGTCCACATTTGGCAATGCTAAATTTTAAGAGTAAGATAAAGATGCTAGAGGAAAAGTAAAAATACAAATGGTTGAGCCTATTTGTTAAAGTAGCACTCATGTAGTAAATCTGATAGATATTGTTAGATTTTGGATTCCCCGCATACAATGTATAGCCTTGGGAGCCAGCAGGCCCTCCTAAGTAAGGGTCTTAGGGTGAGCGGACATTCTTTATGTGTTGTTGTAAGAAGATGGCCCTAGAAATGCCTTGTTGGCACATACCTTATTTGGTCATACTATAGGACCCTGGACATATGATAACTTCCAGATGTTTTCTTATATATATATAAGATGTTATAAAAATCCATGCTTCTGAACAATAAAATGAGCTAAGAACCAGATTTACTCCTGACTCTGTTGGTTTCTTTTGCTCCCAGATCTGCAAGTTATCAAAATAACACCACAGACACACAAGTGTGACACATTCATTTTCTTAAAGTTAGGTACACTGTACAAAATGTTCCGTAGTTTTTACGGAAAAATACCGGCAGCTGTGGTTGCCAGTAAAATTCCGTAAAAAATACGGGAAAAGCACGTAAACAGTGATGAAGTTCAAGAACTTCAGGGCAAAAACTTCAAGCTGGGATTGAATTTATTTCATTTGAGTCTTTTATATTGAGAGCATTTCTCTACATACAATTAAAACATTCACCTAATGCATAAAAGTGAAAATATTACATTTCCTTCACATATTTACATTTATTTCATTATAATAATCAACAGTCAATTTTAAACAAAACAACATGCAGCATGACATCAGAAATTTCTTGCCTGACTTTGACTTAAACACAGACTCCACTCTTCAGCATAGCGGTGACTAAAAAACCATTTAACGGTCAGAAAATAAAAATTCCGTAGTTTTTACAGAAAAATACCGGCAGCTGTGGTTGCCAGTAAACTACCGTAAAAATACGGAAACATCCTGTTTTTATTCATCCAATCAATTCACAGAGGAAAACATGAGCCACACCCACTATTCTTCTTCATTAAATATTCAATTTAACTTTGAAATACGTCAGAATAATGAAGACGATCATAACTTCTGCTTCACAGGGACTTAAGCATAACATCAATGAATGTTGTTTAAAGTCACCGTTATTGTGATCAGTGTTTACTTTAGTTGGGCTTTTCACCCGCGACTTTGTTAAACAAGTTTTCTTTTGGTTGCTATTCTATGATGTGTTTTATAAAACATAATCGTCATAGTAAATAAAAACTAAAGGGAATGTAAACAGGAGCTTTAGTCTGGTTTTCATTATTGTAAATACTTAATTAAAAGCATTTTTTATGTTTTGAAGTTTTTTAATAACATTGTGAATGAGCTTAAATTTGAGAAACAGCAACAATCATTTGAGAAAAGTTTTTGAGCTGTTTGGAAAAACCTGCATTTGGTTTTAAACACAGACCTCAAGAATCAGTGTAAGAATCTCAACAGTGGTGACTATCAAATGAAAAGCTTCATGCAGCAATGCATCCTGGGAGATATGAATGAGTTTTTCTACTTTGATGGTACCCAGAATGCCTTGCGTTTATCTTATGTGGTCGTTTTTGTGGTTACCATTGTTGAGATGAATAGGTTTATTATTGATATCTGCTAGTCCAGTTAGGTCTGTAAATCATGTGTTGTAAAGTCCCTCAGAATATCTTTCTGTCAGTCTCATTCATAACATCAGTTAGAATAATAAAACAATTTTAAAACAGTGAATAAATCAGTAGATGACAACTCTCATGACAAATAACATGATGACAATTTCTCTTAGTTCTTTCCACCATAACAGATGTGTTTTTAATACAGTTACAGCAGCTAAAGAAAATCTAACACAACAAAGCAAAGAGTCAAGAGTCCTACTAAAGCAAACACTGAACACCATAATGGTGACTCAACAAAACCATCAACATCTTCACTTGTGTTCATTCTCAATAAGAACTTTTGTAGATGAACCACAGAAATAATGTCACAGTGATGTAATAAGTGAATGTGTTAATAGTGTTTGTGAAGTTGTTTAATGGTGAGCTTTTAGAGAAAAAAAACTGATTGTTAAAAACAAATTTCATTTGCGTTTTTACGTGTTTTTTCCAAAAAAAACGACAGAATTTCACTGACAGGTTTTACAAAGTGTGACAGTTTTTGTGTGTGTGACAGATGTGTTTTCATCACACACACTGTTAGATGTCGCTGTAGTTTTAGCAGCACATTACTGTAAAAATCCACAGTACAATACTGCATGTGTACATTACAGTACAATACTGCAGGTCATAATGCATTCTGGGTAATTTTTATTGAGCGGGAAAATTTTACAGTATATTTTGGTCTCGCTGTAGCCTCACTGTAGCCTTGCTGTAATATGCAAGGCAATAATACAGGATTGCCGTTGCGAAAGTGCGCCAACCAACGTCAAATCACACTGAGAACAACTCTTGGCGGCAGCAGGACGTTTGATTTCTGTCAGTTCGGTAAGTTTGCAGTTTTGTTTATTTTGTGTTTTATGCAAACTTCTTATTTAGATTTAGTATTTTGCACAACAGTTAGTCACAGTATTGTTTTAAACGTGGAATGAGAGAGTAAAGATTACCAACAAATGTTGCAGTCTCCCTCAGAAATTAAACTAATGTTAACATTAACTTAGATGTGTAAGTTACCCGTTGCTTAAACTCACTTTACACGTCTTACTTAATGAATATAGAGTTATTTCAACCAAATGATGAGGGTTTGGGTGAGTTTATTTTCTGTCGAATTGCGTTTACTATGGCAAGAAAGGTTAAAGGCTTTCTGGCGTTTTCTCTGTTCAAACAAGGTAAAATTAATTGTATGTTGCAATAGATAAACCGCCATTTGTGTTAAAATAAACACAATAAAAATAAAATGTCTATTCACATTAGTTAATTCACAATGAATCTGTATTGACTACCGTACATCAACATACATCAAATATTATTAATGTTGTAAAATATGTTGTTCATTGTTAGTTCATATTAGCTAAACCATGAATAAATATTAAGGAATAAAACCTTACAGTAAAGTGTTACTGAATATTCTTTTACCGTTTCCTTTGTAATTATTTCTATGGCTAACAGATTTTGTTATATGTGTTTTTTTGTGTTACAGTCTCACCATTGCTTGTTTGGCTGGATTTGGTCATTTTTAAAGGAACCAGGCAAGTCATCCCAGGATGTCCAGTTACAACTGCAAGTCATGTAGTTTCTCGACTACAAGATTAAATTCATTCACATCACATGTAAAAGTACACAGGAATGTGGCTAATCACCGCTTTGTATGTGGTATACCTGAGTGCCCTTGCACTTTTGAGAAGTTTCAATCATTTAAGTGTCATATGTATCGACACCATGGCAAGGCAAAAAAGGGCCCACCTGTAAACAAAGCTCAACCACAGAATGTTATTTTGTCATGTCAGGTTAAGGATTGCAAATTTGAGAGCACTGATTTTTCAAGTCTGTGTGCACACTTAAAATGGCATATAAAGAATGGTAAAAATGTGATCTGTCCTTACATAGGTTGTGGTAAATATTTCCAGGTTAGGTCAACCTTTTTCTCTCATTTAACTAAAACCCATAAATTTTCACAACCTGACACTAGAAGTCATACTGCACCTGACAGCCAGCAAAATGAGCAGTGCACGTTGTCTGTTGAAATGCTCCCTGAAGCTGTGTTTCATGTGCAAGACACAGAGCAGAATGATGTGCCTGACCAAGGGCAGTTTTTGAACAACTTGGCTCTATTTTATCTTAAAATGCAGGCTAAAATGCTCCTTCCTGCTAGCACTATTCAGAAAATCATAGAGGAATTTCAGGAGGTACATAGTTGTTGCATGAAGCATGTACTTTCAAAGGTTAATGAGAAGTTATCTTTGCTAAACCTGCAGGACAGTGAAATTAGTTAGATACTAGAAGATGTTTCAAAGGAAGATCTCTTTAAAGAGTGTCATGAAGGGCCCATGAAGTCTGACCAAACAAGGAAAACATTTTTTTTTAAATCTTTCAGTTATGTTGAGCCCTCTCAGATCTATCTAGGTGCAGATTCAGCTGGCAGGGATCGCTTTATTCAGTATATACCTATCAAGCAGACACTAAGGTCTCTTCTCAGTCAGTCAGTAGTGAAAGAACAGTACACACTGTAAAAAATGTTCCGTAGTTTTTACGGAAAAATACCGGCAGCTGTGGTTGCCAGTAAAATTCTGTAAAAAATACGGGAAAAGCACGTAAACAGTGATGAAGTTCAAGAACTTCAGGGCAAAAACTTCAAGCTGGGATTGAATTTATTTCATTTGAGTCTTTTATATTGAGAGCATTTCTCTACATACAATTAAAACATTCACCTAATGCATAAAAATGAAAATATTACATTTCCTTCACATATTTACGTTTATTTCTTTATTTCGTTATAATAATTGGCAATCACTTTTAAACAAAACAACATGCAGCATGACATCAGAAACTTCTTGCCTGACTTTGACTTAAACACAGACTCCACTCTTCAGCATAGCGGTGACTAAAAAACCATTTAACGGTCAGAAAAGAAAAATTCCGTAGTTTTTACAGAAAAATACCGGCAGCTGTGGTTGCCAGTAAACTACTGTAAAAATACGGGAACATCCTGTTTTTATTCATCCAATCAATTCACAGAGGAAAACATGAGCCACACCCACTATTCTTCCTCATTAAATATTCAATTTAACTTTGAAATACGTCAGAATAATGAAGACGATCATAACTTCTGCTTCACAGGGACTTAAGCATAACATCAATGAATGTTGTTTAAAGTCACCGTTATTGTGATCAGTGTTTACTTTAGTTGGGCTTTTCACCCGCGATTTGTTAAACAAGTTTTCTTTTGGTTGATATGCTATGATGTGTTTTATAAAACATAATCGTCATAGTAAATAAAAAGAAAATGTAAACAGGTGCTTTAGTCTGGTTTTCATTATTGTAAATACTCAATTAAAAGCATTTTTTTTATGTTTTGAAGTTTTTTAATAATAGTGTGAATGAGCTTAAAATTGAGAAACAGAAACAATCATTTGAAAAAAGTTTTTGAGCAGTTTGGAAAAATCTGCGTTTGATTTTAAACACAGACATCAAGAATCAGTGTATGAATCTCAACAGTGGTGACCATCAAAAGAAAAGCTTCATGCCGCAATGCATCCTGGGAGACATGAATGAGTTTTTCTACTTTGATGGTACCCAGAATGCCTTGCGTTTATCTTATGTGGTTACCATTGATGAGATGAATAGGTTAATTATTGATATCTGCTAGTCCAGTTAGTTCTGTAGATCATGTGTTGTAAAGTCCCTCAGAAAATCATAATAAAGTAAAAGTAAAGTAAACATAATAAAATCAATTAAAAACAATGAACAAACCAGTAAATGACAACTCTCATGATAAATAACATGACAATTTCTCTTAGCTCTTTCCACCATAACAGATGTGTTTTCATCACACAGTTACAGCAGCTAAAGAAAATCTAACACAACAAAGCAAAGAGTCAAGAGTCCTACTAAAGCAAACACTGAACACCATAATGGTGACTCAACAAAACCATCAACATCTACACTTGTGTTTATTCTCAATAAGAACTTTTGTAGATGAACCACAGAAATAAAGTCACAGTGATGTAATAAGTGAATGTGTTAATAGTGTTTGTGGAGTTGTTTAATGGTGAGTTTTTAGAGGAAAAAACTGATTGTTAAAAACTAATTTCATTTGAGCTTTTACAACGTGTTTTTTCCAAAAAAAAAAACAGAATTTCACTGACAGGTTTTACAATGTGTGACAGGTTTTTCCGTAAAAATGACAGAATTTCACTGTTAATTTCACTGACAGGTTTTACAGTGTATTTTATACGGAAGTCTTCTGACAACAGTTTTTCTCTGTGAAAACTACAGAATTTTCCTGTTAATTTCACGGACATTTTTTACATTGCAGACAAACAAAGATGAAGCAGATGTCAAAATCTCATCTGGATGTTTTGGCAGATTTGATAGATGGAAAAACCATAAAAGATAATACTTTGTTAAAAGATTCTCCCTCATCCTTGTCAATAATTCTGTACCAGGATTCCTTTGAAGTTGTCAATCCTCTTGGATCTGGCAAAAAAAAGCATAAAATACTGGCTGTGTACTTGACTCTTGGTGAAATATTACCCCACAATCGCTCATGTACTGATCCAATGCAGTTGGTACTGCTGTGCAGGGAGGAAGACTTTCGTTTCTTTGGGCAAGAGAAGATATTTTCCCCTCTTGTAGCTGATTTGAAAGATTTAGAAGAGGTGGGCTTTGAAACCAAGGATGGTATCAGTCTGAAAGGAACACTGATAGCCATTTCAGGGGACAATCTTGGGTCACACTCTATCAGAGGATTCACAGAGAATTTTAGCAAAAGCTAGCACTTCTGCCGTTATTGCGTGATAGACAGGGACACATTTCAAAGACAACCTGGAAAACTAGGCCCAAAGAGAACAATTGAGAACTACAGAGATAGTGTTGCGCAACTCAAGGGTGGCCAATCAATAGTCAATGGAATTAAATTTGATTCTGTTTTCAACAACCTAACACACTTTCATGTGTGCAGTCCAGGTCTCCCACCTTGTTTGGGCCATGACCTGTTTGAGGGGGTGGTTCCATTTGACTTGGCAATGTACATTAGCCATCTTGTAAATGTTGAAAAACACTTTACATATGTCCAGGTGAACAGGTGTATTTCACAGTTCAAATATTCAGGAAGTGATTTGAACAACAGGCCTGATGTGTGCACCAAAAATCAGCCAAGGCCAGATTGCTTGCTTAAAGATTCTCATTGAAGAATATATACACTCCAGAAGCACCCTGTTCCCTGACACTCCACTAAAACCCAAACATCACTATTTGGTTCACTATCCAGACTTAATTCTACAATTTGGCCCTCTAATTCGACTGTGGAGCCTTCGATTTGAAAGCAAGCACTGCTATTTCAAACAGTGTGCAAGGAGACTACGCAACTTTAAAAATTTGTGCAGCTCACTTGCGGAAAGGCATCAGTTGTTGCAGGCATACTTATGCTCAGGCCAGTTGTTCTTTCCAGACATTCAGTTGGTAGGACTAACAAGCAACTTTGAAGAGAGGCTGTATAGTCATGGTGTTCAGCATGCACTTAGCAGGACTTTGACCAGCAAGGCAAACACTACAGAGTTATCTGCTGTGGTGTTCAAGAATACTAAATATTCTAAAGGGAATGGTTGTGGCAGTGGCAGTTAGTGACAGTGGAATAGTGTTTGGGAAGATTGTATTGTTTTTACTTGATCAAAACAGAGTGCTCCTGGTTTTGGAGAAGCACCACTCTGTTAAACTGGTGGATGTTGGAGTTCATTACCTGACTGTAGACGGGGACTACATTTGTGTGGGCATAGACAGTCTAATTGACTATTACCCACTAACAGTTTATAACATATGTGGCGTTTCAGTTGTTGCCCTTCATCAATTTTGCAGGTGTCACAATGCCTGAAGCTGTTGTGGATGCAATAACAGCAGCACTGCCAAAACTGGATGAAGATCGGCTAAAATCCTTGCTTGAGCGACTGCTTTTGGTTGTTGGAATAGAAGAAGTTGCAGATCTAATTTATGTTAAGGAGGGTGACATAAAGGACATCCTGACACCCCTACAGACCCGTAAACTCAGATTTCTTTCAAAGGAGAGGTTTGTACTGTTTTGTAAAAAGTTAAGTATAACACTTAAAATGAGCTAACGGCATGTTTTAGAAAGCTCAAGTAATGAGATTAACATCAAATTGTTACTTAAAGTTATGTGTGATGATTAATGATTATTGATTAATTAAAAACAGTGATGACATCAGCATTACACAGATTTCCAGGGCATGGTTTTAAGTAGACAACATGTACATAGTTATTTAGTAAACTAACTAGCTACTTTGTTTTTTTGTGGCTTACACATCCTTTTTTCAGAACCTAGGATGAAGTGATGTAGATCTATGATATTCCCAATTGTTGTTCATCCAGTGCATTCACATTCATAAAAGTATGTTTGTTATACTGTATATCTCAAAAGCCTAAATAATTGTGTTAGAGATATATGCATATATTGGGAAAATATGCTTTTTAAACATCTAATAAAATAAAATCTTAATAACCTTATACTATTTATTGTGATGATAATAATACAAATGATAATGAGGAAGATGAGGACTATTAATTCGAAACAACTGCAGTGCACATTTTAAAAAACATCTCTTGCTCTCTGCAGCTGCTTAACGTGTATTGATTCATGTAGTAACTTCATTTTCATTACTCATCTTTTGTCCAAGATTCTGCCCTGGAGCCACAGCCAAGTTTTCAGTCTCCATCACAGTCTCCATGTCCACCCTCTACTATCCCTGTGCCTCCAGAGTGTCCATCAAACTGGATCACCACTTTCCAGGTGCCTTGGGAGAAAATGGCTCCAACTCTCCGTCATGCAATTTCTGTGGGGCAGAGGCCAACCCACTCGGACAGGTTACAGATGATCAGAATTATTGTGGATGCAATCCGAGCACACTGCCCAAACCCTACCAAAACTGAATGTAGTCAGATAGCCAAGAATGTTGTAGCCCAGTATCCCAAATCATTTGCTGATGTAACAGATGAGGGAGACGTCTTGGGTTCTGGATACACGTCCCTTCTGAATCAGATCAAATCAAGAGTGGAACATATTAACAGGGGGAATACGCTTGCTAGAATTCGAAGACCGAAGAGGACAAATGAGAATAACGATGATACTTCCCAGCCCAAGAATATCTGCATTAAAGTAGATAGTTATGGTTGTATCAAATGGCAGCCTCATAACCTGCCTGAAGGAGAGACAACGGATTCTCTTGAGGTCAAGAGGCAGATGTTGGTCACACTGTACAGGAAAGAAGGACCCAGATGTTCTGAGACTGTGAAGGTTGATGACTTCATGCACATAACATACATACAGCAGCGCCAATTCATCAACTCTAATCCTCCTCCCACAGTCAATAATGTTATGCAAGAGTGGCCCTTTCTTTTCCAAAAAAGATGGCTCCTTTCTCACTTTGAAAAGCTGACTGGTATTGACATTTTCACAAGATTCACTGTGGCACTGCAGTAAAGGCAGAGTAAAGGCAGGTGAATCATCAACTACTTCCAGCATCAGAAGTTGAGGTGGAGAGGGGAGATTCAGGCTCTGCTGACCGAAATGGAGAACGACTCAAGAACACTACAAGATCCAGATGTTATGGCGACTTCAGTCATCCTGCTCTTGATGGCCTTCTTCAGAGAGGGTATGGAGTCCCTGTTCATCTTAACTGATGTAAGTATTGTTTTATTTCAACACTTTCATTGTTTGTTTTGCCTGCAGCACCATGAAAATATTTGCAGTTCCCTTGAGTTTTTTTTTAGATTGAAGAACTGGACCTGATACCATCGTGTTTTCTGTAGTTACTTCTTGTTTTGTGCTTTGCTTCATGTTGTTTTACTATGTTACAGGTCACTGCAACCCAGGCAGATGTGGAGGCACAGCAGGTGATACCTGACACACCCAGGCTCATTATGCTCGGTAAGTTTGTACTTTCCCACTACAGTTTCTATAAATGCCCATTTATACATCCCCACAACACTCTCACGCGCCAGCACATGTTGTGGTTTCTTTTTTCCATTCCTCCTTAACCACTCGAGTCGGGTTTTGATTCCATCAGATAGAC
This sequence comes from Oreonectes daqikongensis, assembly GCA_026939265.1. NCBI lineage: Eukaryota > Metazoa > Chordata > Actinopteri > Cypriniformes > Nemacheilidae > Oreonectes > Oreonectes daqikongensis. The sequence goes on along the minus strand of JAOTQM010000100.1, from coordinate 757,476 downwards.
TTTTATTGACTAAACCAATAAAGAGCCGAGCCCCCCATATGCAGGGCCGGGCCCTCCCACAGAGAACTGCAGAGGACAGGGACCTGCAGAGGAGAGAACCGTCTTGGCCTACTAAGGGCAAACCTTTTATAGATTTGGGGGTGGGCACACATGCACACATGTTCGAAGGAATTTTGGGGGTGGGCACACAGGTCTGATGGTAGTTTTTAGGGGTGGGGGTTAAGGAACAAAGACCTGTAGCCACATGTATAGAGAATTATAATAGTGGCTTAAATTGTGTGCAATTTCTCTAGATTTAGGTTAATAAAATCTTCTACACACACAACCCACAACACTCTCACGCGCCCGCACACAACCCACAACACTCTCACGCGCCTGCACACAACACTCTCACGCGCCCGCACACAGCCCACAACACTCTCACGCGCCCGCACACAACACTCTCACGCGCCCGCACACAGCCCACAACACTCTTACGCGCCCGCACACAACACTCTCACGCGCCCGCACACAACCCACAACACTGTGTATTTTGCAAGCTACTACATCCTCAATATTGAGTACCAAGAGGCTGCTGCTTGTACTCTAGAGTTTGTTCAGAGGCAAGTGAATCTTCTGTATTTTACTTTAGTCAGGTGTGGAACAGTAGAATAAGAGTAAAAGGTTTCAGGATAGGAGTAAATTCAGGGCTGAGTTTAGTGTACTAGAATCTTCGTTAGGCATATTTGTTGAATTAATATGTATGATATTGCTAACAGGTTTCTGGCCAGAATGAATCCTGAAGATAGGAAAAAATGCACGTCCAGACAGGGAGTAAGCAAAAAGACAGGGAAGGTGGTGCAGAGAAAGGTGGTGGCCATTAACCCCCATGTGAACAGCTTCATGCAGTCCCTGATGGAGTTTGAATGGAAGACTTCAAAGTGAAGGCCAGTGGTCTGTCTGCTACAGTTTAATGCACTGTTCAGTCCTTAATTACATTTTAATAGAATATTTAAACTACGGTCAAGTGTTCTCTTTACCAGAGTTATTGTTTAGTCCTTAATGAAATTTGAATGGGAATTTTTTAACTACAGACCATTGCTCTCTTTGCCAGAATTAAATGACACCTGTCACTTTGTTGCTATTGTTTGATTTGATGTGTAATGTTTAAATGTTTATGCTCATTAAAATGTTGTTATATATACATCAGTTATTATTAATATAATACTTGTATTACTTCAATACTGTTTCAAATGTTGAAATGTTGAAATATTTTAATAGTTTTTGTTTCGATGAAATGTTTCTATAAAACTTTGATACAAACATTGCTTGGATTGCCTTTTGATTCATAATGTCAAGTATAGCAGTTTTACAATATTAATAACTATAGATTTATATCTAAACTAGCTATAATATATAATATTATTTGTAATTATTGCAAATAAGTAAGAAAATGTGTCAATATAGGTATTACAGTAAATTACAGTATAATGCAAATACAGTAAAAAAGACCACATTACAAAATATAGTAAATATTTGTAGCTATACAGTAACATTTTTTGTACTGTATAATGTATTACAGTACAGCACTGTAAATTGAAAATACAGTAATTTGCTGGCAACCGTGCTGCCAGTAACTTACTGTAAAAATACAAGGAAATCGTTTACAGTGCAATTACAGCAGCTAAAGAAAATCTAACAAAACAAAGCAAAGAATCCTACTAAAGCAAACACTGAACACTATAATGGTGACTCAACAAAACCATCAACATCTTCACTTGTGTTCATTCTCAATAAGAACTTTTGTAGATGAACTACAGAAATAAAGTCACAGTGATGTAATAAGTGAATGTGTTAATAGTGTTTGTGGAGTTGTTTAATGGTGAGTTTTTAGAGAAAAAACTGATTGTTAAAAACAAATTTCATTTGCGTTTTTACAACATGTTTTTTCCAAAAAAACAACAGAATTTCACTGACAGGTTTTTTTCGTAAAAACGACAGAATTTTACTGACAGGATTTACAACTTGTGACGTGTTTTTTCCGTAATAACAACAGAATTTCACTGACAGGTTTTGCAACTTTGTGACGTGTTTTTCCGTAAAAACAACAGAATTTTACTGACAGGTTTTACAGTGTTTTTCCGTATTTCATACTTAAGTCTTTTGACAACAGTTTTTCTCCGTGAAAACGACAGAATTCCCCTGTTACTTTCACTGACAGGTTTTACAGTGTTTTTCCGTATTTTATACGGAAGTCTTCTGACAACACTTTTTCTCCGTGAAAACTACAGAATTTCCCTGTTAATTTAACTTTTTTCTTTTTTTCACACAATTTCATTTTTTTTTACAGCGTACTTTGTTTGGTTTCTCATCTCAAAAAAAATGTTTCAAACACATTGAAATTAACACTAAAATACAAGCGCAAAGAATCCAAATAAAAGAAACACTGATCACCACAATAATGACTTTTCAACATTTAAACCTAAATAACAGCTCTTGTAGATGTATGATCTACAGTAACTAGCTAGCAACTTTATTTCTGTCATACAACTTTTTTCAACACAGAGAATGCCTGTATTAACATTGAGGGAAAACAAAGCAATGATAAAGACATTGGGCCCTATCATACACTACACATTGTTTAAATGGCAAATACATTTGCGCCCATTTGTGTGCCCGTGGGCGTGCTGGGGCACTATTTTAACGATCTAAGCGCAAGCCAGGCGCAACTACCACTATATAAACTTGATACGGCCTATTGCACTTGCACCCTGCGCTTTAGACAATGCACTTAGATCATTACAATAGGGCCATTCATGTTTTTCTGCTTCAGCATCTGTATCCTTAGATGGTGACGGCATCTCATTTTACAGATCAAGCACCTCTGCTGCAAAACCACTTCATTTCTGCTTTATTTCACTTTTTTTATCCATTTATGTCTTTATACATGTAATATGATGTGTATTTTATGTGTATTATAATCTGTTTACTTGGACATCATATTTGATAACTGTTCAGTTTTTATTCAATGCAAAAAAAAAAATTCATTTCACTTTTATGTATAGGTGAACCCTTTAATTGAATAAATAAAACATGATTGCTCATAAACATCAGATCAGATAAAGCATATAAATGATTTCAAAAGCTTTAGTTTACTAGTCTTTCAACTCACTACACAACGAAATTATGGCATTGGGCCTTATCATACACTACATTTTTCCCTCTAATGTTTTTTAAAATAAAAAATCAAACAGAAAAAAAACATCAATAAACTTACATTATAAGATAACTAAAAGAATGATGTAAACTCAGTTTATGATGAAATAATGTAGTAGTAGATGCTGAATTTACACTTCACAGCCCAGAATTACAACAAATAAGGGAATTAAAACTAACAGTTATAGTTCAAACTATCAGTGGTGTAATATCATTTACTTAACAGTTACAACAAGTAAAGACTTTACCAAACTTCAGAATGATTTAAGTTTAAAGTATCAGTAAAATATAAAGCACAGCAACTATACACCACTATTTACCATCTGCATGTTTAGACAGTACATTCAGTGAAACACACCAAAAACTTTCTAATGCCAGCTTTTGTCTATTTTGTGTTTTTTGTCTTTATCCGTGAGCTTATACGGTCAAATTATTAAAGAGGTGAGAGGTCACCATTTCTAGCTGTTAAATATTAAAAATTAAACCCAGAACAGTGTTCCTGGTTGGCTTCATGATCATGTTTTGGTGTAAATGCATTTCCATCTGGCTGCAATTTCCATGTCAGTGTCGTGTCCTTCTCTATCCCATAATCCTTCAGTTTCTGCTTTATCTGAAAAACAGAATCTATCCTTCATTACTAAATACTGATGGTGTTCAGCTCTTTAATGCATATGAACATGAGTCAGAAACAAAGGATGAAGTAACTATCAAAATGTATTTACTGTCTGTTATGAATAAATGTAAATAAGAGAAGTGTTAAAAGCAAGAATATAGCTGAATACTCACCCACAGTAAGATGTTCTCCATCACAGCAGGATCATTTACATTCAGACCAGATTTCATCTCCAATCTCACAATCTGCTTCATTGACTCTGTTGTAAAAATATAATTTATAAAACAATACAAGGTATATTTAATCTTCAATAGTAAATAAATCAATTGTTACTAAATACTGTTAATGCTTGGACTTGCTTGCACTCTGTTTGCAGATGCAAGGAAGGGCATCTGAGCAGAGCCGATCATCTATCAGACCATCAGGTCCTGCAGCACCACAAGGTCGATTCAGACCAGTTATGTCACGTGTAGTATACATCCAGTTAATGGAGGACGTGGAGATGTTTGTTCCATCTGACCACTTCCATGAGTCTCTGTACAGACCGATCCACACACTATCACCTACTTGCATCATCGTCACCAGCAGGTCATTCTCAGCTTTAGTGTGGATGGTGGCCAGATCTGTGTGATACTGTCTGCAGTAACTCTGAGCTTCACTCCAGGTCCTCGAAACATCAAAGATCAAAACAAACCTGTGTGTATCGGTTCTCATATCTGTAATGACATAAATGTAGGGAATGCAGACCTATTTGGTTTTAAGACAAGACGTTAAGTTTAAACAGGACGAACATGCAATTTGCTTTAATCCTTTGTGGAAATATTCTCATATATGTTATTAGTGTGGCATTTTTTATTTAATTTGTGTGTAATATTAAATTAGTTTTGAGCAGTTGTTATCAAAGATTAACCTCAGAATATTGCAACTAGCCAATCAGTTTCCATTAATTAAACGTTATTATGAATGTAAATGCATCATTCACATTATCAACATCATCATTATTTCTTACCATTGAAGCAAAACACAGGTAACTGCCTAGTGCAATCGGCATCAGACCATCCATCAGGCGCAATAATAACACATTCCTGTTCTCCATTTCTGTTGTCTGGTTGGTTCAAATTCCAACCCAAGAATTTCGGAGGCTCATCACGATGACACCACCGCCAGCTACTGATGTCATTGTAGAGTCCAGTCCAGACCATTGGATTCAATGCAGGTGGAATTGCTCTTTGTACATTTGTCCAGTCTTCATTGCTCTGAAAGGTGACAAGATCAAAGTGATTTTGTCTGCAGTAAACTTGAGCCTCATCCCAGGTCTTCTGCTCCTCGATCAGAACATACTCACATGAGATGCTCATGAATAGACCTGTTGAGAAGAAATGGTGTTAAACAGTGTACAGAAATACTTTTATAAGACCACAAACATGGTCATTCAACATCAGGAAGATTAAATCCTATCTCACTGAGCATGCAGGACAGCTCCTTGTTCAGGCCCTTGTTATCTCAAGGTTGGACTACTGCAATGCTCTCCTTGCCGGTCTTCCTGCCAAAGCAATCAAACCACTCCAGCTGGTTCAGACTTCAGCAGCATGGCTCATTTTCCAAGAGCCCAAAAGGGCTCATGTGACACCCCTCTTTATCTCCACTGGTTACCGGTCGAAGCGCGTATCAAGTTCAAGTCACTAACGCTTGCCTACAGAAATATCACTGTGCTTCTGAATGCACGGGGCCCAGAGGTGTTGTACCTAGTTTCTCTCCTTCTAGGAACAGTAGTTATATGCATTACTCAATGCCTGCATCTGCTCTACATACCTGCATAGAGCCCACACAGGACAGTCAATGGAGAAGTTTGACAGAGCGGGCAGCTCAAATGAGAGTGCGCTAAATGGCCCCAGAAAGACATTTGAGCGCAACACCACTTTCTACCCATCTAAGGCAAACTGGATACATGAAGGATGCTCTTACAGCCCATCTATATTGCCCACATGCTTCGCCGATGCCAGCACCAGCAACAGAGCCATTTTATATGTCAACATCCTTAGATCTAAGGACTCCAAGGCTTCAAAGGGGTTCACACTTAGCCTCCAGAACCGGAAGCAGGTCCCATGATGGCATCATTGTCTTTGCTCAGATGCCGTGCCCCTTTAAGGAACCGAACAACTCCATGATGCCCACATGCCACGTCTTTGCTGGCCAGCAAGGTGCCACTAGAATCAGTGACAGACCCTCCTGACGCACCCGTTCTAGAGTGGGCTGTATCAAATAGCAGGGTCCTGGGCCATACATGTGACAGAGCGTCTTGTCTGTGAAAACAATGGGGCAATGTGTGTTCTCTGCAGATGCAAAAAGGTCCACCTCGGTTGCGAACCGATCCCAGATCTGTGCCACTACTCGCGGGTGCAAACAAACTCCACTCCCTGACTTGTGGACTGCCTCTGAACATCATGTCCGCTCCACCATTCAGAAGGCCAAGGACGTGAACCACCCTGAGTGTAATTGTAAATATGACATATCACCTTTTTTCTGTCAGCACAAGGCCTGATTGCGAAGTTTAGTGTTAAAGCATTTTGTTTTTCTCGAGAAATCAACACATGAGGCATTGTATGCTGAACACAAAGCTTTATTTTCTTTTCTTTGAAAAATAAACTAAGTTGAACCCTTTCTTTTGGAGGGTCTTTTCTGAGAGAAAAACACAGTTGCCTCCAGACCAACATTCCTCCCTCTCCTGCTGGTTAGGGACCGGACTTCCCTTTCTTTTCTGCAGAGAAATGCCCACTTTTCACAGGGACGGCCCCTCCTTTCTGGTCCCCCAGCTGCCTGGGCTGCATTCCACCGACAACTTTTCCACCGCTCTCCACTGTCTCGCTACCACCAGCCTCATCTGAGACCAAGGGAGAAACATGGTTTTGTCCTGCCTGCAACATGTTGTTGTATAACTCTTTGCCCGCATCTTACAAGACAAAGTCATCATCTCTGCAACTAAACTCAGGAGTGATCAGTAGAACAACCCAGTCCTCCTCTGCTTCCATATGATTGCCCCAGCTCCCTGCGACTGCAAGAAGAGTCAAGGCCACCTCTGGATCAACCTTCAAGGACAGGTGTGGACCATGACTGGCCACTGCCCCAATGAGCACCTGCCGGCAATGCACACATGCTCTGGGGTTGAAGAGACAGCTTAGCATGGACAATCCCCAAACACACCGGACAGCTGAAGTCGTGTTGTACCGAGTGAACCGACTTAATGGGAACGCTCAGTGCATCAGGTGCATGTTCTAAATGGGTTGTCCCTATACTCTTAATGAGTCATGGGTCTGTTTTGGGAGTAACATGCAGTAAATCATTCAGAGTCTCATCCCACTATCTTTTTAAGGCAAGTTGCACTTGCATCATGGCGGATTCACTATTTACATGGCGTTGGATGGGTCAAAAGTGGTGTTGCACTATTTACATTCCCTTTATTCCTTGAAGGGCTTGCCCCCGTAATTGCTGCTTACAGCTATATTTTTATTCTTAGTCTTGTATATTTATATTATTTGTTTTAAACTGAATTAAAGTACTCAAATTGTATTTGTTTTTATAAATATATTATGTGTGTTTTTGATATACTTGAAGCATTTGATATACTTAAAGCTCTACTATTCAGTCATTTTAGTTTTAATAATTAACTTAGTAATAACTTTTAAAACAACTAAACAGATTACTGATACACTATTTTGCCAAAAGTATTGGGTCACCCTATCTAATAAATATCATGATATTCTCTGGAACTGTGTGCTTCTAATTTAATAGCAACAGTTTGGGAAGAGCCCTTTTCTATCCCATCATGACAATGTCTCTGTGTATGAGACAAGATTCAGAAAGAAATCATTGATTCAGTCAGTGTGAAAGAACTTGACTGGTCTGCATAAAACCAAGTCCTGAACCCAGCTGAACACATTTGGTGTGACTTTAAATGCAGACTTTGAGCCAAAAACTCATCACTCCACATCAATGTCTTGTACACAGGGGAACAGGAAAAAAATGCTTCCAAAACTGTTGCAACAAAGATGGAAACAAAATTCCTTACAATGCCATTTGTAGAAACGCAATTTAAAAAATGTTTCAAAAGTTTCGTGCTGCTGCACGCCTGGTCTTCAATGAGCCCAAGAGAGCACATGTCACACCTCTGCTCATCTCTCTGCACTGGCTCCCAGTAGCGGCACGCATTAAGTTCAAGGCACTGGTGCTTGCTTACAGAACAGCCACTAGCACAGCACCCATCTACCTCAACTCTCTCTTACAGACCTACATCCCCTCCAGAAGTCTGCGGTCTGAAAACGAGCGGCGCCTCATTGTTCCTTCACAGAGAGGCATGAGATCCATCTCAAGGACATTTTCTTTCACCGTTCCCGGCTGGTGGAATGATCTTCCTGTTTCCATCAGGACTGCTGGATCAATTTCACAATTCAAAAAACAGCTGAAGACCCACCTCTTCCATGAGCACTTAACTGTCTCATAATATTAAAAAAAAAAAAAAAAAGATTTTTTTTTACTCCTATTTTTCCTTTTCTAATGTTCTCTATATACTTGCTTATACCATCTTGACGTTGTATTTGAAACCTTACTAGCACTTCTCGTGAATATTGCTTACTTAGACGAATCGCTCGCTGTTTTCCTCAATTGTAAGTCGCTTTGGATAAAAGCATCTGCCAAATGAATAAATGTAAATGTAAAAGCCCCTTTTTCTGTCCCAAAGTGACGACTCCTGTGCACAAGTCGTTGGTGTTTGGTGATGAGTTCTTTGCTCAAAGTCTGCATTTAAAATGACACCATTTTTCAAAACAACAGTGAGGTAGACTGTAGCTGAAATAGGGTTTTTCATGAACCTTTAAAGTTTAATGTTTTGCCCATTTTGATATCTGCTACCGCATTTAAAAATGTGAAAATAATTTAACCCATGTTGCCTCTGCTGTTTTATCTGGAACTTGGTTGTTAAAACATCACATTTTGTTTTATTTTTAACACAACTTGCGTTGTTTCTTTCATTTATTTAACAGAAAATAATGGTTTCAAAACAAACTGAAAATGTTTGACACTTTTCATTACACAAAACCGCTGTTGTTTAGGCAAATCCTCTTCTGTGCACAGTCAACACACGCTGGGCTGTGTAAAAAACAGTGTTGTTAACTTTGTCACAGCGTTTGCTTTTCTGCTCCTTTTAGTGACTTATTATTTGACTTTAATTAGAAGAAACGCATAGTGACAAACCTAGCAATTTTTAAGGGATAATCCACGGCTAGGCGTGCATTAAAGGATTTTAACACATGACGTGGAGGCCAAGAACTTTGCCTCCGCGAAGTGCCGGCTAGCCATAGATTCATTTGGTCATTTGCCAAGTTATTAAAGCTGTTATTGATGTTTACACTGTAATTTGATCGGACAGGTATTTTTATCAGATAATTTCAAATGATGATCAAATTGACTGAAACTACTCGTTTTAATTCACACCTTCCTGCCAATCAGAATCGAGTATTTAAACAGACCATGATATAATGCTATTTTATCAAATGAAGGGTTCCGTATATGAGTTCAGCTCTAAAAACACTGATAATGAACAAAACACTTGGCAAAAATCAACAATGAACATCAGAATCTACAGAAAATCCTGTTTAAAGTTACACTGACCTGAGAAAAGCAGCACATGAATCAGTCTTTCCATTGCTGATGGATTTGCAGTATAAAATTAATCTGTTAAAACATACTGAATCATGACAAACACATTTAATTCAACAAAAATGATGAGGTTGCAAGTAAAATATGAAGTAGAGTACAAGATAAACGTACGTAGTTTACCTGCATTAACAGACAGGACTGGAGATCAAACTGCACTGACTTCTGAATAGGGTATTCACTTTGTTTTACATTCAGTTTAATTTTCTTACACAAATTTTGAATAGTTATTTTACGCAAACTGCTTGTTTTATGCAACATAATTTGAATGATCAAGCCATGCAGTAAAAACAAATGGTCAACCCTGAACGCACACAAACTTGTCAAAGATGTCTGTAAGGAGTGCATCATTTGGAATTCTAATTTTTTTTTTTTTTTAGAAACATCGGATAAACAAAGCAACTTACAAATGAGTAACATCACATTTGCACACATTGACCTTATTTGGCAATGCTGAGTTTCAAGAGTAAGATAAAGATGCTAGAGGACAAGTAAAAATACAAATGGCTGAGCCTGTTTGTAAAAGTAAAATCTGATAGATATGTACACCATATTTTATATTATGTTTTTATTACATGACTCTAAAATCTGATTCTGTATGCTCATTGGCTGTGTCACAGTTTGTTTTTGTTACTAAAATAATTTTCATTCAATTCACTATGTAGTGTATGTACCAGTGAACTCTTTAAGCCGGGCTCAGACTACAGGGTTCTCGGCCAGATCTTGCCCCGATGTTTTACCATAGCTCATGTCCGTGACCTTAATTGGGTTTGACGTACGCTCCAGATATTTGTGTAATATAAGGGCATTTACAGATCAAATCTTACAACTCCCGATGTGATCCGAGAAAAATCAAGCCACCTCGATCATATCATACATATTTGGTATTTAGGACAGGGGTGTCCAAAGTCAGTCCTGGAGGGCCGGTGTCCTGCAGAGTTTAGCTTGTGTTGAGCCAAGAGCCCTCCAGGACCGACTTTGGACACCCCCGATTTAGGATTTTGATTTTAGGATGATGACATCGGTTCTGTCACAACAGCCAATGAGAGACAAGTGTGCAAGATGATGGAGGCGACTGACAGAACTTTAAAAATGCTGACCGTGACACCTGCGGCACAGGTGCGACACTGCGCTGGACAGCGGAGATGCATAGGTAAAATATTGGTGAAAATGCACCAGCACACTGTGTTTCAAAATGTATTAATTGTTTTGTTGAAATTACTGCTAGGGACAATTCAGTGTTCCCTGGATATTGGTAGGGACATAACCCTACCACCTCTACCCAAATCGACGCCCTTGCCTGCCTTATAACTAATATGGGAGGCTATAGACAAAAAACCATATGCTAATTTTAGCTTGCTATAGCCAGAAGGCCCAAATCCAGTGTGTGCTCCCCTTTGAAGCACTACGGTGGCTGACACAGGACAAAGATGCAGTCACGTTTTCGCTTCTTTGCCGAAGAAGATCACATATTTAACGCGTTCTGTAGAGCAGAGCAACATGGCAAATTCCATGTAAGGGGACCCACGGTGTATGTAGATAGAAATAACTCATTCTAAGGTAATAAAAACATACTGGTTCATTATACAAGGTCTTTACACACCTCTGAAGACATAGTAATGGATATTAGATTGCATTTCTGTCAATAGATCCTAGTTAATATTACACACAAAATATTAATATTACATACAAAATGTCTTTTTTGTCAAGCATCCAACTTGAAAATCTATTTAGATCAGTGGCATGCAAATAACAGGCACTGACTTCTGTATTTGCTTAAAACAAATGACATTTGCTGGTGTGAATTGATTGAATTCAAAACAGAGAACAATCTACCTGGCATCTTGGAATCGCTCCAAGGTGGATATTTCCAGTCACGCAGGATCTATTGAATGGAGAAAGAGCCGAATTTCAAGTTGTTTATTTGTTATTTTCACAGTTTACACTAGGCAATGACATGCTTTTGACAATATTAGTGCATTGGCATATATAGGATATGCCTGACGAAGATCTCTTGAGCGAAACTTTTTGTAAATAAAGGGAGAATTACAGTGTGCAGATCGTCTCTATATTATTGGATGTATTTTTTGGTATTGCACCTGACTAAAGGCGGCCGATCAGTGTTTCCTTTCCTCTTTGTTACGAATGCAATATCTCAAACTCAATGTACTCAATGTAATATGTATTTTACAACAAAAATGTAACTTTTAATAGTGCACAAATTGTGTTTAACCCACAGAACACAAATATGCAAACATGTTATCATTTATTGGTATTTCAAGTTTATTTAAACTGTTGTAAAGCAGAGGGACACCACTTGCCACCACAGATGAAGAATTACCCACACTGTAAAACTTTGATGTAAATTTACTGTGAAATTTGAATTAATGTACAGGGTCATACTGTGAACTAGTATGCAATATTGGAGAAAAACCTTTACACAGCACTTTGAGGAATGAGGAATCATGCTGTTATTTATAGCACAGATTCAAAATCATTCTCGAGATACTGTGATGTCATAAGCTGACTGGTGATTGTAATCCTGTATTTAGTGGAACACAAGTGATTTCAAATAGTGATGAGATTTAATGAGAATAACCTGCTGTTAACAGAATCACTGAAGATGAACAAGAACAGAAACAAAGAGCAGCAGAAGCACAACAAATATAACATTTCTTATCGATGACGGAGGCATTGCTGGACCTAAAGCTCTACTGGGGCACAGGCTCCCATTACTTTTCCTACTTTTTCTTGATGAAAGCCTGATAAAAACATAAGTGTCTTAAACATACTTAACATGAACATTATTAACACGGTTTAAGGAATACACTGCATGGAAATAATAAAAGCAGAGAGAATTTGTATATGCATATTTGCATTCTTCTTTATTACACAATGATAACTACGAATAAATACATATTTTCAAGAATAACAATTTCAAGAAATCAATCATTTTATGGCTTCAACTAAAATAAAGAACATATTTTATCTTAAAAACAAAAAAAAAATGTATTACCAAGTTTTCCTGAGACTTCATCCTCTAATTTCTGAGACCTGACTGGCTGGGGTTGTACAGTAGCTTATCAAGTCTTGCTAATCGATATTATTTAGAAACGTATTTTAGTTTCATTATGTTTTCATAGCCTCGGTCGCATGTCGTCATCTCTGTTCGCAGGTATATTTTCCACTATAGACCTCAATAGTGGATACTGGCAGGTAGCCATGAACCCTTCATGTAAACAAATGACTGCTGTCATCACTCCTTTAGGACTCTTTAAGTTTATTGTCATGCCATTTGGACTTAAAAATGCCCCTGCCACCTTCCAGCGATGAATGTAGACTGTATTACAAGAATTGTGTGGAAAGTTGTGCTTTGTCTACATTGATGATATAATTATCTTTTCTGCAAACTTGACACAACACTTACAAGACCCCAAAACTGTCTTTCAACGACTACAACACACTTGACTATTAACCTCAAAAAGCAAAATTCTGCCTTTAAGAAATTTCATTCTTGGGTCATGTAGTCCAATGGTTCCCAACCCTGGTCCTCTGGGCCCCCTGACAGAACATTTTTGATGTCTCTCTATTGAACATATGAACAAGTTAATAAGATAATAAAGTGATGATTGAGTTATTAATGATAAACACCTGCTGTTAACAAACACAATCACTGAAGAAAACATCAACAATAAGAACAAAAACAAGAACAGTGTTTAGTGTTTCCTTTAGTTCACGTCTTGTCTCTTGTGTTTTAGTGTCTGGTTGTCTATAACTGCTCATGTGTTTAAGGATACATGGAAGAATCAACTGAGAAGCTTCATGCTGCAATGCATGCTGGGAGTTATGAATGAGTTTTATACTATGACATTACCCAGCATACATTACAGTACAAAGCTTTCACTAGTTGACTGTCACCGTTATTGAGTTAAATATGCTGATTCTTGATGTCTGTGTGTTTCTTTACATTCCCTTAAAAACAATATATAGTATATAATGGTTTAAGAAATCCTTCTAAACATTTCACTGCTCAACCTCAAAAAGTAATATGCTGTGAAAGCATTCTCAGGTTTGGATCAGTTTATTTCTCTGCTATAACAATTGTGATTCATAAGCCAACAACATCAGCAAGCAAAGAAAAACTAGTATATAAATGTTAAGGGTGAAGAGTCGAGCTAAAGCAAACACTGATCATCATATTGGTGACTAAATCAAATAAATTCACATTGAGATCACATATTACTCACTGTTACAGTATGAGAATGATGTGACATCACTGTGATCATTGCGTGACCTCACGTGTTGACTGGGTAAGGTTTAAATTAATTACAAACCCAGTTTATGATTAATTCATGTAGCAATATATGTTGAATCCACACTTCACAACCCACAACAACACATAATTACAACATCATAGATATAGTTATACAACAAGATATTTTCCCAAACTTCAGAATGAAAGTTTAAAGTATCAGTGAAATTTAAAGCATGAATTATGCAGTCAGCACAGCCCCATTAATCCCATTACAGTAACAATAAACCATTATTTACCACCATATCACCAATTACTAGAGAGGTGAAAGGTCACAATTTCTTTCCGATCACAGATGTGCTACTAGCTGTTAAATATTAAAACTCAGAACAGTGTTTCTGATTCATGTTTTGGTGAGAAAACTTTTCCATCTGGCTGCAGTCTCCATGTCAGTGTTGTGTTCTTCTCTATCCCATGATCCTTCAGTTTCTGATTTATCTGAAGAACACAATCAATCCTTCTTTACTGAATACTGATTGTGTCCAGCCCCTGCAAGCAAGCCTGCGCCGGCACTTTACGGGTCCACTTAGGGCTAAACTAAAAACCCCAGCAGGACCCCTGAGAATTTGCTCACTGGCAAAACGTTGGCCCCTTATGGGCAGCCCTCACTCCCACACTACACAGACAGCAAGCTACTGTAACAGATACAAACCATTGATCCTTTTTCAATGTTAAAGGAATAATTCACTATAGAATTAAAATGTTATGATTATTTACTCACCCTCAACAATCTGTATAAATGTGTTTGTTCTGATGAACACAGAGAAAGATATTTAGAGGAATGCTTGTAACCAAACAGTTCTTGGGTCCCATTGACTACCATAGTAGGAAAAATGACTTTATAATTTTTTTGTTCTGTTAAACACAAAATGAGATATTTTTAAGAATGTAGGACAGTAAAAAGTTCTTTTGACTACCGTTGTCATTTTTCGTACTATAGTAGGCAGTGCAACCCCAAAACTGTTTGGTTACAAGCATTCATACAAATATCTTTCTCTGTGTTCAACCAAAAAAAAAAGAAATGTATACAGATTTGGAACAACTCGAGGGGGAGGAAATAATTCAGGTTTGGGTAGTGTGGGCCCTGTGTGGCCTAGTGAAGGCTTCCTGGGGGCAAAGTAAAAGTTGCCCATGCAGGGCCAGCGCTAGGGGGCCAACGTTTTGCCAGTGAGCAAATTCTCAGGGGCCCTGTGCTGACAGCCTGCTGGGGCCCGTAAATTGCCAGCGCACGCTTGCTTGCAGGGGCTCTTTAATGCATGCGAACATGAGTCACAATCAAAGGATGAAGTAACTATCAAAATGTATTTACTGTTTGTTATGAATAAATGTAAATAAGAGAAGTGTTAAAAGCAAGAATATAGCTGAATACTCACCCACAGTAAGATGTTCTCCATCACAGCAGGATCATTTACATTCAGACCAGATTTCATCTCCAATCTCACAATCTGCTTCATTGACTCTGTTATATAAAAATATAATTTATAAAACAATACAAGGTATATTTAATCTTCAATAGTAAATAAATCAATTGTTACTAAATACTGTTAATGCTTGGACTTGCTTGCACTCTGTTTGCAGATGAAAGGAAGAGCATCTGAGCAGAGCCGATCATCTATCAGACCATCAGGTCCTGCAGCTCCACAAGGTCGATTCTGCTCCTCTATGTCACGTGTAGCAGACATCCAGTTAATGGAGGACATGGAGATGTTTGTTCCATCTGACCACTTCCATGAGTCTCTGTAAAGAACGATCCACACACTATCACCTACTTGCATCATCGTCACCAGCAGGTCATTCTCAGCTTTAGTGCGGATGGTGGCCAGATCTGTGTGATACTGTCTGCAGTAACTCTGAGCTTCACTCCAAGTCCTCGAAACATCAAAGATCAAAACAAACCTGTCTGCTCCGGTTTTCATTTCTGGAATGACATAAAAAGAAAAAATGTATATTTGGTTGGGTTTTTTTACACTTCTTTCCATGAAAACCTAGAAATCTATGGTCAATTATCAATTGCATTAATGGTCTGATTATAATTAAGTAACTAAACACACAAAAGGCAGGCACTTATTTGTATTAAAACATATGATTTATAGTTTATTTGAAACCTTATGGGGTGGTTTCCCAGACAGGGATTATCTTAAACCTGGACTAGACATTAGTGTAATGGGGAAATTTAAATAGTTTTAACAAACATACCTTACTAAAAACATTACTTGTATGCATTTTGAGACAACACAAAGGCACTGATGTATTTTGAGATATGTCAGTGCAAGCTGTTTTCAGAAATATGGTTGAAAAGTTGAAAGAGAGTTTGTGTATTAACAATAATGATTTGTATTAATTTGTAATTATTTTATTGGTGTATTAAACACGTTTGGATGTAGTTTTAGTGTTTCTTTTTTTAGAATGGTAACAATTAACAAAAGAAAACTTCATGCAGCAATGCATGTTGGGTAACATCATAAAAAACTCATTTATCAATCCATCAATACATATTGAAACATTGCAACATGAAGTTTTCTGTTGTTGTGATCATACATTGATTCTTGATGTCTGTGTGTCTCATTTGCATTACAATAAATAATGTACTTTAAAAGCACACAGCTACAGCTACAGCCAGAGATGGGCATGTATTTCAAATACAAAATACTTAACCCTTAACATGCACAGGGCCCGTGGGCGGGTTAACACTTAATATTTGTTTTGTTGAAAGTAATTCATTTGGATGTCACCACCATGGTAATCAGTGTTTCCTTGAGTTGTGCTCTTGACTTTTAGGTGTTAGGTGTGGTTAGGGTTATTGCATACTGTAACTGTGTGCTTTCAAAGTACTTTAATTATGGAGCTGTAAATGAGGTTCTAATCACACGTTATTGGTTTTTGAATTAAGCTTCTAGAACCCATCTGTGCTGATTCTAGAAAGATGTTGTAATGATTTAATTAAATGATGTAATAGTATTTTAAAATCTGGAAAGACTTGTGAAAACATGATGCATTAAAACTACTGTTAATTTTAGACACACACAGACATAAAGAATCAGTGTATGAATCTCAACAATGGTGACAATCAACAACAGAGAACTTCATGCTGCAATGCATGCTGGGATTTATAAATGACTTTGTACTATGATGTTACCCAGCATGCATTGCAGCATGAAGTTTTCTTTTGTTGATTGTCACCATTGTTGAGATTCATACACAGATTCTTGATAGAATGGCACAGATGTCTTGATTCTAAACTCTGCTGTAGTTTAAATTTGCAGCTTATTTTCTATGTTTTTGAACATCAAAATACAATTAAACTTTCTGACATTTTGTTTCTTTCAGGTTCAATCCAGACGAGATCAGTTTGTCAAACTACAAAATAACAGCCAACACCACTTGATTTAAATCACTATAACACATGCACTTCACAATAACTTTACAATGCTTAAGCGTCAAAAGGCCAACTCAAGGAAACACTGATCACCATGATGGTTAGTTTCAAATTAATTACTTTCAATAAAACAAAAATTTAGTATTAACCCACCCACGAGCCCTGTGAATGTTAAGGGTTAAGTATTTTGTATTTGAAATACATGCCCATCTCTGACTACAGCTACACTGTAAAAAATGTTCCGTAGTTTTTACGGAAAAATACCGGCAGCTGTGGTTGCCAGTAAAATTCCGTAAAAAATATGGGAAAAGCACGTAAACAGTAATGAAGTTCAAGAACTTCAGGGCAAAAACTTCAAGCTGTGATTGAATTTATTTCATTTGAGTCTTTTATATTGAGAGCATTTCTTTACATACAATTAAAACATTCACCTAATGCATAAAAGTGAAAATATTACATTTCCTTCACATAATTACGTTTATTTCTTTATTTCGTTATAATAACTTATAACTAATAACTAATGACTTTGACCAGACTCCACTCTTCAGCATAGCGGTGACTAAAAAAACATTTAACGGTCAGAAAAACACAATTCCGTAGTTTTTACAGAAAAATACCGGCAGCTGTGGTTGCCAGTAAACTACCGTAAAAATACGGGAACATCCTGTTTTTATTTGTCCAATCAATTCACAGAGGAAACCATGAGCCACACCCACTATTCTTCCTCATTAAATATTCAATTTAACTTTGAAATACGTCAGAATAATGAAGACGATCATAACTTCTGCTTCACAGGGACTTAAGCATAACATCAATGAATGTTGTTTAAAGTCACCGTTATTGTGATCAGTGTTTACTTTAGTTGGGCTTTTCACCCGCGACTTTGTTAAACAAGTTTTCTTTTGGTTGCTATTCTATAATATGTTTTATAAAACATAATTGTCATAGTAAATAAAAATAAAAGAAAATGTAAACAGGAGCTTTGGTCTGGTTTTTGACAAATAACATAATGACAATTTCTCTTAGCTTTCTCCACCATAACAGATGTGTTTTCATCACACAGTTACAGCAGCTAAAGAAAATCTAACACAACAAAGCAAAGAGTCAAGAGTCCTACTAAAGCAAACACTGAACACCATAATGGTGACTCAACAAAACCATCAACATCTTCACTTGTGTTTATTCTCAATAAGAACTTTTGTAGATGAACCACAGAAATAAAGTGACAGTGATGTAATAAGTGAAGGTGTTAATAGTGTTTGTGAAGTTGTTTAATGGTGAGTTTTTAGAGAAAAAAATGATTGTTAAAAACTAATTTCATTTGAGTTTTTACGTGTTTTCCAAAAAAAACGACAGAATTTCACTGACAGGTTTTATAGTGTTTTTCCGTATTTTATACGGAAGTCTTCTGACAACAGTTTTTCTCTGTGAAAACTTTTTTCCTGTTAATTTCACGGATATTTTTTACAGCCTAGCCTAACCTGCCCTGCCATGTAAAAGTCAAGAGCCCAACACAAGGAAACACTGATCACTATGATGGTGACATCCAAATGAATGACTTTAAACAAAACAAATATTAAAGAAGTAAAATTTCCAAGCTAAAACCAATATTATTGTTTGTATTTGATGTAATGCAATGCGTTTTAAGGAAGAAAAAACACATTATTTTCCACATACCGTACATTTTTATATCTCCTCTGTGCCCCGCCTTCTGAAATGAGTTGATGTGTCATGGAGCTCATCGCTCTTTAAAGTGCAGTGTGCTCTGATTGGCTGAATACCTCCAGCGTGAGGCGGAACTACCAGGACGAGGCCAAGTATCAGTTCATCTCTTCTCTCACTCAGAGACGTTTCGTGTCATAACAGTTGCAAACACAGTACGCTAATAACAGCAGTGTCAGATTAAACCAGCGAATTAAAACCCCCCTGTATGACATCACTTTATTGTTTCCTAAACTCTCTTGAAGTCGCCACACACACGGAGTGGATTCGCGTCAGATCAGTTTTAATAAATACAAGTACATAAGTGGATAAAGAGTAAAATCGGCATCGGTTTCGCCTTCAAATCTAGTTAGGAGAATATAACCAACGTATCGACCATAAGGATGCTTTACAGAGGTATGTTTTTATTCTGTCTCATGTATTTCCACTGTGACATGGCGGCTGCAGCACCACGACCGTGAAAACTGAAAATACGCCGCCTTCAGTGTTGCCTTCTTTGCGTGTACATTTGGGCCGCATCATGCAACAAACTGAGGCGAACTGTCGTGGAAATGTAGGGGAGTGACTGATGGAGGCATTTAGGCATATGGATCAAACCTCTCTTTCAGTTAAAGTATATCATTTTGTGCAAAACTTAGAGAATTGTGACTTTGGATGTCTTATACATGCACAAACGGTTAAATAACACATATGTTTAGACTGAGGGAGATGACCTCGTATGACCCACCCACGGGCCTTGTGCATGTTAAGGGTTAAGCATTTTGTATTTGAAATACATGCCCATCCCTGCATGCGGCCCACATCTGGCAAACAAGAGCAGACCTTCCAAGGGCCATCATTCAACATGGTATGTGGGCCAGTTGAGGTGGTATGGGGGTAAGGTGTGGGCCGGATATGGCCCGCAATAATTTGCTATATGGGTTATCAAAGAATAACCTTTAAACCTTTAAACAGGACAAACATGCAATTTGCTTTAATCCTTTGTGGAAATATTCTCATTAATTTGGCATTTTTTATTTAATTTGTGTGTAATATTAAATTAGTTTTGAACAGTTGTTATCAAAGCGTAACTAGCCAATATCACAACTAGCCAATCAGTTTCCATTCATGAAACGTTATTATGAATGTAAATGCATCATTCACATTATCAACATCATCATTATTTCTTTCCATTGAAGCAAAACACAGAAAACGGCCTAGTGCAATCGGCATCAGACCATCCATCAGGCGCAATAGTAACACATTCCTGTTCTCCATTTCTGTTGTCTGGTTGGGTCAAATTCCAACCCAAGAATGTCAAAGGCTCATCTTGATAAGACCACCGCCAGCTATTGATGTCATTGTAGAGTCCAACCCAGACCTCTGGAGTCAATGCAGGTCCAACTGCTCTATGTAAGTTTATCCAGTCTTCATTGCTTTGAACAGTGGCCAGGTCAAAATGATTCTGTCTGCAGTAAACTCGTGCATCATACCAGGTCTTCTGCTCATTGATCAGACTATACTCACATGAGATGCTCATGAATAGACCTGTTGAGAAAAAAAGTCAAACGGTGTATATTAAACAATATACAGAAATACTTGTGTTACGCTTCTTGGAGCTAATCTGTGCAGAGCTGCGGCCCTCCAGGAACTGAGTTTGACACTTGTGCTGTTTCTGATAACAAGCAAAATAAATAACAAGTAGATTACATTGCCAGTCAACACATGAGGTCACACAATGATCACAGTGATGTCACATCATTCTCATACTGTGACGGTGAGTAATATTTGAGCTCAAAGTGAATTTATTTGATTTAGTCTCCATTATGGTGATCAGTGTTTGCTTTAGCTGGACTCTTCACCCTTAACATTTATATACTAATTTTTCTTTGATTGCCGTTATTGTTGGTTTATGAATCTCAATTGTTATAGCAAAGAACTTGAAATAAGCCTGTTCTGACAGAGAATACAGGCTAACTAGTAATAGTGATTCACTGATCTCATGTTGTGTTACTAGTTTGGTTAACGTTCTTTCACCATTTTACCCTTTGGTGAGAGTTTGACTGAATCAAACACTGACAAGAGCTCGACTAAATCAACCGCCGTCGAGTCAAGAGCTCGACTAAAGCAAACACTGATCAACATGATGGTGACTTCAAATGACAAACCAGTCGCATCTAAACCTATAAGCCAGGGGTGCCCAAAGTCGGTCCAGGAGGGCCGGTGTCCTCCAAAGTTTTGCTCCAACCCTAATCAAACAAATCAAACACACCTGAACAAGCTCATAAACGTCTTCAAGATCACTAGAAACCCTGATAGCAAGCAACCATTAAATCAATGTTAAAATCGCATTGCATTGATTCAATATCACTTTTGCACTTGCTATTAAGGTTGATTAAGGTTGATCATTAATGTGATCAGTGTTTGCTTTAGTTGTGTTCTTGATTCTTATAAAGTTACTTTCCTTCCCATAAAATCATTTGTGCATTGACAAAGAAAGAGATGATTTAAAGTTGATTTGGTGTGGGGTTCTTTTTTTATGAAGCTATTGTGGAGATGAGAAAAAAAATACAAAATAATGTTGAAGTTAATGTTTAATGATTGATTTTTACCCATATTTGTAAGTCTTGCTGTGTAAAACAGCAAATAGTAACTGTTTATCTAATGTATCAATATATATCATGCTGTGACATACAAGTGCTTAATATTCATCCTTGGAAAATTGTAAGATTGGAATGGTTTTGAATGTTTAATAAATGTGATAGAACAACATTCTGGCCTTTTCAATGTGCTGTATGGCAAATTTACCATCATAAGGTACAAAAAAACCTTGGGTCAGTACAAATCTACACAATCAAATAAAAAGGTACAATGTGGTCACCAAAGGTGCATATTTGTCTTTGAAAGGTACATGCTGTAAGGCAGAGTCGGCGCCAGGGCACACAAAGTGAGGGGGCCGCTATGTTCAGTTGGGGGGGCCAGGGTTTAAAATGGGCTCTGTGTCGGTGTGCTGCTCATCTGCTGTTATTAAGTGGCACTTGACGTGCCCAATAAGTATTATTCTAAAGTTTAAGTTTAAACAGTGTATTCATTTACATTGCTAATCGTAGGAAAACAGCTCTATATGCAACATAGTAATCAAATCATGCTTGTGAAAGCGGAATATGTCGCACAATAACTGAGTGCACTCATGAGCAAAGAAATCCGTCCTGTGCGCGTGCCAGCACTGCCTATTCACTGATTAATGTTTAACCCGTTAACTGTCACAAAATGTATGGAGAATATACATAAAATATTCACATTCCAAGCTTTAATGATTTTAATAAATGCATCATTTAGAATGCAGTCCTAAAGTTGCCTTTTTAAAAGTGACACTTGGCAGATTATTGCTGACCAAAAAAAAAATCACAAAAATGTAACATTATTTTAGATCAATTACTGTTTCTATATAATTTATCTTGTAATAAACAGGACAGGTGTGTATTTTAGAGGCTTAGAACTTTATAGTGATATTCAGTTTGTCATGATTAGATTAGAATTGAATTGTAACATTTTCAAATAAACTTAAGTGTCCCGCTATTGGGACAGTGACAGTTAAGGGATTTTAAGAACTATGCATTTTTTTAAAACAGAATAAAAATAATATTTAACCCATCGTCTATACGGCTTTGATCCGTGACACTCACGCCTGCATCATGAGACTTAATTTGAGACTTTAAATGGCATGTGTGCACCGGATAAAAAGGGTTGCGCGTTGCTTAAAACCTGCGAGTTGTAGACGCAACACGCATCCCTTTTTATCCGGTGCACACATGCCATTTGAAGTCTCAAATTTAACAATTCTAAATGTCAATTTCGAGTACAGCATTGCATGTTTTGCATAGCATTTTAAAAGATTATAAATTGAACTGAAATAAAGCATACTGTATGAAAGACACTTAAACTGAAAGGCTAATTTAAATGCTTATTAATAGCATGTTGTATAACGTTTAAAAAAAATACACAGATCATACATAACATTCAGTGGAAGTTGATAAATAAAGATTATTAATTTAGACGGATGTTTCAAAAGCAGGCTTTGAAGAACAAGTGACAGAAAAAGTTTGGGGTGCCCGTTTCTTAAAGCAATGCATACAGAAACATTGCCGGTAGATGCAAAATTTTTGAACAGCGCATTATAGGTCCTGCGCAAGACATTATTGTTTGTCAAGTCTGTTGACAAATAAATAAACAGACGTCATACTAGGGCCCATTTTCCAACCGTTTTTAAAAAATATTTTGTTTATCATTTAAAAAAGTGACTAAAGTGGGCGGGCCATGCTCGTGGCGCCGACACTGCTGTAAGGGTTTTGATATGTACCCATGTGAACTATATTTGTACCTTTAAGGGTACTGCCCATGTGACAAGCCATTGAACCCCTAAACGTAAAAAAAAATTCTGACTGTGTAAGTGTCACGGATCTATTCTTTCTTCTTATGTTCTGCGTTGTGGATTAAACTTTGTTCACTCAAACATCGACAGGTCAGCGGACTCAATTTTGACCAAACTCGTGATTCCCCAAAGAATGCACAATCACAACTCCTGGCTGGTGTAAATGTGTTTACTGCGTGCATGCGTCCGTATGTCAGTGCGTGTGTTTTGTATATGTGTGCGCGTGTGTGTTTGATGAGTGTGTGTTGTTTCCCTGTGTTTTCTAACATGTGTTTGTGCTATATATTATTTTTTTTTATTTTGGTTGGTATGTGAAATTGGGGTGTATTTATTACATTTGTTGTTCTTACTTACCTTTTACAAATTTACTGTTTTGTTTATAATCATTTTGTCTCATGTACAGCTGCTTTGTTACAATGAAATTGTAATAAGCACTATATAAATAAACTTGAGTTGAGAAGTGAGAAGAGAGTTTATGTATAAACAATAATGATTTATATTAATTTGTAATTATTTTATTGGTGTATTAAACAGGTTTGGATGTAGTTTTAGTGGTTTTTTTCTTGCCTCACCCCATGACTCTGGTGCCATCAAGTGCCCTTCAGGAACAAGTTTGGGCACTCCTGACATATATTAAACATCACTTCATTTGAACTTTATCCAGTTGTGAAAGTAGAGCATGTTGGGAACTGTCCTTTGCATAAAAATGTAAATAGCATATACATTTTAGGAAGTTAACTTAAAGTGAAATTAACTTTATTTCCTAAATTAAAATGTTTCAGTTTAGCACCACCAATAATGTGAAAAAAAATTATGATTACAAGCTGGTGGTATTATTGTGTGGGCCTTTAAAACAAAACTACCCTCTGATTTTTCTGCAATAGCAGTCTGCACACCAAAGTGACACTTAAAGAACAAGAGTGTGTCAAATTTAGACAGAGCAATTTCAGATTACAATCAGATTTTTTAAATCTGTTGTAAAACTTATTCAGCGCAATAATACAGAATACAGAAAGAATTCAGAATTCAATATACAAAATAATATTTACAATATAACACTGACCTGAGAAAAGCAGCACATGAAACAGCCTTTCCATTTTTAATATATATACAATAAATTAAAGTAAATGAGCTTGCAAAAACAATAAATGCGAGAAATTTTTTTTAAGTTTATGATAGAAACATCCAAGTTTAGCTGCATGAGAAGTCAGGACTGAAGATGATACAGTCTAATTTTTTTCAATCTCTACATTCTGCAAAACCGGTTTCAGTCTGGAGATAGTTAGACTGATTTCCATTGAGATTTTGTTTACAATATGAGACTCATTTAAAAACATGACAGCATGGAAATATTCTTTCCATACCTGCACTTTACAGGCCCACTTAAGGCTAGACTAAGAGCCCCAGCAGGGCCCCTGAGAATTTGCTCACTGGTAAAACGTTGACCCCCTTAGTGCTGGTCCTGCACGGGCAGCCCTCACTTTAACCCCAGGAAACACTCACTAGACCCACACTACACAGACAGCGAGCTACTGTAACAGGTACAAACCATTGAATCAATGTAAAAAAAAGTATTTTTCAATGTTAATTGCATTGAATCAATATCACTTTTGTACCCACAAACAATGTTTAAAAAATGTTGAAATTTCAACAAATTACCATTATTGTGATCATTGTTTGCTTTAGTTGGGCTCTTGAGTCTCGTGATTTAACATGAACCTTTTTTTTTTAGTCAACAGTGTGTTAAAATGCGTTTGTTGTAGCAAAGTAAACTAAGACCTAGTCAACATGTACACAGATATTTTTTATAACTGTTGTTTTTCCTTCTTTGTTTAAAAAAAATCATGTCTGCATGAAAATGCAAAAACATGCTATTACGTGCTGTAAAGAGCATGCTAAACCAACAGGTGGCGATATAACCCTTACCATTAAGCCGTGTTGGCCAATCAGACGCCTGGAATCTGACATCAAACAAAGGAGATAGTGCATTCTAACGTCAAGTCAATGTTGGTCCTGGAAAGCTGCAGTCCAAACACTTAAAGAAAAAGAGATTTAATTTAAGTCGGGGATCAAGAGTCCAACTAAAGCAAACACTGATCACAATAATGGCGGTTTGTTGAAATGGATACATTTTGATTTGAACCAAGTCCAAAATATTATTTGAGAAAAACTAATAAAATTGCTTGTATTAGGTTAAAGTAATTTTTAAAAAAAGTTTTTTTAAAGTTATAATATTTTTTTTAGTTGTCCAAAGTTTCATTTTTTCAGTGCAGGCTTGCTTGCAGGGACCTGAACTTCATGTAATAATTTGCATGAGTGGCTCCTACTCTTTTCCATATTTCCAAAGTAAACAAGTTAAATCAACACAGTTTTTTTTAAATTTGGTCAAAACATGATTTTTTTCATGTTTAGTTATTTAACTTAATCCATTCATGTTAGGACTACATGAATGATTTGTGTTGCGTTATACAATTTTACAACTGGGAAGAGGATTTGCATTTCCCAGCATGCTTTGCATAAGACTTTTGAGAGGTATTTTCCTAATTTTAGTGTTGTTGTATGGTCAAGAGAAACACTTATTAGTGTAATTTTCCTTTATCTTTGACATTTAGAGGAGTTGTATACATTTTTTAGTTTTGTTGTTACCATTGTTCAGAAAAGCGTTGCCTTTGGTTAGGTAGTGGGCTGTTACATTTTAAAATGTGAAATTTTATTAAGATTTGTTAATGTAATATCTTCTTGTTCAAGATAAATGAAACTTGTAAATAGTATTAACTCAAAATATTTATGTTGAGAATGTAAAATGAAAATATAAAACTTTGACATATAAAAATCATGTTTGTTTAACAAAAATAATATGAGAAAATTGAACATAGATAAATGATGCTGAGTAAACATAACTTTGTTATGTGCAAGCTGCAGTCCTGCAGAGTTTTGCTCCAACCCTAATCAAACGCATGTGAACAAGCTCATCAGTGTCTTCAGAATTACTAACCCAGATAGCAGAGCTGGCCATTTTCAGTCCTGCAGAGTCTCTGTCCCTGCAGTTGTCCCTGAAATCCAACACACCTGCCTTGAAGTTTTCTACTTTAGTGTTTCCCAACCCTGGACTGAAAACAAATTCAACTTTGGACAACTTCAAAAAATTACTTCAACTTTGGAAACTGCTTTTTTCCACCTTAAGAATATATCAAAACTACGTCATATGCTGTGACTATCAGATGCAGAAAAGTTAATTCATACATTTATGATGTCAAGACTAGATTACTGTAATGCACTATTAGGTGGCTGTCCTGTGAGCTTATTACAAAAACTCCAACTAGTTCAAAACGCTGCAGCTCTTTAATTCTCTTTTTACAATTACACTATAGTGTTGTTTCAATAACACTTGTGAGTTTAGCTGAGATTATATATTTGGCTGCTAACATTTTATGCATTTGGCAGACGCTTCTATCCAAAGCAACTTACATTGCTTTATACTACACATTTGTTTCTAAGTAAGCAGCTGGGGGTAAGGAGACTTGCTCAAGGGCACCTCAGCCGTTACCCACCAGCCCTGAGAATCGAACCGGTAACCTTGTGGTCATGCGCATGGCTGTTTGTGGTAAGAATTGATTTGTAAGGGAGTTGTAAAGGAACAACATATGTAAAATGTTTTTATTGTTTTATATAATACATGAACAAAGCTGCTGTAGGAAAACAGATCACTTAAATCAGTCTGGATAATCGAAACAAACATTTGCCCAAAATATTAACAGTGCTAATATGATACATCTAAACATCAACACTGTTCATACAAACCTCAATGTTGGTGACACTCAACAACATTATTTGGATGAAATAAATCAAACACAATGCATGCTGGGAGTCATAGAGGAGTTTTGTACAGTGCTGCTACCCAGAATGCATTGCTGCCTGAAGCTTTTTGTTGTTGTTCTTGATGTCAGTGTGTTTAAATGAAAATAGAATTTTTGTCTTCTTTCACAATAATTGGCTTTTACTGCTGAATCATAGGGTCAAAAGGAAAACTAAAGATTATAAAAAAAACTTATGGATTTGTTGTTGCTATGATCCAATTGCCAGCATAATCATTTGGCTGATTTTAATTTAACTTTTGCTAGAACAAAGAAACATTATAAGCACAATATTACAGCTGAACAATAACTTTATCTTTAAAAGTCAAGGGTCAAGAGCCCAACTCAAGGAAACACTAAACACTATTACGGATATTTCTTGTTGATGTTTTCTTCAGTGATTGTGTTTGTTAACAGCAGGTGTTTATCATTAATAACTCAATCATCACATAATTAATCATCTTCATCATCTCATTAGCTTCAACACTGCTGCAGAGTTACTTTTATCACCCTATAAATCACCAAAATTAAATATTTATTGCAGAGAGAAAATGTTTACTGACACCCTTAGACATCAACACTCATCATACAAACCTCAACAATGGTGACAATCATCAAACTAATTCAGATAAACAGAACAACTGCAATGCATGCTGGGAATCATCAATGAGTTTTGTACTGGATTGCAGCATGATGTTATCTTTTGTTGATGTCAACATTTTTGAGTTTTATACACACATTCTTGATGTCTTTGTGTCTCTAGTTAAAACTTAAGCCTATTTTATTCTAATAGATTTACCACAATGATAACTTCAATTCACACTGTACTTTACAGACATTATACAGAATGTTCAAAAACAATCATGTGACTCAGGCTATTTCATAATGATCACATCACTCTTCAGAAACACAAATTATCTCTTGAGTTTATAGCTTAACTTTCCTTGACAGCTCAAATATATTTATAACCTTTACTTTTGAATAATAGTCAAAGTAAGTTTTTTTTGAATCACCTGTTAATTCTCAAACAGAACTGAAGACAAATGACAGAAATAAGATGGAGGCTGGAAGTCAGTTCTTCAGTGATTCTCCTGGTTATCATCAGGTGTCTTCAATAATCCATCAATCATCACTTAATGAATCACTTAAGTATCTAATTAACTCGTTACACTGCTTCAGTTTTACTTTAACACCCTGATGGTGGTTCCAAGAAAAACACTGACTAGTGATAATTTAACACAGGGGATTTTGCTGTGTACAGAACACTTTTGTTTGCAAAGAGCTTCAGGTAAACTTCATTTGAATGAGGAAGAGAGCTGATCAAGTGAATGTTTATACACTAATAAACTTACTTTCAATTTTAGGTGAACTGTCCCTTTTTGAGCACAGATCAGACATGGACTTACCATGTAAAGGTTGTTTGGTGACAGGAATAAATTAAGGACAAATAAAGAAAAAAGAAAGATTTTTTTTAATTAAGTAATTAATTTAATTACTATTCGATATTCTAACCACAACCTAAACACAGTTTTAAGCCACACACATGTTTTAGTGAAAGTCTGAGGAGGATTTAATGGTCTGTTGCCATTACTTTTTTTTTTACCATTAAATGTATTCACAGACATTTAAGAAATAATGAAAACTTCTATTAATATCAATAATGGACTGATGGAATGAAGAGTCGGGGTCACTATCTGAGAGCCTCATCACTATATGAATGAACCCTTTGTGCTTTTCTGAATGTCATTGCTCCAACCCAGAAACAGAAAACACAAATGAGATGAGATGACATGAAATGTTGACATGAATATTTCCTTTGAGGTTTTCAGGGCTGTCATCTCTCACGTAAGACTCATTTGACTCTGTTGTCACGCTCTCACGCCTCACATCTGTTATCTCACGCAGGGCTAATCGTTTGCTCTTAAAGGAATTCCATGCACCTCATCCGTCATAGAAATAGCTTCCACAATTCTTAAGAGGCCAGGTAGCTTTTCTTAGGTGACCCAAAATAAACCAAAAGCTTTACCCATTCAAAAACGTAAGTCATGCTATGGCTAAAATAGCTGCCTGGATAGCTTGCCGAAACCCAGTTTCCATAGTTCTGGTTGGGGGTGGTATATTGAACCTCCGCCTTGAGTCAGAAGGTCCTTCTTGAGGGGAGGTCCCATCTCATGACGGTCCCATTAGAAGATGGATTCATTTCAAAAACCATCCTCATGCCAACCAGCATCAGGCTGACTCTGTCCCAGGAAACTCTCTCTAGAACAGTCAACACGAGAAGTCACATCATTCTCATACTGTGACAGTGAGTAATATGTGAGCTCAATATGAATTTATTTCATTTAGTCACCATTATGGTGATCAGTGTTTGCTATAGCTGGATTCTTCACCCTTAACTTTAATATTCTAGTTTTCTTTGCCTGCTGTCATTGTTGGTTTATGAATCACAATTGTTATAGCAAAGAACTTAAAATAGGTCTACGCCTAATCTGGGAATGCTGGGTAACTGGTGATAGGGATCTATTTGCAGATCTAATGTTACATTTTAGTCTGGTTATCATTTTAACATCATTTTATAGTTTGAGGTTGAGCAGTGTTGGGTCAGATGAGATGTTTAGAAGGATTGCTTAAACCATTACATGCTAAAATAATCTTTAAGAGAAAGTTGAGAAACACACAGACATCAAGATTCAGCATAAACCCTAAATATCTCATTGTGTCATCATTATACTACCATCAAAAACTATTTTTGCATTACTGAATAAAACAAATGTGCTCTATAGGATAAACAGTAGTCTGTAGTCACGGCAAGAGCGCACGCGTAAATGTTGGTTTTATTATATGTTTCTGTTGTATGACACTTAGGAGAAATATCTGCTAGTAATGAAAATTATTTCGTTTTCTAATTACTTTACTTTTAACTATGTGGTGCTTTGAAATGTGTTGTTTACTGCTAGTTGAATTTAGATTACAGGAAAGTTTTTATCTTTGGGTAAAATTAGTACTTAAGTCCAGAACAGTCCCGCATTAGTACTGGTTTGAGCCATTGCGTGCTTTAGGCTTTGTCTTGCTAATTTGTATTAGCCAATTCTTTTGTATTTTATGCCGTAACTATTAGTTCTCCATTAAAACTCCACATTGTAGTTATTTATCGCCCTCCAGGTCAGCTGGGTGACTTTCTAGAAGAACTGGACATGCTACTATCGTCTTTCCCTGATGACGACTCGCCGCTTCTTGTCTTTGGGGATTTCAACATCCACCTGTAGAAGCCTTATGCCTCAAACTTCCACTCACTGCTTACCTCCTTCAATCTCCAACTAGTCAGGTAATCAACTTGATCTCATCTACACACGCAGCTGTTGTACGGAGAATATCTTGGTAACACCTCTGCATAGAGCTGCACGATTAATCGTTTGTAAACTGAAATCGCGATTTGAAAGGGTGCGATTCTCAAATTGCGAGACATCCGATTATTCCGATTAAGGATTATCAAATACAAATATGGTAACACCACGCGTACACGTAGTTCTTTAAAGTTTGGTCCTGCGCATTTTACGTTTGACGCAGAGTTTAACCAGTAGGGAGCGTTTTTACACTGCGTGGCCGCGCTGATAAGCAAAGAACGTCATTTGGAAAAGATGAGCGGAAGCAGCAGTTCAACTCCACAACAAATGAACGTCTTTCATTGGCATTTGTCAGTGGATAGTGACCTATACAATCTATGATAGTGACATGTGTCACATAAAAGGTGACACACTGAGGTGCCGATCAGACTGAACGCGCTGAACGAATCATGACAACTTTTTTTTAATTGCCACAGTGTTAAGGTGTTTTAAATAAACAGTGGCACAGTGTTAAAGTAGTTTGGGACTATTCTTGGTCTTTCCTTGATGCTGTTAAAACCTCCACAACAAATCTGTAGCTCTTTATTTAAATAATAGTAAATCGCATTTTTGTTTAGAAAAATTGCGATTAGCTTTTTTCTCCAAATTGTGCAGCCCTACCTCTGCATGTCTCTGATCTGTTTTTCATCACTTTTAATTTAATACTGCATTCCCTCAACTCACCAACCCCTCTGCCATTTCATTTAGGCGGAAACCTACGCTCCCTTTCTCCTGCCCATCTTTCATCTGTCATAGAAACCTCCCTTTCAAAACTCTCCTCTGTCCCCCTCCACCACCTCCGTCCAACTCCCTAACGGCTGATGACTTTGCCAGCTTCTTCACAGACAAAATTAGGTCCATCAGCAGCCAATTTTCAGCTCCACCCATCCATGATCTCACACCACACATACACACAGCAGACCATCTTCTCTCCTCTTTCTCTCCTCTTAAAGAGGATGATGTCTCTAAACTTCTGCTCTCTACTCACCCAACCACCTGCCCGTTAGACCCCATCCCCTCACATCTACTACAAGCCATCTCACCCACACTCCTACCATCGCTCACTCATATCATCAACACATCTCTTAATACAGGAATTTTCCCCACTGCATTCAAGCAGACCCGGGTAACCCCGCTGCTTAAGAAAACCACACATGACACTTCCCTACTGGAGAACTATAGACCCATTTCTCTCATAGCAAAAGCACTTTAACGGGTTGTTTTCAATCAGGTGTCTACCTTCCTCACTCAAATCAACAGGCTGGACACCAACCAGTCAAGCTTTAAAAGCGGTCACTCAACTGAAACTAACAGTTACAGAAGCCCTAAGGAGGGCAAGAGCTGAGTCCAAATCATCTGTTCTCAATTCTTAGACCTTTCTGCAGCCTTCAACATGGTTAACCATCACATTCTTCTGTCCGCCCTCTCTTCACTGGGCATCACTGGAACTTCACTCTCCTGGTTTAAATCCTACCTCACAAATCCCACATGGATTGGTTCTTGAGCCTCTGCTCTTCTCCGTATACACCACATCACTGGGTTCCAACATACAAGCACATGGATTCTCCTACCATTGTTATGCTGATGACACTCAACTTCAGCTCTCGTTTCATCCAGATGATTCCACGCTAGCCACACGAGTCTCAGACTGCCTGGCTGACATCTCTTCATGGATGAAAGATCATCACTTACAACTCAACCTGGCCAAGACTGAGCTTCTCGTCCTTCCTGCCACCCCGTCAGAACAGCACCAGCTTACCATCCAACTTGGTCCATCAAAGATAACCCCATCGACTTCAGTCAGGAATCTTGGGGTAATCATGGATGATCAGCTGACTTTTAAGGATCACGTTACTAAAACAACTTGGTCATGCAGGTTCGCATTGTACAACATTAGACAGATCAGACCGTTCTTAACAGAACATGCAACACAGCTTCTCGTCCAGGCAGGGACACAACAAACAAAAAAAGGAAAAATGAATTGAAACACACAAATACCATTTTAGGATCAAATTAACTGGTTTATAAGCAAAAGCTAAGAAAACCAACAAAAACACAAAACAAGAGGAATATAAGAAAAGTTGACTGAAGTCTGACACTGAAGGGAACCAAAAGAGCAACGCTGCCCAAAAGAGCTCAGAGCAACCCTTGTTAAAGGTTGAGTAGTTATTTGGGAAAGGTGCTAACTTTAGCCTGCTAGCACTCAAATTATAATCCCACTGTCTATGTGATTCGCCATCCAAAGCCACGCCTCCTCCAAACACATGAACGCACAAAGACCAGAAGCTGTTGGATTCTTAAAGGATGTACATACCTCTCCAAAAGAAAGAGATCGGCCTTCAGTCTCCATCATACAAAAGCTGAACCGATGTTAATTTGAGTTTATCCTTTCGTGATCCAGACGTTTTTTCGTCACTGCGTTTTCAAAAACTCTCGTTTTATTTATTTATTTGTCAGTTCCGCAGGAAAGTTTGGTTGTTGCTGTTTGTCCACCATTCTCCCTATATTGCAAATCATTCGGCTACAAGCAATCCAACAGCTAAAAAGATAACAGCACATTAACAAAATGATCTTAGAGCAAAAAGCCTCCCACAACATGCTACAGCATAACCTTAGCGTGACGGGTGTCAACATCCGATTCAGGCAAACGGTGGTGCACTGATGATGCAGAGGTCCATGAATAGTGACGCACAAGAGGTGACGAATACTCTTCCACTTTTATACGATAGGGGAGAGCTACCAATAGGCCAACACCTAAAATTATTATGGAGGGGGGATAACAGCAATTCTGCCACAAATACATCACATCAACCTCAGCTTTGTCTTCTAATATCTTTTATTCACTTTCTGTCACACATCACAATATGCAAATAAGAGAACGCACACCTTGCCTCTCATTTGACTTCTTTCATTACGTTAACAAAAGACAACTGTACAATAGGTAAACAAATATACAAATAAGAAGGATGTAAAATATGAAAATAAGTTTTTCTAGAGAAATACTCAAATGATGGGAGGTGTTGAAGATCAGATGTGATATAATAACATATAAACACACAGAGAGAGAAACAGCAGCAGATTCACCAGAGAAACACACAAGACATGAAAAGTAAGAACTATTTACATTCTCATTCTTAGTAAAATCATTCTTTTTATATGATTCTGTTTTATAAACCTTTTCAAATCATTTAAAAATAACTTTTAATGAAACAGACTTACAGTATGAGTAACAGAGATACAGTATGAGATGTTGACTTTTAACTTCATTGACATTCATAAAACATGACAGAAACTTAACAAACGTTGATGTCATACTTTATTTGATACACATTTATCTTTATATTTTGCGAATTAATTAATTTTGGTTACCAAAATTGTGAACAATCACAAGAAATGTACCATCTGATGTTTTTAATGTGTTTCTTCTTCAGAAATGGCTCAGACTCTATATTTCAGTCTTCTTGTTATCGGTGAGTTTGTGTTTCTGGTTTTATGTTTTATTTAAATGTTAGGAGAATTGGCACCAGAATTATCTGTCTGTCTATTAATAACTCTTCTATTTGTCTTTTCTGCATCTCTGTTGATGTTGAAAAGATGTCCCTTGAGGGACCAAAAGTGAAAGAGTTTTCTACGTCTATTTATGACATCGTCTGAACATCTAAGATTGGGGTTTGTACCTCTGTACAAAGTTAAAACTAGTTTTATGTTTTAAAATGTTAAACAGTTTCAGTTTTCAAATGTGAGAATGTTTGAAATAAATTGAGTTGAATGATCTGAATGCAGTAAGATTTCAAGCAGCCATTGAATCAATGTTAAAAATTGTTGATTTGTCAATGTTCACTTTTGTACCCCAAAATTAAAAAAATAAAAATTTTTATAAAATATTTTTGTAACAAACCACTATTATTGTGATAATTTTTTTAATGTTAGTTTTTTTTGTGATCCTTGTATATTGAAATATGTTTGTTGTGGCAGAGCACTAAGATCCAGTGCCCACTGCCAAAGACGAGTTATTACGGCAATCGATGTTTGTACTGTTGTACAGCAGGTGGCGCTGTTAGTCAACTCACGTTTATTTATACAGGTCACTTTCATTTATATGGTGCTTTTAACAATTTTCATTGTTACCAAAGCTGCTGTACATGGGACAAAATGACTATAAGCAAAACATTAAATTAATAAAAGGAACGGTAGAAAGGTACATTTTCTGAAGAAAATGTGAGTGGTGCTTTTGTGGCAAAACTCGGCACTGGGCAGTCACTAGGGTGATGACACTTTAAGTCACGAGTGAAACAAACCAACCCCCCGTGTCTCTACAATGTTCTGATGCAGAGATATAGGTCTTGCTAAATGGTTGCTAGGCTAATGTGTTTGGTTGCTATGGGCATGGCTTGGCAGATGCCAATTCATGATGGTTCAGGTCACAAGTGAAACTAAACAAACCCTGTGTCTCTACAATGTTGTGATGCAGAGATATATGTATTGCTAAACGGTTGTTAGGCTAAACTGTTTGGTTGCTATGGGCATGGCTTCATAGCTTAATGAAGTTCCTGTGATACTGATTGGTTGCCTGAGTAAAATGAGCCCACCCCTTTGTCTCTACGACACTGAAATGCAAAGATATCCATCTGGGCCTTTTATAATGGAAGTCTATGGGATCGGTTGCTTACACCACATTGTGAGGTATGTTGTTACAGAGTCTGATTTTCAAATGTGGTGACCTGCATGTTTCTACGAAATCCTCGCTTGGAGCTACGACCCGTCAAAGTTTGGCGCATTGGGATTTTTCGGTTAGTAGTTGAAATAATAGCTGGTACAAACTGCTAAAAAAATCTACAAATCATTTGTCTTTTGACCATAATCTACGCACCAGAGCTGAATGTGGCTGAGGATGCGTTTGATTCATTGTAGATTTGAGAGATGAACGCTTGACTCTCAGTGTCAATAGAATAGATAGTTATTCTGTAAATCTGTCTCCTGTTGTATCTTTCAGAATCTGTTTCTTCAATACAAACTTTGTGATTTACAAGTCAAGGGTGTTTTTTAATGCTTGGGCTACTTCTGGCCTTTCTCAAACACAGAACCCTCTTCAGATTGATTTAAACCAAAGCACAAAGCTTAAAAATGCCTTAAAAAGATCCAGTCTTTATTGACAGTGTTTTACTAAAAACTCAAACTCTTTCTTTCATAGCTCTCTGTTCATTATCTGAATGCATTCAGCGCCGCTATCACTATATAAACATGATGAAGAACTGGACTGAAGCTCAGAGATACTGCAGAGAGAACTACACAGATCTGGCCACAGTCAACAACATGAATGATATGAAACAACTGAACAACACTGTGAATAAACAACTGATGAACACTGTAAATAATAATCAGGTGTTTGTCTATATTGGACTGAAGAGAACAGGTGTTTATAAATGGAAATGGTCTCTGGGTGATCCTGTAAAATATCTGAACTGGGAAACTGAAACATCAGATAACAGAAATAACTGTACTGTTATGAGAAATGGAAGATGGCGTCAGAAGAACTGTGATGATAACATGAGTTTCATCTGCTACAATGGTGAGTGACAGCAAACCTTCACTTAACAAAACATCATAACACAACAGAATTAGACACTTGTGATTTAAACAAATATTCAAAGAAGGTCAATGTAGCAACACGACATCTAATTCACTGCTCATCTCTGTCTTCAGATGCATCAAAGGATGTAAATATCTGTGAATCACAGACTTTTCTTCTCAGCTGTGGTGAGTTCTCTGAGTTTCATGCATTTGTTTGCTGTCCAATGATTTATAACATGATGAGAAAATAAAAGTATGTAAAACACAATTGTATGTAATGTGATGTTTTATCAACAGACCAGGGAACCATTAAAGTTCTTTCAGCCAGTTATGGACGTACAGACCGACAGACCTGCTCGACTGAAAGACCAGCTGACCAGATCTCAAATGTTTCATGTACTCTGAATACATCAAGTGTGATGACCACTCGGTAAGAACATTAAATATCATTAAAGAACTAATAGACTAATACAAATACTAATTATTTGTATTTACTGTCACAGATGTGATGGAAAAACAAGTTGTTCTGGGGTTGTGGAGAATGCAGTTTTCTCTGATCCTTGTTCTGGAACTTACAAATATCTGAATGTGTCTTATGAGTGTGTTGAAGCACCAACAAGTGAGTTTTACATCTAACTGATCTTTAACTCAGTTATTCTCATTTCAAAAAGTACATTAAAAGTCAAAGTACTTTCTTTTACTTGAGTAATTCACTTAAAAATCATTTTACTTGAGTAAAATACTACTATACACCTCTGCCAAACTTGTTCCTGGAGGGTCGGTGTCCTTCAGAATTTCACTCCAACCCAAATCAAACACACCTGAACAAGATGTCTTCAAGATCACTAGAAATCCTGATAGCAAGCAAACATTGAATGGATGATAAAATGGGTTGACTTGTTAATGTTAATGTTGTTGAATCAATGTCACTTTTGCACTCAAATGTTAAAATGTCAGTGTTTGCTTTAAGTTATTTCTTGTTCCACTTTAAATGCTTACAGTAGCATTTCTGTAAGAACACTTGAGCACTCATAAATGATTTAAAGTTATGATGGAGTCATTTATTTTGTGATCTAATCATAATGAGATGATACCTGAATATCATCACATGAGTGTTCTGCATAATTTTCTATGAAAAATACAGTATGAGATGAAGACCAAAACAACTCTTTTTTTAACCGTGTTAACCATCAATAAGATTTTTTCTCACAACTAGTATCTAAATTATTTCCCAACTTCCCAGTGGGAAACGTGACATCAGAGGGCATATTTCCCATAATTCCATTACTACAAACTTGTGAAGAAGATTTTATTAACTAAAATATAAAAGAATCATGCACTAAGTCAACCTTCTAGTTCTATAGACTACATTTGACTGTGCAAGCATACCAGATCTAAAAATGAAAATATTTGCTTTTTAGTGCTAATAATAGTGCAAATATATTGGTGTTGATCTTTCATGACTGATTTAAATGTTCTGATTCATAAATATAAAGATAATAATTTATACTGACACACTTAGACCTCAACAATTTACAAATGAAGCGCTGCTCAATACTTGAAGATTCACGTCTAATCTGTTATAAGAATGAATGAAAATCATAAGACTTGAATGTTTCTTTTCTTCAACAGACAGCAGTAAAACATACATCATTGAGACTTCTAGTAAAACATGGAGAGAAGCTCAGAGTTTCTGCAGACAGTATCATACTGATCTGATCAATGTGAGGAACCAGAATGACAATAAACTGATCCAGAACATCATTAATAATACTGAGACATCTGTCTGGATTGGTCTGTTCAGAGACTCATGGGATTGGTCAGATAACAGTAGCTCCACCTTCAGATACTGGGACTCTGGTCAACCTGATAATGGTGCTGACCAGTGTACAGCAGTCAATATAAATAAAGAGAGAAAATGGCATGACATATCTTGCAGTGGCTCTTACACTTTTGTGTGTCATGAAGGTGAGTTAATAATAAAAGTCAATGTGTGTGTGTTTGATGACAGAAGTTTCTTCATTATGTTCATTCAGCGTTTATGTTTTGTTGTTGTGTGTTCAGATAAGCTGATATTGATCCAGAAGAATGTGAGCTGGACTGAAGCTCTGAGATACTGCAGAGAGAATCATGTGGATCTGGTTTCAGTTGATTCAGAGGAGATTCAGCTCATGGTGACTGAAGTTCTTCATGAGGCCTCGACTGCTGAGGTGTGGATGGGGTTACATCACTCTTGTGGACTGGACCTTTGGTTCTGGGTGAATGGAGAGATCGTGTGTTATGAGAATTGGGCTCCAGGGAATGAAACAGCAGTGGACGACTGTGAGCGTGAAGTGAAATCTGGAGCGATTCAGTCTGATGGAGATCATCTCTGGATCAGCCGTCCTGAATCTAAACAACTCAACTTCATCTGCAGAAGGAAGGAGAAATAAACATATATTACACTTCCTGATACACAACCTTGTTTAATTTTATGGTTTTAATTTTGTTTCGTTATTTAGCAATAGGGAGCATTTAAAGGCACATTACACATACATACTTGCATTAAACTTTCATGACTCCCAGCATGCATTGCAGATCTATTTATCTGAATTAGATGATTGTCACCATTGTTGAGATTTTTATGATGAGTGTTGATGTCTAAGTGTGTCTGTAAAGATTTCTGTTTTCTTTAGTTTGTCACATTATCTTTGCATTTATCAATCCGAGCATTTACATGAAGTAGTTTTGAAAGTAAGCTTAAAAGTTTTTTCATTTATTACTGCTTGACTCTTATCATCTGAAGTTAACTGTTTTTTTACTAACAGAGGATATCAGTGTGATTTGTAAATATTCAGAGTACATATTAGAGTTGAATGACATTTATTCTGGATAATATAATATTTAAGTAAATTTATAACAGGTACTAGTGAAATGTGTAGTAAAGATTGTGTTGGATTCATGTCAAATAGTCATGGATGTGTTCAAATAAACTCTAATCTACAGACAGTATTTTCTCTCTTGATTTTTCACTCCATCTGCAATCAGAAAAGTTATTAAACATGTTTAGATTTATTATATGAATCTGAATAAATGCAGCAAAACTAGACTGGAATTCATTGGAATAATTTGTTTTTATACACATTTATAAATGCAGAAATGAGCAGGTTTGCTCTGTGATGTATAGACCTAAGAAAACAAGTCAAAACCCTGAGCCCAAGTGGCCAAAAAAGACAAAAGCCAAAAATCTTACACAACTGGAATGTTGTACCATCATCTTAATGAAAATATACATCTAAAAAGAATGATTTGATCAATTAGAAAATCAGTTAGGGAAAATTTTGTATTTTCGTTGTTTAATGAGAAAATATATTTATGGATCTTTAAAGTGGAAATGTGCCACAGTAACAATGTCATGTGAAGTGGTCATGTCTGGGAGGTTCCTTGTAAAAAATAAAAAATATAAAAGATGTTAACATAGGATGAATTTATTTTCTTTTTAAAAACACATTTAGATCTTCCCTTATTAGGAAAGTTATCTATGACAAATATCATAGTTAGTCTACAGTATAGGTTATTTTTTATAAGGATTTACTTAAGGGGAGACATGGCAGGCAAAAAGTAATGTTTGTGCATACGGGTCGATTTTCAGATTTTAGTATATTTTGCTTCTATAACATGTCTTCTTTAACAGTGATACTATAAAAATGACAAAGATCACAAAAAAATGTCCATTTTAGGTGTTTTGTTATCCTCTATTTGTCCTCATCTAATTGCGTATCTTTAGCAGCCGTTTTCTCAAAATGAGTTTTTTTTCCTCAACATTCAGAACCAAAAATGTCAACTTGTGTAGCACTTAAGCCATACTTTCTGTTTATATACTGTTTTTTTTTTTTTAGCTAATTTACTTACCAATTTTGGGTAAAAATATGGTGATAATTACATTTTATTTATGTGTTCAAAGTATTTTGATATTTTTAAATAGAAAAAAGATATATCTGAAATCTGTTCTGTAAAAATGTGTAACACTAATATGTTGTTCAAATGAAACAAAGATTACAGGTGTAACGGTTTTCAGTGTCTAGATTTTTGTTTTTTAAATAGATGTAAATGTGCACATTTTTAATGAGATATCAGCTCATTTGCATATCAAAACATGTTTTGTCAGAAGACTTGCAATGCAAAATTTTTTACAAATAATGTATTTTATTTATTGATAAAATTTCAAGTTAATATGTTTAAATTAAAAACAAAATCCTATTCACCTGCAGTGTCTTCCCTTAAGTGCAGAAGTTATTTATAATTTATTATGAATTGTTTAATAATGCATTAAAAGTGACTTGTTTTATTCATGAAATATTGCTACATTATATGCTACAGTAAAAGAAATTCATACTGCACTCTCATTTAGAGGTCTTTAGAACGGAAGATTTATAAATTTGAGGCACTTTTGCAAATAACCTAATTAATATATGAAAAATGTACAGATGGCTCGAGTATGTTCAGATCACCTAAATACATGCTGTTCCCTCAAAACTTGCTGAACATGCCCTCTGATAGCGCAGATCTCTTCTTTTGCTGACAGTACAGTAAATATATGGATACTCTTACCATAATGATAGTAATAAGTG
Organism: Oreonectes daqikongensis; assembly: GCA_026939265.1. NCBI lineage: Eukaryota > Metazoa > Chordata > Actinopteri > Cypriniformes > Nemacheilidae > Oreonectes > Oreonectes daqikongensis. The sequence goes on along the minus strand of JAOTQM010000100.1, from coordinate 716,720 downwards.
TGCACATGAATTGTCCACTGTGTTTTAAACTTGTTCATTAAAGAAGGTGTGGAGCTTAAACAGAACAATGGAGCCCAATCTTGAAAGGAAGATAATCGTATGAGCAGTTGTGTTGCTATGATGTATTTAATTTACATTGACTTTGTTATTTGGTGTGAGATTTATTTGGGAAGAGTGAGAGTCTGAACTCGCCGCTGACCATCTTGCGCCATCTTGTGGACCAAATACAGATAATATTCTCTGAGACACGTGCATTAAGAATGACGTGCATTAAGAATCAATTCGGGAAATCAATATTGTTTCTTTGAATTGAAGATCGATTAAAATCAAGGAATCAATATTTTTTACCCAGCCCTACAGTTTACCCTGTCCATCTTTAAGAGCGATTACTCATCTAAACTTTTTTATTGGCAAGCAGAGGCACATACCATCATCTGTTACTTATAAAATACATTAACAACGACGAAAACTTTGCCTTTGCAATAAATACTAAAATGAAACTGAGGGTGCAATGCCCCCTTTTGCCCCCTCGTGGTGCCGGGCATGCAGTTACATTTAGCCTATTCTATTGAGGCATAGTAGTCAAGGGTGAAGAGCCCAACTAAAGGAAACACTGATCACCATGATGGTGACTTTTGTTAGCTGGGAACGTTCTTAGAACGTCTAAAAACTGGACATTTTGAACGTTTTTAAACGTTTTCAATAACATGAAAAACATTTAGGGAACATTCGGTTACACTTTATTTTAAGATGTCCGTGTTACAGTGTACTTATACATTTAAGTATGGAGTAATAACAATTAACTACATGTACTTACTATAGGGTTAGGATGAGGGTGTGGTTTTAGGTTAGTTGCATGTAATTATGCCTAATTTATAATAAATACTATAGTAAGTACATGTAACATGTGTAACAAGGGCACCGCTTGGATGCTTTTGCTGTGGCCAGGGATATGCATTTGGCTTCCTTCAGTCCATCACCAATAACCATCTGAAGAGAGTGGGCAAAGCATCTGTCTAACAAGGTTTCTTGGTTGTCGTCGAAAGTTGTCAATTTCTTCCTCATTGTCCTCCGCAGGGTCAACAGATTGCTGAGGTAACTTCACATTTCATGTTTGCTGCATTATCTGGTATGATGCGATCAATCTTGCTCGTAATCCCATACTCCTCTGTTATGTCATCAAAGGCCAGTAAAATGTTTTCACCAGTGTGTCTACCTGGAAACTGTCTACAATCTAGTCCAGCTTGTAAACATTCTCATTAGTATTGCAAACATGTGCAGTAATTCCAAGGAATGAGCGCAAAGTATTTATCTACAGTTATTGATATGGAGCTGTGTTTTTTCAAGGTTTCCCAAATATGGATTTTCACCTTTCCAACTAAATGTGGAATGCATTTCTCAGCAATTGTTGCTCTTGAAATGGGCACATACTTAATATCTAGTGTGTGAAGAAAGTATCGGAAGTGTTCATTCTCAGTTATAGATAGAGGCAAGGTGCAGCCAATAATCAAGTCATTAATAATTGCTTGACTGATCGTCTTTGGCGACTTAAGTCAGGACTGTAATGCTGAGCAGTGCAAAATGATGATTCTATACTTTGTGGTGCAGGTGCACATCTGTTCGATTCATGAATCCCTCTCTAGTGTTTTTAGCAAAAAACAGTATTATCTATCAGTGATACACAGATAACAAGATATATGTACATAAAGATATCGCTTATTAGCCATTACACCAGAATAGCCAATTGGGTATGTCATTACTGTATGTTAAAGCTTAAGGTTTTGAACTAAATGAAACATAACAGAGCACTTTGCATACTGAACATCTGTTTGATAAATCACAATGTGCCTAAATAACATTTTGAAAATGTGTATATTGAGTTCTAATAATAAATAGATATATTATGATGTGTACTTGCAAAATGATAATCACCAATAATGATAACCACCATAATAATTTCTCTTCAAAAAATATAGAAAAATATGTAGGAAATATTTACAGCTATGTTTGTCCTGCCGATTGTTTACTTCTTTGTGCGGGCACTCTGTGTTTTAGTGCCACCTTCTCGTCATTTAGTGAAACAGCAGTGGTTCATCTAAAATGCTTAAAATAGCACCGGACGATAGTCTACGGTTTTTTGAGGCGTAATAATACAAATTAAAATCGACACACTAGTCGAACACCTTTTTTAGTAACTAGTGTTTGCCCTAATGAGCTCACGGCATCAAATAGAACTGTGAAAAATCCACAAACAACATGAGAACTTTAACTGATTCACTATTTAGTCACTTATACAGGGGAGATGACAAGGGTGAGCATGGGTGGGCACGAGAGCCGACTGACTGTGCAGAAAAGTTTAATACTTGCAAAAAAGTGCAAATGTGCCGGGGGAAGTGAGGGTGGTCTTTTGTCAGACATTTTTGTGGAGAGATGCTCATATCATCGGCCAACATATTTTTATTGATATTTTCGTTGTATTAAATGATATTTGGTTTTCTTTGAGACACTTTTGTCCTACTGTGTAAACAGCAAATATATTACAATAAGACAAATAATATAGCAGGGATAGAATAAATATCCCTAAATATTTTGGATGGGACTCAAGTCCGAGTCTCGAGACTACAACACTGTAGGATCTGAACTAAATAAATTCAAAATGATTTGTAATATGTGAAAATGGTAATGGTGTTTGTGGAGTTGTTTAATCCTCTGTTGTTTATTTCAATCTGCACTGTTGTTTATTTAATCTGCAGTGTTGTTTATTTAATCTGCACTGTTGTTTATTTAATCTGCACTGTTGTTTATTTCAATCTGCACTGTTGTTTATTTAATCTGCACTGTTGTTTATTTAATCTGCACTGTTGTTTATTTAATCTGCACTGTTGTTTATTTCAATCTGGACTGTTGTTTATTTAATCTGCACTGTTGTTTATTTAATCTGCACTGTTGTTTATTTCAATCTGCACTGTTGTTTATTTAATCTGCACTGTTGTTTATTTAATCTGCACTGTTGTTTATTTAATCTGCACTGTTGTTTATTTCAATCTGGACTGTTGTTTATTTAATCTGCACTGTTGTTTATTTAATCTGCACTGTTGTTTATTTCAATCTGCACTGTTGTTTATTTAATCTGCACTGTTGTTTATTTAATCTGCACTGTTGTTTATTTCAATCTGCACTGTTGTTTATTTCTCCTTCACTGATGTTTATTTTATCTGCACTGTTGTTTATTTTAATTTGCACTGTTGTTTATTTCTCCTGCACTGTTGTTTATTTCAATCTGCAATGTTGTTTATTTCAATCTGCACTGTTGTTTATTTCATCTGCACTGTTGTTTATTTCATCTGCACTGTTCTTTATTTCAATCTGCACTGTTGTTTATTTCATCTGCACTGTTCTTTATTTCATCTGCACTGTTCTTTATTTCAATCTGCACTGTTGTTTATTTCTCCTTCACTGATGTTTATTTTATCTGCACTGTTGTTTATTTTAATTTGCACTGTTGTTTATTTCAATCTGCACTGTTGTTTATTTCAATCTGCAATGTTGTTTATTTCAATCTGCACTGTTGTTTATTTCTCCTTCACTGATGTTTATTTTATCTGCACTGTTGTTTATTTTAATTTGCACTGTTGTTTATTTCTCCTGCACTGTTGTTTATTTCAATCTGCAATGTTGTTTATTTCAATCTGCACTGTTGTTTATTTCACCTGCTCTGTTGTTTATTTCATCTGCACTGTTCTTTATTTTAATCTGCACTGTTGTTTATTTCTCCTTCACTGTTGTTTATTTCATCTGCACTCTTTTTTATTTTAATCTGCACTGTTGTTTATTTCTCTTTCACTGTTGTTTATTTTATCTGCAATGTTGTTTATTTCAATTTGCACTGTTGTTTATTTCATCTGCACTCTTTTTTATTTTAATCTGCACTGTTGTTTATTTCTCTTTCACTGTTGTTTATTTTATCTGCAATGTTGTTTATTTCAATTTGCACTGTTGTTTATTTCTCCTGCACTGTTGTTTATTTCATCTGCACTCTTTTTTATTTCAATCTGCACTGTTGTTTATTTCTCCTTCACTGTTGTTTATTTCATCTGCACTCTTTTTTATTTCAATCTGCAATGTTGTTTATTTCAATCTGCACTGTTGTTTATTTAATCTGCACTGTTGTTTATTTCACTGGTTTGCACATTTATCTCGTTTACATATCCCTGCTTGTAAAGTTGTACTGTGTGTGTACACTGTTAGCCCTTACCAGCCATTTCTACAGTAATATATTGGCAACACTGTTGCCAGCTAGTTACTGTAGGTGTTTTACAGTAAACTACTGCAATGACTGTTTGAATAGACATCATTAAAAGAATCTACTAACTCGCTGAAGTCACACAGTCTTAGATGAACATCAACAGATAAACACATTAAATCTGTCAACATCTCACCAGAGGAGAATTAAACACAAACATCATTAACATCTTCACTTATTACAGACACAACTTTCACTTTATTTCTGTCATCTAAGATCTTATTAAGAATGAAAAGAAGTTTAGCTCTAGTTCACAATGATTTTATTATGTTTTAGTCACCATGATGGTGATCAGTGTTTGCTGCTGGATTCTTGATTTTAGTTTGGTGCGTTCTTATTATTTTCTTGTCTTTCAGTAGTTACATTAGTACTTTGTAATGTACATGTATGCAATAACACTGAAAGGGAGAAATAGAAATGAAGCTTCATGTTTGCTTAGTAGCTGAAAATTCATCAGAAAGAAGTTGATTATTATGTAATATTATAGCATTTATTATGTATTAACTGATTACAGGTTTTAAAATGGAAAGATCTCTGTCAAAGAAAAATCTTTGATTTGCACTGGAGATACATTTAGACACTTGACATATAAACCTCATCAATGGTGACAAATAATCATGAATGAGTTTTGTTCTGTACACCCAGCAGTTCAATTGAATGTCACCATTGTTGAGATTCATATGTGGATTGTTCATGTGTCTGACTGATGCAGTCGCTTAATCTTTTGTGAATATATTTTGACAAATCTGTTGGAAAATGAAATGCTATTCTTTTTTAAATCTGGTTCACATATCTTCATTACAATTTTCACACCGTATGATCACTTTTGAGCATAATTCAAAACAAACATGTTTAGAGCCCCTTAAAAATGAGAGTCAACAGCCCAACTAAAAGAAACACTGATCACACTATTGATGACGTACACAATTCAACATTTCAACCTCAATAACAAACTTTTGTAGATGTGTGACCTACAGTAACTAGCTGGCAATGTGGCAGGATTGACAATAAAGCTGACTTTGAAATCCAAAAGCATTATCCACATAATGGTTTTATTTCTTACCATTGTAGCAAAAAGCAAGATATGGTTTATTGCAGTCGGTATCATACCATTCTCTAGACTCAATGCATTCCTGTGTTCCTTCTGTGTTGTTTGGTTGTCCAGAATTCCAAAGCACAAATTTCATATTCTCATCTTTATGAGACTATACCGCCAGCTATTGATGTAATTGTAATCCAGACTGCTGTAGTCAATGCAGGTCCAACTGCTCTTTCTACATTTATCCAGTCTTCATTGCTTTGAATGGTGGCCAGCTTAATGTGATTCTGTCTGCAGTAAACTTGAGGTTCATCCCAGGTCTTCTGCTCCTGGATCAGAATATACTCACATGAGATGCTCTGGATAAAGAGACAGAGTCCTGTCCAGAGAACAGTTCAACAGAAACGCTTGGGTTAACCCATAATCCTTCGCCAAAACACTGATCTTCATTAAATGTAATACTTTTAACGGTTAGCAAACAATATAAGATACAGATGTGGGCATTAAGACTGCGTGTCACATGAAAAAGGATTCTGTGTGCAGTGGGATTCTCTGGCACAGGAAACAGTTTACCAGTAGTATATTTTCGAGCTGTGATTATCTAAATAGATTTTCGAGTTGGATGCTTTGACTTCTGTATTTGCTTAAAACAAATAAATCTCAAGTTGTTTATTTGTTATTTTCACAGTTTACACAATAGGAAATAAAATGCTTTTGACAAGACTATGCATTATATAGGCACATAAAGTTAAAAAAAAATGTATCTGTGTTATTATGTCCTCACCCTTATATCATTCCTGATTTATATGACATTTTTAAGCTAAACACAAATCAAACTTTTTAATAAAATATGACATTTATATAAGCCTGTATGTTCAAGGAGCGGAATGCAAATTCCACTCACCGAGACTTAATTCTCTAAAATAGCAGAGAGATTGGCTTTAAAGGTACAGCGTCTTATTTCAACAATGATGGCGTGTACATTATGATGGCAGCTAAATTATTTAAATATCAGCTGTAAACACTACCTGATCTGGCCAGTAGGTGGTACTGTTGTTAACCTGCAGTATAAATCATTAAAGGGATAGTTCACCCAATATGATATTTTTTCACCATTTCTTCACCTTCATGTCATTCCAAATCTCTTTGTTCTGCAGAATACAAAGGCAGATATTTTGAGGAATGTTGGGAACAAACAGCATTGGCCCCCACTTGACTATTTCTCCACTGAGACATTTCTATAAAATACATACTTTTGGGACAGGAGACGGCAATTTTTTCCAAAATTAAGATTTTTACATTAAATGAAGGCTGAATAAATACGTTTTCTATTGATATATGGTTTGTTAGGATAGGACAATATTTGGCTGAGATATAACTATTTAAAGGCCGCTGCTAAGAAGAAACCAGTTTGTTTTAACGGGGGTCACATATTATACTTCCTGACAATGTATTTACTCCATATTCTCACTCATTAATCTAATAAAACACACTTAAACTCATTTAAAGCACAAGTTACAAAAATGCTTTTTTCTTATGACTTTATTGATCAGAAATTGATAAATGTAGAACAATGCTGATATTCATCAATTTTCATGTGCATTTTGAAATCCATCCCTACTTTTCACAAAAGCAGATGTTTCAATATTTTCCTGATCATTTCCTGCTAAATAAAATAAAGGGTCCAGAAAGTGTTTGGGAGACAATAAAGCACATTTGAAAGATAAATAGATATCAGTAGACATCAAATATTTCCAGAATCATTTAAATACAGAGCAAAAATAATGTAGGGCACACATGACAATGTGTCACAAACAGTTTGAGCAAACATCATCAGGTGCGAGGTATATGGCTTTTCCCGTTTAAAAAAGGGGAATTTCTGTTCCCAACACTCTTTCATCTTTAGATGATCTTAGTTAGACATAAATGTATTCGCAAAATAGACATCGGGGAAAACCTACAAAAATAACCCAACTCAACACAATCGTACAAAAGCACACAAACTTCACTCTAAAACGGACAAATATTGCACATATTGGGATTTGTTCTCAAAGGAAATAAACTGATTTATCTTCTGGACTCCATGGCTTTAAAAGCACCTCTAAAAGTCACCGGTTCAATCCATAGCTGGCTGTCAGAATCGTACAATTTGGTCCCAGACGTGTTGAAAAGGATTCGGAGGGTTTTATGTGAAGGCACAGGTGTTCATGGTTAAGACTCTTCTTCTGGAATCTGTGAATATGAGAGGAACACAGTGAGAATAACACTCAACTCAACATATACACTTTGATCAAATATACAATTTTTGTTTTCACTATAGTTGAATGTATGTATCTCATCATCTGTTCTCTAGACATGATGTTTAAGCTGATACATGGCCTGGAGGCAGGTCAGAACAAAAGATTAAAGCTCATCTTTACTGCTGTGTGTGTTGTGTTTAGTATATTTGTGACCCTTCTAACAGCTGAGCATCTCCGGCAACATTTATGTTTCCATTTATAATCCGTAAGCTCCAATAAAGCTTGATAAAACCATTGCTTTTTTTAGCAAAAAAAAGAACAATCCATCTTTTTTGTGTGTATAAAATATGTAAAGATAATAAATAAATGACATTTTAACAAAGTGCATGGGGTAAGATGTGTAAATTACACAGTAAATTCATTTCGCATCAAATCCAAAGTATCCGGTCTAAAAATATTTGTGAATTGACGCTAAACGCACGATTAAAAGTGTGTTACCGTGTCGCTCAGGATTATGTTTTGTTTTTCTTGAATGGTTGTAGTGGGAAATTTCACCAAAGCAGTGATTCACGCTGACACAAGAGTTAATCTGGCGGTTCACTCGGGTGGGCAGCGAGGACCAGATGGTAGATGTAGTTATGAATGATGGCGTGGTCTTAAGCATTAAGTTGGATCAGTGTAATCCCACCCAACATATGCAGAAGCCCAGAGACTCGACCCATCCGGAAGAATCCCTCACACAGCCCTTCTCATTGATACTTCATTCACAACCACACGTATTCATCATCTATATATATATATAAAAAAAGCATCTGTAGACCTGGGGCTTTACATCCTTTCTTACAAATAACCATAACTCAACACAACTCAATAGAGATGAGAATAAAATTAAAATCAATGAGTAATTCAATCACTTGGTTTCACCTCCCTCCCCATTTTTGTAAAGCAGAATATGACTGTTTTAACATATAAAAGTAACAAAATTCCAAACAAGGCAACCTGTCCTGAAAGTGGTTCATATAAATCATGCACAAGCCAACCGCACAAGAACTAGGTCTTTCTGACAGTATTAAAATGATGCCCAACTTGATTTCAAGTAGCTAGACTAGCTGTGTGTGTGTGTGTGTGTGTGTGTGTGTGTGTGTGTGTGTGTGTGTGTGTGTGTGTGTGTGTGTGTGTGTGTGTGTGCGTGCGTGTGCAGTGGAGTCAGGCTAAATGTATCTGTTCACTCTCTGATTTAAAAAATACAGTAAAATGCTACAATAATCAGAATACAACAAAATAATGTCTCAATTCAAAAAGATTATTGATTCGACAGTAGGCTTGATGTTCTTAAAGGAACAGTTCACTAAAAAACAAGCATTTGACTGCATTTCTAAATGTTGTTTTGTCAAATTACATGTTTGTGAAAGAAACCTATTCATATGTTGAGCTTATTTAGCAAAACTGAAACAAACCTTAAAAATGTGTTAACTTAGCGAAATGTTGATGCTTCATATGTTTTTGGTTCTCACGTGTCCAGTGACAAAACGCACGATTGTCTGCCAAACGCGAATGTGAAACGTGGGTAGCAGTTGGGTTTAAATGGGGTTGCAGGAAGTGTGACATCCTGCTTTTGTCACCAAAAACCATAAGCAAAAATAATAAAGGTAAAAGAAAATATGAAGTATAGGCTGGAAATGATACACGATTGATTTTTTGTGCTGGAAACAGAGATGAAAACCAACAGCTGTGGACTAAAAGCCACCAGACTCTGGTTTCTTCAAAATGAGTAATATTTCACAGTCTATTAACTACAATATTAACACAGTCTCCTTGACATGACTCTCTGTTGTAACCTTTCTGTGCTAAAGCAGCCCAAGGAAAAACAAGTTTGCTTGGTGAAATGGGTAACCCAAATATCTCCAAATTAAATCTCTGAAGTATTAAACCGACCTTGTTTTCCTCAACCACCTCACTGCAGAAAGCGTTACACCTTCATACAACCTGACAGAGACACTCGACTTTCGCACCACTTGATTTTCATACACTTTCTCAAAGTCACATGAATTCATTTGCGTTCGTCTGCGATTTCATAAATCATCTCAGCATTGTGTTCAGTATTCCGGTGTATCGGATTGCTCCATCAAACACATTCATTCGTGTCTTTAAACAGCTGGGTTCATTTACTCTGAATTATTTAAATCCGTCTGCAGGTCATGAGGGACGTCCATTGTTATGTGAAATACTCATAATGTCCAGCAACCCCTCCATCCCAAAAGACGCACATGCACCTTAGAAGAAATCTGAAAGCAAGATATGTGATGCGCTCGAGTCATGAGGTCAAAGATCACTTTAGCGCTTGCTATTAGAGAGATTTTCTTCTCCGAATGAAAGGCTATTTCTTCTCAGTTGAAGGGCAGGTTATATAAGAGACCCGTGACGGTTTCCTCTTGAAGGCGAAATAGCGGAGTCACGTCCGGATGCCACATCCATCACATCCCCTAACTGCAAGCAGAAATGAATGCAGAACAGCTCATGGATGTGTTTTAGTGTTTATTTCTAATGGTCTAGAAACAATCTGGCTTTCGTTGATATCTGGATTGAAACTGACAAACAGAGAAGTCGAGTTTAGTTTTAATGAGTACATTGTATTTCTTGAAACGAAACTAGAATCACTGAACATAACAGTTCTCATCCTTTAGAGGATAAAGCAGTCTAATGCAAATGGAAGCTTGCTTAATATTTCACCTTGCAAAGCAATCGCTTTTTTGAGGACTTGTGGGCAGATGTGGGCAGCAGTTGTGCACCACACATTTAACCTGCCAGAGTTTTTCTACCAACTCCACTGCAAATCACACTCGCTGGGGAAATACTGCTGTGAGAGAAAGGTGAGAATCACGCCGTTTGTGAAGAAGATCTAACCAAAGACGCTTCTTACGAATGAGTTCTTGGGGGCAACAGCAACATTATTGGGACAAAAAGTTGCCATTTCAGAACAACAGCTGGATTGCTTTTGAAGTTCGGCTTTAAGTTTGGGCCACAAAAGTGGCATTACATTTATAACGCGCAAAATGATATATTGATCAGCTGGCAGTGGCACTGGTGCGACTATTAAAAAAACAGGTCACACCTGCAGGAAAAATAGTCGCAAAACGCAACCATTTGGTCGCAGTCTAGAGCCCTGCAACACCCTGGGGACCACCCAGAACACTTTACTAACCATAAAGCAACATCCTGGCAACAAATGGAGCAACTTATCAAGTATATTACCACACACCTGTGCATGCATGTTGTTCTAAATAACATTTCATTCTTTTTTCACCCCTAGAGTCTTTTCTACTGATGGGAAAAATAATAATAACTAAGGAAATGGAACTAACAAATTAAAGCCTGACGGATAAATCGAGGTCCCGCTTTACATTATTTCTCACCAAATATTATTATTGTCCAAACAATCCTTTTATAATGCTACGTCAAAGCTCACTGAACTAATAAAGGCACATTTGTCCAAATCCACTGCCCAACCATGGATGAGATCAGAGCTTTCTTCAGCCAAATATGACGAGATTAGCAAAAAACCTTCTGAAATGGACTCAGCTCTCCAGCTGTGCTAATAATATACAATACAGTAACAGACATGATGCAAGACACCCGTCCCAGGTGGAAAAAACAAACACACACACACACACACACAGATAAATAAACAAAATGCTTAATATGGGTGCTCGACCAAAAAACATTCGAGCAAAAAATAAGTATAAAGCATGAATCGGCACACCAGAACTTCAGAAATACAAAACATTCTTAATTGCTAATATCCAAACTTAATATATATTTTTTTATACTCTGACTTTATGCTTTTTTGCTTTATATATAAATAAGCTCGCTGTACTGCATCAGTACACACTTGGTTTCAAAGAGCATTTGCAAAGTAAGCCCTGATACCACACACACATCTGGATGAGTACATCGCCCCCTTCCACATGTTAGAAAGACGCTTAACATACATTTTCAAAACCTTTCCGATTGTGCCAATGACGCTTAAAATACAAACATGATACTTTAACATGATCAGCTTTTCTATAGACGTCTCGGAGACGCATGAGGAACCTGCTCAGTGAAGCTGACCGCTCAAGCCTGACCGTGGAAGACGATACATTTCCGACCATTTCATCCGTCTACCATGCATGTCTACAACTCTTTTGAGTCTCATCTACATCACAGCTCATGAGGTGGGACACTATATACTCAGTTAACACCAAATTCCAGCAAAACTACAGACTTTCTCATTGTAGAGATATGAGACAACTCTCTGGATGGTTGCAACATCAAAGGTGAAGCTTGTAGAACAGTTTTCTGCCGTCGCAGTATTCGTTTGCATGAACTGCATTGGTCACAGTGCGTGTGCAGCTGTCTCGTGTATCTACGCAACCAAAACAAGCATAAAGCATGCTGCAAACACACACGCACACATACTCGAAGGTTATGTGATATAACCTATAACAGGGCCATATCTAATCCTCTGTGAAATGAGATATGTCACCCCTCATAGCACAGCCATGTCCGTGATCTCGCTTGGCCCACACACACTTTCCTTTGCTTTCCTGCACCTGCCAACAACTCTTTTTCACGATTTAAAGACCCTCAGGTTTAGCGTTCACCCCGTCAATGTGAATAAATATGAATCCGCACTAATCCTGTGCTTTACATCACAGTGCAGTGCGTTCATACTGTACATATATGACATCGTGTGTCTCTGATAATCCTGCAGCTGTTTACATCGATACACGTCTACAATCGTGACAGAGGAATGCTTTATAGTGCCCGTTACAACAGTTTGATTTTTAGAATGTTTTTATGATTGGCTTATAATGCATTACACGCCATGAATGAAAGTGCTGTAAGAGTTGATATAGCACAATTTAAAGAGGACACTGACCTTATATGGGAGTGGATGAAGTTCAGCTCTGGTTTCGGTGGCCCATCATCATCATCATCATCATCCGTTGTGGCGTCTCCATCCCATCCGTCAGCACAGTCTTGAATCACACAGTCCTCTTCAAATGTCCTTTTCATGCACCAATCATGTTCTTTTAACGTTTTTTAAAGAGAAGTGAATAAATATTGCTATAACATACCGACAGTCACAAAACTCACATGAACAGTGTTTAAGACCAGCAACAACATTGTTATTGAATGAGCTCCTAAAAGTTTAACACCAAACAGTTCTTTCAGGAAAACATGTACACGACTCTTAAAAAAGCAGAACACATTAATTTGGCTTTTCACGTACTAGAGTAAAGGGCTGCATGGATTTAAGGCCTGTTATATGGTTTGTACTCGTATGTACATTTAAATAAGTCATGTTTGCATTTACGAATAGCAAATCTTTCAAACGTGACACAGTAACGTTTGGGAAAGCTGCTGCTGATAATGAAGAGATCAGGGGATTAAATGCGCTTTAGAAAAATAACTTTCCAGGATCGATTGCGAACGCGCATTAAACTCTTGTTATCCGCAGATGGAGCTGCAGACTAGAGATCTGTTTCTCTCGCGTTCAAGCAAAACGCGTAAAGGGAGCGCTTAATATCCATCCTGCTGTTGGCTTTGATGTCGGTCTTCTCCGCGGGCGCACTCGTGTCCGCGTCGCGTTCTCCATCTTTCGAACCGACGGACGATTTCCTCAGCGCGTTGAGTTCCTCGCACGCCGCGCCGCCGGGCTCGTCTCTGAGAGACGCCTGATCCTGGTCCGTTTCCCTGTGGTAGAAATAGTTAAAGTTGGAGACGATGACGGGCACCGGGAGCGCGATGGTCAGCACGCCCGCGATGGCGCAGAGGGAGCCCACGATCTTTCCCCCCACGGTGACCGGCCTCATGTCTCCGTAGCCGACGGTCGTCATGGTGACCACCGCCCACCAAAAGGCGTCCGGGATGCTGGAGAAGTGTGACTCGGGTTCGTCGGCCTCGGCGAAGAAGACGGCGCTGGAGAACAAGATGACCCCGATGAACAGAAAGAAGATGAGGAGCCCTAGCTCCCGCATGCTCGCCTTCAGGGTCTGACCCAAAATCTGCAGACCTTTGGAGTGCCTGGAGAGCTTGAAGATGCGGAACACCCGCACCAGGCGGATGACCCTCAGGATGGCCAGAGACATGGCCTGCTGGCCGTTATTGTGCTCCTGACCCTGCTGCTCCACGAGCTCCGTGCCCAGCGTGATGAAGTACGGCATTATGGACATTATGTCGATGATGTTCATGACGGTCTTGGAAAACTCGGACTTGCTGGGACACGCGAAGAAGCGCACGAAGAGCTCGAAGGTGAACCAGATGACGCACGTGGTCTCGATGATGAAGAACGGGTCGGTGAAGGTGAGCGACGGGCGCTCCTGCGTACCGTTGATCGCGCGGCTCGCCACGGCCAGCTCGCGCTCGTCGCGAAACTCCGGCAAAGTTTCCAGACAGAAAGTGATGATGGAAATGGTGATGACGATGACGGACACGATGGCGATGCCGCGAGCGGGACCCGAGCTTTCGGGGTACTCGAAGATGAGCCACACTTGCTTCTGAAACTCGTTTTGGGGCAACGGCTTTTCTTCCTCTTTGATGAAACCCTCGTCCTCGCGGAAACGGTCCATCGCTTCTTCTCCCAGCTGATAAAAGCGGATCTCGTCCGCGAACACGTCGATTGACACGTTGACGGGTCGACGGATCTTCCCGCCCGACTGGTAAAAATAAAGAATCCCGTCAAAACTCGGCCGGTTGCGGTCGAAGAAGTACTCGTTCCTGAGTGGGTCAAAATACTTGATCCTCTTGTCGGGATCTCCGAGTAAAGTGTCGGGAAACTGGTTGAGCGTGCCCAGCTGCGTCTCGAACCTCAGCCCGGCGATGTTGATGAGAACTCGCTCGTTGCTCTCGTGGTCGATGTCCACGTTGAGGATGTCCTCGTCGAACAGATGTGGACTGTAATAATCCACCGTGTTCTCCGTGGAGCCCGTCGTGTTGTTCATGTCGTTGATTTTCCACAGGCTCGCATTGTTGGGTCCCGTTTGAAGCGAGCGCGGACAGTCCAGAGAATTTTGGTTTTGGTAGTTTTCTCCATCACCTCCTCGGTCTCCTCTCCTGTCAAAACTCACCAAAGCTATCTCCATGTCCGAGCCATTAAATATTCACGTCGAAAAGAGCCGCGGGGATAAAATCCAAAGCGCCCTCCATACATCCATGATGGTTTACTTTGCCGTTAGACTGACACGCTTGGGATAAAACTGTGTATTATAATCTAGCTCCTCCCGTCAGTCTGGAAAACACTTGTGCGCGCGCTGGAGAGTATTCAGACTCAACAGAGAAGTGATTCACGCGAGACTCGGTTCGTTTCAACAGATTCAATTGAATCGTTCCTATCGCGCTTATGAATTATTCGTCTGTGTCAACGTTTATTTGATGTTGGTGGCGTTTTGAATAAATAAGACATGAAGATAAACAACAGCATTTGAGTAAATATTCGCCTAATACAATAACATGTCTCAGTTCTGGGAGCATTATTTTGCGATGACTCGAATGAATCGAGTCGCTGAAACAAAGGGTTCAAACGAGCCGTTTTGAAAAACAGTGTCTCTTGGGGACAAAGAGTGTTCAGTCATTCACATGTGTCATCTGTCTTTTTCTTTACAAAACCTATAACATAAAATAAATAATAGTTATATACATCCATATGTATACACTCTTAAAAATAAAGGTGCTTCAAAAGGTTCTTCGATGCCGTAGAAGAACCTTTTTTGTCTAAATGGTTCCATAAAGAACCTTTACATCCATTTTTACATTTTTCTTTGTGGTGAAAAAAGGTTCTTCAGATCATGAAAAGGTAAACAAGAGTTGGTTCTTTAAAGAACCTTTGACTAATTGGTTCTTTGTTGAACCAAAAATGGTTCTTCTATGGCATCGTTGTGAAGAACCTTTCAAGCACCTTTATTTTTAAGAGTGTACCTTAGTGAGATGAGATACCTGCTGAAATAAAAATGCAATTATTAACCATTTCAAAAACGAAGTGTGTTTTTATCTTATTCCATTAGAATTTTTGATTTAAGAATATGGTCTGCTGTTTAAGAATCCTTACTCGTGTTTCTGGCATGTGTGTTAAATTAGCACACGTTCACGCATGCCTTGATGTTATTTTGCCTCGGTCTAAGTTACATCACCACATTAAGTGCTGTGTGTGTTTGAGTATGTCATTGTAAATATTTCTATAGACATGTACAGTGCACTTAATCCACAAGCTGAATGTCTTTGCGTCACAAAATACCAAACTAGGTTGCCTTAGCTTATTTCTTTTTTTAAGCAAAACCTATAGCTAACCTAAGTGATGCAAATTATGAAGCAATAGATACATTGTTTAAAAGAAGATCAAAGGTACTTGGACACTTTGTAGTTGGAACAAATCCATAGTGAATGTAATGCATTCAGCCGATGACACTTGTTTTGATATTCTGTTATGTAACTTGTGATATTTTGAGGGTTCTTTCTTCGAGTGTCCAAAGGCCTTAACATTTGCAAGCGGTCAGTTTTGCTGCATCGTTGTACTGACAAATCCATAGTTCTTGACGTACACAAATTATATTTCATGTTTAACATACACCCGTGTTTTCTCCCAAGGGCTAAAACTATGGCGACTCTGTCTCGAGAGACGCAACTTGATGAGTCAGCTCATTAAAATAAAACCCAAGGCAGAATGTGACTTCAAAGTATAAAATCAACATTTTCTATCAATCATTCTTCTGGATCTGTCTGCTGTTGTGATATTTTTATTTTGGGCTATTTGATCATTTTACAAACAGCATTTTAACTTCTTATTCATGAAAAAAGAAGAAAAAAACAGAAATGATTGAGAACTATCGTGATAGAGCTGCTTCTGTCCTGAAAGCCTGTATCTGTCTGTAAGAGAGCTTAAGAAGAAATGATATCTGGATAATGATATCAGTTAAGAGTAAAAGGTGAGGAGAGAGATTATGTGTCGATCAGGTGTGAGCGAGAGAGAGAGAGAGAGAGAGAGAGAGAGAGAGAGAGAGAGAGAGAGAGAGAGAGAGAGAGAGAGAGAGATCGGGGGCTTCTGTTTAAACCCCTGAGGGGTATTAACACATCCACGACTGCGTCTGTAGATAAAGCAGCTCTAATCAGCATTAATATATTCAAACATCCCCGTGTCTGTATATACACGCCCCTCTGGAATACTTGCTTTTGATTGGTCAAAACCAGTGATAATATCAGCCAATCGTCTAAAATGTCTTTATATGTATCTACGACCAACAAAAAGTGCAAAGAGTGTTGTGCATTAGTGCACTGGTGACCTGTAGGCATTTTAAAGGGCCGGTAAGTAAACGCAGGTTCCCAGAAGCTCTTGTCTTTATGTACACGGCAGTGGGCCTCGATCAGAGTACAGCAGATGCCCGCGGCTGCCGTCTGAACGCACATCGCTTTTGTCAGAGACTCTAATCTGCACGACTGCCGTGAGAGGACGCCTGGAGCGATGATGCCAGCGTTGAAATGCAAGTGAATTAAGACTCTGGCCACGATGGAGAGATGACTTCGGCTATTTATGTGTGTCCTATTTTAAACGCTTGCATTCGGATGACACTCATAGTTAGTTCCATACGTGCTCATCCATGAATGTTCCTGACGGAGATCAACTTGACTCTGCAGGCGATCGCTGCATTACGATTTCACGCACTAGATTCTTATTTACTCGCACGGGCAGCAATGTTGTGCTTTCCAGAAGACGAAAGTAAAGTTCTCTTCAATACATTGTGAAAAATACTCGGCAGAAAATAAAATGACAATTTTATTAATAATGTATGAATTATGCCTTGTAATGTACCTTATATGCATTTTAATGTGTCATAAATAATTGTAACCACAGTTAATACCTTATAACACTTGTTACACTATGCATTTTAAATGTGGCTATAATAACATATGATGTATCATTATGAACAATTCTAATGCATTATACCCTTTAGTAATCCTATAATTATACAATTGTATTGTATATTTATTGTATTACATTTAAATTACTCGACAGTTATTGATTCTTTGCAGAAGTCTACCGGTCCGGAAGTTATATATATATCAAGAAATGTTTTCTCATTGTTTTTAAAACAATTCAAACAAAAATTCTACATTATTCTCTTTTCTTCTTTGGTTCCTGGCAGACCAAGTCACACTTATTTGTTGTCAGAAGAATTGCAGATAGAACACTGATCCAACCAATGCTAACACGTGCTGTTTGTTGGATCAATGTCAATGAGAATTCAGAATGTTGGTGATTTTTTTGGGGTGTTTGTTGGATCATTGTGAATTAGCCTTTACACGTCTATGTTCAATTGTAGTATTATTTGCATGTAATTTATGGCAATAATTCCATATGAAGTCTTAGCGAAAGAGACTTCATGTATGAATGCATGTATGTATTGAGTGTTAATGACCGGAGAAACACATGTACTTACGTCTCAGCACTTACTGTACGTTGCGCTCTGGGGAGCTTGTGTTGCCGGGAGCGAGGGACATGGTAACCATAACGACAGGTAACCACTAACAACAAGCGGTGATGTTGTGGAGGACCCTGTGAGCGCGTACTCAGCTGTTCAGATCCGGCAGGATGGTGACAGTGAGCAAACCTTTCTGAGCCTAAAAGTGCCTGCATCAACAATAGGCAGTATGTTTCGTGTTGTTTGGGGAAGGGGAAAAGTAAAAAATAAAGTTCATTCTGTACTAATAATAGCATGTATTTTTTGCAAAAATAAAATATATATAAAAAAAGTGCCTGCATCAAATAAATCTGTTAGTTTTAAGATGATTTATTAAAGCATGCTTATATAAATAACATCACACATGCTCTTGAATCCGAATGCTTTGATTTGTCGATATTTATAATAAATATTTTGCATGATATTGTTTTATTTTTAATGTAGTGCCACATCTGTTTCTACTGTGTTTCTGTACTCTGTTTGTTTCGTTTTTATTGTTGTTAACGGATTAGTACCACCTGTATCTTGTTTAGTTCACCTTGTGTATAAATATAAATACTTCCTGTTTGATTTGGTTTTAGTATAGATTAAGCTTGTACTTTTTCTTATTCACCTTGCGATATGCTGTAAGCATATTTCAGAGTTACAAAGACAGTACACATTATTTTGCATCAGATAGATGTAACCAATATTGAACGATTAAGGCAAAAGCCAGAAATCTGTGCTCCTACATATAAACTTAAACTGTTTATGTGTGTACTTCTATATGGCTGTATAGATCCCATTTCTTGTTTGAATTATTCAAGTCGCAATATTTATTATTAGACTTTTACCTCAAAGCATCAAGGAAAATATGATTCCTCATAATATGATCTTTTTAAAAACACTTCAGAAGATGAAAGAATGAAATGGCCAGTCTTGAAGCGCTTGCAGGAATGAGAGGAGCAGATGACTGAGAGAGAGAGAGAGAGAGAGAGAGAGAGAGAGAGAGAGAGAGTTAGTGGAGTGCATTTGTATGAAGGTAAGATGTTCTGACAGTGGATTCACACTGATGTTAGGGCAAATGCTGAAATACAACACAACATCAGGCTGACGTCTTTCTTTAGCACTTATATTTTTGTTAATGAAGCTCATTGAGTCCAAGCATTTCTCCAACAAAATGATCCTTTAACAACTAGACAGCATGCACATTTTGCTGCTTGTTCTGAAGTCCAATGCATTTCCATGTTATGTTTGTTGTCATTCTTGTTTTTTTTAAATCTCAAAACTGATTTAAACATTTACAGTAAATGTCATGTATGAAACATGGGATAAAAAATAACACTTATAGATATTTGACAAGTTTTCGTCCCATTTTCACAGCATCAATCGTTGACGGCTCATTCTGTCTCATGTGAGCATTATATAAACCGGCAGTAACATGAGCCCTTCTGAAAAATCAGACAACAGATGCTGTCATCGCCGGGCGTTCTGCCTGTTCCTGTCGCCCGTGAACGGGTTAAACCCTTCTGTGCCGAACAGGCGGTTGATTCATCTCCTCAGTATGTCAGAGAAAGGAAAAGTCTTGCTCTAAAGTCTGTCTGCAATGCCTCAAATGAAATAATCTCTCATGTGTGCTCACCTGGCCTACACTACACATCCACCTCTCAAACATCTTTTCATTTCTGATGATGTAACCAAGGCCATGTAGGTATCATAAGAAGTGGACTGTGATATTTTTAGTTAATACACACTTTTAAAATGAAACTCAACATTATAATAATAATATAATGTTAAATAATAATAATAATAATATCAAATAATACAATTTAATCATTTAAAATAATAATTTAAAAGGACCAAAAAATATTTAACTTGTTAAAAGATTATGTAAGGAAGCATTTCCTCACAAAATGTCTAATAAGACAGGAAACAAGACAGAAAGAACATTAAATTCATGTTGATTTTATGCCGTTTTTAGGCAGCTAAAGAGAGAAATGTAGAGAATATAAGAAGAAAAATGCGATGGGGGGGGTGAGGTTGTGTCAAGGGATTTTAATTGACAGCTGTACAAATCCCCCAGATAGACAGCTTGCTTTTCCTCCAGATTAGGAATTAAGACGAGCTAGAAGAGAAAAAATCATAGGCGGTCCGTTCCTCCGCGTTCATGTCTTCCGTCCTGTTAAATATGTGAACTGTGAGCGTGTTTTGAGCAGATAAACCCGACTCATCATAGCTTGTCAATCCAGCTGGGATTTAGTTTTTTTGAGCGAATATGTTGGATTGAATCTCAAATGTACATGAGCAGATTATCCTACATAGTAATAAACAGAAATAAATATGTACGGACAAATCGCAACTGAAATATTTAGTATATTTATTTTGGCAATGAATTAGGCTATATAAGCACAAGTTGACAAATATGACACTAGCGTTTAATTTCTATGACAAATATCATATTTTGGGGGTGAGTTTGGCAGCAGATGTCCGGTCCCTCTGTGACTGATGGTGAGATAGTGAAAACACTACAGAGGGCCCGCTGGGAATTTGGGCCACATCCGGTCCAGAGGCTTTCCACATGCTCACATGCTTATTTTTCTGGATATGCTGAATGAGTTTTTAATGGATGCCAGGAGCGTTGAAGATTTAGAGTGCTTACAGAACAAAAGAAGAAGCCTCCTTTAAAATAGCCCCAAGATTAAAAAAGACCAAATTCTGTTTATGTTTATAAAAATAACTCCGCTTTGTGCCCTGTGATGCATTTGCCATCTGTCTAGGGTGTTTCCCATCCCCGGCCTGAGATAACTGGGATAGACTCCAATACTTCACATGACCCCAATAAGGATAAGCAGGACAGCAAATAGATTTAGACGTTATATTAATATTCTCTTGAATTCTATGTCACAAACTGCAGAAATAAATAATAATTTATTATAAATGTATAAAAAAAATTAACATATTACTTAGACTACATATTACATAATATTTATTTATTCGCATCCAAAATAAAAGTTTTGTATTTATAAAAACACACATACAAAATAAACATTCAAATATCCTTTAAATTGTTAGTAAATATAAATAAATACATGTAAATATTTCCTAAATATGTATGTGCATAAAAAATATTATGCACAGCACACAGACATATTATGGAAGCACAAACTTTTACTCTGGATGATCATCACGATTGATCAAATAAATGAATTAAAATCTCAGTTTCAGATAAAAATTGCACATTTAAATGTTGTTCTTGTTTTAGGGGTGGGATATGGTAAATACAGTAATAAAATAGCAGTAACACTAGTAAGAATGATTCCCTCTTTCTCTCTCTCTCTCTCTCTCTCTCTCTCTCTCGTGATGTCATTTTAACACTGTTAACACCCCACATGTTCAGCGTGGGAGGGCAATGATACAGCAGCTCATCTCTGTGTTCTCATGCATGTGTGTCTTCTTATCCACAAACACTCAATGAAAATAAAGGTGACCAGGAGAAATCATGCTATCATGAAAAGCATCATAGCAACCGGCTGTCAGATGAATCTCAAAAGTTACAAAATTTGATTTAAAGCAAAGAAGTATTTGAAATCTAAGCACAAAAGTACAGAGAAAACAAATCACCATTTACCATACTTTTCTTTTCTAAATTATAAATTATGACTTAACAATGACAGCATGGAAGAGTCAGACACGATCAGAGGTAAATATTACCTATTTTAGGGGAAAATGCACATAATGACTTAGTGACCTCTGCTGGTGACTGAGAAAAGCAATAAAAACATCCCAAAGTCAAACCAGAAACACGTTACTGTTACACACCATGTCTAACGTTCTTGTGTCAATTCTCATTTTATAAAAAATAAATATAATTATTTGTGAATTTGTTTTGTACCTTCATTATCATCCATGCAGCCCAATGGTAATAGATGCGCCAATTGTCATTTAACCATCTATTTAATATTAAGTGAATTCTATCCACGACAGGAGTTGTGGACATCAAAATATAAATAAGAATGCATCATGTGCATTTCACAAGATGGCAGCATTGCACAAAATAAATATTAAGATCAAATAAACACACACATCTCTCTTTAAATGTGACCAGTTATGAATCCCATGTATGTATGACCTAATATAATGATGGACTATTATATGAATATGATAAATAAAATCTATTATGCAAAGGTTATGTGCACAGAATAAATGAGTGGCAGTGTTGCCCTCTGCTGGCGTGATGCGCTACTGCTATCTACAGCCATTCAGCAGCATCCTGAATATTGGTCTGGATCATCCTGAACATTTGAAATGTAGCAATCACAACCGGTTTGCGCTTAGAGGATTTGTATACAGAAGAGGTTTTTTTTGTTTAATTACTGACTGAATATATTAAATTGTGCTTTTCACTCCAAAAATTGCCCAAACACCTTGTTAATTTACGTAGCAATCATAAAGCTGATATACTATTCCGAATGAATCTCTGACTAACATGGCAGTTGTTGTAACAGTAGATTTTGTCTTAAGAAAATCAAATGACAATGAGTTGGCGTTCTGCATTTCTCATGCCACTCGCAGCAAGCGCGAGATGTTTGTTGCTATATTAGTCATTATCCTTTACGTATGTGCTCTGTTATGTAAGTATATAAGTCACCCACAGCGGGCTATATCGGTCCATTCTGCTCGTGGTGATATATGCAGCATGAGGGTTACACCGGAACACGTGAGGGAGATTTCGGAGCTATTTTTAAAGTGATAGTTCACCCAAAAATCTGTCATCATTTTCTCACCTTCATGTCAATTCTGTATAAATGACTTTGTTATTATGAACGCAGAGGAAAATATTTGGAAAAATGTTAGCAATGTTCAGTTCTGGGACATCATTGATTACCTACCATAGTTCAAAGGTGCACCAGGACTGTTTGTTTTCCTAAATTCTTCAAAATATACAATATTTTTCTCTTACTATGGTAGTGGATGGTGTCCCAAAACTGAAAATGATTTTTTAAGATCTCAAGGCAAATATCATGTTAGTCATGCGTGCGATTTTATTTCTCGGCCGCGTGGTGCTGTTTCAAGGAGTGATGATGCTGTTGTTGCTCTGTTGTCTGTAGTTGAGATCCGTCTGTAATGAACCGATGACAACGCAGCTCATCTCTCAGGCAAACTATCAGATTATCAGGAATCCTACACTGCAAGCAAAGTAAAGTAATTATGAAATTCAACATTATTTTCTGAATGTCCATTCAGATGACTGGTGCCCAAGTTCAAATGATTTCTTTCAAAGTTTTCTTTTCCCCGAATCAATCCCTATAATAGAGTTTCCTGCCATGATAAACCACGTTTATAAATGCATGAAGGCAAATGTGTTAAAAGCTTCACAATTCCTGTCTGCATGAATTTCATTGTATAAAAATGACAGCTTTAATATTCTGACAAACATCTTTTGTATTCCAAAGCAAAAAGAAAGTCATTTTAGATTATAATGACGGGTAAATGTTGAAGGATCCCTGAGAGAGAGAGAGAGAGAGAGAGAGAGAGAGAGAGAGAGAGAGAGAGAGACCTCATGACTCATGTTGGTTTGTCTGACCTCTGGCTAATTTTCCACGCTAAACTGTGAAGAGATGCTAATATGCTAATCTGTATTCCTACCTGAACTCTTTCCAAACTCATGGCTGTTGTGACCTGATGTGCCCTGGACAAATGAGGACACTGACTCTAACTGTAAAACAGGTCCCTTTGATTTAATATCTGTGTAAAATTACCAAAAATGCCTGACCAGAAACATGTACACATTATCTGTATATACAGCAAATAGCTTGGGTGTGGGACTAAGCTTAATGTACCTAAGGGATAGTTCCCCCAAAAATGAAAACGTTGTCATTATTCACTCACCCCCCCGTGTCATTTTAAACCTGTATGACTTTCTTTCATCTGCAAAACACAAAAGAAGATATTCTGGTTACTAAAAACCATTGGCCCCCATTGACTTCTATTGTATGGACATAAAACCAGTGCAAGTCAATCTCCAAATACCATTTTTATTTTTGGGTGAACTATTCCTTTAATAACAGTTTATGTTATTTGACCACCTCAGTCAAAATCAAGGGGTCTAAAGCATTCTGGAAAAGGAAGTGTTGTTTTTCTTCCAAAATAGTAATACATACATAATGTGATTTTAAATATACCAGAAACTAAATGCAGAGACTGAATTGTAAATATAAAGGCTCTCTCAGTTCTTTTCTGAAAGGATTTGCATCGCTGCCTAGCATCACAGTTCTGTGAAACACAAACACAAACACAACCTTCACCTCATGTGACACGCTGCTCTCTTCCAGCCTGACATCTGATGTTTGACAGCTTTCTGCTAACAGCGTTCAACCATCTTTGACTCACACCATAAATTTAGCATTCTGACCCCTTTGCCCGTACACACAGAAACATATGCAGCCTTTTTAGTGTAACAGCAATTTTCCTTTTAATATTTTGTGTCATTTTTTTACAAAACTGGCAAATCTGCTCTGGAAATTGGCTCAGTTAAAGAGATGTTAATAATGTTTTTAATAAAACAATTATTTGGGCACATTTTCTCTAAATCTAGAATAATCCAAATATTGTCCCACAATGCAATGTTCTGCGCTTGGTTTTCATTTCTGGTTCAAAAAGAAAACAGGAAGTAGATCTCATCAACTTTTTGAACGGCGATCTTAGAGCAAAACGAAGTGGTCAGCAGATAGTTTGAGCAGAAGCAGAAGGGTTTAAGATGAGATGAGAAGTGATGGTGTGACGAGTCAAGGTTTCTCTTTGAGAGAATGCGGACAGAAGGTTCTGTCAGTGTCGCTGGTCATCAAGAACTCAACAGAAACATCTGCGTGTCTGCGAGGCTTGGCTTTCAAGAGACCATTCCCCATTTTGAAAGTAAACATTCCAAGAACTGAAGGTTATATGGTCTCATGGGATTTCAGTCCAATACCTCAATCCAATCTACTCCTGGAGACGGAAAGTGTTCAACCATAAAGCTTCTCCTGACGAGAAATTCAGGCACATATGTACCAGGTATATATTTTTGTTTTGTTTATTCCATGACTCAAGAAAATAGCATCCCACAGTTCAGGATCTACATTCTTGGATTTAACATTTCTCATGAAATGCTATCTGGTTAACCGCTGCTAGACAATCCCCAACTGCTATTTGATTATGTGCCACATTGAAATGTTTTTAATGCATTCATTTGTATAAATTGATTGTATTTATCTTGTGCCCCCAATGAATCCCTCATTTGGTGGAGCCACAAAGCTCTTGTTTATGTGTTAATATAGTTATTCTTCATTCCTGGCTCCTAATTACCATTCAGCAACCCGGCGTGCTCTCGCCATCTGGATGCTTGTTCATGTGGAAGAGTAATTTGCATTCAGATTCTGACAATAAAGAATCACCCCCATTTAGGTTTTACGTAAAGATCTGCTTTTTAAAAAATCTAATCCAAAGTCTATACTTTGTCTTCATTTGCCTGCATATTCTTGAAGTTAAAACTGACGACATCAGATAGGAGCTCGGGATCATTACAGAATGTTTCTGTAGTTCATGATATTTCAAATGTGTTCATGTAGCTCAAAAGCGTCTAGTAGCCCAAGAACATGCATATTCCTGTAGCTAAAGAGCGTTCAAGACCATTCCTGTAGCCCAGTAGTGTTCCTGTAGCTCAAGACCGTTCCTGTAGCCCATTAGTGTTCCTGTAGCTCAAGACCGTTCCTGTAGCCCATTAGTGTTCCTGTAGCTCAAGACCGTTCCTGTAGCCCAGTAGTGTTCCTGTAGCTCAAGACCGTTCCTGTAGCCCAGTAGTGTTCCTGTAGCTCAAGACCGTTCCTGTAGCCCATTAGTGTTCCTGTAGCTCAAGACCGTTCCTGTAGCCCAGTAGTGTTCCTGTAGCTCAAGACCGTTCCTGTAGCCCAGTAGTGTTCCTGTAGCTCAAGACCGTTCCTGTAGCCCAGTAGTGTTCCTGTAGCTCAAGACCGTTCCTGTAGCCCAGTAGTGTTCCTGTAGCTCAAGACCGTTCCTGTAGCCCAGTAGTGTTCCTGTAGCTCAAGACCGTTTCTGTAGCCCAGTAGTGTTCCTGTAGCTCAAGACCGTTCCTGTAGCCCAGTAGTGTTCCTGTAGCTCAAGACCGTTCCTGTAGCCCAGTAGTGTTCCTGTAGCTCAAGACCGTTCCTGTAGCCCAGTAGTGTTCCTGTAGCTCAAGACCGTTCCTGTAGCCCAGTAGTGTTCCTGTAGCTCAAGACCGTTCCTGTAGCCCAGTAGTGTTCCTGTAGCCCAGTAGTGTTCCTGTAGCTCAAGACCGTTCCTGTAGCCCAGTAGTGTTCCTGTAGCTCAAGACCGTTCCTGTAGCCCAGTAGTGTTCCTGTAGCTCAAGACCGTTCCTGTAGCCCAGTAGTGTTCCTGTAGCTCAAGACCATTCCTGTAGCCCAGTAGTGTTCCTGTAGCTCAAGACCATTCCTGTAGCCCAGTAGTGTTCCTGTAGCCCAAGACCATTCCTGTAGCCCAGTAGTGTTCCTGTAGCCCATTAGTGTTCCTGTAGCCCATTAGTGTTCCTGTAGCTCAAGACCGTTCCTGTACCCCAGTAGTGTTCCTGTAGCATTCCTGTAGCTTAAAAGTGAGTATTCTTGTAGCTCAAGAGTACATCTATAGCTGATGAGTGTTCCTGCAGATCAATTAGATTTGTTGTTGGTTTGATTACCAAACAATACACATAAAAAAGAATCCTTGAATGCATTGTAAGCTGCTTTGGTGAAAAGCATCTGCCAAAATACTTAACCAAGATATCCAAAAATAATACATTTAAGTACAATGCATTTCCTCTTTATTGAGATCAAACATAACATGACTCTCACGTTTTAAAGTCACCCTGATGCTCCAATTCATACCTTCGGAGTCTCGTGTAAGCATCTCCTTTTGAAACCCACGCTGGCCCATGTGAGGTCATTTTTGTTGTCTCCCACTGTCTAAATTCCTTCATGTGGCCTTCCCACCAGGCTAAGGTTACATCAGTAATTATCATGGCTCATCTCTTTAGTCTACCTTTAACAGCCCTGCTCACTTTACTCCCAGCGACTCACAAATGCACATTTGACCTCTGCCGGGGAGAGTTTGCTACTAATTGGTACAGTAAATGAACTGCATTGTGCTCGAAAGCTCCTGTGAACTCTTCCTGAAGGGTTCAACTAAACACCTGCTCAATATGTGCTTCTGGAAGCGCTTCACATATGTGACAGGTGCCACCTGTGTAACCTGCTAAACGGGATCCTACAGTAATTGTGTCCTAATCAGAATTACGACAGGAATGACTTCACGATTTGTGTCCATTTTTCTTCTAAAAAACTTAAAAGTCAAGTCAGCTTTATCGTTTGACCAGTATTGGTAAGGAATCAAATGTCTCAAGGAGTTTAAGTAACAGGCAGACTTCTGTTAGTGTCTGCTTGCCATTACTGGACCAACCTACTGCACAACTCCCATAAATGACTTAAATGTAGACTATATTAAATTACAAGGTGCATATCACATCTTCACCCAAAGTGCAATTGCTCTGATATTATATACCGGATATCATGTGGAAACAGGATACTGACTTCACATCCCTTCACTCGGCCTAGCTGGTATTAAGAGCTGTATGAACGTAAAAGTTATTCTCATGAAAATGACATAGAATGATTGTGTATCATTTTTTATACACATTGCACTCGTTGAATTGTCAAACTGACACAAGGTATAGAACAGGGCTGTTAGACGTTTCCATCATAATACGGCAACGTTCATAAACAGAATCTACTGCAACTGGATATTTATGCAATTATCTTATTCATGCTTTTATCCGCAACACCTCGCATCTTATTACGTTAGCAAATCAAATACACAAAGTAAAAGTGTGTGCAGGCTTTTAACAGTGGCTGGAAAGTGTGGCTGTAGATAAAAACCCATCCCACTTAACTCATCCAGGAGCAGCAGTCAGAAAGGCCACAAACTATTGAAACACAGTGGTTACGAAATAAACCTGACGGTGGACCGGTGGACTCATCGGAAACCCTGAAACCTTCTCAAACTAACATCAGAACACAGAGTTGTGATACATGCAGCCTGTACCTTGGTGTAATAACTTGAACATGGGCCATAGAAAATGCTATTGCATAATGAAAGTGCATGCCATCATGCTTATTAATCTCGATATTTGTTAGAAAATGCATTGTATTTATGACATACATAACTATAATTCTCTCTTTTCCATAAGAACTTTTATCCATTTTTGCAAAAGCTGTAACTTATCTCAAAATCTGTGACCGGAGCCACATGTACAAACACGAGTTTTAATGTTTAATGTCAGTTAATTCAAAGTTTTCTCTCGCGACCTGACCGCATGTTGGTCCACGTACTGGCCGAGATCATCTCCGATAATGGCGCGCGGTGAACGAGACAGCGGTAAAGTTTCACCGCTTGAATCACAGCCAGCCCATTGGATCAGTCAATCAATCAACCGACCAATCCAGCGGGTTAGATTAGGTGGGGGGGGGAGCGCAGCCCATTCACAAAGGTTTTGGTTTCACAAAGATCAGCTCACTGATTTCAACTGGAACAATACAGCGATGGAAGAGCTCTTAATAATTCAACAGACTGGCGGTGTTATGCAACGGACCGTACGAGTGGGCTGCCAGAGGAGGGGGTGGCCGGGCGAGGGCGAGAGAGAGAGAGAGAGAGAGGATGACCCAGGGGACGGTCTGGGAATGTGTGGGAAGAAGGTCTGTAACAGGTATAGAATATAAGTGTAAAAGTTTTACTGCCTGTATTTACCTTGATTTTCTTCTACACTGCAAAACATGATTCCCACATAAAAATACTGTACTACACCATGTATTTACAGTAATAACCTGTAGTATACTGTTGTATATTGTGGCGATCATATAGTAGAATTGTATAGTAGAATTATTAAGGTATACTACAAGGATGGTTCTAGGGTGAGTGGATATCTGGGAGTTAGCCCAAATGTGTTTTTGAATACACATTTCACGTGGAAAAAAATACTATACTATACTATATAGTATTCTGTAGAATTAGCTACAGTATAGTAAATTGAACCATAGTAAACACTGTAGTATACTTTAAAGTAGCAATCCGTAAGTTTTTTGGATTAAAAATGAACTAAAACCAATTATTGAGCAAGTACATGAAAGAACAGTGTTTAAAACAATGTCATTACCCTTGCTGGAATCACCACGGACAGCTTGTAATAGCGCTTTTTAATTTTCTTGTCGGGTCGTGTTTCTCCGGAAATACTTATGTGGTGTCTTTGGTTATAGATGCGCTACTGATGTACAGTTAAGATTCTCACCGGTTCACTGTCACAGGCCACACGTGACATGTAACTCAAAACATCCGACTCATCCACGCAGTTGAGCAGTGCCGAATTACAACTCAACCTCAAGAAAATCACCAATGCACAACACCTGCAGTAGCAAGTTACAAACTGAGATGGCAACAAAGAGGCCATTCTTACGGACAGCCACTTTTTTAATGTTAGGTTTAAATGCTATATCTACGAGTATCTAGGACTTTTACTACAGTTTACTATAGTAAATACTGAAGCATATAAATTTTTTCCAATTGAGGCTTAGTTAGTTTTTTAGTAAAAATGTCTGAATGTCTTTAAAACAAGATAAAATTGCTTTAAGAAACAAAATAAGATTTCACAAAATACATTATATTGTCCTTATATGTGAAATGAGTCAGTAGTGGCACAAAACACAACTGCAATCTGTCCAGACTTAACATTATAATCAACCAATGGAGCAGGACTATCTTTTTGTCTTACCAATGGCACTTTACTATTAAAACCCGCACGTTTAATGCGTTGATGTCATTTCTACTGAAACAGGAAGCTAGGGTGGGACATATTGAGTGGCCCCCCCCACTTTCAAAAGAGCCAATGTTGTTTTGTTCATATAGTATGATGTCACACAGTATGCAGTATGATGTCATAAATCTGCAATCAGTGGTGTATGAAACTGTGAGCTTGAATGCTTTTATCTGGAAATTGTTATAGATAGTCATGCTCAAAGCAAAAGACTTTCATTTTGGCGTAGCCCACTGGCAAGTAGTTTTCCCCCTCGTTTTACGCATACATTTGTTTACATTTTATTATATATATATTTTCGTAGTCCTATTGATTTTTGAAGTAGGAACTGACGGAGGAAATGAATCCGTAAACTCGCGCTCCTGCTGAAATGCCTCCCAATGTGAGAACATATGCTGGCATAAAACCCACAGTATTTATAGTGCAGTCTACAATTACTCCCAGAATGCCTTTGGTCCAGAGCATGACGGCCTTTATCTGCACAGAATCATGTGTCAATGTGTTTGTGTGTGCTCGTGCTTCTGTCTGTGTGCTGTTGTGTGTGATCTTGTGTATCTCTTCATGATTCTTTGGGTTGTTGTGTATTTCTGCTTGTGTGTGAGGTTGTGTGTCTCTGTGAGTGTATGTACTTGTTCTCTCCCTGTAGGCGTACAGACCCCAGTTTCAGCGTTGTGTGCTTGAATCACTGGCTCTTCACTGCCTACCTCGCTCCTTTTTTCCTCTCATTCCCATTCTCTCTCTCTCTCTCTCTCTCTCTCTCTCTCAGCATCTCTTTATGTCTGTATATGTTTCCCTGCATCTCCTCCCACGCCACAGCCTCGCATGCACCGAGCACAAGGCTCGGCCAAACCGTCCTGCTGAAACTCGAGCGCACTGTAAACACACTCTTCTGAATGCAGCGCTTAATAAAGACGCTCAAAATAAACCGTTATTATTGCGTGCAAGCCATTTCCATACTCTACTTTTGAATGAAGATCACGGTTGGACCGCGGGCACGTGTTTACACGTTCTGTTCCTGTCACTCAGACACCCAGCTGTTGTCACCCAGCGAGATGCGTCTTTGACAGGTACGTACAGATGCCAGTGGGCCGGGACAACAGGTTTACATGTGAAAAGGGTGGTCAGAGAGTATTCTGAATAGACATTTGAGAGTTTGGGAATGTTTTCCAGGCCACTGCTACACTCCCTTGAGCCTTCAAATATCCAAAGGCAATCCATACTTCAGAGAACATTTCTCTGTATTTCAATGTGACATCTGCATTGCTTACAAGTCTATAAATCCATATTTACCAGAATAAATAAATATATATATATATTCTCTGCTTTTTATAACTACGAAAAACATATTAGGAACATTTATATAACTAGTCAATGGAATGTTATAGTAGTTTTCTCTTACGTTCTTAAAGCGAAGCAAGACGTCTTAAAAACTGGACACTTTGAATGTTTTAGACCTTTCAAAAATGTAACGTGAAAGGAAATGTTAGGGGAATGTTCTTACAACATAAACTTATTAGCTGGGTAGAGGCTTCTTTTCATCCATTTTGAATGATTGTTCATTCATTTCTTTCCAACGTCACCTGGATGTGTAGGATGCCTTGTGGTAATAACACAACACAACACAACAGGAAAAATAATTCGAGATTTTTTATTTGTCAACATGAATGCCTTGCGCGTCTCATTTTCCTCGAGTCAAAATTAATTTAGAAAAACATTCTTTAAAAACGGTAAAAAATCGACTTAAAATGGTCATACTGTCTTATAACGCAACACACCTCATTAGGTCAACACATATTAAAGTATGCAAACATAACCCGAAATGTAAGTACATGAGATTGTGGCGATCACAACGAAAGGGCAAAGAAAAGAAAAAAGCTTTTCCCAGCGTCTGCATGTCCCACGCCGGAGCGACGTGAGAGCCAGAAGCTCTCTGCATGCATAATATCAAAGTGCTTGAGTTTCATATATGGCGTAACACTCGTCTGACAGACCATGTCCTATTGAAACAAAAACGAACGAAAGCTTAATACAGAGATTCGTCTGAATTCGTTCATTTACACCAAGCGCTCCATCTTCAATGATGCTAACAATGCTAGATGCTAACAATGCTAGAAATCTAGATGGAGGATGCTTTCTAAGAACACATACACATCTGATCTGATCTTCTGGTGGCAGTATGTTATAGATATATATTTCTTCTGTATTCATATTTTCATAACCTGCATAAACAACATGAAAAACATAAAACTATATTTGGTCCTGCGGTTTTGTTTCGTATTTCATTGTTATCGACATCTATATTTACAATAAACATCTTACAGATACCTGTTATGGACATCTATATAAATGTATTTATCGTTGTAAAAATATATGTGTCAATTCAGGTGTTTCACTCTTAGGCAAAGCACCACAGTCGGCGTGCACGTTCAAATCCTAAATGTCTCGAAGAAGGAATTAAAGGGTTACGAGAAAACGACGCCAAATAAGATCATGTCCTGTTATTCGTTTCTGCTCATTCCTATACAGAACTTATAAATACATGAAGTCTCCTTAAAGTGCTTTAGGTTTTGAGACAACATTTACACTCAGTTTAAAGGTTTTGTTTTGATGCTTTTAAAAGAAATGTCGGTTTCAATCGGTCACAATCCCTGATGTTGCCCTGTGCGTATTATAGCGTTGTCAAATATTGTGCTCGCATAGTATCTCTCGGAAATGGCTAGTGTTGTCGTCATCCATCTTTAACCAACCGATCAATTTGACTCCTCCGAAAAACGCGTGTTTTCGTAATATTGTTCCCGTACTACGATTATAATTTCTTCATGGAAAATGTTATGTTTAATTGGCATTTTACAAACACTATATTATATTTCAAATCCGTAAATGCTAAACGTAACTGCATGACCAATCTGAGGTAGATCCAAACAAACCAATGAGCGCAGCACAGCCAGTGCCGAATAAACCACAATGATGTTCAGAAAACAATCCTCAGACAAGAAATGATTCACACTTCTGTGTAAAGCAACATCTGATGCAGAGATGCAGACAATTTGATTCTGTTATATACACACAAGGATCATGTCCTGAAACTGAAACCCTCGCAAAGCACATTTAGATATTTGCAGTTGTAACTATTGCACGTGGACACTCTCTTTGTCAGTTAGAGGGCAGAAGGCACTATTCTTGAAATAGATTATGATGAAGTTTACACACACAAACACACACACACATATATATATATATATATATATATATATATATATATATATTGAATAAATAGAATTCGAAAGAGAGAAACAATTGATGAGTAAATCAGTATTAAATATGTACATTTTTAAAAGCGTACACTTTAAAATCAATACTTTAATACTGCCTGGAAAATGTTTTAATGGAAGGTTTTTAAATATGTCAAGAAAGTTGTGCTTTTAATGGGCAGTGTTTGAAATCATTTGCCATGTTATATGTTATAGATACGTAGTACCATATAGAATAGACCTCGAGATTTCATAAAACATGCCATAATCTGCATAACCAATGAACTGAGATTGAACATTCAATTTGTTAATGGTTTACAATAGCTTATGAAAGACGCAAACAAACAATAAATGAACGAACAGATTCGGAATCTTTTGGGATACAGTCTTTTCATGCCGCCAACATATAGTGTAGTTCATTTCTACTGGTGAGATTCTGTCTTCATTACCCCTGACAATTATACAGTATTTGGTATCCACAGGCAGATATTAGACTATGCAGACCTTGTTTTGGTGTTTCTGTAGCTCAACTTACAAAACGTGAAACTAGCAGTGGCAAAACAATTGACTCGATTCTCAGGGAACACACATACTGATAAAACGTAGATTATACTTTGAATTCAACGTGAGCCGCTTTGGATAAAAGCATCTGGCAAATGCATAAATGTAGGTGTCTTAAGCAAAAAATGATGTGCAATAAAATACCACGTTATTAGATGCCCAGTTAAAGCATTCTGATACTAATATATTACATTATGTACAGTTTAGGCGTCCTTTAATACCCCCAGAAAGAAGTCGGAGATCTAAACATCCGTAAGACGCTTCCCCATGTTGACGCAGTTCTGATTGGAGACCGTGCAGTTCCCCGTTCGCAGGTTGGCCTCTCTGAAATTATCAATGCTGTTATTGAGATCTTCATCTATTTCCATGTATTCCGACTTGCTGACGGCAGACGAGCTGCGTCGACTGGAGTTGGAGTCGGATGCGATGTTGGGATTGCTCACAGTGAGGAGCTGAGCCTGTTCTTCGCCTTCGGTTTCTCTGTGGTAGAAATAGTTAAAGTTGGACACGATCACAGGCACGGGAAGCGCGATGGTTAGCACTCCTGCGATGGCGCACAGAGAGCCCACTATCTTGCCCCCTATTGTGACAGGGTACATGTCCCCGTACCCTACGGTGGTCATCGAAACCACCGCCCACCAGAAAGCGTCCGGGATACTCGTGAAGAAGGAATCCTTCTCTTCGGCCTCAGCGAAGTACACCGCGCTGGAAAACAAGATGACGCCGATGAACAGAAAGAAGATCAAGAGGCCCAGCTCTCGCATGCTGGCCTTCAGCGTCTGCCCCAAGATCTGAAGCCCCTTTGAGTGTCTGGAGAGCTTGAATATCCGAAACACCCTGACCAGACGGATAACCCTGAGAATGGCCAAAGACGTTGCCTGATCTCCACTGCCCTTGACCTCCCTTCCACCCTCGGGGTCTTCTGCCATCTCCGTTCCGAGCGTTATGAAATACGGAATAATGGACACCACGTCAATTGTGTTCATCATGTTCTTGAAGAAGGCTGGTTTACTTGGGCAAGCGAAAAAGCGAACAATCAACTCGAAAGAAAACCAGATGATGCATAGCGTCTCTACGATAAAGAACGGGTCAGTGAAAAAGTTGGGTTTGTAATAAATCGTGCTGTTGCCCACCATTTGGAGCCGCCCGTGCGGATCTTCTTTCAGCTCTGGTAATGTTTCCAAACAAAATATGACGATGGAAATGAGAATGACCATGACGGACACTATTGCAATCCCTCTGGCAGGCCCTGAACTCTCGGGATGCTCGAACAGCAGCCAAATCTGCCTCTGAAATTCATTCTCTGGCAGAGGGCGCTCCTCCTCTCGAATGAAGCCCTCGTCCTCTCTGAATTTTTCCATGGCCTCTTCTCCAAGCTCGTAAAATTTGATCTCCTCCGAGAACATGTCCAAGGGAACGTTGACGGGTCTTCTCAACCTCCCCCCGGACTGATAGTAGTAAAGGATGGCGTCGAAACTGGGACGGTTTCGGTCAAAGAAGTACTCGTTTCGTAAAGGGTCAAAGTAACGCATCCTTTTCTTGGGGTTGCCCAGCAGAGTGTCCGGGAACTGGGCCAGAGTCTTGAGTTGCGTCTCGAAGCGCAGCCCTGAGATGTTAATGACCACCCGCTCGCAGCACTCGGGGGAGTACTGCGAGTCCTGCGGATGCCCCTGCATCGTGGAGGAGGTCTCGTCCATGTTCTCTCCAACCACCACCACAGTCATCCTGGAGCTCAAACTCGCAGTACCGGATGGCAGTGGATGTTCAGGCCGGTTTCGCGCGCATCCAACACCCGATGCTGTTCAACGACCCGACGCCGCGTCCGGCATCACTTTCCACCAAACGTCGACCATCTCCATCTCCAGTGGAGCAGTGCGCCTCCTCTGTGTGCTCACCTAGTCAGCCAGAAAATAAAGTCATGAGATACGTGACATTTCCTACTTAATCGAAATATATCAAAGGAATGCAGTAAGATATTCATACTCATTTTCACAGTACACCTTGTATATTTTAAGCAACTTATATAGAGATTTTGAATGCAGAATGGAAACGGCGTATTTTAAAACACAAGTTTCCACAGGACTGAGATAAAATGTCCTAGAGAAAATATTAGCTTTCTTATTCACACAGCTCCTTCAGAAAATGAGAAACGGTACGCAAGTAACATATTCCAAGAGGAATCTGACTGCACAATATCCTTGATGACTCAAAACATGAATTCAATGAATTCAGACAGGGTTGGTTCAACAAATAGTGTAATTTCAAGTGTAACCCTACAGATAGCGGTCCCTTACATACTGTATCCCCCAAGAGTCATAAATTCATTTATATTCACTTCAGTGGACATATGCTTCTATTAGAATCTCTGTGCTTGCGCAAATGGCTATTCAACTGTATTTGAAAGCAGATGCCCTTGGATATTCTGTACATGTCATACGAGATGTAATATCAATATGCATTGCATTGATAACAAGCATATTTTTGAGGAATACATACATAACATTGATATCTTTGACGTTTTGTAACATCAAAGCCTGTGATACGAGATCTAAGAGATGTGCGGTGGGTAAATGCACTGCACCATTTGCCCATACGAACGTTACGCATGTATAACGCAGGGAATGACAGCAAACGATGCGGATGTTTTAAGATGTCTTTGTACTTACGTGGGCAATGGAAAGATGTGCGCAAAACCTCCCGTTATTCAAGACATCACAGTACAGCCCGATGCATGCACGCTAGTAAAATCCATAGAGCAAAAATACAACAGATCCACGATATTCACCTCCTGCCGTCCGAAACTCTCGGTAAGTTGCCCAGAGCCGAGCAGCAGCAACGGTACAGACACACAAACACGGCGGGCGAGAGAGAAAGGGCGAGAGAGAGAGAGAGAGAGAGAGAGAGAGAGAGAGAGAGAGAGAGAGAGAGAGAGAGAGCGAGGCAATGCGCAATGCAGACAGGCTCCAGTATGTTGCCAAATGTCCTTTAGCACACATGTGATGGGGAAACACTACAGCTGAACGGCGCATAAATAACAATGACAAATTCCTATTAAACGTTAATCGTTTTGCATGTTACGCCCTCAAACACATTAAATACGCAAACGTTTAA
The DNA here is from genome assembly GCA_026939265.1 of Oreonectes daqikongensis. Classification (NCBI taxonomy): domain Eukaryota; kingdom Metazoa; phylum Chordata; class Actinopteri; order Cypriniformes; family Nemacheilidae; genus Oreonectes; species Oreonectes daqikongensis. The sequence goes on along the minus strand of JAOTQM010000100.1, from coordinate 679,853 downwards.
GCATGCATTCTACATCACCAGGATATTTTTATCACTCATAATGCAGATTTTAATGACCTTAATACTAGTAAGGAAAATAGTTGATATTTCTTTTCTACATCAGATGTTTATGCATTGGGCAGATGATGTGCATTCAATGTCCCTGGAATCAAACCTGTGACCTTGATGTTGCTAGCGCTGTGCTACCAGTTAAACGACAGAAACGCAGATCAATGCTACAGATACCTTGTCTGTTTGTACATTTTCGTCTATTCCACGTTTTAACAAAAACAGGAAGCACATATTCAAATCTAAATAATTCTCATGTCTTTCATAACATGGCTGAAGAGTATTTCAAGAAAAAGATTTTTTTACATACCACCTGATATGTTTAAAATCTATAGGAAATTATACTAAAGATGTGAAGCTTTTTTTTGTTTAAGTCTGTGATCTTGCTGGCTGGTAATAAGCAGACATACAGTAGAAATGAGATTTTAGCTCATGAATATCATGCAGCATTGAACAGAACGACCGGTCGTTGCTGTAACTGCTCTGTTTTATACCACTGTAAGAGTGAGAGCATTTCTCCATGGCAACCAAGAGTTCCTGTAAGAGCTCAGAGAAGAGATGCTCATACAGATCTATTGCTGTTTGAATGGGTCAATGCCATGCAAATGCTTGCATACAGGGAAATACCCAAATCAAATGTGAGACAGATGGATACATTGATAGGTAAATAATAAGAAGTTTAAAATATGTGTTCATCTGATGATTGTGTATTATTACATTGTATAGGCCTAGTTGTAATCTGACATTTCTAAAAACCATTATAGATAAGCATCATATCCAGTAGTGGCATCATGGCTTTACAAACATGTACAATACTGTAACAAAAAAATCTAGTCTATTGAATATTCCACTATAATATATACTGATTTCAGAGCAGTGTTATATATTAACAGACAAAACGTTCAAATATGTGGGGTTCAAGGTTCACTTTATTGTACTCGTCACTTATTCCCATATACATAGGAGGCTATATATTGTTTTACAACATTGTTTTAACAAAATCTTGAATTTATAACTGACTACTCACAGATTCCTTTGGTAACTTTGTTAAAACATACATTTCAGAAGAATTATTTTGAAGATCATAACAAACATCAGAAAATACTGTAAAAAAATGACACGCCATATAAAAATGTAATTCCTTGTACAAATGCTTCATAATTTCTAGATATGTTGCAAAGCAGAAAAAACGAAATAAAAAGGTCCCTGATTGCACACATAGCATCTTGCAGACGTCTATCTGTAGACATCAAATAGACATCATATATAGATATCATATAAACATCTAGAAAATGTCTGTAAGAAGTTTATGATTTGGAATGGATGTAAAACTGCCCTTTCTAAGACATTTAGATGTTTTTACACAGATAAAACAGATCTTTAACAGACATCTGCAGCTGCAATCTGTAATTTTTGCCTCTCTATGGCCATCTTTGTTTGAAAAATAGAATTGCAGGTTACTTTGCATGCAGTGAGAAATAACTGAAATAATACAGTTATAAATAATTATTATATAACGGGTTTGGTACATTTTTACACGGATTGTATGTACTTGAAAAAGGTTCTATTCATTTTGGGATGAATTATGAACTTGGATATTGTAACCTTGAAAAGAGAACAAGGAGCAATTTCCTCTAAAGATGATTTGGATCAATAATAATAATAATAATAATAATAATGTAAAAACCAGCATCAACATCTAGAATCTCTCTAGATTGCTCTCCAGTACATCTCATGTGCTAAAGCTGCTGATGTGGACCCTCTGCTTTTTGCCTAGCAACAGCCGTCGGTTTCTGAGAGCCTCTGTTTCATTTAGAGGGTCCTCAGCAGAGCTCATTTCTCTTCGAACGGGTGATCGCCTCGACATCGACGCAGTTGAGGAACCGGAAACGCCCGTCCCGAGTCCAGGATTCCCGGACGTCGTAATGAGACCAGCGAGCACCGCCGAGGTTCCTTACGGGCGCTTGAGCGGAACAACAGCTGAGGAAAGGTGCAGTCTTACAGTATGAATGTAGCACCCCTCCTCCTCGCTCATTCATGAATGCACCGGCCCGTTATATAACCCTCGCGCTCTATTTATAAGGGCCATCGCATGAAGAAGGGCATGAGGCTCGCGCGGTGCCCTTCAAGACAAACGCTGATGCCCCAGGGGCTGTTGGGTCGGACCGTTGGCTGCTATTATTAGCTGTGTGTCACACCACAGCCAATTGAAATGGAGTAGAACTGACAGGTGTGTGTGTGTGTGTGTGTGTGTGTGTGTGTGTGTGTGTGTGTGTGTGTGTGTGTGTGTGTGTGTGTGTGTGTGTGTGTGTGTGTGTGTGTGTGTGTGTGTGTGTGTGTATCATGAAGAAACATTTGCGAGATTTACTGCACTGCACCATTCTGCATTAAACACACACACACTACAACAGTTATCTCAGTTACAAGAGCGTATTCAGACCATTGACTGAGCGCTATTTTAGTTTTCACAAGTTGATTTTTTTTTTAGTAATACTAACAAATAATCTGGTTAGTGTGTTCTGCCTTTCATCGGTTCATTATTAAATGTTGATCTATGCATTGAATTATTTGTTAAGCGGTGTCATTAATTATTTTATCATCATATTTTCATATTCTACTAAAAAGCTATTTATAAGTTAGTTCCACCAAAAATGTGAAATGCTGTTGACTAAAACATTCCCAATTCACATACTATCCGCCCTAAATAGTACTCAAAATTAGAGGTAGTGTGTCTTAAATTGTAGCATGAAGACTGATATTACCCACAGTTCTTTGCGTGTGATTGTGGAATTCGTAACATTTTACGAGGTGGCAAATTGGTACAATGTGAAGCGCACAAAAACGTACGATTCATTTTAAATGGCAATACTGAAGCCCCTCCCCTAACGTAACTGTAATGGCAAATCAAACTAAAATGTACAAAGAAAATCGTACGACTTCATATGAATTATCCACGTGGCAAAATAGTAACAAATTAGCATAAATGTGTGTTGATGTGCATCAAGGCGACATCGGTCCCTCATTCGCTACACATGAAACAAGTGTACTTCCCCACGTGTCACGTTAAAGTGATGTCTTGTTGTGGCGAAGGGTTTTGGCATCTGTTTGTTTCCTATTCTAGTTATTTTGGTTATCTGCACTCTGCGGGAACTGTCGAGTTGGCAGGTTTCATCGAGTTCTGGATCCAAGAATTAGGCCTCCTTCCCCGTCCCCTGCGGACCAGCCCGCTACCAAAAGCTTTTCAAATCTGTTGACAATGAAATCATGACTCCGCCCAGTTTGGAAAGAAAAAGACCGAAAATATCATGGATTCATTTGTTTTGCATATTTAGAAGAGCATTTACCTGTCTGCAAAGGTTTGAGATTTCAACAATCTACAATTACAATTTTTCACTGATAATGTTGTAAGCATAGCATCATTTTTCACATCAGACATCATTTGTATTTAAAAGGATTTATTGCATACATTCTGAATGCACGTTTATGCTTCATATATACACACACACACACACACATGTAGATACAATCTGAATTATACAATATACTCTCTAATACAAGACCTTTTGCAAAATTACAGTACATCATACATTACACTGAACTTCACCCAGTTGAGCGAGAACATTAGGACATTTTTAGCACTCTCCTGATTCAAACTCATGTAAATCATGACTGATGATTCTTACAGTAGCAGGAAAAATACGACAATATTTAGTACAGGAACTACTCGTACAGACCACACTGGACATACAGTATTAGACATGTTTGTACAGTGCTAACAATACAGAGTGCTAAAGCTCTTCAGATGAGCGCTATAGCTGAACTACACACACACATACACACATACACACATACATGAAGTATGGGGCGTGATGATGTCAGAGTGATCTCACGGAGAAAACGTTTCACGAGGTGGAGATTTTTTTATCAGTTCGTATGATGCGAATCATACAAAAAATCTACAAGAATAAAGCACACATAAACATAACGGTTACAGGTGTTACAGGTACGAAAATGTACAAATGACATCATACTGATTCATCTGAATTTAATTATTGCTAAATTGAATAATAATCCGATTCTGTTAAACGGGTTCCCTGATAGCACACATACATCTGACAGGCGTCTATTTGATGTCTGCTTTTACATCTGCAATACGTCTCGGAGACGTTTATCACATGTTTTTCAGCTCTTTAGCAGAGATCTTACAGACGTACCTGTGCTATCTGGGTTCACACTTGCATTTTGGGTGCTTTACCCTTTACGTTAACATTAGTTAATGAATTGACAACGAACAATCATTTTATTTCTACACGAGTACTGTACGCGAACACATTCTTCAAATTAAAGGTGCGTATGTTAGCATGAGTTAATACATCATGACTAAACTCATTTGGTAAGATGAAGAAATTGCTTGCTAGTATTGCATTAATGTTAGCATCGACTCATTCGGGACCATGTCTCTGATTTATGATGCATGGATTATTTACGACGGGTTATTGTAGGGTACATGCCAAACCGCAGACGTCTTTGAACTGCCAGTGCTGAACAATTGATATCCGCCGAGTTCAAATGCATTACATTCATAATCAAATCAATGATATACAGCTGTGAATATAAGGCACTATCAAATAAACATATGTACACAACCATCTTTGTCATCATGTGCAAAGCAACAGTGATATTTCGCTTTTGTATTCATGTGATTTATCACGCGGTATTGCTATCGACAACCAATCGCAGACAGGTGTGCAACGATTCGCCCGCAGCGGTTTTCACAGACACATGATCAACGTATGTGCATGAGAATCACTTTCCCTGCTTTGACACACACAGAGATTCAACGCTCGCTTTGCATAATTCTCTTAACAGGCATTGGTGTAAATACACGTGTGCGAGTGTACGTGCGTCACATGATGGGATGTGTATGATAACACTCAGGGAATGATGTGAATGCTAGGAGGCTTGTATCTGCAGTCTGTGTAAATATCTGATGACTGTCTGTGTCAGGGCCATCCTAACCCACAAGACAGGACAGACCCGGGGCAGTTAGAACACATCTTTCATAACTCACAACCCAGACACGGTTTGTAAAGGAAACATTTCTACATGACAACCATAGTAGCATTGCTTTAGTTAGAAATGTGAAAACCACATACTGGAATCTTTTATTTTCAACTCATTTATATTAGAATTCATATTCCATATCCATGTCAACCAAAATGTTGGAGATTTTTAGTAGATCTGTCGGATTCATTTACATAATCTTGCCGTAATCTGGTCTCGATTGGCATAGCACCAACGTAAGGTTGTCCACGCTACACATTTGAACAGCATCTCTAAATATTCATTTTCCATGGACCATCATGAAACATCCTGAGCTGCGTATACTCTTAAAAATAAAGGTGCTTCAAAAGGTTCTTTGATGCCATAGAAGAACCTTTTGGTTCTATAAAGAATCGTTAACATCTGAAGAACCTTTCTGTTTCACAACAAGTTCTTTGTGATGAAAAAAGGTTCTTCAGACTATAAAAAAGTAAGAAAGAGATGGCTGAATGGTTCTTCTATGGCATTGCTGTGAAGAACCATTTAAGCACCTTTATTTTTAAGAGTGTAATTTCAGACACATTGGGAAAAGGTTCAGGAGATTCCAGTGAGGAAGAGACTTCAAGATGTCCCATTGGTGCATTGCGAGCAAGCGTTTTAGTTCATTTCTACGAAAAGCCTAGCATCACGCTCTCATGTCAAGTGGATTGTGGGATTGATGGTGATGAAAATAAACAGATTTCTGAAGGAGCACCTCTTCCAACATTTTAAATTGCAGGGACTTACGGAAATGCTTCCGGGTAAGTATGCAAATAAACGGATTTAAAATGAACCCGTTTAGAAGAACCAAAGTGTCTGAATGAACGTGTTTTGCGCACACCAATGACTTAGAATTCACATTACTGTTCTATTCCATAAATAAATCATTTTGATGCATTAAAGGAATAGCTCACTCAAATATGAAAGTATCTTATGCCATCCTGGAAAAACCTATTTCTGTATTCTTAATCCAAAATTCTGCAACTTTATTGAAATGAAATAGAATAATATTGAACCGTTTTGAATATTATTATTATTATTAAACATCAATATTTGTTTAATAATAAATGTTTTTAAATATTTATTAATTTGAGAATCAAGATGGCAAAAACATCCAGCATTCAAATGACCCCAGTGTGTTAATAAATATGCATTTAGCGATTTGTTACATATTCATTAAAACATACAGGGGAAGTAAATGATGAGAGAATTTCATATTTACGTGAGCTGTAGTTTGTGGAAAATACCATGTGAATGTTATGTAATGTCACGTTCAGGGACTTAAGCGCAGTACGTGCTTTGAACTTGTACTTAAGCGTCTAATTTAAATAGGAACATTTCTTATATACCTTTTAGCTAAAGCATTTTACCACCATAAAAATGACAGTTGACATGAAAATAACATTCACATGCGTCACAACATCCCTCATTTTCCCTACACGTGTTTTACTAAAATGAATATTGAACAATATATTAACAGGTTTCAGCTTCACAACCCTATTCAAATGATGGAAAACACAAAACTTTCAATATGAGTTGTGAAGGAATCAAAATTATACCACGTTTCCATTTAACAGCGTGACGAATCGTGACGTCAGCACATGCTGTTTTCAGAAATAAGGCTTCCGATCAGCGAGGTAAACGCACAGTAAAACAGGCATTCAGCACAATGAGGTAGATGCTTACGATGACAGGCGACAAGCGTTCTGAAACTGTATCAATAAACACAACGGAGTAAACAAAGAAACACACAAACCTTTGTTTGTACTGCATAAACAATCTGAGGAACAAAGGTGCCGCGATCATGAAAGAATTGAACATTTCTGCGATTTGTTTCACTGTAGCTAAAATAAACCAAGTGAAAAGGAGACACATGAAAATCATTTAGCAAAAATTTCAAAAGCTAGAAAAATAACCTTTCAGTAGTTCAATTTCAACTTATATAAAACCTATATGATACTTTAAAAAAATAGATATTTAACAATGTTTACCTCAACAGTCAAGTAGTTTTGTCTTTGTTGATATTGGTTCCCATTTTAGATGATTTCATGAGTTTGTTGGCAAGACAAATTAAAAAAAGTTATAATAATCAAAATGTATATCATGCCAGACTCCACGCATGACATATGTTTTGGTATCGCATATGATATGTAACGTTTAAACGGGACACACACAAACATACACACATTCGCCATTTTTGGGGCAAATAAACACAGGGAAGCATTAAACACATTCCTTGTGCATGTAATCCATGATTTCAAGTAAATAATTCTACCTCGACATACTTAAAATCTTCTTTACGTTTCCTGTAATTCCACGCTGTCCAGGAGACAAAATCATCCCTTTGTCAAACTCATTGTAGGCTTTGAACATCTCCGACAGATAAAGCGAATGCTCCTTAAAATATCGTTTTGGATGCAGACGAAGGTTCAGGATTTCCTCACGTGGTGTCCCAGTCATATACTTGTACCTGTAAATGAAAAGAGAACTCAATACGGATGCGCACTGTATGGACAACACTACGCAAAACAAACACGAACAAAACATAAACTCTTTAATTTAACATGACTCTGTCATGAAAAAACTACTGCATGAGCAGTTTATTTATAATAAAAGAGATAAAAAGATTTGAGCTGACTTCTACTTAAATGCATAAAACTCACCAGCAGCAAAATGACGTAGACAAAAGACAAAGTAGGAACTAATAGGTGTAATAAGACACACCTGGACACAGTTAGGGCGGGTAACACAAAAACTACAAAGACCAGGACACGGACTACAAAACTCAACTTCAAAATAAAAGCCATGAAATGCCAAAACGGACACAAAACAACTGACATACATGCAAATGATTTCAGGAGACCTGAATATATATATTTTTTTAAATTTTAACCACCTTGCAAAGAACCCTGCAGGGCTGAAAAAGTGGCCCAGTTTGATCCTCGTGGTTTAAAGCGAACCCTAAGCATAACTTTTAAGAGATAAACAGTCGGTAAGACGTTTCAAAGTCAGCGTGACCTACTAGACACCTGTGTGCTGAAACACAAGCCAGCGGCCCGAGTTCCACACATGACTAAACTGTTACTGTGCTCCCGTCTCCATGTTTTCCAGCAGGGAAAACCTGCGCCTGTCAGTGCGGATTGGGCCCCTCAGACGGAGTATTAAGAGTCCGGTGTTCCTGGCTCATCAGGAGGTGCATTAATGACACATGAACTTCAAGTGCTGAAGTTTTCTGGATTATGAAAGTGACCGCAGCCTGAAATAACACGACCTATGGAAAACGTAATATGACAGTGAGACGCCCGTGTTTCTGTGTGCAGGGACATCCCCATTTCTAAAAACATTAGCAATAATAATAATAAATGCTGCATGTTTTCTGAGGAGTCAGATTCTTGTTTCTGTGTGTGAGCGTGTGCAAGCGTTTGCTCATAAAACATTAAACACATGCATACAATATACACAAGTGGGTCGGGAAATACCCTGGCGTAACCTGACCCGACCGTCCCGACAGCTGCGGCGGACCGACTCTCATACGTTACTGTATTCTTTATAAATAAAGCTGTTCAAAACAGATTTACATTCAGACGTGCAAGTCAAGCACACATAATATGAATACTATTTTTTATAGTATTTATGCAATGCGCTGCTCGTGCTCTGAGACACATTCATAAATATTTAAGTCAGAATTTGCATGTTCAGGATAAATACGTAAAGATTTTCAATGTGTGTTTTAGTTCAAGATTATTTGATCAAACTTGACTTGATGTGTTGTCACAAATAAATGTTTTTTACAAGACGTATATAAGAAATATTTACCTTTTTGAGTAATAAGAATTCATTTAGGTATTTTAATGTTATATAATGTTTTATTTAACTAGTTCTGGTTTAGTTTTTTATCACTTCATTTTAAAGGCAACATATCTAGGTTTAGTTTTCAAATGATGAGGCTTTTATTTTAAAAGTTTTAATTTGAGTAAACTTTAATAACCCTGGAGCTGAACCTTCCTCTAGACCTCCAGAAATTGAAAAGCCCTGCTGATCAGATATATAAACATGCACATACTGCCCTCTAGTGTTTAAAATACAAAACTTCAAATACACGCACGCACGCACGCACACGACGTTTGATGTTTTGTTTTAATGGACGTGCAGTGTAACATACCTCATACTGCCTGAATGCATCTTGTTCTTGTGCTGAAATCCATTTAAATGAGCAGAGAGGTTAGAGGATCCTGGTGACGTGGAGCGTGTTCTCCTCCTGTTGACATTGCGGGAATCCACCGTCATTTTGATGATCCTAATCCAGCCATGGCGAGTGACGTCACAACGAAACGCACTGACGTCATACTGCATTTCTTTTCAGGCTAAATCTCCTCTTGACTTAAAGTGTGGCATCAGCTGCACTCTGGTGGGCGTGGCCAGTGTTACTTTTGTATGTGCTTTATAACGTTTTATCATCTGTGACGAATTTGCGTAATAGTAGTTTTTCCTTTGTGCTGCCAAATGCGTTATTTTAGGTCACGATGGTATCTTCTTTATAACGCAACCGTGTTTTTATTGGAACAGTGTATTGCCTGATGTCTCGAGAACCGTCTGGATGGAAGGTTGCCATGGAAACACACTTTCCTCCTGAAAGATACGGTTTCCGGTCACTAGGTGGGGCTATTAGACTTTGAAACGACTTCATATCTAGATTTGGAGTGTTGAAATGTGCAGCCTGTAGATTCACTCGTTCATGCTGATCTTTACGCATCTGTTGATAATAGAAAGCTTACGCTAAACGTTTGCGTATTAACTCCAGCGGTGCGTTTGCCATTACGCATGAATTTAGCAAGTCAATTTTAAGATGCAATGACCTTTCAAAGTCTGTGTCAATGTTGCACACGTCACTGATGTTATGACTGAAAATGCAACATGTTCTGAATAATCACGAAGCTGTTTTTTGAATCAAAGATTTTTTTCTCGGAAATGCGCATTTGTCAAATTGTGAATGTTACACATGTTACAGCTACTACTGGCATTACTAAAATACTGGAACAAGATTTTTCAGTGTCCTTGAAAATAAGAAAGTTGGTCCTTTTTTCTCTTTCCAAATAAGCGCATTGAATGAAAACTTTACTATCGCACAGCCAACGATTTTGGGGCTAACTAACGAATTTGTTGACTAATAGTGCACGAGCAAAGTGCTACTGCTGGACTTCATCGGGCTTGATTTTTATAATAATAATAACACGAATATACGTTTGTGCGCCTACAGCTACAGCTGCGTCCTACTGTACGCCAACCACAACAACAACGGAATACAGTTAAGAAAACAATCGCACTGTTATCAAACGAAGTGTGTGCCTCACAGATATCAGACATCTGCCCGGTGCGGCTAAAGCCGCGCAACGGCGAGGACGCGCGCGCGCGCGGAAACAAGCGCGTCTCTTCGGGTGCGTGAATGTCCTCTCCGCGCGTTCACACGTCACTGAGTTTGCCCGTATATGCTTTATGGGGGCTGCAGTTGGTGTACTTGACCGAGTCTCCGTCCTCCGAGTCCAGATAGTCCGATTTGGAGAGCGACTGTTTGCTGTCGCCAAACGCGGGCTGCTGTTGCTGGCCACACGTAACGTGCGTGTACTGTAGCTGCTCCTCGTGCTCGGTCTCCCTGTGATAAAAGTAATTGAAATTGGACACGATGACGGGCACCGGAAGCGCGATGGTCAGCACGCCCGCGATGGCGCACAAAGAGCCCACGATCTTGCCCCCGATGGTGACCGGGCACATGTCTCCGTAGCCCACGGTCGTCATGGAAACCACAGCCCACCAGAAGGCATCGGGGATGCTGCTGAACCCCGAGTCGGGGTCGTCCGTCTCGGCGAAGTAGACGGCGCTGGAGAACAAAATGACCCCGATGAACAGAAAGAAGATAAGGAGCCCGAGCTCCCGCATGCTCGCCTGCAGAGTCTTCCCCAGGATCTGGAGACCCTTGGAGTGCCTGGAGAGCTTGAAGATGCGAAACACCCGCACCAGGCGGATGACCCTCAGGATGGCCAGAGACATGGCCTGCTGGCCGTTGCCCTGGTGCTCGGCCAGCTCCAGACCCAGTGTGATGAAGTAGGGGATGATCGCCACGATGTCGATGGTGTTCATGATGTTCTTGAAAAAAGCGGGCTTGCTCGGGCACGCGAGGAACCTCACCAACAATTCAAAAGAGAACCAAATGATGCACAGGGTCTCCACGATGAAAAACGGGTCCGTGAAGGGGTTCGGCTTCTTCGAGCTCACAGTTCCGTTAACCGACAGGTGCTCCTCGTACATTTTCCCGTCTTCCCTGAACTCCGGCAAGGTCTCCAAGCAAAAGATAACGATGGAGATCAGAATGACGAGCACGGACACTATCGCGATGCCCCTGGCGGGTCCGGAGCTCTCCGGGTACTCGAACAAAAGCCAGACCTGTCTCTGAAACTCGTTGTCGGGCAGCGGTCTCTCCTCCTCCTTGATGAAGCCCTCGTCCTCCTTAAAATTCTCAATGACCTCCTCTCCCAGCTCGTAGAATTTAATCTCCTCCATAAAGATGTCCACGGGCACGTTGACGGGTCTGCGTAACCTCCCTCCGGACTGGTAGTAGTAAAGGATGGCATCGAAGCTGGGTCGGTTTCTGTCGAAGAAATACTCGTTCCTCAGCGGATCGAAGAAGCGCATTCGTTTCCTGGGGTCGCCCAGCAGCGTGGACGGGAACTGCGCCAGGGTTTTCAGCTGCGTCTCGAAGCGCAGCCCGGAGATGTTGATGACCACCCGCTCGCAGCACTCCTGATCGGCGCGCTCCGGGTCGTAAACATCCTGGGAGAGCGCCGCCAACGCCACGGTCTCGTCCAGGTTCTCCCCGGGCACCACGGTCATGTTTGCACCCTCGCGGGGGCGACGCGTTTTCGCGGTAAAAGGTCCGAGCGGCACTTGTGGAGCGGCGCGCGTCGCGTCACTTCCTCGCGGAGGTCTCTCCTCATTCCCTCCCCGAGCTGAGGCTGGCAGTCTGGACGGCTGGCTGTCACATTCACAGCATTTTAAACAGCGACGCCCTCCCTCCCTTCCTTCCGTCCTCGGCGGGCTCTCTATGAATATACTTCATTAGAATCAGCACGAGAGCGCGCAGCGCACGCAGCGCATGTCTGGAAACATTGGAAACGCGCGCGCTGTATAATTATCGCTTTGTTCTGAAGTTAATCAATTTCACGTTGCCGCCAAAGTTGCTGGCATCGGGGTCGCGCGTGTTTTGGTAATATTCACCTGATGACGTCATTTCGCCAACAGTCCGAACATTTACAGCTATTTTGCAAGTGTATGAACAGCCTCATCTGGACATTCACTGTGCGGCTGGAGTTGGGGGCCAAGTTGAAAGGGATGACGTGGAAAACCCAAAATAGCAATGCATTTCTTTTCCCATGGAGGGAAAAACTGCAGAGTGCATTCATGGGGTCATACACTTTATTCCAAACACAGTTACATGGCTTTCTCGATGACACGAAGTGTTGATTCTCAAGACAAAAGATCAAGAATCTATCATACGCACATTCTCACATTCATGCTTTTATTCAAAGCTGGACATTTGATGTTATTTTCTTTTCTACAGTGAACTTGTTCTATATGACAGTTTAAGAGAATAAAGGCATTCTTTTATTTCTTTACTTGAATGACTCATTAACACGCTTGTGGTAATGACCTTCACGCACTAAACCAGACATAAATGATGAAGGTGTGTCTCATTATATAGCCTATAGAGAGAGAAGGATATGCACACACGTACACACGCACGCACGCACCCGCAGCTCAGCGTGCAGACGGACTCTATCAAGGTGACTGGAGGCGTGCTGCAGTGGGATAGATCAGAATACGGTTTTCCTTGGGATGCATTAGGGAATTGCACAGGTCACCGGGAGGGGGATTACATTTACAGACCACACCCACATTATATGAGAGCGTCACATGTCGATTGGTCATATGAAAGGAAGGGTGACACTGACTGTGTGTGTGTCACTCGCTATAAAAACATTGATAGTTCACCCCCCCAAAAAAATGTATTCCCCCTTATGTCATCCAAAAGATGACTCTCTTCTGTGAAAGGCATGTGTTTTGTGTTCATACATGGGGTTCAATGTTGACATTCTTCAAAATATCTTTTTTTCTGTTCTGAAGAAGAAAGAAAGTCAAACATGTTTGGAATGACACGAGGAAATGATGAAAGAATGTTTATTCTGTGTTAAAATAATCCGGTGTTGATATATGACGTCATGAAAACGGCAAAGCAAAATAATGATACTATAAAATAATGTATAATGATAACGTGTAATCCATAACCAATTGTACAGGTATATTAAAGGAATATTAAAGGCACAGTTCCATTTCTTCTTTTAGGGTTCTGAAATTTGCATTGATCTTGTCTCATTCAGGCCTTACAATCTTAATGTATATGCTACTGTTTCAGTTTGTTTTTTCATTTTTAAAAGTATCTGTGTTGGGTTGCTATAATTACACTAGATTGCTTATATAGGATCAATTCATAACCTGTCTGCTGTTGATGTTGCTTAATATGGAGGTCCATTATATAAAATGATAACATATGCATCATATGCGATATAAATGAACTATATTTATTATATTATTTATAAAATAGAGGTCAGTCTTCCTCTGTTATTTCTCCTAATGCACTGCTTCTAAACAGTATTAAAAATGAAACTGCTTGTAAATACGTTGTTAATCATTTCATTTCTCTCCTGCATGCACCCTTTTGTGTAACTTCTGTATAATTTGTAAAGCAAAATAAACACTCTTTTGCTTGCCTGTTTAAGTTCATCCTATAATTCTTTTAAAGGGTACACATTCTATGCATTTTGAATCGTTCCTGGACAACCCCCCCTCCTTAAAAGAGTGATTTGAGAAAGTTCCCCATGTGAACTGATGAAATGGGATTGTTTGACCCATTGATCCGCTGGCAGTCTTTCGTAATGACTTTTTCAAACTCAACTTCATTTCATTACGGCACAATTAGCTTTTGCTGTGACCACCTCACACTCATTTCACCCTGATTCTCATGCTGTCTGTCTTTAAATGTTATTTCTAACAGGTCAAATGGGTTCATCAAAAGATCTGAGACCCGTTCATTTTTACATATGGAAATATAAAAAAATTTCAACATTCTTGTTATGTGTCTTGCTTGAGGATTTGAAACATTTTACTGCACTTGTTTAAACAGAATGTACAGAGATAGCTGCAGGATTATTATTAAAATCCGTGAACGTTTCACCGACCTGATTGATTTATGACTCATACTCTGACCTCAGCATTCTGCAAGACATACCAAAAGTAAATTCAAATAATATTACATCACTTGTATGGTGGCGGGTAGCATGGAGTTGATGTGAACATGTACAGGAGAAGTGATCTCTCAGCTGCGGGACTCTCATGTCCGCTGGTATTTTTAAGTGTGCCGCTGTCTTTACATAACTCAGAGTAATAATAGACGCATTGATCTCTGGGAGCTCTGCTCTGTGACCCTTCATGTGTTTGTGTTGGGAAATACTTCCTAACATTTCACCCTGAGTATACGGTGGTGGTGGTTATTATCATCTATATCATTCATGTGTTGCAGTAATATGCACATTTGATTGTGACGTCACATCTTAAATTATTCAAGTGGACATAAATATTGGCTCTTGTAACTTTGGTGACTATCAAGCTGTAAAACATGCTATTAAAATGTATTGCCCCTTTTGTTTTTACAAATCGAACATTAACGTCGAGACTTTATTGATCACAACATTTTGGTCTTTGTCATTTATGTGTTGTCCAATAATTTCATTCATAAAACAGAAATCTAACAGATGCACCAACATTAAAAGGTATAAGGTGTCATTTTTGCACCGCTATATTTACAAACTGAACTGCAAAAGCAATCTTTATTTACAAATAGTAACTCGGTCAAGCTCCTCTCATTGAATGAGCTTGTTGTTGCATCACCCTGGTTGTCATGTTCGAAGAAACCCCAGTTAACAATAATATAAGAATATTTTTGTAACAACATAACAAAAAATAACAATGTTTTGCTAACCTTTCCAATAAGTTACGAAAACGTTATGTCTGAACAATTTAAATGTTCCGCTAACAATGCAAGATTATTTTATATATTTTATACGAACATTTTATAACGTTTAGCAACAACATACAATGTTGATAAAACGCTCTTGTAACGTTTAGAGAATGTTAGCCAAAGTTAGGCTGTAAACATTGATTAAATCAACCTAAACACTTTCCACTTGTAGGGGCAGTCGTGGTCCAGTGGTTAGAGAGTTGGACTCATGACCAGAAGGTTGCTGGTTTGATTCTCAGGTCTGGGGGGTAACGGCTGAAGTGCCCTTGAGCAAGACACCAAACCCCCACTTGCTTACTATACAAAATGTACAAATGTATAGTACAATGTAATGTAAGTAAAAGTGTCTGCCAAATGCATAAATGTAGATGTGAGTTTGAAATTTGAAAAACTTTACATCTCCAAGCAACAAAAGAAGAGTTTTAAATGTTCAGAAATAATGCTTTTATCATGTTTTATTGTGTTTAGCTATTATTAGGCTTCTTAATAAAAACTGATATCTGATATTAATGTTATATTGATATTAATTTGATTGCACAATAAAAAACATGAACAATATAACAATAGGCAAAATATTGTATCATGGTCCGTTTGATTCCGGTCAGGACGTTTCTTCATGAATCAATAGGTACATGTGGGTACATTGGTTCACGGTTAGCGGCGTTCACCCTCCTCACCGCCTTCCCATCATGCCTAGCACACCAATGACAGGCTTTCTGCGGTTATTAATGACGCTCCGCGCGCTCGTAGACTCCAAACACTACGCAAGCAAGCGGCTGTTTTCATTTTGAAACACTGTTCTTGTAACCTTGGTAACAGCACTGCTTCTGTCTCTGGGCACAGAGGTGATTGGTCTGTCAGATTTTATCTGGGAATGAAACGATGAGCCAAACCATCTCCAATCGCCGACGACCTCGGTTTATCCAATTAAAGAGACAGTTTGGCCGAAAATAAAAATTCTCATTCCTCCAAATGCCATGAAGATTTTTCCTAATTTCACCACCCGCATTCTGCAAAAAATACATATACAGCGGACACGGAATTGACGTTTTTTTGAGGGAGATCTTGTGAAGGTTCGGAGGTAAACAAGGACTTCCCTGACTTCCTTCGGCCTATTTTTACGACGGACAGATCAGATTTAGGTCAGAGCAAAGGTTGTAACGGGAGCCCGGAGGCGCTGACGTCTGGCTGGATTCACTCGAGGTGGATGCCGGCCAAGCCGGGAAGAAAAAAGTCTCGGAGGCGGTTTGGTGCGTGGAAGACCGGGTCTCCTCAGTGGAGAACTACACATGAGACAGCCTTCATATATCACTGTCATCTAAAGCTGTCAGTATTTACATGCCTCACTGAGAAATTCAACACAGTATTTATTTTAATGGCTGTTTTTCATGAGCAGTCTGACAAAAATGACATTGCAATGGAAATGGAAATGCAAAAATAAATCTGGGGAAGCTACATCAAAAAAAAAAAAAAAAAAAATATATATATATATATATGTATGTATGTATATGACTCTTTTATCTGTGGAACACAAAAAAAGATATTTTGAGAAATGTCTCAGTGGTTTTGTGTTTATACAATGAAAGTCAATGAGGGTCAGTTTGGTTACCAACATTCTTCAAAATATTTTAATTTGTGTTGTTCAGAAGAAAGGAAGTCATACAGGTTTGGAATAATAATGGAACTATCCATAACCATAGATCATAAACATACTGTCAGTTTAAGAGATATTTCACTACAATTCACATGTAAGATTGCAGATGCGCAACTTTTTATACAGTCCAGATGAACACACACACGTGTTACACCGTCTGATACCACACTTCCATTGTTTCTCTCTGGAGGATGTTGAGAACTGATATCTTTTCTCGTATGTTCCTGGTATGTGACCTTGATGCTGTGTGTTTACCCCGATAAAGTTAACTAGTGATGAGACTAGCATTGTTCATCATTTATCTTATCTCATTTTATGAGCAAATGTTTATGTATTTTATCAGTAGAAACCCGAACTATCTATGCAAAGATATTTATTGCACAAACTGTAAACACTGTAAAAAAAATCGTAAAAAACGGTCAAATGACTGGCAGCAGTGGCTGCCATACAAAAAACATCAAATCAAAGTCAAATATCTTAATTCCAATAACGTGTTTCCGTATTTTATATGGAAGTCTTATGACAACAGTTTATATCCGTGAAAACTACAGAATTTTCCGGTTAATTTTACGGCATTTTTTTTACAGTGTACCTTACGTGGCTTACATACACACAAAACACTGAATTTTTCATTACAAACCTTTCACTGTACTTAACGGACATCAGTTTAATTGGAGAATGAATTACCTTTAAAACCCAGATGAATGAACTTTAGCAAATATTCATTCCTAGAATTTCAGTCAAATGCCACCAGTGCTTGCTAAGAAAGCGAATGAGAGACAAAACTGCTCACAGACAATGTGAAAAGGGTCAAATATGGAGACATGGAGAGATTGTTTAGTTTTGAAAACTAAGTTGTACCAAACATCAGTACTTATGGCATGGTAGTATTCATGTATATGAACTTCGATTATGGTAACATAAATTGTGATTCACAATATTTCTTGATTTTTAAATTCATAATTCCAACAACCAAACATTCACGGCACAAATAGCAGCAGCAGCATAAGAGTCGTGCGGAACAGCAAGAGATTCATGTAAATGAAATGTTAATGTAAAACAGTATTATAGAATCTTCTTATATGAAGCATCATCAGGCTTTAAGTAGTGATGTCTCAGAGGTTAGTGTCCTCAGGAGGAACCATCATCTGTGTTCTGTTTTCACTGATCTCATAAAGCATTGAACTGGGGTCAAGGGTCAGGCTCTCCCCGTTTTCCAAGCTAATGTACTTAAAAGCCATCTACTTAATACTAATGAATCGTGATAAAGCGTGTGTGACGTTCGGTTCAGTCTTTGTGAATCTGCAAGCTTGAATTTGTAGGCTATTTACTAAATGAACGATCGACTTTCAGAACACCAAGAACTCAGAAATTATTTTACACGATCGTGTACGCATTGGCCTAGCTTTTACTAAAACTTGTCCCATTCTGGGGTCTGGATCATGTGTAATGGTAATAGCTAGTGTCAGGAATATAGGATCCAAAAAGTGACATAAAAATATGTTGTGCTAACATTTCCATAACATTATAAAAACGTTATTTCGAACAAAATCTACTTACCATGTAAGAATAATGTTTTAAGAAGATTTAGGAAGCCATATAATTCTCTTTTAATGTTACTGCAACACAATTTTGTATTATAAAGAATGTTTTCTGAGAATATTTCCTGTTAACTGAAGGAACAGGTGTCAAGACCCTTCTGGAACAGATGCAAATGAAACGTTGATTATTAACCAGAGGAACGCGGATGTTTCGTTAACGCAAACTTTGCGGTACAGTTTCAAAAGACAAAGTCGCTGTTTTATGGTCTGGTTTGACTTCATAGACAGCACACAGACCTTGATCTTCACCAATATTCCCAGCTGCTTTGAATTTATGGTCAAATGGAAATCGTGTGTGTCATGACAGGGGATGTGCAGTCCGTCCTCATCCAGAAGTCACATTGAGTGGAACATCATGGCGTCTTGATTACAGAATATTGAGCGAGCGCTCCGGAGATAAAGATTGAGCGTGCATCAAGTGTACAGGTGCCTGTAGAGGAGATATCTACACCACAGCACGTCTGTCTTCTCTCGCTTTTATCTCCAGCTTCTTCTTACCTTTCGCTTGCCCTTGGTTTGTCGTCGAAACTCAAACCCATTTCTAAAGCCACAGAGAAAAAAAGTATGTTACACGATATTGAATATTTCTGGGTTTGCCGGTCAATACATGTCTCTCTTTTATAGCTTGGGTATTTTTGCTTCTTTAATTTTGACAGTTAAATGGACGCATAAGAATGAAAGTTAGAGTAAAAATAGAGCAATTGATCTAGTATGTACGCTGAATAAGACTCTATGTGAATGTTCCAACACAATCTCACAGCAAAGAACTAACTAATTTACGTTATCTCATTCGTTTATTTTAGTACGATTTGCTTTCGTGCCAGTCACGCTAGGTTCTAGAAATCGTATTTTTTGTACGAAAAACTCACAACCCACGAATTCTTACGAATTGGCCACCTTGTAAAATCCTTACGAATTCCTGTGAAATCTGGTTGGCTTGTTCTGTATATACTTTATGACCTCACCTATTTGACCTGATGCATTCGCTACCAAACTCCAGAAGTATGCACAACCCTTATTTAAAAGAACGTGAATGTTTTTTTCCAATAATAGTGCATCAACAGAAGTTAGAGAAAAACAGGAGTAAAGCTTTTTGGCACATTTACATCTTCCTGTGAAGTTCATATATACATATTTTCGGCAGTCGCAATTACAATAGAACCTAATATTTCTCACCATTTACATTAACTGAATAATACATTTTTAGCGTTACCGCACCAAAATGAAAAACAAAGGATGAATGTTTGATGGGTATTTCATGCATTTGAACATTTTAATGCTGCTGCAGAGAATTATGGGAAATGTAGTTTAATCGCTCAAGTCTTTCAGATCCTACCAGACAATTTGAGTATTGTAAAATCTTTATCTCAATTCAGGTACAAACTACATTTTCATACAAACAGTTAGAATACACAATAACAATTTGTGACTGAAGGTCATTCACTACCACCAAAAATAAAAAATTGGGTTTCCCCATTCGTAAATGCGTTCTTTCCAAAACAACTTTTCTTATCAGTAGATGCTTATGATACATATACGTCATAGTGTAAAACTCTTAAACTTACAAATGAAATGAAGATCAGCCAAATACTAAATACAAATGTTATTGCATATTGGTGTTTATCAACACAGAAACCTGCTTCACATGAGATGCAACGATATATAAGAGCTAACAGTCACGTAAACTTTATCGTGTTCTTAGTTTGTAAAGCAGTTTGACGTGAAAAGCCTATTACATTATGAAAATATGTCATGTTCCTGGAACAACATTCCTATCAAGCCATTGTTTGTAGGGAAAGAATGTAGATTATGGCAACGATTGACACACAGGTCACCAGTATCAGCACGCGCCACAGGCTGTGTACCGTCTCATACAACATGGCACAATTGTGAAAAGCCACGCAAGCGGTATAGACACTATGTACACTGTGCATGTTTGCGTGAGCTCTTATCCTTTACAGTTCCACTGTAAACAAGATCTGTTTTCCCATGAATCAATAAACAGATCCCAGGTCGCGGTTTAGCCGAAGATGTGCGCGTGTTGACAGCACTGTAACAGGTGCGCATGCGGTCACTCTTCTAAGTTTAGCTCGTGGTGTACCGGCCAAACGTCTTCTACTGTTGGATTAAAATACAAAGTGCTTTGAGTGACTGGCACTCCTGAGCTGCTGTCGAATTCTGAGCCACCTCGAACCCTTCCGAGTTTAATCGGTGTTGAAAATTCATGACACGGACGAAACATTGTTTTATTGTTGTGGAAGTGGTAACCGATGGTATTGAAGCAGATTCTTTCTGGATAAACCAGCAGTTCAGGAACTAACAGGAGCGTTTCCCTGGGGCATTTCAGGCCGCAGACATCTCCAAGGCATGGCCTCATGAACTCATAACTGACCAGGATCCAAAGGAGGATGCAAATTTGGCAATAAAGCAAACCTAAACCCTAACCTAACCCTGAAGGACCTAACCCTGTTGTTTAAGGCTTTCCTGTAGCTCAGTGGTTAGAGCATGGCGCTAGCAACACTAAAGTCATTGGTTCGAACCAAGGGATTGCACATACTTTTAAACAATTGTAATGTATAATCCAATGTTGATGGATGGATGGATGGAAAAAAATTCTATTGCGTGGAGGAAAAAGGATAAATGGTATTATAACTCTGACTGTATCCGTCTGAAAGAAGACTTATAGAAGTCTTATACACCTGGGATGTCTTGAGGGTGAGAAAAACATGGTGTAATTTTAGTTTGCCTCTGAAATATCCCTTTAAACTCTTCAGGGTCTGGAGTCTTGAATTCCTTCTGAAAATGTAAAAATCCAGTTGACGTGATCCGCTCAAGTGTGCTAAAATGACTTTGCTTGGTTATGAATAGAAGCAAAGTTCACAGGAATTTGTTCTGGATCATCCAGACATGACGCTATGATGCGCTGGAAGTTTCCTTTTGAAGAACCTTTATCCGTTGACTGACTAGGCAGTTGCTTCAGGTTTCAGACACACAGCTGTAGTCATTCCAAGGTTTTTATGATACGGGATGTGCGAGCAGATGGCATCCAGACCTTAAGACTGCTGGAAAACCCCATGCTTGGCATTAGGACCATATGTGGATGGTGCTGTGTGCTTTTCCGTTTCATTTCTGGCATTTTTCATTTTTTGGAAAACACTGTCGATTTTGTCAAAGGACACTGAAGACTGAAGATCCTCAGATGTTGCTCTTTATGAGCTCATGAGAGTTCTCAGTTGGAACAAATGCATTTTTCTGAAAGATCATACAGGTTGGGTCAAACAGCGTCGCTGTGTCTGTCTCTCACTGAATAATAGATGATATTCTGCTAATGTGTGTGTCAGGTGCCAGAAACCCTTGAAGTTGTGTTGATGTTCACTTCACTCAGAACCGATCTGTATTACACTTCAAAATGATTAATGAATTATTATTAAAGAAGCACCGATATTACATTTCTCCACCGATACCAATAACCGATTATTCACAGCGATATCTGCTTATGCCGATAGTTTGGAACTCACTTCAACTTCTCAACTAAATTCTATTAAAAGTAAAGATAAAAGTATCCACCTTGTATCTAGATTTGGGCACACACTGGTCAACAAACAATTATTCAAACTTTATTTAATACATATGGAAAATGATACAGAATCTGTTTGATTCATAAGGATTGTTTAAAGGTGATACACAGTAGAATTTAAATCATTTGGCTTTTATTTTGTAAAGTTAGATTTATATGTCCTGTTCTGAAGGAGTTTGTCACATCCTGTTTGATCATATTTGGTCTGTATGAATTCAATGATCGGTTCAAAATGAACAACAATCTCACAAAACATGCTTTTGTCAATTTTACCGTATGATTTATTTTTGATGAAAAATGAAAATGCACAAAAAATTATGTTGAGTAAATGCATGTTACGATTGGTCGAACAAATGCTGCTATAATGTATAAATGCTTCACAATCGACACAAAAACAACTAATAATATAATATCTAACAACATCATTTAAAATGATGTAAATTGTTCACACTCATGCCAATTAAATTATATATGTTTTTATCATTATGACACTGGAAAAAAGCTCATAAAACAAAACAGCAATTTTCTTTATGCGCTGTCACATTTAATATTGATTTGGAGTTAAATATGTCCAGGAAACATTCCAACAATGTTCTGGAAAGCAGCCTAACTGTGAAGGTGTATGACATGTTCGTGTGTGTGTGGCTGGGTTTTGCTGTCGGACGTATATCATTTATCCAAGAATAATGGAACATCTCCTTACGCACTTAACCTTTACCACATCAATAGTGACGTGAGCATGCCACGTTTTACTTAAGGCTGTAAAAAATCTATTGAGCAAAGAAACCTTCGGGCTTCTCCATTGAGAAGAAGCAATCTCATCAGCATAGTGGTGCGGGTCACGGCTGTATAACTACGCGGAGGTCAAAGACCATCCGTCAAGGTTAACAGCCGCTGGCAGAGGCACTGGCATGTGGCACTTTCGCCGAACCTCCTGAAGGATTCTGCCGGAGATACGCTGGAGAACTTTGTGGAAATTTCCATGAGGCCGATACCAAAAATATATTGCGTCATGCAGCCGGAGCGTGCGGAGAAATGGAGACCTCTGAGACTGAACCTATTCGAGCTTGCTCCGCGGGGACACAGAGAGCGATCTCACCAGACAGCTGAACCAGCAACATTTCAAAACCTGTCACGGGCACATTTGTTTGGGATGGCGTGTTTTTATTAACCCGATCAGACAATCTGAGAAACATGACCAAAGAAACAGTCTGCAATGGTTCTCCGGAGGAGATCCCTGTGGACTTCTGGCCCTCCTCACTATTAATAGATCTATTACGTATATTAGCATTTTATTCTGGATGTAGACCCAGACCATCCATTATACACAAATGTCTTGTTTTCATTTTGAATGAGACGTCTCAGAACGAAGGTCAGTAAGCAGAGAGAAGATGAAGACAAGCATCTTTATCTGTGGTTCCTGTAACTGGTTCCGTGTCTTATCGCCGCTGTGTCCAATCGTTGTGTCGCGTGATTCACGATAGAGCCAGACACTTTGCAGTCAACCTGTTAATAAGATTAGTCTTTATGAACTAGCATCCATAAAACCATTATCACAACGATGAGATTACTGCCGGCGGGGGAATTTATGTCTAAATAACCCGATAGCTTCAACAAACACCTGTAAAAAAGGTTTACCTATTGTTTTATGCTGTAAAAATAGGATGTTCTTTGGCATTTAGGTGTCTATCGTTCCATTCCAAGTGAAATCAATTCTGAATGTCCATTAAAGGAGGATCTATTGACAGAAATGGAATTTTTGAACGTGATGATGTCAACCACGAATGACCTTGCGGTATCATTGCCGTCTCCGGTCACGTTCACCGAGCGCGTGGTCCAGAACACACAGGCGATAGAACGAGACACAGCTGAAGTCATTACGGCCCGAATCAGTTGTGCCGGAGACTATTTATAATGTGGAATCTCATCCCCTATTGACTCTCAGTTATCTCAGATCTGTTTGGTTACTGCCATTCGTCCAAATATCTTCCTTCCTTCGTGTTCAGCAGAACAAAGAACGTTTATTCGTAAATGATGACCAAATTTTCATTTTTGGGTGAACTATCCCTTTAAAGAGATGCAGTACATGATTCGCTCCCTCTCTTTCAGATCTGCGCCGTATTTAGCACGGATGTCATTCGAGTTGACTGGAAACTCTGTTAGCATGACAGGGTAACACAAACCCGCTGGTTTCTGGAAGACACGGCTCTGAGGAATATGTGCAGAATCCATCCCCTCACGGTCACTTTCATTGTCCAGAGATGAAGACCACCTTCTCGAATTAAGTCTCGGGCCGTCTGTTTATGTTTTGATTCGAGTGCGATATTCACGTTCATATGTGCCGAACTGAACTGAGTCAACGAAAACAAAGTGTGATACATTTCTGCTAATATTTGATGGCACTAAACCTTTTATTAGATCAGATTGAATGATATCATATTGTTACAAGATATTCTAATATGACCCAACAAGCACTGAGCAATCAATAAAGTGATGAATACAACTGAAATGAAAACCAGAAACTCTGATTAAAAATTAAATAATAATTAAAGTATAAAAATAACGTCGTGCTAAAAAGATTTAAGCAGCTTTACAGTAAATCATACTGTATCATCAAGGTTCAAGGTTTTCAGAGAAAGCACTTGTAACGGTCAGAAAAGAAAGCCAGGGGACAATAAAGTAATCTGACTGGATCTGGGATATCGGATTTGAATCAAATCTTAAAAATGGGTTGTTCAATAGAATAAACGGATTGTGAATTTGGATCGGATGACAAAATCCAATCTAGATTTTGATCTGGATCAAATCGTCCGGTTTTGTCGATCAAAACATTTTAGTAAGCTTGGTAAATGTTTGAGCAAAAAATGTTCCTGGATAAAGAAAACTTTACGATTAGTCAAGAATACACCATTTCTACATATACACATATGATACAAAAAACTTTCCAAAACTGAGGCGAGTTTCACCAAAGCAGCTCGAGAGACGTTTCCATGGCGACCGCTCCCTTGAGACGAGCTGAAAAGTTCGGGATGTAGCGGCACGTTCAGAGTTCTGTACAGATATTGTGTCACGGTCCAGATGAGGAAAAGAGCCGAATCCATGCGTAAACTTCTCTCTGGTGAGGATCTGGATCAGCCGCTCGAATCTCTTGCTCTTCTTTGGCAGTTGACCAGCGCATCCACCCACAAACCGCCCAGAGCGTTTATTTCTGTCCGGGTTTACACCGTTTTTAGAACCAACATTAGATGTTTCTCATGATGTAGTCACAGTCAATTATCATTTAATGTACTTGTTTATGTAAAGTGTTTCACAGCACACAGAGATCATGAACAAATGTTTTGGTGTTTCATTGTGTTTGGTGAAATTGTATTTAGCATTATTAGCATTATTAGCAATTTAGCAAATTGTAATCTTGCAAACACTACAACTAAAAAAGATTATCAGAGGGTTCCTGTGAAGTTCCTTTCAAAGAACCTCAAGACACATAACATACAACAACAAAATGCCCAAAAGTCAAAGTACACACTTTGCTCTAGTATACAGTATATTATAGTATAGTATAGTAATTTTACTCTTCTATTTAAATTTGATCTTTGACTTTTCAGTGTATTCGACTTTTTCAAGGTATTAACCAGCGTCACAGAACAGATGAACCCAACCCACGGTTGTGTCATCTCAAAACTTACTTTGCAACTCTGAGTTTGTTTATTTGTGCAACACGCCACAGGTGTGTGTGTGTGTGTGTGTGTGTGTGTGTGTATGTGTAAAGCACTTACAATATTTGACAACAACTTCAAACACATGTTGTCTTATTGCTACAGATCCTATTTCAGCAGCACAAATATAAAGACAATGTTTGTTTATTTTGGGTGGAGGATGAAATGTTTAATAATGGTAATATGCACATGAACAGTCTGGACTGGAGTAAAATGTGCCATCATACACCCACGCAACTTTACGCAAAAGTGTATCTTTTGTCACTTTTATAGAAGCTGCTTATTTTTCTTCATGTTGAATTATTGTTTGACCTCATTTATAGACGTCATTTCATCAGACGCACACACCTGGCCCAAAGTTAACTTCCGGTCTGTGTTTCTTGATCGATCTGGCTAGTGGCTAATAAAACAACTATCTGTATTTTATTTCATTTCTATAATATGTTATTGTATAATAATTGTATTAAATAATCAATTTGTTGAATGGGTCGTGTGACTTTGTCGCATGTAAGTTTAGCCAAGTAACTGTATTACTTTGGGTTACCAGTAGAAAAGAACCGACTAGACATGCTATTAACTTGCTAAGTAATGTTCAGCTTTTACGCTCATCACATGACGTTTAACTCCGTGAACAACTTTTCTGTGCGTTTTCCAAAAGCCCAACTTCCACGTCTCCATTTTCTGCTCCAGATTTCATGTTTGAAAATATCAGACAACAAATGAATTCTGACCTCAGGCAGTCACCAGAAAATCATCCATGTGGAATATCAGATGAAAACATCTTCAGATTCACACACCAGGAAGCAGCTGCGCGTCCCATCGCCCTGGAAACAAATGTGACAGCCGCAACGGCACGGATTCACCACGCCATCACCAGACATGAGTGTAACAACTGCAAAACACTGTAGGGATACTGTTTACGGTTTATTTGACACAATTTTCACATATTGAAATGGAAAATTACAGAAATAGACTGCAAATGTATACGTTTTGCTTTAAAAAAACGTGTTTAGTTTGTGTTTTTTTCCTGGCGCCCCAGCTGCCGGAATATTGCCGCTTTTTACAGGTATTATTTTACAGTGAAGATAAACAATGTTACAGTTTATCACAATGAAAAATTTGACCAATATTTCACAGCTGTCAGGTAAAAATCTCAAATCTCAATTTTCTAATTATTCAAGAACTGAATAACTTATCACTAATGTTGACGAGCTCTTATTAATACATTTTATTGGTTAAATATTTGCAAAACGTAAAACAACAAACATGAAGGGTGACCGATAGAAATGATTTATGACAATAACAAAAGGTTGCAGGGTATATTTGAAGTTATACCATGGTCTGTTAGAATACTCGATTCTGATTGGCTGGAAGGTGTGCATTAAAACCATTTAATGCACGGGTAGTGCATCATTTGAAACTCACTGTCATTGTCACCTGTCTGATGAAAAATGACACTGTAAACATCAATAAAAGCTTTAAGTTGTCAAATGACCATAGTATAAGCGGGATAATGCATGGCTAGTCGTGGATTATCCCTTACATAATAAAAAAACAACAAAAATGATGACTTTTTTTGCAAATGAACTCTTCATTTATAAAAAGAAAGTATTTATTGGACACAATTATTCGGCAAAAGAGCAAACTACGGCATATCAGGAATGATCAGGGTTTATTTGAATATTAGAAAACAGTTATTCAAATATTTTTGTTTTTCTGCCGTTCTCAGATGTACGTCTTTATAAACTTCGTAATGAAGTGTTTAAGAAACACAACCTTCAACTGTGCCTGTTCTCTGTATGAAGTGTTTCGGTGTGTTGTTGGTGTGGCTGTAACCTAAGGTAATAATATTGTGTTTGTCCCGGATGTGTTTGCACTGATGGGTGTGTGTTTCATGTGCCATTATCTCAGTTTCACAAACAAGTGTTCTTCCTCAGGTCATGCCCAGCCTATACTACAGTGTCAGAAAAATGCAGATGGAAGTTAAGAAATACAGTTCTAGGTGTCTCAAGTAGTAAAATAATTGGACTATTGAGCGTAATAAATGAATCTGTGTAATGGAGATCAAACCGTGCTGAGCAGAATCTCATAGAACTCGTTCACTACGGTGGTGTAATATTGCGATCGATACACCTGTTAGAGATCCACCGTACACACGTGCTAAACAACGGAACAATGCTGGAGATCTCGGGTCGAGTACTTTATCTGAAGATCTGTGAGATCACATGTTTCTGCTGAACAAACGCTTGAAAATAAAGAACGACACTAACGGTTAACCAAGGTCAGGAAAATCACATATTGATTTTACCGAGACGTCAATTAAACGTTAATCTGATTGTTTCAACACGCAATGTAAGTCACATATAGAAATAGCTGAATGTCATTGGTATAATGTTAGTATATGTGTCGATGTATAATAACACAACCCTGACCTCCTAACTAACACATGATCCCAGTCACGCTTACGGTTTCTGAACTTCCTGTGATTTATTCTGGGAATGCTGCAGAAATTCATACGAAGCACATGTCTGCTATTTCTCCGGGTCTACTCGTGTCAAACCAAGGTCAAGATCTCAATGCACTGAAACGACGGATTGCGCCTATTTAGCGCTTTTCTCCATTTATAACCTGGCGGTGAATAATAGATGTTTCTGTGTGATGCATTGAAGCTTGTGTGTGGTGACAGTAGAGATGAACATGAGCGAGACTGCCAACAGGTGAAACTGCAAGAATCAATCTCCCAGCTCACCATTTTTGGTTCCCAGAACGTTAGTAAAATGTTACTTTAAAGGTGAGCTTTTTGTTAGCCTGGAAAGTTTTGTTCTTAACAAAAACAGTACAATGATTTTAGGTTATTCGGCAACGTTCTGGAAACCTTTTTTATACGTTCCATTAGAAAGCGTTTTGTATACGTTGAATGTATGGGAACTAAGTTTAGGTTTGGTTATTCCGAGAATGCCGTTTTATGGTTATCATAAGAACAACAACCAAATAAAAGGCCAAAATAGAACCAAATCCAAGCAGAGGTCATTCACAACATCAACGCAAGGGCATGTTATCCCAGTCTGATCTGCTGGCCATTGTGTCCTGTCACTGGAGATCAGACTGACCAGGATTTCATTGGGATGAAAAGACTTCCCGACCCGCTCCACTACGTACATACATCACATTGACAAGATTCATTATACAGAGCGAGTCAAATATCTAAAATAATAAAGCACAGAAAGTGATGTGTATTTGAATACAGAAGTACTGCAATAGCTCCATCTGCTGGATACAAAGAGATGTGAAAAAAGACTTTTTTCCATTAAATGATCACATGTGCAATCTTACATTAAAAGGAAAAATATACGGAGACTGTTTAGGCTGATATTTATCACGGACTACAAGAGTGCACAACATGCAGTTTATTTGAAGTGCACGAAATATACATGAGGAATGAGCCGAGCCAGTGTCCAGTGTTCTTATTATAGAGCAAACGTTCACATCTGAGATCACCATCGATAATAGCAACTATTCACAAATCCAATGTGGTTACATCATACTACTTTAATACAGTGTTTGTTTCTTTAATAGGCTACTTAAATTAAGTAATAATAACTTAATTTTTATAATAATTCGAGAAAGAACTCGAGTTGCTTGTTTTGGTCTTTAAATGAAGTATTTAAATGTTCCCATAACACATAAATGACTGCATATATATATGTAGCATGATTTTTTTATTCCTTTGAATTTCTGTCGCATCTCTAATCAGAGTCAGGTCTCGTGCCGCTTCGTGAAGTCCAATTGGCCGCGCCATGATGACGTCGCATCCGTCACTCGCGCTTGTGTGTTGCCGGTAGACTAGTGTATGGTTGTGTTCGTGATGTCATTCTCAAGCGAAATTTGACTGCTTTGTTTTGGAAACGTACCCTGTTAGTAAAAATTAAAGGTAATAATTATGATTTTTAGAATTATATATATGTAAAAGTATCGTCATTTCTGTATCGTCCATTATTGTTTCTAGCACAAAATATAGTTACTGTAGAAGAAATAATACACAATACAGGTTATGCGCCACCTGCTGGACTGGCACAGCTAGGTCTATGATGTTCTGGACTCATTTCTGGATGAAACATCACACAACACACATTTAATATCGTACGTCTTTTTCCAGGATTTCTCCTTGTTTATTATGAATCAAGTTTTCAATGGGCACAAAAAGGTGAGACTTTACAATTGATCAACGTCCATCACTCGACTTTAATAGATCATAAGATGATGTAAAAACTACATTGGCATATATAAGACACACACTTTTCTATATGTACTATCCACCGGACAGTCGCCTTCAGAGCGAACGAGACAAACGCGGCCCAAAGAAGACATCATGAAAATATCTCCGTCTTAAATGTTGCCACACGTCACATATCGTAAGCCAAGTCAAAATGCATAACTAGCAAAAAATAATAATAAAAACCACTGTGTCTTCCCTCATTTGTTCATTGATAAAAGAATAGATTTTGTTTTTGTTCAACCAAGTGTCGAGTGTAGTAAAATAGATCTGTAGAAGCACAGCACAGTTTCTCCCGGAGAGGATTTCTGGAACGTGAGTGACGGCGTGTGGATGAACATGATATGAAAACCAACCATTTCTTTACAAAACTCTTACTGTTTGCCTGCCTCCTGTGTCTTGTTTTCAAGTAAGAATATGCTTCAATAAATAAAGAAATAAAATACAAATATATATATATATATATATATAAAAAATAAATAAAATCCTTAAATAAAACATTTAATTGAGAGAAAAACAATTCACAGAAAATATGAAAATAAAAAAATATTCTTATTAAATATCACTGTTTGGTACATTTATTTTTACTGGAAAACAAGACAGTGATATTGTTTTTTTTTTTTGCAGTGGCACATCTGATTTTGTTCAGTATTTAGCAGGTGACAAAACATGATATGCATTTAGTTACAATCATTTTCTGATAATTCAGGACCTGAATGAGACATTCTGTGGGGCTTTTGTCAAAATAAATCAAACCAACAGCACTTTGTCTGAAGTCTGTGTATATAATGTTTAGCCTGTTTATGACGCCTGTAACAGAACACGCTGTAACGTCTTTTCATAAATGCGAGTACAGTTCAAATACAGAAAACTTCCTAAACTTTCTGGAACTTGCTTTGGATAAAAGCATCTGCTAAATGTCATTCATGCCACAGAATGCCACAATGTAATGAAATGCGAACTACATAAACCAAGGGTTCTCAACCTTTTTGACTGCAAGGCCCCACCACTGTATTCGACAATATTCAAAAAATGCGTTCAATCATTTCCGGTGTGTTGTATTATAAGACATTGTAAATTGTAAAGAAAACATATCTTTTAATGTATTTTCTAAGATTATAAACACAGACTTCAATTAAAGTTTTACTTAAGGAGTAGATTTGATAAATGTTTGTTTTCGATTGGAAGAAGTAAAACGTCTTTATTCCAGATGTGGTTTGTTAGCCCTTTAAGATATAAACAGATAATAATGTTATTTGTTTCTTTATACATGTAATGAAATCTCATTTGCAAACATGACAGGACAGTGTTGTTCTCACGTTGACAATTTTCTTTTCGCATTTTGTAACTTCGTCAGGGGTTGTGGTTTCTTCAAACAAACAGTTTAAGTCAAAGCGCAGCGGAAGACAAACCATTCAAATCTCCAAAGTACCACTTCAAGGATTTTTCTCTGTCATTTGACTTCTTTATATGGTATTCCTCAGGCAGTGTTCACTTCTAAAAAATTATATACAAATAATAATGCAACTCGTGGTTGATATGCATGACGTGATGAAAGATAATCAAATGAAAACAAACAACACGTACGTGAAAATAAAAATGGACAAAATCAAGATGAGATGAAATGTCAACGGTACAAAACCGCTCCTGGTTTTTGGCATATTTTATAAACTGGGCAAACAAAAGTTTTTGGATAATGGGATCAGGCACTCAAAGAACTTAAATGGCCTTTTGCTTTTTTTGTTGTCGGGACAGCCAAAATAAAATAAATCTATGTACAACGCTCCAATACTCCAATACTCGTCTGAAATTATTCACAGGCATCTGAATGAAAATACTAAAATCTCCACTAAAAAGGCTAAAATCTGTCGTTATCTTAAATACTTTGTTCTTTTAACTCTATTAATACTGAAAAAGTTCATTTTTGTTGTCGTTTGTTTGTTTGTTTTGTGTTCGTCTGCTCGTCTGTACTCACGCAATGAACGAAAACATTTCCGTCTCACCTGAATTTTCGGAAATGCTGACCATCTATTCGGATATATCAATGTACAGTGCTCTCCGTTTCATACGGCGCTTGCCAAGACAACTACAACTACTGGAACGTTTCCAACTACTATATGTGAACGCCCCCCCCACCCAAAAACACCGAACCCCGTAAAAAACGCAAAGCATAAAAAAACACTTCTAGCTACGTAGAATACTTGTTTCGTATATCTGCGACGGCATTTTAATCTAGTCGTAAATACAGTAAGGCCGAGAAAAATAATGAGTTAAAAAACAGTGAGTAAAAAAAATCTTGTGAGCACTGTGTGTGTGTGTGTGTGTGTGTGTGTGTGTGTGTGTGTGTGAGAGTGAGTGTTTGGCTTTAAAAAATACTTATGAATCGAAAGACGATTATAATTTCTTTGCATGTCTTTCCCCTTCGTACCGTAAGCGTTTACCAGAGGACAACGCGTCGATCTCATGCGCGTCCAGGCTCAGTTGTTGTCTTGCGGCTGCAGCAGGTTTTTGTGCAGTACCGCGGCGGGGCCTACAGATGGCGCCGTGGTGGTGCTGGTGCTGCTGCCCGTGGCTTTGATCCAGGGCAGAGAGAGCAGCGATGCTCCCGTTGTGGTGGTGGCCGTCATAGTGACTTGAATCATCTGGTCACGCTGGATGAGGCGGATAAGAGTCTTGAGGCGCTCCAGAGAGGTCTGCGTGTCCCGCTGTTGACTCAGAAGACGCTCCTTCTGCTCCACGCATTTCTGTCGAGTGCACAAACAAGCACGGTTTAACCTCGCGACACGAACGCTCGCCACGTAAATGGTTACGTTCATCTCTGCTGGATGTTAGAGAGAGAGAAGCTCATACCGACAGAGATTTGCAGAGTCTTTGGTCCCGTTCACTCAGATGTTCACACTCTTTCTTCAGTTCGCCGTTTCTTCTCATGAGCTTCCTCCTCTCCTCCTCTCTCACTGCAATAATCCATCATCGCATCAACAATACAGAATCAAAAAAATGCGGCAACACGGACGTGACGGCGAGCTCACCTGTTTTATGCGTCACGTACGACTGGATGAAGTTCTGTGGCCAAGTCAAGTTCTCTTTGTTCAGAACCTTGAAAACATGAACAGAAAGTGAGCACATCCCTCCAAATTCTGTCGTCAACTCGCGGTTTCACAATCATTCAAGTGTCTAGTGACGTACTTTCTTCTGGCACTTGGGGCACATCCACATGGCCCTGTTGGCAGTTTCGAGAGGCGGGTGCAGGCAGTCGGGGTGGTACGCTCGGGTGCAGGTGTGACACGGCTGAAGATCTCCGTCGTCTTTACACACGGCGCAGTGATCGTCATGCTGCAGCTCCTCCTGTGTGTCACACATAAACACACATCTATCAAACATGGCTATCACACCTGCTATTTACAAAGTTATTTAAAGCGACCGTTCAGTTACCACCACTACTCTATAACATCCCAATGCTTATAAATATCAATCAAAGACATTGTGGAAATGACACGATCTGGTCAGAAGATGGAAGCATTTCACAACACAGTCCATAAGGTTTGGGATCATTTAAGAAGTCATGTAAGATAGCAGGGTTACAGTCAGTCGTATGTGAATTCAGGCGGTGACATTACACACGTACCTTCCAACCCAGCTCCTCAGAGTCTAGCGTGTGAGTAAAGCAGACAGTTGGTTAGTTTTCATCTTACAGTGATCACACACACACACACGCACGCATGCACGCACACACACACAGTTATGTGGTTATTATCAGCTTAAAGCAGCGAACATCACATCGCTGTTTCTTCAACTGTACACACACACTTTCACACCATAAACGGGCAGTGCTGGGGAAGCTACTTGTAGTTAGATCTCGTAGTTCGTTCAATTGTAGTTAGGTAAGCTACAAGCAACTTACATAGTTAGTGCAGTAGATGGCGATAATGAACCATTTCAATCAGTTTGTGATACATTAAGAAGAAAATGTTACACAGAATGTAGCTTTTGGTCGCTCTACACTGCTACTTTTTTCAAAAAGTAATTTACTACTGGAAAAGCTACACTGTTTTAAAAGTAGTTGAGCTACCTTCAAGCTACTGAAAAATGTAGTTAAGTTAGTAGCGTCGCTACTTGTAGTTGGCTACTCCCCAACACTGTAAACGGGTACATTTCCCTCTGTGTGTTTAGATTAGTTAAAGTAGAAACAAAAGCACATCAATTTCATAGAGGACTTTCACACTGTGAATATGTATTATGGTGGATTTTCATATGTTAGGATTGGATGTTTGAGTAAAACAAAGACATCTTTATGATGAGAGCATTGTAAATTGTAAAAGAAAAAAGCAAAGTAAAATTGTATGTTAATGTGTATTTCATGCATGATTTCCCAGCTCAGCTGTTGACAGAAGATGAAGTGAACTTTACCTTTTGCCGACAGAAACATTGCGCTGTTCAGGTAATGTGAGGCGAGGCGTTTGCGCTAAAAGTGAGATACAAGAAGTTTACAAATGACCCGAGTTATAAAGAAATGAGATGCCATTGATGGACAAACAGACCTCAGGTTCAAACAGGCCGCTGTACGCAGGGTTCGCTGTACTGCGACGTTTCCTCTCCTGTCTTTTACTCTGAATCTCTGATACAAAACGCAAATCAAACGACAGCAACTTTAAAACCTATCATTTTTCTAAATATAGGCAATTACATTTTTTTTTACATAATATGTTTATAAATTGATGTTTTGCACAAAGTTAAAGCTTGCTGTAAATTGGAACGTAAATTGGAGTTCTCTCAGCATGACTCATAAAATGAAGTTAATTTATTAAATCAAATAAATTATATATATGAATAAAGTAATATGTGCCATTAAATATTGATATCATCTCGTGATTTTATAAATACCTCAGCTGAGCGTATGATGTATGTTTTTGTCTAATTCATCATACAGAAAACCTACAGTACATGGGATGGACTCACCCTCCAGATGTTCTGTAGTCACCAGACCTAATGACACCATGAAGGCAATTTTCTGTCAAGAAATAAATACATTACACATGTGAATTAAACACTGCTTCACTGTATACCTGCATCTTTTTAACAAAAATGTTCTTACAAGAGCCTTTTATCAACATTATATGCATTGCTAAACGTTCTAAAAACAATGGTATAAAACCATTATTTTGACGTTTCAGAAAGAAGATTTTTACAGCGTTATAGAAATGTTAGGAAAACGTTCTTGGAACATATTTTTGGAAAGTGATCCAGACTTCATCCTGATGGTCTACACTAGTTTATTCTGTACCTCTGGATCCTCTTCTGTTTTTTTGGCTGGGGTCGAGGGATCAGGGCTCGGTTCATCTACAGCACTGTCTGTCTGTGATGCTGGAGAGCTGCTGGGAATCTGTGGCTGGATGATTATAACCTATAACATCACAATAAACGGGTTAATACAGTCAGAGCGTTCATAACCAAATCTCAATCTAAGCCTCTGGAAGACATCAGTTTTAAGACAACATCACATTCAAGATCTCAGACTCCCCACATACAGCCGACTGTTTTCGGGTACATTCTGACCTTGCTGTCCGGGCTGAAGATCAGAGGCTGCACCTTGATGGCCTCTGTGACCCCGGGCACGCCGTGAGTCGCGGACGAAGCCGCCGAGATGATGGCGTACGCCACCCCGGGGCTGGCCATGGAGGCGCCGGGCACAGCCGACGGCGTGGACGAACTCTGCTCCTGCCCGTTGGTCAGTCTGTCTTTCCGGAAGGTGCTGTTGGCAGTTGGCAGAGAGGCACCCTGGCTCTTTGGGCTGATCACAGCCATGCCCTGCGACACGGCCAGCATCTGGCACGACTGCTGCTCTCGACATGGACTGTGGGGAAGGCTGTCTGGAATAAGAGTCTTTGGCCTAACCTACAGAGACAACAAACAGCTGTTTAGTCCGGATGTAGACCAACAGAGGACGGGTGTTGGATGGTGACCTGCATCAACACATGTTTGCCACATTTAATGATCTTTAGCTGTTTCAGTGTTTACCCATGATGCATCACTTTTCAATTAATAAAGCACATAGTCATTTAAATATTTGTCATGTGTTGTTTCCCATTACACTATAGAAAGAAAAGATTAATGAGGCACTCTGAATCATGTAATGGTATGTTAAATGTACACGGTTGTGTAAACACACACACACACACACACACGTGTCCATTAAGTGCAGTGTGGTACCTGAGGTAGCACGCTGGGCGAGTGTCCCGCCAGCCTCTGCAGAGAGCTCACGTGAGGCACCTTGATGGGGATCGCAGTGAGGGCTCCCAACATCTGTAAGAGAGAGCGAGAGAGACAGACATCCAGAGAGAGAGAGAGAGAGACAGAGAGAGAGACAGAGAGAGAGAGAGAGAGAGAGAGACAGACAGACAGACAGACAGAGAGAGAGAGAGAGAGAGAGAGAGAGAGAGAGAGAGAGAGAGAGAGAGAGAGAGAGAGAGAGACAGAGAGACAGAGAGAGAGAGAGAGAGAGAGAAAGAGAGAGACAGAGAGAGAGAGAGACGGGTCACTTCACACAACAGCTAACTCTTAAATTCTAAGATTCTTTGAAACATTTTTAATATATCGACTGGCACCTGCGATCGATGACATCACTGCTGCTTTGGAGACAGTATTCAAACACAAGGAGACAAAAAGGCTACAAAAAGTCAAAGATGTTTGATCAGTTACGTAACGTGGTTGAAGTTACGGATATTTATTTCCTAATATGTTAAATGTAGTTTTCTTATCTAATCGGACATTGATTTAATAATGTTAAAACTGTAAACACTGCCAGTGCTATTTTTTTAAGGTGGGTTTTTTTAGTACAATATGCTTTCACGTCAGATTTAGGGGTTTAGGCAATATAATAATGCTTTTGTATGATTCACACCGTAAGCATTCACTGAATTACCTATCTTGTAAAACAGTTACGAAATCCTGTGAGATCAAGCTGGATTTTTGTCACCATAATATTTGTCAGAAACTTTATAAACGTAAGTATTAAGATTAAGGTGAGAGAATTCTGGGAAATGATGGATATATTCAGGCACCATGGTCCATTAAAAATAAATGTTCATTAAATATTAGATTTAACAGAATTCAAATGTATCTTTCTTAAAAATCATCAAATATTTTGGAAGATAATATGTTGTGTAATAGGGCTGTTATGACAAACTATACAGCATTAATACAAACTTGTACTATGAGTAATGTATGCAGTGTCACTATGACTGTACATGTGTGTTGTTTTGACATATATCCTACACTATAAGTACAATGTGTTAAATGCATGTCATTATGTAAATACACAGCCGTTCACCTAGTATAGAGCAAAATTGTTTTTATTTTTTATTTCATTGAATTATAATTGGAGCGCATTTTAAGCTAAATGACGCACAACTCTGACCTTGACTAAACACTTTTCTTCTTGCCAGCATGCTTTAGTCCGAAATAAATGCCTTTTTATTTGACGTAATGCAATAAGATAACATGTATGGAGTTATCGTTGATCTCCAAATCTGTGCGAGATCAGAATTTCTGTAAATGCACAGCAAGTTGTTCTGTGCGGTTATATTTGGCGTTTCTCTTCGAGGGTTAATGTGAACTCCACTTCTATTGTGTAGTTGAATGTGAGCTGATCTCTGACTGGGGTTTATATAAGACAACACTTTGAGCTCGCTCTCTCTCTCTCTCTCTCTCTCTCTCTCACTCATCTGTGTTTATTGTGTGATGGCAGGCTGACGCGAGGAGGCGGTGCGGCCTCAGGCCTGTTCCCATGACAACAGCTCAGATGAAATGTCTTGCTCCATCAGGGCTGTGATTTTAGTAATTGCTGAATCCTGTAACCTTGAGCGCATTTATTCTGCTTTATGTTGTGAAAACTCTGAATTAAACAGCAAGCCTGCAGTAAACGTCCCGTCAGCACTTACACATGCCATAAGAGTATTTAAAGCAGACCAGAGCACCCGGTGATAACTACCGTAGTATTCTTGATATTTTATAAAACAGGAACGATTATATACCGAAGATGCTACATTTCTATAGACATTTATCGAGAAAACTTAAAGGTTACACTACATTTGTATTCTTTTTTTAATATTAATTTCATGTATGATCTACAGAAAACCGACAGTTCAAAGTTTAGAGGTAACAACACGCAGAATGTGGCACCCCAAATTTTGTTGCTAATTATAAAAAGAATAAGAAATAGTTTTTATTCTAATAAACAACTGAATATCATCAATTTGGTCAACTGGAATACTAGGTTTTAAAATACTTTATACTGCACATCATGCAGTTCTTCTTTAAGCAGTCAGCTAGTTTTCCAGTCCAAACAAGTCATAGTGAAACATGGCCAGCAGGATAAATGAGCTCACATCTCAACCTGCTCTGGAATCCCATGATGCTTTGGGCGTGTTGTGCCAAAAACAAGACTTGAACAGCAGCACCTATTTTTAGTTGAGAGTGCATCCTGTATTTCACATGACTTACTTTCCTGTTGAATGATGGATGTCTTATTATAGTTGAACAAAAATGAAGATACAACTTTGCACTAAAATGTATTAAAAATAAAGTACCATAAATATGAACGTTAATAAAAACACCATGTGGGGGTCACGACCATTAGGTTGACCTCAAGATCGAAGGTTTGTTACAGACGGTCATTAAA
Organism: Oreonectes daqikongensis; assembly: GCA_026939265.1. Taxonomy (NCBI): domain Eukaryota; kingdom Metazoa; phylum Chordata; class Actinopteri; order Cypriniformes; family Nemacheilidae; genus Oreonectes; species Oreonectes daqikongensis. The sequence continues at coordinate 641,099 of JAOTQM010000100.1, read as the reverse complement.
CTTCTGTTAGTGTTAAATGAGGCTGTTAACAGCTGCTCTGGGATCAGTCTGACAGCTGTTTAAGACTACAGTAACGTACAGTAACATGGCCGTCAGCTGGAGATGCAGGTTAAAAATGATATTTTCTGCTCTCCTTAAACACCCCCCCCCCCCCCCACCGGCTGTCAAGTACCAGTTTAAAGCACATGGCGGCGCTGTGAGCAGTTAAAATACCCACAATCTTCAGTAGGAGAAGGGGGTACTTGATATTTCTCTCAATGAATGATCCACTGAACAGCAGGGCAACCTCAGAGATTTACTGTAACAGGCCATCAGTTATTTTACAGCACTGAAAACTAAACTTGTGACTGTACCCGAATCAGTTTTTCTTCTTGACATAACGCTTTAGAGTGACACGCTGCAAACATCGTCTGATTTCTGCAGTCTGACGCGCATCTGTGAGGTCTTGCACGCCGCCGTGGCTGCGCTCTTGACAGTCTGTCTACAATGGGAACGTAAAAGCTTCACGATACGTCTAAATGACGAGCACGGACCAGTTTTGATCAGTATTTAAATGCATGCCGTTTTATTTTAGACAGCTGGTTATAATGGACACGACTCTTCAGAGTAATTGTTTCGAGTGTATTTCCTGGAAACATAACTTCTCGAGTTTCCAGGTGAAATAAGAACCGTTCCGCTGGGAAACAGTAAAAAGTCGAGACGCTTCTAAGAAAGTCAAAACATCTTAAGAAAAACAGTAAAGGGGAGGGGAAACCGACCTGCATTTATATGGACTCGAGTAACACAAATTTGAAGCTCAATCTGTTTCCTCATACTTTCTCTACATCGGTTACAATGTGGTGGTTTGTATCTTACGGTTGAGGCGTTATTTAATCAAATACGCATACAAAATACTAAAAGAACTAGAGATGTCAAACGATTCATCTCATCCAGAATAAAAGTTTGTGTTTACATAATATATGTCTGTGTACTGTACACATACAGGCATATATTTGAGAAAAATAGAACAAAAATAAATTAATAAATGTTTAAATTATTAATAAATATAACTATTTCCTGAATATATGTTTGTGTTTGTGATTAATCGTTCAACATCCCTAAAAAGAAAATTTTTCCAAATCTTCAAACTTTCAATTCCAGTATTTATTAGTTAAAATTTGTTTGCATGATTTACTGTGGAAATCATATTTAACGTGGCATTTCAAAAGATCTAACACGCAGGCTTTGATTTTCAAAAATGGCTTCACTATCAAAGCACACAGCGTAAAAAACACAAAACATTCAATGATCCAATGATGCAAACTTTGTTAATTCTACAGACTTATGGAAACACTGTTTATTCATCGTCTACTGAGTTAGCAGGAGTCGGCCAGGACAAACCTGCAGCTTGTGAAAGTGAAATGATGCCATTATCACGTGCGGACCCCAAACCCCTTATTATCCTGCTCCAAATGACTAGCCAGGTGGTCTGAGATGTGTCCGTCCCCCCTCCCGTATTCATCAACATGAGAGAAAGGCCGCGATTGGCTGTCCTCCTGCCGTGTGATGAGTGTTTTCGGAGTCTGAAGCAGTGGGCAGCTGGAGGAGCTGAAAACAGCTTCAAATCTCTGAAACAATACAGCCATAAAAGGCAGTAAAACAATCCCAGCGCTCCGGGGCGGCGGGAGGGGGAGGGGCTGGAGAGGAGGAGAGAAAGAAGCGGTTGGGGAGGGGGGGGGGGGGAGTGGTGACTACTCATGCGAATGAAGAGTTTTCTCTGTTGGGAAGTACTCTGGTATTATTTATAAAGTCCTGCACTGGCAGATATATGACATCTGCCTGACGTAAACAAAAACAACGCAAACAAAATAATGATACGTTAGCTTAAGTGCTTGTGTTTGTCACACACCACGCAAGTTTCGGCCGACCGTACCATAACAGATTTGAGATTTTAACGTCACACAGGATCACAACAGCACAAGATTCTGAAGTCCCTTGCAGTCTTGCGTTGGCTTGCGTCAGATTAAATCAATGATCTGCTCTGACCGAAGTCTGTATGTTGCGTGAGATTTCTGTACTTCTACACCGAGCAGATGAACGTGTTATGTGTCGCTCTGTGATGCCGTGAAATGACTACGATCACATGTGGTGAGGTTGATGGAGGTTGTGTCGGACTGATGTTCTTTCAGTTTGTGATTGAGGATCTAATGTGACATCCATGTTTTAAACATACATGTGATATTCAGCATTTCTGAAACGTTGTATTTATTTGCTTTAACTGTAAAAAGTGTGCACAGGTATGACATATCTGTGTGTAGATACAGTCCTTATAAACTGTGTTATAATGTTAGCTTGGCTTTCTAAAGATGCTTGTGTGCACATGGCCTGCTCTTTGTGTTGGGTTGTCTATTTGCTGCTAATGTTCTAATGTAGTGTTTTGTGTTGTACCTGTGAATGTTTGTGGAGTGCTGATTGTTTGTGTAGTGTTGGTGGTTGTTGTACCTGTGAGCAACTGATGTTTGTGTAGTGTCGTGTGATGTTGTATCTGCGAACGGCTAATGTTTGTGTAGTGTTGGTGGTTGTTGTACCTGCGAGCGACTGATGTTTGTGTAGTGTTGGTGGTTGTTGTACCTGCGAGCGACTGATGTTTGTGTAGTGTTGGTTGTTGTTGTACCTGCGAGTGGCTGATGTTTGTGTAGCGTTGGTGGTTGTTGTACCTGCGAGCGGCTGATGTTTGTGTAGCGTTGGTTGTTGTTGTACCTGCGAACGACTGATGTTTGTGTAGCGTTGGTTGTTGTTGTACCTGCGAACGACTGATGTTTGTGTAGCGTTGGTTGTTGTTGTACCTGCGAGCGACTGATGTTTGTGTAGCGTTGGTGGTTGTTGTACCTGCGAGCGGCTGATGTTTGTGTAGCGTTGGTGGTTGTTGTACCTGCGAACGACTGATGTTTGTGTAGCGTTGGTTGTTGTTGTACCAGCGAGCGACTGATGTTTGTGTAGCGTTGGTGGTTGTTGTACCTGCGAGCGGCTGATGTTTGTGTAGCGTTGGTGGTTGTTGTACCTGCGAGCGGCTGATGTTTGTGTAGCGTTGGTGGTTGTTGTACCTGCGAGCGGCTGATGTTTGTGTAGTGTTGGTGGTTGTTGTACCTGCGAGCGGCTGATGTTTGTGTAGTGTTGGTGGTTGTTGTACCTGCGAGTGGCTGATGTTTGTGTAGTGTTGGTGGTTGTTGTACCTGCGAGCGGCTGATGTTTGTGTAGTGTTGGTGGTTGTTGTACCTGCGAGCGGCTGATGTTTTGTCCGGCGGGCGTTTGGAGGTTGATGGGGGACGTCTGGAGCGTCTCAGAACTCAGCGTCTTTTGTCCGTTGATGTGTGCCGTCACCATGGAAACGGGAGTCTTGGCCGGCACCACAGAGATGGCGATGCTCTGGCTGGGCGGCTTGATGAGGGCGAGGGGTTTGGCAGCCGTCCCCACAGGACAACTTCTGACGGCGAGCTTCGATCACACAAAACACACAAACAGTGACATGTCACTGAACCTGAATGAGTGTTAACAGAGCTCTTCTTACAAAACTTTCACTTTCCACTTTTATACGTTTATTAATCAAAGAATATCGTCAATTTACGCCTAAATGAACACAAAGTGTTGCATACACCCGTTCAGACTAAAGTCTAGTCAAAACTTCAAGCTTTTACTTTAACATCCATCTGTTTCTTTAAAATTCTAGAGAGAAATATTACAGTATATGATCAAACAACAGAAAGCAGACAAGCAGTATATGTAATACCGATACCAATATCAAAACATCTTCAAAACCACATAAGATACTAAAACAGACATCACTTCATATATCAGGCTTACTTTTCATAACCCATCAGAAAGTGTTCACTAAAAGAAGACAGCAGAAGGTGTAATTCTGAAGTGACTTATTCATATAAAGCTGTTTGTTATTACTCCACATACAATATCCCGAAGAAGCTTTTTTCAGCCGAGTAATATTTCATACCCCGTTCCACGGTTCCCCTTCTGATTGGCTTTTATGGTTTCGTAAGGGTCGTGAGACCTGGGGGAAGGGGGAGACGGAGAGAGAGAGAGAGATTCTTTCATATTCACACACTGTCTCTATGTAGGGACGTTTCAATATGTCCTCCACATCTGAGCCAAATACAGGCAATAAATCCTGACAGACAGCCACTTATATTCATAATGCTGTTTCTCTCCAACGCTCACTTTATGATGAAAGAATCAAACCCAAATCGCATTTACAATTCACGACGCTGCAGCGCTCTGAGCACGGATGCCTTCTGAAGTTCTTTATTGTCGCTTGCACACATCGCACAGGTAATTTGATCATTGACATTCCTGAGGTAAACTTTGTTAGAAGACAACGTAAATAGCGAATTTCAATACGGTAAAATATAACATAATAAATACAATACAATACAACATGCGAATGTAACATTCACGCATTAAGAAACTGCAGGTAGAATGCAGCAGAATGAAACAAAGCAGTCTTCAGATCAGATGCTCTTTAAACATTGCTACAACATCCAATAATGTCCGTTTGCATGTTTACATTGAGCTACAATGTACAAATATTGTTATTTTAATGGTATTGATTTGAAATGTATCCGTGAAAACTGAAAACGTGTTGAACCCACTAGTAGAAAAGGTATTTGCATCTCTAAATTCAGCACCTGTGAAAAATAGAAAGCATTTATATATAAAAATCGCTATTACTATTGTTTAAAAAGGTGAAGCAGATCTTCACGGAAACTAAATTCTAGCATTGTAAAATTATCCTGTCAAACAAGATCCAACAACTCTGCACAATAAACAAACCTTAGGCAAAAAGTCACTGCAGACCTGGTTAACAGGGAACATTCTCAGTGCGTTCTATAATCGCTTTCTCAAAGTTCTTAAAGTTATTTTAAAATATCTGGCAGTAATGTTAAAAAGGCATTTTATCAACATTATATGCACTGCTAAAATATCTAAAAATGTTCTAAAAACGTTTTTCTTACATTGTTAGTGGAACGGTAAAAACGTTTAGAAATACTATTTTAATAACTTAATAGGACTGTTGGCAAAACGTTCTAGGAACATACTTTGCTAGCTGTGTGCCAGTTAGCATTTACGCCATCTGTTTTGTCGTAATGCAACATTGTCTTTACAGTTTAAAAACTGAACTTTCACCCACACAGACTGTCGTAAAATCTTTCTTTTATTTACGACAGTGAAGGCAGCTGAATGAATTGAATCCTGATCCAGACCTGGACAGCAGGTGCAGCAGAAGTCATTTCAAGTGTGCTAACGCCGCTCAGCATTACACACGGGCAGATTGTTGGCATGTTACTCATTCATTCCCTCACAATGCATGTGGCCGTGCTATTGTTTCAAAGGATCAATGTAATCCACGAACACCCTCCCGAGTCTGACTCGCATCTGGAGGCCATCTTCCACCCTGACGTCCCGTTCAACCTCACACACAGCTCATTGTGTCAGAGGTCACCCCTCACACACACAAACACACACACATCAGAAAACACAGGATAAAAGCTTAAACTGGGCGGAAAAGGATTGGCTCAGATTGCAGCTTTCAAGAGATAAAATGGAGTCAAGCTGGATTGGAAGTATCTACACAATTATATTTATCTAAAACTATAAAACGCCATAATCTGTAATGTACATGTAAATTAATTAAAAATATTAATAAACAGTAACCCCTGACCAAAAATCTTATTGGATATTTTATGTATATATATACACACACACACACACACACACACACACACACACACACACACAAAGAAAATCAGTCAACTGAACAACATCAAACCCTGACGATAAATCTGAAATGCGTCCGACAGTCGTCTCCATCCATGCGTTAAATATATTTACTGTGTTTGACCCAACGCTGTACGTTCAGTCAGACTGACAGCTAGAGGAACTCGTGTCGTATGTTCACGTGAAGAGTTATTTCCCATCATGCCGAGTCATTCAGGTGATGATGGGCTTTGAATGTGACACACAAACACTCATTAAAGCCGTTTACAGCGCTGTAATGAACTGCTCGACCCCCTCCTCAGGCTACACACATCACATCAGCATTCAGCTTCCTCCTTCATTGTGTTCATTGTGTCGAATGACTAAAGGATGACCGGCGGCGCTTACAGGACTCACCGCAGGGGCACCTGAGATTTGACGGACCCGCTTGACAGGTGGAAATGCAAACAGTTTGAAAGAAACTGAAAGTACATCAACCTACTTGATCTTCTAGTGGATATCAAGTGTTCGGTCAACGGTGTTAAATCGACAGGCCGTACTGCCAATCTTATAAAAGACTGACCTTGGGCACGGATGGCAAAGACTCCACGAGATCCATGTTCTCGCTTTGTGAAGTTCTGCAGATGACCTCGGCTCCTGCTCCCTTGACATGGAGGCGATCCACTGGAGAACTCGATAAGCCAGAGGCGTTTTGTGCCGTGTGTTTTCGGCAGCAGCCTGAAGCTGGGTATTTTTACAGCCTCCTGCCAAACGTCAGCCCATGAGCCAATCCTTCACACTCTGATGATACGTGACTGTCTGATGGTGGACATTAACCAACACATCAGAACACGGAAACCACAGAGTCCGAGATCTGACGTGGTCTCCTATCTTTGATCATTTGTTGATTTTTCCCATGCACTGAATCTCATGATGAAGATCTGAGATGCCGAGCGAGAGGAACCGCAGTCTGCAGCCATCAGATAAGATTCACAATAAAATCACGACAAAATCATGAAAACCAGCAGCCGTCCAGTTGTTTTTAAAATAGCGGTTTTCAGAACTAACTAACTAAAGCAATACATGGTAACTTACATATTTGATTATTATATTGTATATATTATTCATAATATATTATTATATTTGCAAAGAGTGATGATTGTTATTGTACATACACTCTGTTGAGGATGAACAAATCAAGGTCACAGTTACAATGGAGGTACAGTTAATGTTAAAATACAAACGGTTTCAAAATATTCACATGACCTTAGACATGTTAACATGAAACCAGTGTGATATTGACCTTATCTTAACCTTGACTTTGTTGTCATGGCAACAAAGTCAGTATCTTTTGTACGATACGCACAGGGATACCACAAATTAATGTGATGTAACCATCTGTAAAGCAGACCATAGAGTCGACTACAATACAAGCCTTCATGAACCTCCATTGAGACTGTAAATGTGTTACTGTAACCGAGAAACCAATTGACATTATTTTTTGTAGTGATCAACATTACGCCAAATATGCCGGCGATCGAGTTTAAACTGAAGCCGGAAGATCACAGGTGTCTAAATATGATGCAGTCACACACTCGTAAGGTCTGTAAACCACCTGAAACCGTTCCATCTCAATTATCACAAATCCTCAAAGTTAATTTCTTTCATCCATTTGATAAAACGGCATTAGTGCGTGGCAAAAGCGAGTCTTAAGCTGATCGTTTTCTTTTTTTAAATCACCTGATCAGTGTCGAGACAACGGCCGAAGCGTTGTGTCTGCGGCGGTCAGCGATAGGCCTACTTCATCACACACGTAAATAAAATGCCACACGCAACATACAGCGACCGGAGAAATCAATCTCCGCTGAACTATGACAGCCTGCTTCTTCATGCCGTACAACAACAAACTTAAGAGACACAGACGCTTTGATCATGGTCGGGTCAACGTGTGCCGTTGACATGACATTTCCTAATATATGTTTACAATAGAAGAGAAAATTGATTGAAAATGCCATTTCAATTATTTATGAAACCGCATTATTCATTTCTCAAATGAACTCTCATTGTTAATAAGTTACTAAAAAGCATTTGCACTCAAAAAATGTGCTTACACAGCAAACACACATTGTGAAGTTTCACATCTAAAGGTAATAACAGAGGAAGCACATAGTGAAACGGATGTATTACATGTATCACATGTGTGAAAGTTGATCACTCTCGTCCTCGGCCGCAGAAAACAGCACAGGACATGACAGAGATGCTTTCACACATCTGTTCTTATGTTAGAATTTCGGAGTGTTTCAATCCCCTTCATTGAGAGCGTCCTGCGGCGTTTCGCCACGGCCCGATCAAACGAATAAAGCAGCTAATAAAAGCCTTCTGGATTACTGGATAATGACAGGCTGGATTTTAAAAGCTGGGCTGGAATTGAACCCTGCAGGACGTGGCCCTTCAGGAAGAGATCTGAATAACCCTGCAGTATTGATTTACTGTACTGTATTTCCGTTTTCATGTACAATCTTAACACAGAAACAGGATCTTAAAGGGATAGTTCAGCCAAAATAAGATTCCATCATCATTTATTCATCCACCTATATGTGACTCTTTCTTCAGTGGAACACAAAAAAGAAGATATTTTGAGACATGTCTCAGTGGTTTTGTGATGATACGATGAAAGTCAATGAGGTTTAATGTTGCTTGTTTACAAACTTTCTTCAAAATGTCTTCTATTGTGTTCTGCAGAAGAAAGTCAAATAATAAACGAATAGTGTCTCAGTTACATCTTCAATATGTTGAGCGTGTCATGCTCAAGATATTTATTGATTCTTCTTTCTCTATATTTAGTTTCTGAGTAAACCACACGGGCAGAAGCGATACTGCACGCTCCTCTCTGATGCTCATATCTCACGCATTCATTATGTTTTTGATTTATTGTTTTTCAAAAACAAGGGGATGAGCTGTCCTTTTTGCGTAAGCTCACTCCAAGTACTGACACACTACAGGAATGTGTGCAACTTGCAATAAAGCGACTTATTTCTCCATGTTCCTACTTTCTGTCGGCCTTTCACACATCACTTACAGTGACCTTGTCAGGAGCCAATCACAGCCTCATTCTTTATGATGGGCAGCTCTTTGTTTAAGTGACATTTCAAGGACAGCCCTCTGTTTTCTGTTGTTTTATTGGCCGTTGCAAAGACATTCCTCTAAAACACGTTGTCGGGCAAGTGACTTTGAAACGGTGGTCTTAATATTAGGTAAACTACTTTTTAAAAACAACCACTAGCAATTTTGTTAGCGTTTTTATTAGCAACACAAAAATGATTACGATCTCAAATACTCTTACAAAAAAATGTATTAAATAAAAATAAACTTAACCAATAAATAATATTCATAAATATCTACATAGCAAAAAAAACCTAAACTAAGTGATGACTAATAATTCAGCTAATGTTCTAACAAACCTAATTATGTTGGCTTGAGTAAAGCTGGGGACACATTTAACGATTTTACTGCGATTATGAATGGAGTTTGATCATAACCGCTGATCGTGCTCAATCTGTTCCAGTTGTGCTCAGTCGTTGTTTAGAATCGCAGCTAAAAATCATTTAATGTGTGGTTTGTAAAGACTAGTCTTAGAATTTATGTGCCAGTTGTTGTCAGTCGTGCTCGCTATATTTTGTTTAAACATGTTTAATATTTGCGACTGGCGGCTCCGATTAATGACGTCACTACTGCCATGGAGACGGTACTCTCTAACGTTACACAGACGCAGAAAAATGGCGACCAAGTTTACTGACCTCCAGCTCTCTCTGTAGAGTACAAAGTCCACGTTGCCTGTCCATCCATGACCTCCACCCATATCATACGGTTTCTTCCTCTTTTTTGTGTTTTTTCGCCACAAATTACATTGGCAACAATCAGCGCCAGCCGTCTGTTCGTCTCCATGTTTGTTTTGATCTCGTGAAATCGCGTTATCGCGAGATTGGGGGGAACGTCCAGTCGTGCCTCACGAGTCTTTAAATGTGTTGTGTAGTGGACTGACTCGGTCATTAGGTTTGTGCTCTTTTGCGATTGTCAAAGACTAGAATCGTTTTCAGTTGCAATAATAAGTCGTTAGGTGTGTTGTGTACAATCTTAGAAAGTTTCAGCGAGTCGTTAAATGTGTCCCCAGCTTAAGCCAACATATTGATATTGCACTTAAAACTTATTCTTATTATTCTTCTCCTCGATTTTTCTGACTGCTACTCCTCCTAGAGCTTTCAATCTACAGCCACCAAACTTCACACAGACCTTCAGACTGGTCTCACTTGAGTTGCTATATCTTTTCTAAGGGATCTGACTTACGGTTCTCCTACAATAGCCGATCAAACGTCCCAAAAACTCCCATAGACTTACATTTATAGAATGTTCAGCTGATGATGTTTACTTTCAAACGTCAACTGTTAACGTTCAAACATAAACACACATTCATACAAAGTAAAGGCCATTGCACATAGAGTCCGAAATTTTCGTATACGTTTTTTCGTATTCGTCATCCTCGCTTGTATGGTGACTCTGATTTCTCAAAACACCCATCAAAATGCTTGCTACGGATGCGAAAAACGCAGAAAATCGAACCCGTTCCGATTATTTTAAACTTTTAGATCAGACTTTCTCAAGCCAACATAAAGTTTGTTGTCAAACTTTAACCTCATCTAGTTGCTAACTGATATAGCATTTTGTTTGCGTTAAATGCACACTTTTCTAAAACATAATAATTGTTTGACGTCATCAGAATGATATTCATGGAGGAATTTGGCGTCACTTTTCTGTACAGTGGAGAACGGACACAGCTGATGTCCCTATTGATTACCACAGTTAACATGGTCGGATTACAGCGGTTTAAAGAATTCCTACAGATCCCATTGCTTCCTGGGAACTCTCTGAGGATCATCCAAGAGGAAATCTGGTCCAACCGCCAAACGCACGAGACGTGGACGTCCACTCAATGGTGATCGATCATCAATATCACACTACAGACCTCGCTGAACACATTTAGGAATGGAAGTGTACGGTAAAAAAACTTCAATTATGTAAATCTATGAATTTATTTCCTTCTTTCAGCTGCCGCATCACACATTATGTTTTCCTCTTCTCGCTGAACTGCATGCAGAGTCAAAAATCTTGAGTTACTGTGCATATGAATACATTTCAATATCTTCAATAAAATAGCTGAAGGCCTCCGGTCCCACTCGAACCCATGATCAAGGGCATGAGTGTAGAAGATGAGCGTCTCCAGTTCCCTCTCGTCTCTCTCCGGTGTTTAAACCGTCTTCAGGCTATTAATAGCTCCAGCGCTTCGTCTGTACAGGATGAATATAAAGCGTGCCACCTTCTGGTTGCCAAGCACGAACGACACCGGGTCACACGCAGAAGAACACAGCGTATGCAAGGCAAAGTTGACATTGGACAAATCGTTTTTAATGAATGCTAATGAAGCTCACGCGGGATTCAAACCTGCAACCTGACAGTTAACAGCCCGTACGACTTCATTTCACAGCGCACACAGAAAACAGAAAGAAACATCATTGAAATAAACACTATTTTATGCGGATATATTAATAACACGTTCAGGGAGCCATGACAATTCAATAAAGCAGAATTACTTACAATTATAATTAGTTTGACTTCTAAGTAATTTCACAGAATGTGAAACTTTAATTGGGAAAGTGAATTAAATTGAAAACTTGCCAACGTTTCACACAGAAACACTCAAACAACAGTTCACGAGTCCTGAAAGGAATTATTCACCCAAAAATGAAAATGATTTTCTTACCCTCGTCACGACTTAGTTTCATTTACATTCATTTAAACAGAAAAAAGACCAGTGTCAACATCATAACAAACATCTCCTCTTGTATTCCTCAGACAGACAGATTTATTTATGTGCCCTTAAAGAGTAAATAGCATCTGTTTTTTAAGGACCTACTTTGGTTTGTGGAGTGTCCGACAACAGGTTTATGTACATACATGGTGTAAAAACACTATTTCGTAATAATAAGCCGTTTTTATTACCTTACTTCTTGACTGACTCTCAAATGATTCGTTCCGCGACTCATCTGTCTAATCCTCCCCTTTCCGCTAGCGTAGTCTGATGTGATTGGTCAGATGGTCTAGTCTGCTGTGATTGGTTTAGCGCGTGTGTTCAAGTTTTCGCAGGCAGGCGGGACTATTTCTATTGACGTAGATACACTGCGGTTAAAGATTCGGACAGTTCACGACTCGTTCACGTGATTCAGAGTCTGATTCAGGCAGACTGTTTCCTTTCAAAAGCGGCAACATTACACAATGCATGAAATGTAATGTTTATGATCTTGTGGAATGTACTCTTTAAGAAAGGAACCCTCACTATTGTTATATGAATTCTTATATCAGCTGTACTGGGCATCAAACCCACATCCATCCTGTGACCTCCAGCAGTCCTTCACATGCATCTGATTCTGAAAGTAAACTAGAAACACATTATCAGCAGAGCAACAGTGACGCCTGGAGCTACAGCGCAGATCCTAAGCAGATTTCACAGTGATCACACCTGACCATCACAAAAATAACAAATCGATAACAAAATAAACATCCGCCTACAGTCCCACTAGTAGAAACTCAATTGGGTCAGCTGTCACCACAATCGAGCTGGTTTGGTTATGAACGAATACAAATTTTAATTGCCACATCTGACACGTTCTTAACAATTTTTTTATATTTAACGAGAAGTTTAATTAATGCTATAAATGTTTTCCTTGCACAGAAAAGGACGATTAGATTTATATAAAAAAAACAAGAAAATTGTGTTTTCCTGATACGACAGGAAATGACATCATGATTGCAGCACAAGTGCTTGTTGGGTTTCAAAGTGGCCATGTGCGGCAGTAAACTCTGGAATTACAGTAGGACATGACCCAATAAAACCTGCCCAAACACGACCTCAACACATCAATGATTTAGGGCTCTTTCTGTTTGTTAAGGGCAGTCTAGCACCACATGCAGGCCAGTGGGCAGGGCATATCATACAGGACACGCCCCCTTCGCACTGCAAACACTACACAGAGAACTCAAATGATTACTGCATACAATATATACTCCACCATACCATACACCGATCGACCAATCAGCATCAACTCACACTTATGAGTCTTTGACGAGACATTTCTACAGATGTCAATCACTGTTATCATATCACATGAAGTGAGCTTTATAAACACATCACTAACGTTTGGAACAAAGCCAACGAAGTCATCACTGCACGTGTCGGCTTTAATCCAAATCGAGTAATCCTATTGGTCATCTAACGTGCTCTAATCTCATTACATCATTATCATCTCACGGCACAGAAGCCACAGAGCAGAGTCAGATGTCAAAGACTTCAACTACAGAATGAATCATGAAGTCGTGAGGAATTGTTTTTATGTCAAACATTTAAGAACCGAAATGACGCGGACTAAGAACTGGCTGTTTTAAAACAGATGGGGCTGGATTCTGATTGGATAAATCTTTTAAACAGATTCAAAGTTACAGAAAAAAAACATATACAGTTATGGTCTGAATCATTTCAATGAATCACTTATTGGATTTTCTAGAACAGTTCCTAATGTATTTTGATTTCACTGAACCATAAATCATATCATCAGATCATCATAACACATGAGCTATGTTAAGCCAAGTGTTTAATCAATGTGTGTTTTGAGGTCATGTATGCTAGTTAAAGGCGGGGTAACCGATCTCTGAAAACGGCTGTTGTTATTTGAAATCGACAACAAAACGCACTACTACGCAACAGGAACACGCCTCTTCCTCCACTCTCAAACGTGCTGTGCAATGCCAGCATTCCCTCGCTTCCCTCCGACAATAAGCGGACACACAAGTTTGTTTTAGTACTCGGCCCGACTCAGGGGAAAGATCGGTTACCCCGTCATAGAATAACATCTATAGAAAATGGTTTAAAAATACTGATGACTCATCCTGCACTGCACAAATTTTCGTCCATTGAAATTCTGTCTAAACTGACAATGTCCCTCCCAACACCACCTGCAACCATTTAGCAAGCAGCACAGTTCCTGACTGCGATACTTTGAAATACGTGAATACGTGTTTTCCTCTTAGTGTTTTGTAGTCATGAATTACTATTACATAAATACTATTACAGAAGTATACGCACAGAAAAATCGACAGGCCGACACGTAATTTGAAGTTACGATTGTTTTATAATGATATAAAATTTCCCAATCTGAATTTTTCCTTCTCTGAAGAAAATGAATGTGCAAAATGCTTCACAAAACTGTTGTGTATCCAGAATTATTTCCGCACGGATGACACATTTTTGAATGGCATCGCCATAGTTACTGTCTAAACTACCTGAAGGAAAATAATAAAAAAACACATTTGATAAAAACGATCGCCCTGTGTTGTCTGGAACATAAGCATCTTTCAAAGAAAAGCCGATCCATATTTAGATAAAGTGCAGTTGAATTGTTTCTCTGTAATGACAGTGATTTACCGCAGGCAGCGTTGCTATGCGATACAACAGATCAAAATATTAAAAAGCCTTTGTGTTCATTAAAATAAAGCTTCTGTCGGTCGTCCATATTAAACAGCTTGATCTATTCCTAGAGAAGCGATTCCTCTGTACAGATTTGACTCTATAAATACAGTCTGTAATTATACGTGAACTTTCGTGGCTCTTGCTATTGCTGCCCATAACATCAGGCGTTGTTGCCATTGGATACGGCCAGTTTGCCTAATCAAATGTGGATGAACTTTGTAAAATATCAATTTTGCCAATAGAAATTGATGGCATGCACTTTAAATGAGTGAGAGAGAAAGAGGGAGGGAGGGAGGGAGAGCACGAGAGAGAGAGATCCAATAAGTGTGATACTCTGCTTCCAATAAATCATTCTGAATTATATCTGTAGATATAAGAATCTCCCTTATATCCAGGAAAGGACCGTTTCACAGACTAAATGTGAATTTTCTGTTTACTTCATTAAAAACAGTCCATGCGAGTATACGATGTGATACAGGAGAAACTCACAACCACCGTCCAACTTATCAGCAGATCAAATAATGACCGTGCCAAAAAAAACAGAAAACAACTCGACACATTCTGTCTGTTTTACCATCTTGCCCTGTACAAGAATAAATCAAAACCTGCCTGCCATCAATAATTCACTTTTTCAATCCACTTTTGGTTTTAAATATGTAATTGTAAAGATTTCTGTCTCGACATGTCCTGAAACTTTGACCAGTGACCCCACTCATTTATTTATTATTAAACTTTGTGTTTTACACATTGTGTATTTTAATGAGTTGTACATTGGCTTTTTATTTTCATTTGCCCGTTTGCATTTGTGTATTAATGTTTAAGGCACCGTGGGCCTGCGGGACGGTGATACACAAATCACTTCGGACAGAACACTGGGCTGCTTTCAAACCAAGACATGCAAGCCAACTCGCATTTGTGCTTATGCATCAAACTTATGCAAGCTGTAAACGCTTCTGTTTCTCTCAAGGTCCTGTAGTTATTAAAGGAACAGTTCACCCAATAATGAAAATTCTCTCCTGATTTACTCACACTCCTGTTGTTTCTAACTGGTATGACTTCGAAAAATGGGTAGATTTTGAGAATAAACCTGGCTACTTTTTGGTACAATAAACGTGAATAGGGACTGGAGCTTTTGAGCTCCAAAATGAGACATCAATATGCAATTTTTATATTCCTGAGGGGTTCAGTAATGTATAACTGTATCAGCGAATTATCATTTTAATTTTGTTTCCTGTAATGTAGCACACAGCCTATTTTAATGCTTTTTTTCTGTATGTTTGAGCTTTACAGTCCCAGTCCCCATTCACTATCATTATAAGAATATTCTATATTCTTTTCATTTAATCACATTTTGTACCACTAAAGAAAGAATGTCATACAGGTTAGAAACTATATTTTTGGGGGGACTAGTTTCTTTTTAAAATCTATATTTTTGGGGGAATAGTTTCTTTAAACTGCACAGGTATGTACAATCCTACTAAGCAGACATTACATATGTATCACTACATACTTCATTTTCAAACAGTAAGTGTCGCGCTAAAGTGCATTTCACATTGCGCGTGATGGACACACACAAACACACACAGATCGTGATCATTTCGGAAAGGTGTTGCAAGCTTTTATTAAGCCCAAAAAAATTTTCATCAAAGCTGGGATTTTACAAGCGTTTTTGGATCAGTGATGCAACCCAGAGAAATAACACAACAATGCAGAAAGACTATCACGCAACACGTATTTTAAACTCCAGAGAAAGGACTGTTACTTCTATATGGACGTGACACGGTTGCCCTGCGGGGAACACAAGATGACTTACTAAAGCCTCACACGATGATGATGTTGTCAGCTAATAGACGCCCGAGGGTGTGTTGTCTGCGTTCATCTGCATCTGAAACATCTTTAAAATGTAATTTTAGCTGAAATATGAGGAGGGTGGATCATTATGGGCCCAGCTCCAAAAAGCGACCAATATAAAATAAATAATGTTAACCATAATTCATTATCCGACTTTTCACAACACAACTGTAACATTAAAATGCATATGCGACATAAACGGGAAGGTTTACAACACTTTTAAAATCCTGTTTTCGCTTTACAAATGCAGACCACTTCACATCAGTCATGAAAACATATCAAATCAATATCATTTTATACTGTGTATACATGAAAAGAGAAATCTGTTGTTTTCCTTTGAGTTAACAGTTTGCAGTAAATATTGTGATCTTAAAGCTCTGAAGAAACTATTTCATTATTAATACATTACAGAGAAATCTGTTATAACACATTACAACCCTTCATTCACAAAGTATAATGTACTGAAACATAACGCATATCTGATGTTTACTAGTGCAATCACTTTTGGTATTAATAAGAAAAATAACATTCTCTGATCATGGGGTATATGTGAAGGCCTCATGTCTTGTGTGATGATGCTGACTTGGGTTTTCTGCTCCCTTCCCCCTCTTCAGAAAGGCCATGAATGAGCCCTCCCTCCCCCAGCCCGAAACTCTGCAGACTTTTGCTCCATGTTAGGAAGGAACCGACACCCCTTCGTCACAAAATGGAAGCTTCCACTATCAAACAGCGAAAACCTGCTCAACAAACACCAAACACGCTTAAACGAACACAAACGCTGCAACGTTTGACGTGCGCGTCGCTGTCCGAGGTGCTGAACGCAGCCGCACGACGTCAAAGTCCATCGAACGCACGCGAAATTTATCGACAGATTCAGTAAAGGATTGTGGGATGATAAATGTCCACGGGTGAGCTCCGTTCCTCTAACAGAGGACAAACAGAACAAGTACCCCTAAAACATCGAAATAATGGCGAAGGAAAGATGACCTTGCGTTTCGTTTGCGATTGTAAAAAAGTGGAAGTGAAGTACAAAGATCGAATCAAATTCTACCACGGCGTCATGTGACCAGCTCAAGAAATAAACCCCCTCAGTACGACTGTCAACAGAGTACGAAAAGTTATTGAAGTAAAAATCCGAGAGGTTAAAACATTAATCAAGCTAAATGGCAGCGATTTAACGCAACGTCTCTTAAAAAGTGAGCGAATGTGACTCTCCAGACAAAACTCTCCAGAAACATGTCGAGCCACTCAAAATGGACGCTAACACCTCCAATTTCACAGTTTACCAGACAGAGACATTTCTGTTTGTAAATGAAAACACCCAGTGTGTCTGAATTCACAGTTCACGTTTTAAAATAGTTTAAAACAGTTTAAGAGAGGGCAAACGCGTTCCAAAATGTCCATTAACGCTCCCGTGACCTGTAACTGAATCAATATAATTCAGTACGAAGAGATATGCATGAAATCTTACTTGTTTGTCACTTAAAGCTCTATTTCGGCATTGCTTGTCGTCGTGTAGTGGTTTCTTTAGCCCTCCGTCCTACAAACACACACGAGCAGTGTCGTTCCTGCCCAAAAGCAACCAAAATAAGCTAGTTGACACTTCCGAAACTTGATAAAACACGTTGCGTTATTTGGCAAAGTCACACTAAGGACAAAGCAGCAAACGATGGCAAAAACTGCGAGGTAGATGGATGCTGATAAAGTTTTTCGCCCGATGCAAAAAGGCCGTTCTCTAATGCTTGAAATAAAAAAATTACCTGTGGGTCTTGCTTCATCTGTGCAACTAGTTTCTAAACGGAGTAAAGGAAGAAAATGCGTTAGGGGTAAAGTGTTTCAAGTTACGATGTGAGGGAGGAACAAAGCGGCGAGCAGCGAGTCAGTTTTGAACCTCATAAATATTCAAGTCTCGTCCCGATCGCTACACAAAACCGCCGCATTATTAATAGAAACGCGAAAACCGCACCGCGGGCGTGAAAGTGCATCAAAGAGCGTTTCAACCATTTGCGTTTAAAGTGATTATGGCGTCATAACGGCGAAAGAATGTCGCCGTTATATCGCCCTAAACGCTTCCCAAATGCAACCAAACGTAAACATTCGAACGCGGCGGATATCTCTCTCTCCCGACATCCAGTCGCGTCAAAAAGCCCAGAAAAGCTCCCGGAATAGTGCCATTTTTATTTACCTGATGACATTGGACTTCTACTTTCAATGCCTCTTGAAGGCCTTGTAGCTCCATGTTGTGACTTCAGAAGCACTTTTCCTCCACTTTCGATACGATGCGCGTTATTTGTGGCGTAGTCCAAATATTTTTAAAAGCAACAATAACAATCGAAAGAACTACTCGGGCTGCACAGCAAGTTCTCGCTTCTTCACTGGCCGCGAGACTCATCACCCACTTTACGCCAGTATAAACAAAAGTGCTCAAAAGACGAGCCAAAGATGTCGACGCTCACGTACGTCGGCTCCGTAAACGACGCCGCGAACGCGTATCCGATCGATCCCAGTCGCGGGGGTCTATTTGTGGAACTTTGAGTTGAAAACGGGGGACTAGATTTTGTCCGAGTGCGCGGCTTGATTTCACTTTGCCTGAGGAAAAAGTTGCGCTTCGGTTGTCAATGCTAATTCGGAAAGTTCCCGGATGCAGCAGTGAAAGAAGAACTCTCCCTTCCTCCGGCACGTGAACGCGCGCTCCTGCGCGTCTCCGCCAAACAGGATAACTGTAGGAAAAGTTCACTTTACGTCACAATTATGGATTTATCCATTAAAAGAAAATATAAGAATAGAATTGACTATTTATGATTATTTAACATTGATGCTAAGATTATGATTGCAAACACCTCATAATTTAGCATTTATTATGTACATGGATATTACTGTGTTTATTCTTAATTAATATGTATTCTTTACAAATACATAATCAGGTTGCACTTTATTTTACAGTGTTCTTGTCTTACTTTAGCAGGTAAATAAGTTAACAGCTGGTGGGTCTTCTAGTTGATTGTTGTATAAGTATATAAACGTGTGTGTGTGTGTGTGTGTGTGTGTGTGTTATGATTAAGCGTGACGTAGGCCTATGTGTGTATGATTGTGAGGGGGATTATAGGGTTTGTGTATAAACAGAATACCCCCCCCCCCCAGACCTCTGTTTCACCCCCATATAACGTAAATGAACGCAAATCCCTCCAGCTATTAAGATGCAAATATCCCCCGCTTCACTGACTTTTATTAGTGCTTTCCAGGGTTTGTGTTGTAGTATTCAATAAGTTTCTTAATCAACATTTCGTTCGCCAACATCACATAAGCAAGTCTTTTGTTTATATTTACGAATATCTCACTTATTAAGTCGCCCTAATATCGAAACCCTCTCGATCATGTACTGAATATCTTTCTAAATAAGCGCATATACTGATATGCTTTAAAAAGCTTTTTTTTTCACCCCACCCTGCCCCCTCAACAACCCCCATCCACCACCTGCCCCCATCAGCGGTGCCCCAAACACAAGTCGCAACGCCATTGGAGCGTCGAGACGCGTTCTCCTCCCCGGCAGCCAATCAAGAGTTGCGTGTGTGGCACGTGCCTCCAGACAGCCAATCATCTTTAAAGAGAGTGTGAATGTGATGTGAAAGTTAATGTAATTCAGTAAGGCCAGTCAGTTTATATATGTCCTTATGTATACATGTTCAAGTGTGTGTGTGTGTGTGTGTGTGTGTGTGTGTGTGTGTGTGTGTGTGTGTTAAGTTGTAAACTCCAAAATGAAATCAGAAGTGAAAATACACAAGTTATTTCTGGTCACATGTCACTCAGATCTTAAATACAGAAGCATGATTCATACTCATGTTTTCAGACAGTATATATATATATATATATATATCAGTCATTAAACAACAGGATGGCAGATGGCTGACGTAATGCTGCTACATATGTATTTGATGTATAAAATGTCCATTAGCTTTGTTTACTGACATGAAGGTTTTAGGATGGGTTTAGGTTAAGTTTTATGTAGTAGTTTGTATGTATAAGGGGAGTGTATTTTTCTTTACAATTTTCTTTACCACTCAGTTATTTACTGTTTTAATTCCATGCAATGTAAAATATAGATTTTTCTTTTTGACTTTATAGTAATTAAACAGAAATGAGCAAAGTGCTGTTTACATGTCACACTGCAGCAATTCCCAAATGTATTTCATGTCAACATTAAAGAATTATACACTGTCAAAGCTGTTGTTATATTCTGGAGCTGACACATGGGGGCGCTACATAACACTATAGTTTCACCCAATGAAACGGAATGAAAGAATGAAAAACTGTCTCCACTTCTCATAATAAAACAGGGTAAATGTTGAGCAAAACGTTTTGGTATTTAAGTGACATTCATTCTCCATATTTCAGCACTAAGCCCATTGCAATGCATTATGGGATTGCATTATCAGTCATGTTGCCTTAGTATAAGCCACAATAAGGTAACTTATCAAGCTGTTTATCTTATAGGACGTGGCTCACTGGTTTCCCAGAATAGATCTGCGTGTCACTGGAGCTCGGCTCTTACTGTAAGAGACCCCAGCAGAGAAACGGTCAGATCTGATCACGCTGTATCCTTCTGCCAAACGTCACAACTAGATCTGATCATGCCAAACTGAGTCAATTCTTATAAGCGACTCGTGTGCCAGTCAGTGGGCGAATAAACATGTGATGAGTAATTTACATCAGGGGCATACTGACCCTATAGAACCCCCCACACTTTTTGGACAATAATAACAAAGATAAGAGCTTCGTTTTGTGCGAGGATAAACTCAGACACCAGATCACATACGGCGAGACTAGCACCCATTGATCTGCTGTATAGTTACATCATAAATATTCATGACCACCCCAAATGTACTTTTAACTCTATTTTAAACCCCTTTAAATGTTTTCATTTGATTGTATACGGTATATGTACAGTACACATTTTAATGTTTCCATTAAGAGAAACCAATGAAATTCCCTGTTCATTTGTCCATTAGAGCACCAATTACAGCGTGTTAACTAAATCTGCATAATTACACTGGATTGACATTTAAATATGTCATGTGACCAAATGAGCTATTAGACACGCGTGGCGTGCGGCGAGGAACGATCATCAGCCCTGCATGGTGACTTCATTAAGACCTCGACTGCGGATTCATCTGTGACTTAAAGAAGCATGAAGAGTGTATACCTACAGACCCCGTCAATTCACATTTATAGGCTCTTTTCCAATATTGTAAAATGTATACATTCACCAAAATGCATATGCCTGAAATCAGGTTAATATGGTTTCTGTGTATGTTGTGATATAGCCTACGCATTTGCAGGTGAACAGGTGTTTGAGGTCACAGTATACACTACATTGTATTGTATTGACCAATCAGGTCAGACTTGTTCAACGTTGCACAATAAAGACATTCATCCGCCACTTTTGTTAAAACCTCTCTTGCATAATTTCGAAAAAGTCGAATTCATTTCCACGAATCAGTTCATTTATAAGTCAGGCTTTTCACTTCAGTGAATAAGGAAAGCTGTTTTATAAAGATTCCAGTCGTGAAAAGCATTTTCAAACCCACCAAATATATAGAGTGTATATTCATTACGCATGTGTCCATGGCTCCATTATTTCCCATATGCCAGTTGAATGTGAGAGTAAGACGTCTGTAGGCTGTGATGTTATCAAAGGATTGATGTGTTTGTTTTTAATATCAAGATCAGTCCAATACAGCGACATTTCTGAGAATGCATTCGTCCAGCCAATGAAAATGTGTTCGGGTGGCCTGTTTGGTGACTGAAATAACAAACGTCTGCACCTTTAGGGTTTAATTACATTTTTCATGCTGAAGAAAAAGGTCCTTTCCCTGATATTTCCATGTTTTTCATGCCCATGGCAACTCCGCTCATAACCTACTGTACTGGACGTGTCTAAACTAGCAAACTGGGCTGATATTTTATCAACCTTTACCTTTCATTTTTACATCATAGTCATAAATCATGACTATATTTGAAATGAAATATTAACAAACGACTTATTCAGCACACTGTTATATTTGTGAAAACGGTAGTAAAAGGTCATGTCATGTGTGTTGCAGTGCATTGTGGGATACAGTGTGTAACACGGCATGTTGCTCACTGAACAGTTTAGGTCATATTTTTGTATCGCATGCATACAGAAACATCCACAAGGTCAAAAATCATTTGATTTCATATTTTAAAATATTCAAAGACATTAAATAATGCAACTTTGAAATCTACTTGTATTTTTATTAGGGCTGTCAAACAATTAATCGCATCCAGAATAAACGTTTGTGTTTACAAAATGTATGGCTGTGTATTGTGCATATTAAATTTGTATTTATAACAAAAAACAACTATTATTTTAATATATTTATGTCATTATCATGCAAATGTATATAAATTAGGGCTGTCAAATGATTGATTTTGTATTTATAAACACATACACATAAGTGTTGATACTTAAAATAATACATAAATGATTATTCATTTTTATATTATTCTTAAATATAGGCCTATGTAAATATATATGTATATGTATGTGTTTATAAATACAAAATCAATCATTTGACAGCCCTAATTTATATACATTTACATGATAATAACATAATTGTATGAAAATAATATAGTTATGTTTTCAGTTATTTTCATATTTTTCTCATGCCCTCTGGAACTAGCTTGAATAGTGTATGTTTTTTTTATTTTAAAGCATCTATGAGAATCAATAAGCTAACATTACTGAAATATAGGGCCTATACAAATTAAAAAGTTATGTTTTGTCTGAATATATTTTAAATATTAGGTAAGTAGTGTGAGTAAAAAAGCAAATAACAAGTTCAATATTAAAAATTGATTGTGTATTAAAACATTTTAGATAGCTTCTGTCCATAATTTATTTGCACTACTCTTTATCCATCGCACTGCTGCTCACCATAGCCTAACTTATTGTATACATCCATCTGTAAATCTCTGTT
This sequence comes from Oreonectes daqikongensis, assembly GCA_026939265.1. Taxonomy (NCBI): domain Eukaryota; kingdom Metazoa; phylum Chordata; class Actinopteri; order Cypriniformes; family Nemacheilidae; genus Oreonectes; species Oreonectes daqikongensis. The sequence goes on along the minus strand of JAOTQM010000100.1, from coordinate 617,930 downwards.
TATAGTAATAGCCATCTGTATATTATGTTCATAGTATATATATTCGTCTGTAAATCTCTGTTTATAGTAATAGCCATCTGTATATTATGTTCATAGTATATATCCGTCTGTAAATCTCTGTTTATAGTAATAGCCATCTGTATATTATGTTCATAGTATATATCCATCTGTAAATCTCTGTTTATAGTAATAGACATCTGTAAATCATGGTCATAGTATAAATCCATCTGTAAATTACTTCTGTAATATTTATTTATGTAACTTATGCAACCACTGTATATCCTGCACTTGCTGCTATTGCACTTCTGGTTCGACCTAAACTGCATTTCGTTGCCTTGTACTTGTACATGTGTAATGACAATAAAGTTGAATCTAATCTAATCTAATCTAATTTTGTCAATAAACATTAAATCAATAAAAAATTGCCCATAACAGGAGGGTTAAAACACTTTTTAAATAAGAATTTGTTCAGTTGTACATTTTGTAGAGTGTAATCATGTTTGAAATACCTCATTTGTATTATTATCTTAAAAACTACACATATCATAGCTGAAGAACCACCTCTTCCATGAGCACTTAACTGTCTCATAATATTAAAAAAAAAATATTTAAAAAAAATGTCTACCCCTATTTTTCCTTTCCTAATGTTCTCTATATACTTGCTTATACTATCTTGAGGTTGTATCTGAAACTTTGTATTACTAGCACTTCTCGTGAATATTGCTTACTTAGATGAATCGCTTGCTGTTTTCCTCAATTGTAAGTCGCTTTGGATAAAAGCGTCTGCCAAATGAATAAATGTAAATGTAATGTAAATATCACACTTTTCATTTGATACTATTATTACTATTATTATTATTATTACTTACCCTCTGTTTGTATACATATTTGCACTAATTGTATGCAGCCCAGCTGCAAATGCTTTGGCAATACAATGTACAATTTTGTCATGGCAATAAAGCACACTTAAATTGAATCTTTCGATACACTTAAAAAATTAAAATAAAATGTTTAATAAAAATACTAATGTTTAGTAAAAATAAATGTTTAATGAAACAGTTTTGATTGCAGCAAATTGGTCTCACATTTATTGGGAAAAATATGCATTTTTTTAACTGGGGTGTACTACTCATTATGCTGAAAAAGTCTAGTCCGCGCCATACTCCCGTTAGACTTCATTTCCCAGAAGGCGCTGCGGCTCTCAGCGCATGCGCGTTGCTACATGTGGACGCGCGAATAATTCGTTTGTAAGATGGCGGTGTGAGCGCACGGCCTGCTGCTGCTGTTTCCGCGACCATCACTCAAACACTCGACTCTGTCGGTTTAACGCAAACGGCTGGCGGAAACCGGTCCAAGGTACGATTTTAACGTCATTAAACAACGTTTTATTACACGCTGATCGGCGTCGCTTTGTGTTCACCTTTAACGTTACTCAAGTACCGGCCTTTGATTCGCGCCTTTTAAAACATATTCGCGCTAACGTTACACACACGTGTAGAAATAGTTAACGTTTGATTTTTTATTACGATTTGTGACAGAAAATCGCTGTTTAAAATAAGGTTAGAGCTTTCTTATGTTTATCTGGCGGTAGTTTGCGCAATCTGTCACGTCATTCAATGAAAACTGCTGGAAATGAGGCAACAAATGACTAATCGCTCACATGTGTGTGAAGTTCAGACATTTATTTTCATTATTATTTATAATGTTGACTTGATTTACATGTGATAGGTGCATGGTTAAGCATGGAGAACATGTTCTTGAATCAGCAATCCTAACTTCTGACCGAAACTAACTTTAGACGAAACCTGACGTAACGTTAACTATAACATACATCGCATAGCATCGAGTACAATCTCGAGTTATAGAAGTTACAAGTTATATTGGTTTGAACCTAGTTTGTATGTTATTCAGGAATCAAAACCAGTTGGATGTATTAGTGTGTTAACAGAATTGTTTCTATGGTAACAGATCAAGTCAATTCTAGTTGTTTATAATTGCATGAATGGTTTGTGTTTGACAGATAAGTTGTGATGGCTAAGCGGATTGCAGAGAAAGAGTTGACGGACAGAAACTGGGATCAGGAAGATGAAGGAGAGGAGGTAAATAACACACATTCACTAATAAAAGTTTATTCCATAACGTTAATGTTTGACTGGTAACCACCCATAGTTGTGTAAGCGTTTGTATGAGAGTGCACAACAAAAAAAATCCATTTACAATGTTAAACGTAATACAAAAATAACCATATTGTCAAGAACCATAAGTTTGTGAAAGAAGATCGGCCGGGTAGCCAAGACGTAAAAAAGGTTTTCCATTTTTATTTGAAAACTAAGATTGTTTTCCATCTTCAGGCAGGAATGTTTTCCCTCGCAAGCGAAGATGTGATGAAGAATCGCGCCATCAAGAAAGCCAAGCGTCGTAACGCAGGCATGGAGGTAATGCCCCTCACATCTCCCAGAGTGCATCTGTTGCGTTGACATCTGTGGGCCGTACGTGAGCTCTGTTGTTTTTCCACACAGGGAGAAAGTGCAGGAGCTTTTAAAGTTTTTAAGGGATTCTCGCTCACCTCAAGCGGTACGCCGGCGTTCCCGAGTTTTGGTAATGGCTCTGGCTTCAAGCCTCTCTCCGGCCTGACTAACGGCAGCGTGGCGCCGGACACGCCATCTTTCGCAGGTTTTAACTCATCCACGCCGGCTAAGACCAGCAGCGGTAAGTGTTGAACACACACTTTGTTCAAAGACCAAAATGAATCTGTCATGTGCGTGTAGAACTTTTTACTGGTTTTGTATCTTGTTCTGATTGTTGTCATGGAACAACAGTTTGCCCGAATACCAGCAAAAAGAAAAAGTTGATGTGGCTAAATTAAAAATAAGAAGGTTACATTTGACTTTTTGGAGCTGTTGATATGACATCATTAACAGTTGAATCGAGACTAGTCAGAACTCCAGGTTTCATTCGCTTGTCGGTTAGACAGTTTTTGATTTGTCATATATCTGGGACTGTTGCCATCTTCATAAACAATCCAGATGTTTCATTTCACTGTGGCCGTGATGTCAATCTATTTTCAGTGTCAGTGTTCTCTGAAAACATTGCTTTTGTTGGGTTTTTTTGGACGACAGCAGGTGGTTAACAAGGGTACATCGCAACATTGATGCACCAAAAACATTCAAACAGAATATACCTTATAATAACAAGACGAAATAAGCCAGAATCAAGTCACAATGCACAAAATAAATGAGTTTAGACAAAATGTCTGAAATGCAGGGGAACATATATTTAAAACATATATTCTTGCCTCAAAACTCTTTTTAAAACTACTTGATAATGAATATTTTTTTACTAACGGGAATACAGCACATCCATCACCAATGAACTACCAATAAAGTGACTTTATTTAACGCATGTAAAGAAGGAACGCAATAAAGCATCTTACCATTTAAACAGCAAAAAGTCTCTTTCACGCGCACGCTTTCTCCGTCCTCCTGACGCGCACGCTGGCTTCAATGCAGAGAATGACACGTTCATAACACATCCGCCAAGATGCTATCGAATCTTCCACTTTTCAGGGTCACTCCTAGTACGTATTATATCATCAAAAGATTTTGACCTTTTTGATAGGACAAAGATGAGCATTCTTGTTGAAATATGTGAAGAATTATAAATAACATGACTGGCCATAGCTATTACAGATGGTTTATTTCAAATTAAAATGAAATTTTGAAATGAAGTATTAAAAATGTTAATATTACTTAATGCATTATGCCTAAATCTAGGGGTGACCCCGAATAGTCGAAGATTTTATGCTTTGATAGCAGGAGCCTGATTCAACTACCAATCTCACAAATTTCATCTCATTAAATGTTGGATTGTTTTTTAAAACTGTAAAGACGTATAACAGCACCCCCTGCTGTATAACAGTTTTAAAATGCTTTTTAGCATTAATATCCCCCCTCAAAGAAAGACCCACCATCTGTCTCACATCATCAAGTTAATAAAGTAGTTTTCTAATTTAAGAAATGTTTACATGAATATGTAATACTGCCTGACATAAAAACAAGTTTTAAAAAATCATTTCAAATCTGCCAATTGTTCATGAAATCAAACACGGATCAACATTAAGTTTTGACAATTCTTCATGTTAGTTGGTCCACCGCTGCACTCTTTCAGTGTGATGTTGAAGGAGTTTTGTGTTATTCATGCATGAATAAAAGACCTGATGAGTGTTAGGAATATTTATTCGCTCCCTATCTCTCCTCCACAGGTCCATTAATGTTTAACAGCTCCGCCCCCTCCAAACCTACAGATGGTGATGTCACCTCTAACGGCTCCGCCTCCGACAGCAGCAGCAGGAGTAAAGAGTACAATCGTCAGCTCACCGCACTCAACTGCTCCGTGCGCGACTGGATCACCAAACACGTCAACGACAACCCCCTGTGCGACCTCAACCCCATCTTCCGCGACTACGAGCGACACCTGGCAAGCATCGAGAAGAAATATGGCAGCGGTGCGTCAGACGGCGCAGGGGAGGGCACGAGAGAGCAGAAGAGCGGTGCGGCACCGTCCGTCTCTGTCGCAGGCGCGGGGGCGTCCGGTAGCAGTGCAGCAACCTCGCTCTTCTCGTTTAAAGGGAAAGAAACCGCAGCCGCAGAGAAACCAGCGGCTCCTGCCGGCGTCTCCTTTAACTTCGGACAGAAGGTGGACAGCTCTGTCCTCGGCTCCGGCGGAGCTCCGTCATTCTCCTTCTCGACGACATCTGCGTTCGGAGCAGCTGCTCCTGCGGTTTCCACCTCTGTTAGTGCTCCCGGTAACAGCCAGACTGCAGGTACACGAGTGCTTCAGTACTGTTAACATGAGGTTTATAGGGAACAGCTGCATAATTTGCCTTTTTTCTAGTTGAAAATGAGGAAGAGTCGGACGAGCCCCCCGTTCCGGTGGTTAAAGAGATTAAGGAGAAAGACGCCTTCTACTCTAAAAAGTAAACGACCAGTCACAAGCTCGTGTTCAATAATCTCATGTGTGCGCTGGACTAATGTTATACGTCCTGTTTTACAGGTGCAAGTTGTTTTATAAGAAGGACGGCGAGTTTAAAGAGAAGGGTGTTGGGACGCTACATCTAAAGATGGTTTCTGATGGCAAACTTCAGCTGTTGGTGAGAGCGGACACAAACCTGGGTGAGTTCGTAAGGGAATAAACAACAGTCATCAAAGCACCAGGATTTCCTATTTCTGCTCATTTTAAGATGTTTCACGACTTGGGCATTGTGGGAAATGTTTCTCTTTAGTGGCAGGCATGTTGCATGTTTTGTACTCTGTGGAAAGTGAAAAACAAGCTTACTTGGTTCCTCTGGTCATTTCTAGGGAACATCTTGCTGAACATCATGGTCCCCTCCTCCATGCCTTGCTCACGAACTGGCAAAAACAACGTGATGGTGGTGTGCGTGCCAAACCCTCCTGTGGACAAGAACCCCGGCATGCCCGTTCCGGTGCTCATCCGGGTGAAAACGGCAGAGGACGCGGACGAGCTCCATCAGATCCTGCAGGAGAAGAAAGCCTGAACCGTCGCCACCCTCCCCTCTCCCCCGTGCTCACGTTCATACGTGTTTATGACTGAACGTCTCGTGCACATCCCCGGTGACATCGTACACGCATAACTGAGCTCGCTCGAACTGTTCTTTTACGTCCCGTCGAATCATCTGTGTGACTGAAAGCAATCCGGCTCACATACTGTGAAATCACTTGTGGTTCTACTGTAAACGCTGTTCATCGCATCCCATTTGAGAAAAAGACACGAGTGTGGAGTTATCAACATTCCTTCCAGTTTTAATTTAGCTGCTATTTAAGGGAAACTTCGAGGTTTAGACGGAGAAGAGTTTTATGTGGGAGGTTTTGTTTTTAATTCGGCAGGACAGTTTCAGGAATATATTGGATTTTTGTGCGGTTTTCGGGCTTGCGCATGTTGATAAAGACCATGCACCTAGAGGTCAGTATTAAACATTAAACATACTGAAATATTCATTTCTATCTTAAGGCTTTTTTTTCAACTTGGAACAAAATGATCCATCTGAAGATTCATACTGCTCCTGATCAAAGATTTTTTACCCACAATGCAGTTTGCAAGCAGAAACTCATCCGATCTGCTCAGTTATTTTGTACAGATCATCATTTTCTCCCGATATTTATTCTGGATGGGGACGTTTGTGATGTACGAGTCGTAAGCGAGTGAATGGCTCTCTCTGTGTAAATTGGCGTATATTTGTTTCTTTTAAGTGACCTTTTTACTGCCTTATATTATGAGGTGTATGTGTTTAAGTGTCAAACAGCACTAGATCTACTTTAGATTCATTGACTGCTAAATAAATCAAATGAAAGTGATGAGCGCCTCATTTCATTTATATATCTTGTAAATATATATTTTATATTTGACTTGAACGGAACAGAAAACAAGTGGTTTTTCAGTTCCAAAATATACAACCAATATAATACATTACCATTTCTATTTTCTCAAAGAAATTAAAAAATAAAATAAAAAACCTGTTGGCACATTACTGACATAAAAGCTTGATCGCAGTATATTTCACATAATAAAGTTACGCATGTCTCCTTGAACACATTGATTTGTGATGTGGCCTGAACTACTAAACTTACTAAAACTACTTGTGTGTGAGGGGAAGTTTAAGCAATACAATAGAATATATATTACGCCGTTTTCCATTAACAAATACTGTTATAAGCTGTTTATCATTACCAAAACAATCCCATTTTAACCAGTAAATCCAGTGTTTTTGTTTTTCACAGTAGAGCTCACAGATGAAATTCAACATTCTCTCCCTTTAGTCTACATTTTTAGAATCCACAATCTCAATATCCTACAACACTTATTTGGGTGATTCTCACAAAACCGCTGAAACATCATGGCAGTAAAAATGTGAAATATAAAACCACTTTGATAACACAAAAAATGGTCATAATAAAGATAATTGTGTTCTCTACCTTGGACAAAAAATAATTTTGACACTTTTTTTATGATTTATGTGTTTTATTGCTTTTTCTGCTGAAATTCTCATAACCGTAACACGTCCTGATTTGTCCAAGTGCATTATATGTTGTAATTAAAATGGAGGAAAGAAGCATCCATGACTGATATTCTCATCCTCCGTAACGTTTTTAAAAACACACAAATATATTTACATTAAGTTTGATTTTATGTAAAGAAACACAACTACTAGTACTTTTAAAATGCAATAAGTTAACAAATGACTTTATATTTTTCCAGTTAAAAACCTAATAATCTCTTGTCACGCTGCATACATGACTTAATCCCTTCTCATTACCAATACAGGTCGTTTTCCACATTTAAAGATATTCTACATGTATAAATTATATTTGAATAGATTATATGTCATATTATGTATGATTATTAAAAACTTGCTTAGGCATCATGGCTTCGCTTGTTTTTAGCAAAACATGCTATGAGATTGACAGTTTTCAATGAGGACGGTAATGAGAATTCTTAAGGCCTTTTTTTGTAAATATTTTTTAAAATTGTGTTAAACTGTCAGTAAAAGTTTAGAAATGAATGCCTTTATATTCATTTAAAACAAGGTATGATATGTTTAAAGGAAATGTGTTAATACGCGTTTGATATCTTGAAAGCAAGATTTCGTTAGAATCACCCATTTGGTAACAGCACAATAGAATAATTTCACTTAGACAACAGCTTTTTTTGGGAATGTGTATTTTCATAAAGATGTACAGAAAAAGTGTGTGTGTGTGTGTGTATATTACCAACATAAATATGACAACATGCACATTTACTTTGCTGAATTACCATCGATACAAAAGCGCATGTAAAGCAAGGCTTTCTTAAAAACGTTTCCACAAAAGCTTTTGACCTACAGCAAAAAGAAAGAAAACTGTAGTATTCACAGCGTAAGAGTTTTAAAACGCAGCCGGCTGGCAAATATCAAATGGATATTAAAGCTGTCAGATCGATCGTTACATTCAGCTGACAAACACGTACAAAATAAATGAATACTGACAATTTGGGTTGGCTATACACGTTCAACTCCAAAAGCCCTTTAGTGCAAAAGATTTCTTAAAACCAAAGTTCATAGCGTCAGACGAATCGAAACGGGGTTCGTCCCGACAAGCACTCATAGAAATGAAAGCGCGGTTGTGTAAAGTGTGATCGTAGTGTCGTTGATGTGCTCTGGTGTCATCTGAATACACACACGCGCTCCTCTCGTCACGTCATGTTCACTAGTATCTGGCTATGACACGGAGTAACAGACAAGAGAACGTTAGCCGGGCGTTTTGCGATGCGCCCCGTGCTTTTAAAAAGTTCGTTATACATTAGCTGGTTAGCGACGTATTAAGGCCTATGAGCTGCGAGGAACGTCCCTTTGGAAAATATACAACGCACGAATTCAGCAACACCGTGAAACCTACGAGAGTCTCTGGAGGGGGCAGGGGTCACTACATTTCACTGAGAATCTAAGCAGCAGTGTATTTACAAGAACGACATTCGTTTGTTCAGTTTCGTTTCCCTTTTCGCCCTTGAGCGGACGGCGAGCAGAAGAGGCACTTTGTTCTTTAGCGTGGTCTTTTCCTCTTCTCGTACGCTATTGTGTAGTTTTTGGTTGTTTGACGACTGGTCCTCAGGGCCTGATGTGAGGAGGCACTTGGTAACATGATGTTCACAGCTCTGGAGACGCTATGTCATCAGAATGGGCTTTTGTCTCACCTCCAGAATATCTGACAGCAACAAACAAACAAACAAATGTTGGCTTGCTTACTTTTTTATTAAATCTACCTTCAGAAATGAAGTGTGTACCTGTGGTGATGCGGTGCAGGGGAAGAGTCACGTAAGTGAGGTGAGAATACAGCAGAAAATAGTCGTCCTTTCTGTTCAGCTTGAGCCAGGAGCCCACCAGCGAGCGGCCCGTGCCCGACAGAGATCGAGAGCGCAGGTTTGTGGCGTTACACATGTCTAAAGAGAAAGAAACATTCCATTTTTGGCCAAATCACAGCGTGGCATCGATGGAAGCTCTTCTTTACTAAACCAAACCTACTGGGGGGGGAACGTGGCACTTTTCTACTTTGCGCAAAGAATACTTATAACAGCAATGAATTCTTTGAATTGATCTGACAACCTCATTACCGTAACACGTCCTGCTATGTCTGATATGTTGTAAAATTGAAACACTCTGAAAAAGAATTGGATGTTCTACTAGAGGACAAAATATTCATGTATATCAAAAATGAAGACTGTAATTGATGATCTCATCCTCTGTAGCATTTTTGAAGGACCGTTTACACACCACAGATCTTTACATCTCCCAGTCCTTTCCAAATAGGTTAACAGGTTATATCTCTCTAGTTAAAGGTTAATGTTCTCTTGTCGTACTGTGTACACGACAACACTACGCAAAAACGAAGCATATTTCTATAAAAACGTTTTTTTTCAGTTTTGTATGATGAATACTTGCTTCGTGGCTTTTGTTTTTGGAAAACATGATATGGTAAGGACATTTTTGAAGGTTTTGTTTTGATAAACGTGTTGTATTATCAATAACATAAATGAATGCTTGATTGTAATGCCTAAAAACCAAACCCGATGCAAGTATTATATGATCTATTTGAACTGAAGATCTTGTTAGAAGAACTACGAACACCGTTAAAGAGTAACGGCAGCAGTCTAATGTGTAAAGGTGTAATGAGAAGCAGATGTTGAGAACGTTACCTTCATCATCGTCCTCCCTGAAGAACTCCTCGCTGTCGTTCGCCGAGTGCGATTTCTTCATCTCAGCGATTCGGTTTCTTGGAACTTTACGACGCAGCGAGGGAGAGAAGAATGAGGGTCTGTTTCTCTCCGGGGTCGGAGGGGTGCTAAATGACGTCACCTGCACGAAACAAATGTGTTTTAAATCAAACATTTTTTTAAAGTATGCACACTACAGGAATAAGACCGAATCGTGCTCACTCTCTCGTGGAGAGGGGAATCTTGATCTTCCTCGGTCCCGCAGGGTGACGTGTCTCCGGTGGGCACTCGGCTCACAGCCATCTCAGCGTGACCTTTGCCCTGAGGACCCTTCATCCGCACAAACTCCATGTTGTTGTACTTGTAGAAGCCGAACGACATGCGCTGAGCCATCTTAGCTGCTACGCTCACCTGCAGAGATCACACGGAATCCTTCATCAAAACCATTTTTTAAATGGCTGTGAAATTAAATCAGGTCCTGATAAAGAAAACAATCCTTCAGCGACAGGATCTTCTGCCTTTTCAATGATTAAAAGTTCCATTAAAGCGTCTTTTAATTTAAAGACTGTATCAAATGTCTTGTCTTGTTTTCTCTTCAAACTCAAAATAAAGACAACTTCCCTTTTCTGTCTTAACGTTGTATCTGAAACTTTGTATTACTGGCACTTCTCGTGAATATTGCTTGCTGTTTTCCTAAAAGTGGTGTAGTTGTACGGTACCGTACCCTGTTGTCATAGACCTTCTTAAGCGCCTCGTAGCGGATGGAGCCCTGAAAGATCACACCCTGGAAAGTGTTGCTCTTATCACTGGCCACCAGCTCCACGCAAACCATCTCACCTTCACCGACGGTCATGTCGCTAAACACCTGATCAACACACACAATCATCTTTCTTCATTTCAGGACTTTTCTCTCCAAATACTGATGTCGTGTGTCATTCTTTGCGATACATTTGATCTAGATTTAAGAACAAATGACAGTGCTGATAATGATTTAACATAAAAGACATGTATCTATGTACAGTTGCATGCACTTCAGCGGACAAAGATAAAGATGGTTCCTTAATCTGTGTCTGGGTACAGAGGGGAAAAATGTGCTTGTGTAGAAAAACTTGAACCCGTCTGTACAAAGTTCACAAACAGATACTGCTGAGACCGCTGTCATTGCTCAATCTTTAATTGATCAGTGCTTCGGCATCACAGTATGATGTCAGGGTTCAGCCAGGGTTACCTCCTCAAAGTTGTCAATCATGAAGAAGATGTTGGGGTAGCTCATTTTCGACTCTTCACCTTTGCTGTCCATGGGATGTTTGCTCGGAGAGGCGAACACTTGCTGTAAAATAAATTCATGATGTTCAATGATGTACTTTTTTCAAATGCAGCCGTCTGACAGAAGCATGTAAATACACAGATGTTATTCCACCTGAGACTTCTTCTTGTGGATGTGGATGTCTCCTGCGTCTGAGCGTGTGCAGACTGCGCATGTGACCACATAGTCCAGCTGAGGGAGAGAAGAACTGTATCATCAATTATACACAAACTACAGACTACATCAACAATGTATGCAAAATGCATCGATACTGTACACAGCCTACACCGATACTGTACACAACCTACACCGATACTGTACACAGCCTACACCGATACTGTACACAGCCTACACCGATACTGTACACAGCCTACACCGATACTGTACACAGCCTACACCGATACTGTACCCAAACTACACCGATACTGTACCCAAACTACACCGATACTGTACACAGCCTACACCGATACTGTACACAGCCTACACCGATACTGTACACAGCCTACACCGATACTGTACCCAAACTACACCGATACTGTACCCAAACTACACCGATACTGTACACAAACTACACCGATACTGTACACAAACTACACCGATACTGTACCCAAACTACACCGATACTGTACCCAAACTACACCGATACTGTACACAGCCTACACCGATAATGTACCCGAACTACACCGATACTGTACACGAACTACACCGATACTGTACACAACCTACGCCGATACTGTACACAACCTACACCAATGTAGTGTAGTGTGGGTCGAAGAGCAAGCTAAAGCTCTTCGACCCACACTACACACTACTACTACTAACACACTACTATGATGTGTTTTACATTTTGTATGAGGTGTGCTTACTTTCTGCAGGATGAGGTTCAGATAGACACTCTCCTCCCAGTCGATATCAGGATCTCCCAGACCTGGCAGCTTTTTAGAGTCTCTTCTGTACACCTCAACCTCCACCTTAAAGACGGCAACATTCAAGAGCATGAACTGTGTTAAGAGCAGTTTGTTTTTGTGGAACATCTCACCTTCACAGCTTCACAAACTGAATAAAACAATACATTAACCAAGTTCTTGTCACTTTATGTTGATAACATAATACAAATAAATTAAGCTATTAATACATTTTTTCCCTTTGAAACGTAGAGGTATCTTGGAATGTAAATTCATCTCACCTTCTTCCCTTCCGTGTTGTCAGCGCTGACGTACGAGAGTTTGCGACGCACGTAGAAGAGCATATCATCCTGACGCGGCGTCCATTTCTCCATGAAATACTCAGAGAACATCCACGTCCAGAAGACAATACGATCATCTTTAAAACACCCTAAACAAACAAAAGCAAATGTCTTTACATCATTGATTTCATAATAATCCTAACAATAAGCCTTTTCACAACCTTTCATTAAAATATAACATTCACCACCTCTGAAGAGAATTCTTATGATTATAAAATGTACCAATAACATCACAGCTCACTTTTCAAGGTCCAATCACATCCTACATTATTCTCACTTTATATTTATGTGTTGCATTATAAAAAAAATCAACATACAAAAAAATGAAGCATGATGACATAGCGTGTCTTGTTTTTCACACTTGTGGCTTGGCGATGTGAAACATTAACTAGGAAGTGTAACTGGTGTTCAGATATTTGCATTGTTTCATAAAAAAAGGACTTTAAATTAAAATGAATGCCAATTGTAATACTGTAAACATATGTATTATGTTCAGAAATGACATGGACCCCTTTAGAAACAGAAGACCCTCCATACAATTCAAGAAAAGTTTGTCCAAAAATAAACATATTTCTATTATTTAATTACTTCTATTATTTATTTATTTGTGTCATTTGAAAGAATGAAAATGCTGTACAGATCATAGACAATGACTGTCAAGTATTATAACGATTTTAGAAAAGCAGTCTGTACGATCTAGGATCTTTCTAAAGATTCTTCGAAAATACGACTTGAGTTTGAGATAATCATTTTAGGGGTGAAATATTCCCACAAAAGTGCCAATATTTTCAACACTATTTGGTTTTACTCTTAAAAACAGAAGAGGACTTCCAAATAATAACTTGACATTAGATTTTTTTGATGAAGCACACAGAAGCGGTCACGAGATCGACTCTCACATCCACATCACAAAGAGGAAGATACTGCTGATGTTTACTGACAGCTTCACTAACTGTGTGCAAAGGTCAAACAGGTCTGAATGCAAACACTACTTTAATATTCATCAAAGTGGACGCACGCCATCGATTTATTTGACACAAGTTCAATGTTGTGCTGTCTTATGGACCTCAAAGTGACAGTTCAACCCGAAATGAAATTCTCTTATTATTTCACAAACCTTTCTTTCTTCTGCAGAACACAAATGAAAATATTTTGAAGAACGCTGATAACCAAACCTCATTGGCTTCCACTGTATGAACACAACACCACTGGGACATTTTTCAAAATATCTTCGGTTGTGTTCCACTGAAGACAGACTCATACAGGTTTACAACCACATGTTGAAAAATAAATGATGACACAATGACATTTTTTTTAAAATCACATTTGAGAGTAATCTTCACAGAAGCAGAACTGAGGGACTGCACAGAGCCTAAAACGTGTCGCACGTGCAGCGGATGAAATATTTAAACGGGCTCGACAAGAAAGACCGTCACGTCACATCACATCACCATAAACAGGTGAGATATGACGGAAACAACGTTAAATTAACTTCCTGTGTCTGAGATGAATGTATGTACAGATGATGAAGAATGAATAAGAGTGGGTGAGTCACGCACACATGCACGCATGATGTCATCGTGACCTTTTTTTAATATTCCGACAGAAAGAGACAGACAGACAAATATACATGTGACAGAGAGAGAGAGAGACGGATAGAAAAACAGAATGACAGACAAGCAACAAGAAAGAAGAGACAAACAGGACATAAACAATTAACTCGACCGAGAAGAACAGCGCGCCATGACGTCACGGCCGCGAGACCACCATGACGTCATAAAAGACATCAGCAGCAAAGAAAAGCGGCCGATCGCGGCCTCGGCGTCACACGATCGTGACATGTCCACGTCGCTCGCGAAAGACAGGAGGCTCTGATAATGATCGTGTTCGTGCACTGACCCAGTCCGCTGAGGTCCTGTCTGACGTTCAGACGGTTCCGCTCGTCCGCGATGGCCTTCAGCATGTGCTCCAGGGACTCGTCCGGCTCGCCGGCGTCCTCGTCGCTCCTGTCGGCGTGACACAAACCCGGTAAGGCGGCCATAACAAACGCGCTGATCTCATGACACGATCGGAGTAGACGCGACAACAACAGCGCTCTTCACTTCCGTCAGCTGGAGACACGTCGCGTCGGGAACACCCGCCCGTGACGTCACGCCGCTTAAAGGGGACGCGTCAGTCACGTGCTCACTGCGCTGACCTTTCTTTCTGTTCTGTTGCTAGACTTCAGACAAGTATAATCAGGGCAGCATTAAGACTGGGGGGAGGTGGGGCTGGGCTTTACCTCTTGAGGGGCCCTTCATCCACCAGAATTACAGCCTATACATTCACACAATCTTAATAACCAGAAAGTTAACAGTCTTTTTTTGCCATTAACAAAATATCTAAACCAATAAGTCACAACGGGAAGTCGTGGTCCAGTGGTTAGAGAGTTGGACTCATGACCAGAAGGTTGCTGGTTCGATTCTCAGGTCTGGCGGGTAACGGCTGAGGTGCCCTTGAGCAAGACACCAAACCCCCACTTGCTTACTATACAAAATGTACAAATGTATAGTACAATGTAATGTAAGTCGCTTTGGATAAAAGCGTCTGCCAAATGCATAAATGTAAAATGTAAATGTATGTAAAATATACAAAAATATCACTGCATTAACTATGCACATAGTCCTAGATAATAATACAGCTCCACAGAAGTCCTTTGTGTTTACGTATAAAAAATAAATAATCTGATTGTCGGATTAAAAAAAAGTTTTTTTAAAATATTATACACATATTAGAGTTTTTTGGAAACATATGGAGCCCCTTAAAGTACATGGTGGTGGAAAAATATAAGTGTGGGAAGAGAACAATGTCTTTAAAACTTTTGTGTTTCGTGGAGAAAAATGATTGCGTTCTCTCGCAAAGAAATGTGAGTGTGAGTTTGGACAAAAACTATAAAGGTATTGTTAAATATAAATGGCTCTTATGATTTAAGTTCTGCATTGTTATTTGCCTATAATGAACTTTATACATGTTTTTGTCTCTGTCGTCTGAGGGCCTGTACTTTCCATTCTGATAACGGATGAGACAAACTGTCTGTGTTTTGCTTAAACTTCTCGCACCATTTTTCAAGGATGCATTGTCGAATAAAAGCCTTTGTTTATGTAATATTAAATGAGAATCAACTGAGATATACCCTTGAGTGTGTGTCACTTATTTGGTTCTCCCGGCGCCGTAAAAAGAAAGGGATTGCTGCAGGTCGACTTGGTTGTGGAAGACTGTTTATGTGCACAAAATATCTAACAGTTTTGGGGGCTCGTCCGTTGGAGAAAACAATCCGGCGGCACGACACAAAAAGGCATCCGACACAGGTGAGTGTTTTCTTAAGTGAATTCTACTTGCTGAGACCTGTGGGCGGATGGCCATCCAGGCTTTAGTTAACCTTTGAAAGGGCCCCACTTTAGACGCAGTGGATCGCCTGCTAACGCAGAATACGTGAAGATTTAGTTGGCTTTAACAAGGGTCCTATTCTGAGCAATAGTAAACCTGTCAACGGAGATCTGATATCCTACACACTTCGATTGCAGCAATCTCGTTTCCATTTGCTTGTATATATTTGCTGTATTGTGGTTGATGAAGGTTGAATGATATTGAAATAATTGACATTTGTGTCCTCTGTGAAAAGTCTGCTCTTAAGCAGAAGAAAATTTGACATGTACTTTTTAGACACTCCCTAGGGTAATACCGAGGACAAATCCTTATGATATAACACAAAAATACAAAAAGAAAGCATCATATAAATATAATCTGATAGAAAATTCGCACAATAAATCTGAATTAGATGTATTTCATAAATATTTTCCATATAGACCTATTTTTTGTGCATTCTTGGTAGAGGCTAAACCATACCGAGAATACTGCTGGACGAATGACAGCGAAATCAAAGAGAGTCAAATCTCTGTGCTGAAACCAAATATTATTCTGTCAAAGTTTTCTCTTAAGATATCTTGTGTAAGCTACGATAGTACTTATCAACTCCGACATATTACCGTAATTGAAATTCGTGTGGGGGACTATATAGTGTGGACCAATCACCGCGTTTTAAAACCGTGTATGAAAATATATTCCAATCTGAAAACAGTAAGAAAATACAATGGGACAGAGTATTCCGCGACCGATGCAGAGGGAGACCCCGAAAGATTGGATGTTTAGATCTAACTATGGGTATTGGACAATGCCATTTTTAGACAATTTGGCTGGGTGGTCAGAGAAATTATCTTTTTTTATTATTTTGGTGCAAAACAACCGAGCGCCTGTGAGAGTGGCCACACATGTGTTTTGGGCAATTTGAAGTCAAAATTTAAAGTTGCAAACTTGTAGATCTTTTTTTATCTCCCGCAAACACAACACAACAGTTACACCTTGTTGAATCCTTCAGTGCAAGTGCACAAATTCAATTCTACAATCCCAAACTAAGATACTCGTGCACTCACGTTTTTTGCTACTATTGCTGCAGTAAATATGGTGCAAAACACATTCACACACTTGCACCAAAAGACGTGCATTCACAGACAAGTTTTGCACATCCGTAAATCAACATGTGAATTCATGGAATAAAGGTTGAATGCTTGTAAAATATTTTCTCACAAATAAATAATATAATACTTTAGGATAGGCTATAGTTAAATGCCTAGTAATAGTTGATTTGGCTACGTTACACCATTAGCTACATCTTCAACAGTGTAATTATAAAATATTCATTTAACTAAAGATATTGTACAAAAGTGTTACTCTATACTCACGGCTGGGCATTTTCCTGGCAGAGGGATCCAGAACGCATGCGCGGAACATAATTACGTACAAAATTATTCTACACAAGTATAGGGGTCAGAATCTCCAATTCACCTAAACTTCACATCTGTGGACAGTGCTACCCACCGAGCCACTGTTGCGCCTGACTCTTTACTCTAATTCACAGAAATATAACAGACAAATGGTAAAAACGTGGTATGGTTTACTCACCTGCGAAGACGCACCATGGTCTGTCATTTTTCCTAAAAAGTAAAGCAGAAGAGTAAATATATTTTAATTTGAGGGTGTCATTTAATAGAAGAAATAATTGCTAATTCAAACACATGGTAGGCTATGTTGGACAAAATACACAATATATATATACACAAAAGATTAAGCGACTGCATCAGTCAGACACATGAACAATCCACATATGAATCTCAACAATGGTGACATTCAATTGAACCGCTGGGTGTACAGAACAAAACTCATTCATGATTATTTGTCACCATTGATGAGGTTTATATGTCAAGTGTCTAAGTGTATCTCCAGTGCAAAGAAAGATTTTGACAGATCTTTGACAGAGATCTTTCCATTTTAAACCAGTTATCAGTTAATACATAATAAATGCTATAATATTACATAATAATCAACTTCTTTCTGATGAATTTTCAGCTACTAAGCAAACATGAAGCTTCATTTCTATTTCTCCCTTTCAGTGTTATTGCATACATGTACATTACAAAGTACTAATGTAACTACTAAAAGACAAGAAAATAATAAGAACGCACCAAACTAAAATCAAGAATCCAGCAGCAAACACTGATCACCATCATGGTGACTAAAACATAATAAAATCATTGTGAACTAGAGCTAAACTTCTTTTCATTCTTAATAAGATCTTAGATGACAGAAATAAAGTGAAAGTTGTGTCTGTAATAAGTGAAGATGTTAATGATGTTTGTGTTTAATTCTCCTCTGGTGAGATGTTGACAGATTTAATGTGTTTATCTGTTGATGTTCATCTAAGACTGTGTGACTTCAGCGAGTTAGTAGATTCTTTTAATGATGTCTATTCAAACAGTCATTGCAGTAGTTTACTGTAAAACACCTACAGTAACTAGCTGGCAACAGTGTTGCCAATATATTACTGTATATTACTGTAAAATGCTGTATATTACTGTAGAAATGGCTGGTAAGGGCTAACAGTGTTCATATATGTATAGGTAAAGGGAACAATATGCAAAGTTCGGGGACTAAAGTGGTAAGAGTTCAATTATCTTTTAAACACATTAAATCTCATCTTCAATCGCCAGTTCTTTGCCACGGTTTTATTAATTATAATGAAAGAAATGAGCAAAATCTAAGGCGAAAGATGAAGCGCGTTTCTCAGCAGGCGTTAGACGGCTAGGGACAGACTTTCACTTTAGAGCATATTTGTCACCCGGTTTAAAGTAACTTAAGAAAGGAAGAAGGTTCGGCTTTACTTGGGCTTGTGCGTTTATTTATTGTCCGACAAAGTTCAAAACAATACCCGCGCTTCCACAAACGAAATAAAGTCAGTCGGTCGTAGCTCTCTCATGATGTTCAGAATACACAAGTTCTCAGCTTTTCCCTTTTTCGCTGCTTTCTACCGAAGCCACTCACTGCAACAAGATACCTCGGTGTATTTTTTTGCACTTGACCCCCTTACTCACCGCTTCTCTTCCAACTCTCTCTCCTGCCGCAGACTTCGCTAAGAAATGCTACTAATTGCTCTCAGTGTAACTTAAGTAGACGCTCCATAATTTTGTTTTACATCACTGAGGCCCCCCTCATTTTGGGGCCCAGGTATAAGCCTGTGCATTAATGCGGCCCTGAGTATAATCAATTACAAATCAAACAAACGTTTCATTTCATTTTGCCCTGTTCTTTAAATACATTTTATTTGAAGGTCCCCTCTAGGTAACGTTACACTAAACGCTCGACATAACTAGTAAAATGTATCTTCGTTACCGGTATAGCCAACAGCTCAGGCATATCTTGAGTTTCGGTTGTATTAGCAAATTTTTAACACTTAATATTATTATTATCTTTTTATATTTTCTAATTGATGTTTCCAATAAGTTTAGCAACTTTTACTGAAACTGTCACGTGCTACTTTGTTAAACGAACGATTCAACGGTGTGTTTGTGTGTAGAACAGTGACGTCACAGGGGACCGTGCCTACAGTCAAACAGAGGACAGTAGCGCCCCCTTGAGAGGAAGTTCGTACGAATTTAAAGCTTCCTGTGTTCTGAACATTGTTTCATTGCGTATAGAGGAAATAACCATTCATATTTCTACATAAATAAACAGTGTGATTAAAAAGGTAAACAGCTGGATGGTTTGTAGGGTTCATAAATTAAAATCATTATTTTTATTGATTGGTATGGTAACCGCATATATACCGTTATGATAAAAAACGCCTTTATGTGCAAATATTAATAATACAGTATTTTCCACCTAGCAGTCAAAAGGGGACAAACTCAGCTGATTTTTATTTCAACAATGGGTTACACCAGCCTACTGTAGGTTGATGACAAGACGCCATGAATAATCCTCCAAAACCATGAACCAAAAAAAAGCAATAATGTGCTGGAAAACAACAAATCGAAGTGATGCCATTCGAGAGCAATTGCGCGCACTTTGCAGGTACACAAGTTTATTTTGAAGAGTCGTGTTCTGACACAACAGGCAGTACCGTGCATATCAGTGCATATTCTGGCCAATAATCTACAAAAACCACTTTGAGGCAAAAAGTTTGTCGAAATCTCAGAGCGGTGATGGTCACAACTGTATTAAATCAACAATTTTAAAACAGATGTAGTCTCGCAGGTTTGACTGTCAGTAGTGCAACTAAAATGTCTAACCAATAAAATAATGACCAATAGTGAAAGTGAGAGCATTCATAATAACCATTTGTAACAAAATAAAACCACATACGTCTGATAAAAAGTGCAACTTTGATTTTCAAAACTATATTTGCTATAAACACCTAAAGTGTGTATTTTTTATTATATCTCGGCTAATGAAGAGACCATTGGCTCAGATTGTTTGAGCGGTCTGACATGTAAACGTACGACTCAACCAATGCCACGGGTTTGTCGACCAATGGCAGACAGGGGGACACATTGAGAACGACAATGGTTCTTGTAATCCAGCAGAAATGATACAGCTCACTTTCAAAGCGATTAGATTCACAAACATAAACGTCTCAAAAACATCTGTCAGCGAACGTTTGCGTTATATCATCCAGAGGAAAGAAAACACACACATTAGATGTCTGGTGTGACTGTCAGAGCTGTAAATCTACTTCTGGCAGATACAGATAAACATGTTGTGAGCACATCAACGTCAATCGATTCTGCTAAACGCTTATGAAGTGTTTGCTTTGGCCTCTCTTCACGTATTATTGCCAGTTCAGTGAGTAAAGTTCCCTGTTTATTAAACACTATTCACCTACTGTACAACACACACAACAACATTCATCCTAACACTGTCTCTTCACATGACCTTCGATCCACACACAGACAGACAGATTCAGTGAATCAGGATTGTGAGAATTATTCAAAAGACATTATTCTAAAAGTTTCTATTTAGACTCAGTAGTGTATTTCTCAGATCCCTGAATGAAGCCATTGATCACGAGCCGTGCTTCCTCGTGACCCCGTAGCCTCGCGCCAGTCTCCGGGACAGGGTTATCTCGGCTAGCTGTTGTTGTCCACTGTCATGTACTTAAGCGCTGCGAAACCGTAGCGGCGGGACATGTTCTGCTGAAACTCTTCCTTCAGCGTCTTCAGACAAACGCGATACTGTTTGTTCGAGCGAAACTTGGTGATGTCGAAACTGGGCGCGTGGGGCATGTGGATCATGTAGGCGTTGGGCAGAACCACAAACTCATATTCCTGAAAACACACAAACATCAAAGATTATTGCCATTAAATAAAAATCTATTTACTATATGCATAGCAACAGCAAATTTCAGTTGAAGTTGATTTCAAATGAGGAAATATGTTGTTTACGTACATTTAAAACAACATGTAACAATTCTAGTTCAGATTGAATGAATGATTTACTCGATTTTACTCAATGTTACCTGAGCGTCCAGCTCCATTACGTGAGCCACTTTATTCCAGCCGAACCCAACAAATCGTCGGTCGTACTCGGGACTTTCTCGTCTGACCATCACGTACGGCTCGAAGTCAGGCTCCCATTGCACACGGTACGCCGTCGTGGCCGTCCGCCATTTGGCGAAGTCTGTCGGGGCGTGACCTTTCGTCCACACGTGGTATCTGTCAGGAATATATTAAGTCTTTTCAAAAAAATTGTAATGTACACAGAATACAAAACAATTCAACTTTACGATGAAAATGAATCAATGCCATTACGTCTGACTTTAAGTTTGTTTCCAGATAGCACAGGTACGTCTGAAAGAGGTCTGCTAAAGATCTGGAAAACATCTGCTGTGTAAAACATCTGATTAATGTCTTAGAAAGAGCAGTTTAACATCCACTCTAAATAACATGTGTTAAATATATTACAGACATTTTTCAAATGTCAAACAATCCAAAAAAGATGTCTTGCAGATGTAATGCAGACATCAAATAGACGTCTCGCAGATGTATGTGTGCCATCAGTGTTTCCATCTATTTTGATTTCACGACACTTCAAATCATTTACAATTACAATGTCTACTGGCAAATTTGTTAAAATGTTTGTGGAATTTCCAGGACAGAAAACACAACTACAGTGTTTACAATTCCCGGTTGTCTCCAGGTTGTTTTTGTGCAACAAATCACAAAAATATTTCGTTATATTATCGTAGATACAGTGAGTGGCTTTGAGCAAAGATGACACGTTTGAAGCATGCGTTCAATCAGAGCGACTGCTATTATGATAGCATATGAAATGCTAATGGATATCTCGGCTCAGATCTTGCGATAAATCATTTTTGATTTTCAATGAAACAATGTTTTACCTGAACGTGAAGAGTGTGCCCATGTCGAGCTGTGACAGGAGTTCAGCTTTAGATTTGGGGTAGGACAGTCTGTACCGAAGCGTTTCGAACGCGGGGACCACCAGAGCCTTCTTCGTGTTCGCCATGTCAAGCTGCACGACCGATTTCCTGAGACACAAACCAAAGCGATGACTCATCACCAAGCACACGTTTGTGTTCGGGTTCTTCTGTGAAGGTTTTCGTGACTCTCACCTGAGGTACTCGTACAGTCCATACATGGGCAGAAAGTCGATGTCGGACAGGAACATGTAGGGTGTGTTCACCTGGCCCATAGCCACGTTCCTTAGCATGTTTACGGGGTAAAACTGTCCTTCTTTATAAACTATATGATATCCCACATTACTCCTGCTCATCAGGACCTCTGAACCCTGAGCGTAACGCAGAAACTGTTGAGCTTCAGCGTCTGACAGGTAAAGAGCCAGACTGATGGGACCTTCCCAGTGTTTACAGATGGCCTCCAGCATCTGCAGTCTGAAACATCTCACTTTATAACTCAACATTCAGACAGTTAAACAGACAGTTAAACATGTACACATCTTTCACCTGTCCATGGAGAGTTGGGCCACCAGCGTGACATCAGTGTTATCTGCGCCGGGTTCATACTCATAATGCAGGAAATAAACGTGCGTGCGGTGGACGGTGAAGCGCTCCCGACGGAACTCATAACACGGGTCATCTTCGTCCAGCTCAGACAGAGTCTTCTGGAGCTGAGGGGATATCAAGGTGAACGCCATTCTCTACAAAAATCTCTGCTGAATAAAAACTTGAGTGATATCTGATGGCCTCACATTTGTTTCTCGAATCAGTTTGGGGTGGAAACTTACATTCTCAGAGTTGTGATCGGTTTCACTGGGACAGCCGAAGAGTTCCCTCCTCAGCAGATTGCCATCGTACTCCAGGAAGGTCAGGTAGAGGTTTCTGAAGAACTCCACGTGTTTGTTCTTTACGTGCAGTTTCTTCGGAGAGTTCCAGTGAATCACCTACACATTCACAAAATCAGACATGACACGTGAAATTCGAGTCCGTGTGTATGTTTGTATTCTTCTTGTAAGCGTGAGTCAAGAAATATTTTTATAATGACATGCCAAAATGAAAATCGATATAGTGTTACTGAGAAGAAAGAAATATTTTATTATCGTATTAAACTGCAGAAAAAACATAATTCATTGCATTTAAGTAAGTTCATGTTAAATTAAAGTAAAATTAACATTGACATTCTATAAATAAACTGCATAATAATAGTAAACAATTAAGTGAAATTTACCAAATTGTTAAATTTTGTCAAATTATTTCTAATAAAATGCAATGTCCCTTTAAAAGGACTTTTCTGATTTTCATCAATCCTTCATTTTCAGGATGAAGTCTCGTGACTCGCCTTGAGATCAGACACGTCTTTATAGCATTTCTCAGAGCGTGTGTGGTCCGACAGCTGAACGTTCCAGAAACAGGGAAGCTGATGGACCAGGAACGGGTTCTGTTTGATGACAGCGTTGAAGATGTCCTGCAGACACAATACTGGTTTGTTGTACATAAAACATATGTACCAACAACACATTTCAATTAAGAGTTCAACCTTTTTTTCTGTCATTGTCAAAAGTTGTATGGACTCTCTGTGAAACTTTGCATTTTGGAGCTTGACAGAATAAACTGTAAGGTCAACATTCATTTGCATATTATTTTAATAGAAGCATAAGAAAAGGAACAAACAGGAATAGGAACAGAGATCTCGATCGGCACCAAAACTAAAGTGTTTTACCTGATCAGCGAGAGATGTGGACAACATGCTCATGAGCTCTCGCTCCGCCGTCAGTCTCCACATCTGCTCCCACTTCAGTTTCCTCAAACGATCCAACAACAACAGAATCACACCTGTAACACACACACACACACACATACACACAACACGCGCACCATCAGCCCCGTCATTCGCTGGCTGACACGAGTGCTGTCCAATCAGAAACTGTAGAAGATTTTATTAACCTAAATCTAGAGGAATTGCACACAATTTAAGCCACTATTATAATTCTCTATACATGTGGCTACAGGTCTTTGTTCCTTAACCCCCACCTCTAAAACTACTATCAGACCTGTGTGCCCACCCCCAAACATTCCTTCGAACATGTGTGC
The DNA here is from genome assembly GCA_026939265.1 of Oreonectes daqikongensis. NCBI lineage: Eukaryota > Metazoa > Chordata > Actinopteri > Cypriniformes > Nemacheilidae > Oreonectes > Oreonectes daqikongensis. The sequence goes on along the minus strand of JAOTQM010000100.1, from coordinate 593,687 downwards.
ATGTGTGCCCACCCCCAAACAGTCTATCTATAAAAGGTTTCCCCTTAGTAGGCCAAGACGGTTCTCTCCTATGCAGGTCCCTGTCCTCTGCAGTTCTCTGTGGGAGGGCCAAGCCCTGCATATGGGGGGCTCGGCTTTTTATTGGTTTAGTCAATAAAAGTCTATCTGATGGAATCAAAACCCGACTTGAGTGGTCAATGAAGAGTGGCAAAAGAAACCACAACATTTTGGTGTCAGAAGTGGGATCCATGAAAGACAACGAGGTAGACCATAGCAAGCAGTTTCTGGAACGAGCAACACAACAACTTGGCCAAAGGTAAGCAGTTTTTGCTTATATAATTAGGTTGTGTTGTTTGCCAGATGCTGCTTGTGGTGAGATACTTCAGTTCTTCTAAATTATCGAACTAAAAGGAAAAAGGGTTTTGATTCCAACAGTACTGAATGCATGCATGCACCTGAGTTTTTTCTTTTCTGTTGAGCTGGTCTTGAAGAGGGAAGTAAATTCAGGGGATAGAAAAGAAAAAAGACAAAAAAAAAAGCGCCTAGGTTGAGCTGCTGAGATAAAAAAGAAAAAAGACAAAAAATAAGCGCCATGGTTTGAGCTGCTGATGTATAAGCGCCAAAGGTTGAGCTGCTGAAGTAGTAAAGAAAATACAAAAATAAAAAACAGCGCCGGATATGTGCCGCATAGTTACGAAAATACAAAATACAAAAAAAGCGCCGGATTTGAGCTGCGGATAATGTGTAAATCGCCGGTAGGAGCCGCGGACACATTGAAAAGATAAAGACCAAAAAAATTATTAAGCGCCCGTTTTTTGAGCGGCTAAAGTATTAGCGTCAAGTTTAGGGCTGCTGGGGAGGTATATGTTGTTTGTTAGGTGTAACAGCTGTTTGTTGTCGCTCTCTGTGTGTGTGTGTGTGTGTGTGTGTGTGTGTGTGTGTGTGTGTGTGTGCGTGACTGATTGAAGGGTGTGACGGTGAGATAAGAAGGAGCGTGAATGTGACTCACTTGAGAAAGAGAGAATAAGCCCTCTTGATCGATCAAATAAGATAAAATAATATAAAGGGATTAAGAATGAATGATGAACCCTCCATTTTATAGAGGGGCAAAAGAATGAGCCGTGCATTAAAAAGACGCGAATACACGTGAGCATGGTTCCCAAGCTAATAAAGGAACTGGTGTGAATGCTGAGCAGTACCTGCCTAAAACTCTGTATAGGTATGAATTGTGGTGGTTAAAAATCTATTACTATAACTAAAATGTATATCTGTGTCTGATTGATTAGACCTAAATACTCGTGTCAGTGAAAAACTTACAGTTGAGGGAAAGTGGCTGATATTGCGGTTTAGTATTATGCGGATGCAAATGTATTTACGCTGTCAATCTGTGGTAATAAGATTAATAGAAAGTTTAAAAGAACGAGAAACGTTTGGTAAACTGATAATTTTGTAAAGTTTTAAGGAGAAAGCAAGAAGTGTTTAATCTATGGCAGCTACGCCTGTAGAACTGTTGGGAGTAAAATATTCCCTACGTAACGAATTTAAACGTCATCTTTCCGAAAATGACATAAACGAAACAATTAATAACCAGGTGGCCAAGAGAAGGGTCGTTCGATGTCACATTATGTGTGGAACTAGAAATTTTGGTGAAAACTAAGAGTCATTTAATGTAGTCAAATAAATAATTATTTCTAAAATTGAATACTCTATATAAGTAATAAATAAACTAACAATAGTAAAATTATGTGTAAAACTTAATATTAAGGAAAAAGGTGGCTGATATTGCTGTTTGGTATTATTTGGATGTAAAGTATTATTATGCTGAGAACATGTGGTGAATTGATAACTGGAAAAGGTTTAAAAAGGAAGAACTTGTCAAGCTGAGAATTTTGTACACGTTTTTAAAACAAGTCCAAACTAAAGGTTTGCTGTATTAAAGAATTGTGACAGCAACCCCTGTTGAACCTTTGGGATTTAAATAACCCTTGTGTAAAGAACTAATAGATAAACTCTCTAAAATTGGCAGAAGAAAATAAACAGACATAAGATTTACAAGCTTACAGACATGGGTAATAAAAATAGAGATAAACAGTTATCATTGAGTTAGATGAAGGAAGACATATGGGACCAGATGTACGAAATAAAAACAGACAAAGAGTTTGTGTAGGTGTTTGTGGGTCACTTAGGTGACCTCTGAGGGGCAATTTACAATGCTCACGGCAAATGTAGAAATGTCTGGAATGTGGAGTTAAAAGATGAAAGACAGATGGTGTCATATGTCAGAGCAGTAAGCAGGCAGGATAGGAAAGGAAAGGCAGATAGAAAGGATATCAGAGTAAATCAAAGTTGGTAAAGACATGTAGAAATGGATTAAGGAAACAGGAAGTTTGTGGATGAGACAGATATATTAATGAGAAGAAGGATTGTAGAAAATAGAGTGAAAGGAGAGATATAGGAGCCCTCATCTGATGAAGGAAGGTGGCATGGGACAAATAAATAAATTAAAAATGATAATAAAGGAAAAATTAATAAAAAGAAGAAAAAACATTGAGAGAATGATCACTCATCTCTCTGACATCCACAATGTGGCTGGGAAGTGGATTAAGGTGGTTAAAGCAAAAACAAGGGCAACTGTCTAATATCTGAACTGGACAGAGCTGTAAACTCTCAATACATGAATGAAACTATTCTGATGCATATCATTCTTCAGTGAGGCAGACACTGCATGCTGAATATCCAACCAGAGTGGATCCGAAGGACATTATAATGGGAATAGCTGGGAGAAACAGAAACCCAATCACATGAGACATTTAAACAGAGAGTCAAACTCTGTGACACATCTGAGTGGAGTTTGCGACCGTGTGACTTTGCAGAGGAACAATACAAAGAATGTGTGGACACTCAAAGAGAAAATGGACAACAAGCTGATAATGAACTGAGGACATGACAGCCTGAGGGGAAAAGACTGCCCCCACTGATCCACAGAACAGCCACAGGGGGTGGAGGGGAGAGAGTGACAATAGACCTTTAGAGGTCCAGGTCAAAGCCTAATAAATTACAAATGTCAAAATCCTGATATCAGATCAGACTCCTATTAATCTGTTAGAAAGAGATGAAATGTGTAGATGGAGTTACAAATTTGGTGGTTAAAGAGGGAGTGTATGAAGATATGAAAGGAACACGAATGATGATTTCTGAGCCAAAAGCAAACGCGTACTGGATAGGACAGATAGAGAATGATATGAGGCAAGCGATCAATAAATGGAATGAATTTATTAAAGCACAGATTCCAGAAGCACAAAAAATTTAAATAATATCACGGCACATCATAATAGGTAAACAGGGAGCAGCGTTGAAAATATCAGAAAATGAATTCATAAAACAATGGTTTAATGTCAAATGATCCATTCCACACATTTCTATATACGTAGGAAAAAATTGGGAAACCAAAGATCTAGGACCAATAATGAAAAAAGCTGAACAAAGTGAATGGGAGCCCACAATAAATCCATTGATTTTTTATTCTGCTAACAAAAATGACATAAAATTCAGTGTGGTACATCATTCAAGGCATTCCCCAGGAGATAGTCGTTAACCAAAAACAACAAGCTCAAATGGTAGCAACACCAGAGCCAGGAAGTAATTCTACTAAACTATTACAGGAAGTTGAACATTAAGAGACAGCTAAGCTATGGTCTCAGCATGAGACAGATGGAAGGTTAGTAAAGTCAGCCTGTTTAGTACAGTGCAACTTAAACCAAATGCACGCCTATCCAGGAACAAATTGCAATATCCTAATCTGATGTACAATACTTTACTGCAATTGATCTTGTACTGTATTTGGTACTGTACAAGGTATCCAAAACCAAACTGCAATAAACATGGGATCTAGTTGTCATGTACACACATCATAAAACTTCAGAGTTAATAGGCAAGAATTTTGTTTTGACTCCAGCACATAGTCTAGAGCATATGCATCGTGCTTACATTTCCCGATGTGACTAATAATGTTATATGGATAATCCAACAGAATTAATTCCTTTGGTTTTAAAGGCAAACTGGGTAGATAATTCATTATCATTCACTGGGCTATGATCTGATCTTGATTCATGATGGATCCAACTTTAGAGATCAGTTAAGAATCCATACTGGAAATGCACATGGTTTTAACCATGTGCAAAGGGGGAAGAGCAGTAATAAGAAATTAAGAAAATGAAGTAAATAAAAAATTAATAAGGAAATGGTGGATGAATTTTTGTGTTCATGAGAGATATGGGTTAAATAATGTCAGAGGAGGAGCAATAACATTAATAGGTAAACAATAAAATTCATACCTGAAGGACCTTTCAAACACTTGGTGGTGGATTATTAGGATATGATAAAACACATACAAAACAAGACATGCTTGTGGTTATTGACCGATTTAACTATTGAGCAAAAACAATACTGTCTGCAGATAAAGGGGCAGAAACAATTGCAGGGATAAGTTGAGAAAATTAATAAGTTGAAGAAATTAATGGTCTTCTCAAAACCAAGCTCAACAAGATGTGTACAAGTACTAAACTTAATTGTATTGATGCTTTACTTCTTGCACTAATGAGTAACCGCATGCAAATTAACAGAATCATTCACTCATTTAACACTGCATGAAATGCTTACTGGTCGACCAATGCCTGTAATATACAGCAGAGGCCTATACAAGGGACCTTCATTAGAACAATTAGAGATGGAACATAATGAAAAAACTAACTGCTTTCCATGAAGCTATTTCTGTGCAGGAAAAGAGAAAGGTGTGAGGAAATGGAAACCACTTGTCCATTGCATCAACAGATGAAGTCTATCTAAGAATATTCAAAAGGAAATGGACATCATAAAGTGACAGCAGCTTCAACAGTAGTCCAGGTGGAAGAAGCGACACCTGGTAACATCTAAACCACTGCACAGGAATTCCTAAGGAAAAAGCCAGAGAAAATAGACCGGAAATAAACAAACAAGATAGTTCAACCGCCGAAAGCAACGAATTACAAAGTGTTGCAGGAGGAGTCAAACAGAACATGAAAAGAATAACAGCAACAATAGGCCTGATCCTCATATGCTTGTCACAAGTTCAAACTACAGCCAACACCATAACCTCATTTAAACCAGCGTTGTATGGAAAACAACGAAGTAACACAGAGGAGAACCACAACACAGCTGATGGTGATATCAAACTAGATATGTTAGGGGAAACTGCACAGAGGAATCAATGGAGAACAATTGGATTCAACCAGTAAAATGACATGGCAAAATAGATTAGCTGGAAGAGAGAAAAAACATGGGATTGGTTTGATTTGAATGTATCTGTAACCTAAAATGTCATATCATGCATTTTATTCATTTTCATATTACTCATATTTGGTGTTTGTATTAGGTATGGTTTATTTGCTTTTGTGTTATGCATTTTGTTTTTGGGGTACCCCTTTCTTAATATGGTGTGTATTGACTTTATTTTGCTACTATTATTATTGTTTATACCTGATATAATTGTGATGACACACACAGATAAGGCAAACTTGATCGCACACACGTTTCGATTATTGTATGATTCTGTTGTACTAATTGGGAAAGTAGGGTGTTAGGATCTTTTACTTCCCTCAGCCAAATTGATCAAAGGGACATGAGGAAGATGTTTGGTCCGCACCTGCCGAAGTGTTGTGGCATGATTTGGTCCTTTGGTAATAGAACATAGAGGCTTTATCTGAAGTCATTAGATTATAGTAGGATAAAATCTGGATCATGAAACAGCACTCCGGAATTGTGAGACATGTGTATGTCTCAAAGGGGGAAATGTAGAAGATTTTATTAACCTAAATCTAGAGGAATTGCACACAATTTAAGCCACTATTATAATTCTCTATACATGTGGCTACAGGTCTTTGTTCCTTAACCCCCACCTCTAAAACTACTATCAGACCTGTGTGCCCACCCCCAAACATTCCTTCGAACATGTGTGCATGTGTGCCCACCCCCAAACAGTCTATCTATAAAAGGTTTCCCCTTAGTAGGCCAAGACGGTTCTCTCCTATGCAGGTCCCTGTCCTCTGCAGTTCTCTGTGGGAGGGCCAAGCCCTGCATATGGGGGGCTCGGCTTTTTATTGGTTTAGTCAATAAAAGTCTATCTGATGGAATCAAAACCCGACTTGAGTGGTCAATGAAGAGTGGCAAAAGAAACCACAACAAAACCTGCGTGACGCACCGGTGTTAAAGCCCCGCCCCAGCGCAGGCCACGGCCGATGGTTCTTCCACAGGTTCCCCAGATACCAGTCGCTCTGATTCTCCACCAAACCCAGAACCTGCTGACCTGACACACACAAAGAAATAAAGAAAGATCATTTAGGGCCACATGTGACAGGTGATCGTTTCTCACCCGAGTGCACATGTGATTCATTGGCCTTTGTAGACAAAGTTTCAGTCGATAAATCCAGAAACACAGGCTGGTTTGTTATTGAAACCGTCTCCCAGCACATCTCAAGCCATCTCCGTTTAGACGTAAATGGCACAATTTTATTGAGTAGTCAATGAGCACTATTGATTCTCATCTGTTACAGCTCGAAACCACGAGGTAAACAACACGGTAAACAAGATTCAGCTCGATGTAACAACACATTTCCATTAGAGGGTCATGACCCCCTCTTATAACCAATAGCTTGGTATTGCCATAACAATTTTATAAGAAAGATGATATTATTATATATCATTTGTCAGACACTATTTTCCAAAGTGACTTACAGTGCAATGAAGATATAAATTGTTATTAAATCATTAGGTGTGCTTCCTGAGATTCACATTTTTTTTGTTGAACTCTACTTAAAAATATCTGGCCAGGGTCATACCCAAAACCAAAACTATTAAAACATATCTGTTAGCTGAAATCAAATATAAAAAACCCAGAAACTAAGCAAAAGTTTTTTATTTTGCATCACGCTGATGCGATGCAACATCGCGAAGAATGAGAAAAGGTATCTTTATCATGTTATTTAGATACGGGCCAACCTACATTGTATTCTATATTAGTAACACTGAAGTAAGTTTAAAGGAGCAATGTGGAGATTTTAGTGGTGAGGTTGTGAACTGCAACCAACGACTCACTCCATCCTTCACTTTCAAAGCACTACGGTAGCTGACGCAGGACAAAGATGTCGTCACGTTTTCACTTTTTTGCCAAAGGAAATAACACATATTTACAAAACGCGTTCTGTAGAGCAGTTTGTCCGTTTAGTGATGCTGTTGAAACAACATGGCGACAGAAATAGCTCGTTCTAAGGGAATAAAAACCTCTATACACCTCTGAAAACATAGTTATGTAAATTATATTGCATTTCTGTCAATAGATCCTCCTAAATATTATACACAGCACCTTTAAGTAAAATTATTAACTGAGAAAAAATGAAAACTCAAGTAAAAACTAAAATAAAAAATTTATGAAAACTATACATCAATATAAAATATAACATTAAAACCAAAATGTCCATTACTCTGTATTTTTCATTACTGATCTGTTTCCTGACTAACTTGACCGCTTTCTTCAGATGAGATTTCAGTATCACCTTTGAACTTGTGGAAGACGACCCACAGCTCAGCGATATCAGTGGCAAACGTTATGTCCGTGTCCAGCACGATGACCTTCTGCAGATCTGAGGGCAAAGTCTTGGTCAGCACCAGTTTCATCAGACCGTAGATGCCAGAGTAATGTTTGTTAGGGATCCAGGACACCTCAGACTGACAAACACATACACGCAGATTTATATTTATATACAACACAGAAAACAACACAACGTTCATCAGTAACATCAGCAGCGCACACACAGACCTTGAGCTCATCTGCGTCGTAGAAGTTGACGTGAATGGCCGGGACCATCCAGGTGTGAAAGAGATCGGACAGGATCTTGTGAGCGATGGAGTCCGTGATGAAGTGGAAGTGAAGCGGGTTTCGTCTGATACACGGGGAGACGACAGACATTAACACTCATTTACTGCGGTGATATACATATGAAATCAGACGACGGATTTAACATCATTTACTAAATGATAGTCATTTCAGTCTATTTCTCACGTAGTGTGACAAGAATCTTTTACAGTTGTGACAGCTGAGTCATACGAGTCAGACGTCTATAATTATTATCTGCATCTGCAATACGTCTCTGAGACGTCTGCTTTCAGATGTTATATAGATGTTTATGATCTAGAATGTATGCAAAACTGCTCTTTCTTAGACATTTATCAAATGTTTTCCAGATCTTTAACAGACATCCTGCAGACGTACCTGTGCTATCTGGGAAACTGCATTTTCTGTTGTTTGTTGTACTTTCTGAACTTATTTTACCTCAAATTACCAAGACCACAATTCGATTAGATATATTTGTCTTATTTTTTTTCATTGAAGCTTTGAAGATACAGAATATAGAAATATTTTTTCACAGCGTATATGCAAAAGAGCAGCCTGGATATTCGCCAAAGATTCACATGAAAAACAGTTTGCATTCTACAGTAAAAACATGTAATGCAAATATGCAAATAAGGTATCAGGTGTGGAAACAAATTTACAAGTTAAAGTTGGTGAAGTGTGTCATGTTGCCAGGCAACGGTCATGCAGTTGCGAGATGTAGTATGCATGTTTTACCTATGAAACAGGACTGACTTGACCAAGGTGACCACATCCCTGCTCGCGTTGTACCCAGCACACACAATGGCGATGTGAATGGTCTGACAATACAAAAATTTCACCACACAACAGTTTTATATCATGATGCTTACTTGTTGCTATGCGGTTGCTAAGGTGTACTAAATGGTTGGCAGGTAGTTGCTAGGGTCATCGTCATTATCTGTGCTGTTTCTAAAGACCTCTATTGCTTTTGTTTGGTTCCAAGAGCATTGCTAGCATATTCTAACAAGTTGATATGAGGTTGCTAAGGTATTTTTAAAGTTGTGATGATTTGTTTTTAGCATACTGCTATGCGTTTAAAGTTTTTTTCATAGCAATGCTGTTGCTTGGGTAATCTAAGTGGTTTTAAATATGTTAAATATGTTAAATGCTAAAATATTCTGAATGATTTATTCCTATGCTAATCTTGGTGGATTTTAACACTCTAGGGTTCCCAAGGTATTTTTGGGTGTTTATAGTACATTGCTGTGCAGTTGCGAGGGTAATCTAGGTGGTCTATAGCATGATACCAGGCAGTTGCTAGGGTGATCCAGATATTTTAGCACATTTCTATACAGCTGCTAATGTATTCTGAGTAGTGTGTATCACGCTTCTATGCTGTTGCTATGATAATCTGTTGCCAAGCAGTTACTAGGGTGAGCCAGGTATAGGCACATTGCTATATTCTGTATTCTGTTCAGTTTAAAGCTCATTGCTATGCTGTTGCTAGGTGTTAATGCGATGGTTGCCTTTGGAAACAACACTAATAATCCGTCACTGAGCCGGCTGCCTGCAGCTGTTTAGTTAAATGTGTAAAGAATTGGTCAAAACTTGTCATACAAACCTCACATTTGTTCACCACAGGCTGACGCACGCAGTCTGAGCTGTTGCCGGCGACTCTCTTTTTAGCCTCACTATCACCTGTGCCCTCTTCTGTGGAATGGGTGTGCAACTGGTTGCCATGACGACCGTTGCTATGATGGTTGCCATGTGTTGGGACTTGGGGCGTTGGGCTAAACTCTCTCCGCAGGTCACGTTTCCGGTCCTCAGTGTCTCGCAGCCTGAGCTCCAGAGCCTGATGTTCTCCGATCAGCGCCGATGACTGAAGCTCCAGTGGTGACAGAGGCAGAGGTTTCACTGAGGAGTCAACACACCAGTGAGCATGAACCACAACGTGTGAGTGTGTGTATTAAGAACACTGATATGTGATTAGCATATTGTCGTACCTGTGAAGTTTGCAGACGACAGGTAGATCCAGGTGAGGGCCGGAATAAAGAGCAGTGCGAGAGAGGCAGCCAGGAACTTCCTGCGCCCACGGCATATTCCCAGCATTCTCTGCTGCCAGAGGGAGTCTGTTCAGAGGCGTCTAGGTGGGCATCAGCTGTTTGGCTGGGGGATGCATGGCACACTCCTTAAAAACAAATAACAAAAAACATAACTATCTTTTTTTATGAACTTGAATATACATACATACAATATAAGCTCAGAGAAAGAATTCGTAATACCATTACAATTGTAATTACAGAAATAAAGAAAAATATCCACTATATCACAAGGTTTACGTATACAAATTATAAAACTATGTAAGTAGAAAAAAAAAGCACAGAAATCTGAAAATAAATCATCATAGTGATTCAAATATATATAAAAATACTTTTTTGTTAAAGACAAATCTTGAAAATAATGAAAATAAAATAAATAAATAAAAAAAACAAATTCTATGTAATGTTAGCTTTATAGAGTTTACAAAAATATCCTGTGTATTAAATGCTGATAAATCTCTGTAAAACTTTTAACTGCAATTAAAGTAAAAAAATCATCTAAAATTCATTGTATTTAAAACTTTTAACAAATGTACTACCTATCTGTATGATTTTGACCCACAAATACATTCTAAAGAGAAACAAAGGATTTCAATATAAAAAAATAAGAAAGAAATTAGGAAAGCTAAACCCCTAAGAAAGAATATCTGTAAAGCATGTAAAAGCAAAAACTGAAATAAAAGCTTTAACACAGGTCACGTGCTGACAGACAAGACAGGTTTCATCGGACACACACGTTTCATCGGTCTGTGTTTGTTGATCGGTCTGCGTGGCTATATTTAATGTATTTTAAAAATCATTATTGTATTGTATAAGAATCATATTAAATAAACAATTTGTAAATAAACGCATTCAAAGAAAACGTATGGGACATTGGTTGGTATTGCAGTCTAAATTCAGAATATTGGAGAGGCAATTAAGTTTATCCAAATAATGATTCTTCTTGGTTTCTTTTGCTTGTTATAAGAAATAATCTACAGGCACTCTATGGTTTGTGGATGTGTACCGGAAGTTAAGTGCAGTCCAGAAACGCGCGCGTGCGCCGTTACATTTGTTTATGTTGTTAAGATGAAACGTCACAGCCATTGAGAGAGAGAGTTGCGTCAACTCCGATGACTCCAATGGAACAGTTTTTTCACAGCAATGGCGGTTCAGGGAGCCTCTCTATAGGAAGCCTCAGAGATGACGCGTTTTTCGAGGCAAAACCCGGAAGCGAGTTAAGAGTTCCGGTTTCATCGCCTCAAAGTCTATGGGTTTTTGGTAAATCGCCTGAAATAAGGCCTGTGGCTAACAAAACCTCTAAATATTTTCACGTTTTAATCTATGACATAAAACACACCAGTTATAACTTGCTTGTGATTTTTTTAAACCGTTACTGTGTCTTTAAAACGGCGGTTAACAAGTTGCTAAAAGCGACTACTTCCTTTGGCGGGGACGTTATTGGTAGTGGTGACGTTGATATCGAGCGACCGTAGTGTAGTCTGTTTATAGCCTTGTGTTAGCTTTTTAAATCTGACAACTTTATTTAGGCTTCAAAATGTATAAATGTTGTGTTAAGTTGTAAAGATTATCTTTACAGACAAAACGTGTAAGTGTCATAACCCTTTGTTAAACACAGAGCTTATTTCTAGCGATTTTCCAAACGTCCATGGGAAAAGGCTTTCGATTGAGGGAACCCGTGCGCCGCTAAGTTCCAGGTTGACCTACAAAAATACATCATCTCTGAGACAAAACATCTGCCAATGCTGTAAGATCCACCTTAATTTTTCAAATATCTTTACAAAATAACTTTAATAATGTGGGATTCAGATTTAAACTAACCTACTTGTTTACTTACAGCTAATAATTGCCACCGTATTTTTCCAGTTAAGGTGATTTTCAGCACAGATAAGTTACACATATGATGATGATGTTTATTGGCTCAATAATCACGTGGTTTACCCTGGAAACAGTAAATGCAGTAACTATGGTGATTCTGTACGGTTGCCATGGTGAGACGTACATTTGCATGCGCACTCTCACCTTCTGTGCTGAAATGACGGCGTGACCTGACTCAAACGAGACGGTTTCTTCTCGATCATTCGATTAAATCACGATAATCCGATGTGATGTAAGTTACGCGGCAGTCGGAAAACAAAAGGCCGTTATGAGGCTCCACAGGCCGCGGGTCTTCGGATGTTTCAGTCTCTCAGGACTGTCGTGTCGAATGTCGCCTTCATTTCACATCCCGGGAACAACGCGTGCAAATGCCGCATGCTGCTGGATTTGACGGACATCGCGCGTCTTCGGCGACGCTCCGCTCTTCATGTCGTCCTTTGTGCCGCTAGACGTTATAATAAAGCCACAATGCGTCAGTCGCTGATCTGCTCGACCGCTTTTGCGATATAATATCAACACTGAGGCCTGCGGTCGACGCGACGCTCCCTGTTTATTTCCCAGCACTCCTCCGATCATTGCCACCACAATCCACGATCCAGAATCCAGTCTGTGCAATGAAGTCATTGCGAAAACCCGGACTGGACTCTAATGCGCCTCAGCTTCAGACGTATGACAGAAATAAAGTGAAGATGTTCATGGTGTTTGTGTTTAATTCTCCTCTGGTGACATCTTGACAGATTTTATCATCTGTTATTTAAACTTGATGGAAGTCTGTTGTTTTCGTTGTTGTTGTTGTGGGGTTTTTACATTCTTGTTTTCTTTTCTTCAGTGATTCTGCATGTTTTTGTCTAAACATTCCACTGAAATTCAATTTTTTTTTTAAATTCACCCAACTGATGGGAGGTGTTGACGATCAGATGTAATATAATAACATATAAACACACACAGAGAGAGAGAAACAGCAGCAGATTCACCAGAGAAACAAACCAGGTCAATACTATACAAAATATTATATCGTAAAGTGTAATAAAGTTTACTAGAGTAAATACAAAATGTTTCATTTAGATTAAGGCAAATAGGTTTATTAACCATAAGCATAGCACAGCACAGTGATACTACTCTGTATGTGATACTATAGCTGGTCTAGTATTGTAACTTATTTTTATGGCACCGTAACAGCCCTAGTGTCACAATTGATGTTACAGCTGCAAGATTTATTTTTGTAATTTATTCATATATGTAATAGTTAATATTATTATGCTTAAGTGAAATAACCTTTATACTTTGTGTCAAGTTTCAATTTTTGATTAGAAATAAAGGTTTGAACTAAAGCATAAATATAATTTGGATTTAAAAAAATATTTTTTAGGTTGGTCCAAAGTATTGTTTTTCAGTGTACTCAGTGTTGCTGTTATAAGCTTTAGACTTGTAACACTAAAAATTACATTTTTAATTTTATAAACTTATTGGGATGATAAAATTCAACACCTGACTGTACATCACATCTAAACATATAACAATGTGTGTGAATGAGTCACTATCACAGTAAAGCCATCAGTGTTAAATCAACAAACATATGAGATTATTAGATTCAAGTCAATAGATTTAAGTCATGATTAACTATTAGATACGTAATTAGAACACAAGCAGAAGAAAATAAATGTTAAACAAAGTTTGTAATGTTTGTTCTTCAGAAATGGCTCAGACTCTATATTTCAGTCTTCTTGTCATTGGTGAGTTTGTGTTTCTGGTTTTATGTTTGTTTTAATGTCATGAGAATTGTACAGCAAAATATCTGGTGTTAAATTAACACGACTTAGTGTTTATTTGGGAACAACCAGCAGGGTGTTAAAGTAACACTGAAACATTGTTAAGAGTTAATTAGATACTTAAAGAGTAAATAGCTTGTGATTGTTAAGGGCCAACTTTAGTTTCTGGAGTGTCCAACAACAGGTTTATGCACATTACATGGTGTAAAAACACTATTATTTCATAATAATAAGCATTTATTACCTTACTTCTTGCCTTTCCGCAAGCCTAGTCTGGTCTAGTCTGCTGTGATTGGTCAGATGGTCTAGTCTGCTGTGATTGGTCAGATGGTCTAGTCTGCTGTGATCGGTCAGATGGTCTAGTCTGATGTGATTGGTCAGATGGTCTAGTCTGCTGTGATTGGTCAGATGGTCTAGTCTGCTGTGATCGGTCAGATGGTCTAGTCTGATGTGATTGGTCAGATGGTCTAGTCTGCTGTGATCGGTCAGATGGTCTAGTCTGATGTGATTGGTCAGATGGTCTAGTCTGATGTGATCGGTCAGATGGTCTAGTCTGATGTGATCGGTCAGATGGTCTAGTCTGATGTGATTGGTCAGATGGTCTAGTCTGCTGTGATCGGTCAGATGGTCTAGTCTGATGTGATCGGTCAGATGGTCTAGTCTGCTGTGATCGGTCAGATGGTCTAGTCTGATGTGATTGGTCAGATGGTCTAGTCTGCTGTGATCGGTCAGATGGTCTAGTCTGCTGTGATCGGTCAGATGGTCTAGTCTGCTGTGATCGGTCAGATGGTCTAGTCTGATGTGATCGGTCAGATCGTCTAGTCTGCTGTGATCGGTCAGATGGTCTAGTCTGATGTGATCGGTCAGATGGTCTAGTCTGATGCGATCGGTCAGATGGTCTAGTCTGCTGTGATCGGTCAGATGGTCTAGTCTGCTGTGATCGGTCAGATGGTCTAGTCTGGTGTGATCGGTCAGATGGTCTAGTCTGGTGTGATCGGTCAGATGGTCTAGTCTGATGTGATCGGTCAGATGGTCTAGTCTGATGTGATCGGTCAGATGGTCTAGTCTGCTGTGATCGGTCAGATGGTCTAGTCTGATGTGATCGGTCAGATGGTCTAGTCTGATGTGATCGGTCAGATGGTCTAGTCTGATGTGATCGGTCAGATGGTCTAGTCTGATGTGATCAGTCAGATGGTCTAGTCCGATGTGATCGGTCAGATGGTCTAGTCTGCTGTGATCGGTCAGATGGTCTAGTCTGATGTGATCGGTCAGATGGTCTAGTCTGATGTGATCGGTCAGATGGTCTAGTCTGATGTGATTGGTCAGATGGTCTAGTCTGCTGTGATTGGTCAGATGGTCTAGTCTGATGTGATTGGTCAGGTGGTCTAGTCTGATGTGATCGGTCAGGTGGTCTAGTCTGGTGTGATTGGTCAGATGGTCTAGTCTGATGTGATCAGATGGTCTAGTCTGGTGTGATGGCTTCCAGCATGTCACCCTTATTGAAATTCATATGCAGATTCTTTATTGTGGATTCGCATTGTGTTCCCAAATAAACACTGACCAGTGTTAATGTATAATATAACATATGTAATATATTGTATATATTGTATGTAATGTATGTAAATATAATATATATAATGTATGTAAATGCTGTGTGATTTTGTGTGCTTTAATAAAGGTTGAAACTCTTTCTTTCATAGCTCTCTGTTCATTATCTGAATGCATTCAGCGCCGCTATCACTATATAAACATGATGAAGAACTGGACTGAAGCTCAGAGATACTGTAGAGAGAACTACACAGATCTGGCCACAGTCAACAACATGAATGATATGAAACAACTGAACAACACTGTGAATAAACAACTGAACAACACTGTGAATAAACAACTGAACAACACTGTGAATAATAATCAGGTGTTTGTTTATTGGACTGAAGAATACAGGTGTTTATAAATGGAAATGGTCTCTGGGTGATCCTGTAAAATATCTGAACTGGGAAACTGAAACATCAGATAACAGAAATAACTGTACTGTTATGAGAAATGGAACATGGCGTCAGCAGAACTGTAATGTGAACATGAGTTTCATCTGCTACAATGGTGAGTGACAGCAAACCTTCACTTAACAAAAAATGATCAGAAGACAAGAATAATACACATCACAGTTAAGAGACAGAAATAACATCTGTCAATACTTCCCAAGTAGCAGAGTTTTTCTGGCTCACTTGTGGGCCACAACATGTTCGTTGTGTTTTACTTAAGAAAGAGCTTGACTATTTTGAAGTCAGAATAAGATCCACAAACAGATGTGTTGTGATGTAAGCAGAGGTGGGACCAAGTCATTGCTTTGCAAGTCTCGAGTCAAGACAATCAAGTCCAAGTCGAGTCCAAGTCTTCAAGTTTAAACTTCAAGTCTTTAACAAGTCATTAGTGCTTTGTCCCAAAATCAGTTTCACTGTACTAAATATTATAGTACATTAATATTCATTTATGTCAGAAAGGCTTCACAGTGTTTTAAGTGAGATGAAGTTTAGACTATTTTAATCAAGGGCACTGTGGTAGAAAATCACTTCACTGAGGATATTACTTATAGATGGGACACACCAGCTATTCTAACCATCCTGGTTTTGGGCCTGACCCCTATACCTGTAATATTACTGTATACTCGGTTCCTATTCTAATATACTGTAGAAGATTAAATTTAGGCACAAGTATAAATAAAGTAATGACATTTTTGTTCTTGTCTTGAATAGTGTACACTGTAAAAAAAATTGCGTTAAAAAAACTGTAATTTTCTGGCAGCAGGGGCGCCAGAAAATGTCTTTAGAAAAACTGGGGGGAAAAACCTTAAAAAAACATGAATTATTTTTCTATAATTGCAGTTTATTACTGTCATTACATATGAAATCCTTTTATAATTCCGTTAAATATTCAACTTTTAATGTGTGTTTATTGT
This sequence comes from Oreonectes daqikongensis, assembly GCA_026939265.1. Classification (NCBI taxonomy): domain Eukaryota; kingdom Metazoa; phylum Chordata; class Actinopteri; order Cypriniformes; family Nemacheilidae; genus Oreonectes; species Oreonectes daqikongensis. The sequence continues at coordinate 577,082 of JAOTQM010000100.1, read as the reverse complement.
TAGATTATAGGCACACATCTCTAAAAGGATAATTCTCATTATTGAATGATAGGAAAAATGCTGAAGTACATATAATTACGGTTTGTAGTACATAGAGGAGATACAAAAAATACGGTATCGGCACGTAGAAAATAATGCGTTTTTTCATCTTAAACCACCTATTCACATTGCATTATATCAAATACAAACAATAATATTGGTTTTAGCTTGACAGTTTGACTCCTTTTGTCACGACCCAGTCTGTGTTTCTTGTTTGTTTCTTTTGAGTTTCTGTTTCCTGTCCCTTGTTGTAGTCCTTTGTAGTTCTTTTGTTCATTGGTTGTCTCCCAGGTGTGTTCTCTTTCTGCGATGTAGAAAAGGATCAAAAGCGAAAAGAGAATCCACATGCAAACACAATTTATTTACAATAACTAACACAGATAATCCAGGTTAACCGTGGACACTCAGAGAGTATGCTACAACAAAAGAACACAGGGGCAATTTATACACAGGCTAACAAGGTAACAAGAGGAGCTAACAAGACACACCTGGGGAGACTAATCAACATTAGAGACTACAAAGGACTACAAATAGGACACAAGACAGAAAATAACCAAAGTTTACACAAGACAAGAGACAACATAGACTAGAATCATAATAGAGCACTGTGTTTCACTGAAAAAATAATACTTTAAACTAACTTAATTAAATTACAGAAATATGTTATCTATACTCAAATTCTTAATGTATGATGAACTAAACTGAATTAAGTAAACCTAAACAAATGTCCAAATTATTTGAATCAATCTACTAAAGCACATGCTCTAAACTTTACCACAATGGTAACCCCCCCAAAAACAATTAACACCAGAATCTCTTTTAAATACAAACATAAAAGAGTATTAAACATAAACAAATATCCCAGTTTTATAATTTCAATAAAAGAAGCATAAAATAAGATTTTATTTCAACATTTACTCTCTCTAATTCAAAACCTCTGTGCAAAGCATGATGGGAAGTGGAAATCCTGTTTTTAGTTTCTATAATGCTACTTTAATGCAACTAAAATCATTTATGTATCATTTTTGTCATAATTGTGATGTGTTAACTTGATTTATTTAATTTTATTTAATGTTTGAATATAAAACCTAATACAATGGTGTTAAAAAATTTATTGTTTAAGCAAAGTGAAAAGTATCGTAAAATCTTTTTTTTTTTGTGAGCATACTCCTGTTCTGAGTGTCCTTGTTTACAATGAACAAAAAAACTACAAAAGACTACAACAAGGGACAGGAAACAGAAACTCAAAAGAAACAAACTAAAAGTTCACATTAACAGTGGAAACACAGACTGCCCACTGAGCAAAAGCTCCTTCTTATAGACGTCTTATAGACGAAAAGAATGTTGCCAAAGTCTCTTTGTAGTCTACTTTTCCCCCACACTAAATTCACCAGCAGCAGCGCATCTCTCCCACCAGACACAGCCTTCTCCCGGTCACGGCAATGATAATGTGCCAGTGAGTACACTGTAAAAAATGTCTGTGAAATGAACAGGGAAATTCTGTAGTTTTCACGGAGAAAAACTGTTGTCAGAAGACTTCCGTATAAAATACGGAAAAACACTGTAAAACCTGTCAGTGAAATTAACAGTGAAATTCTGTCGTTTTTACGGAAAAGAACACGTCACAAGTTGTAAATCCTGTCAGTAAAATTCTGTCGTTTTTATGAAAAAAAACCTGTCACACGTTTTAAAACTTGTCAGTGAAATTCTGTCGTTTTTTTTAAAAGCTCAAATTAAATAGGTTTTCAACAATCATTTTTTTCTCTAAAAACTCACCATTAAACAACTCCACAAACACTATTAACACATTCACTTATTACATCACTGTGACTTTATTTCTGTGGTTCATCTACAAAAGTTCTTATTGAGAATAAACACAAGTGAAGATGTTGATGGTTTTGTTGAGTCACCATTATGGTGTTCAGTGTTTGCTTTAGTAGGACCCTTGACTCTGTGCTTTGTTGTGTTAGATTTTCTTTAACTGCTGTAACTGTGTGATGAAAACACATCTGTTATAGTGGAAAGAACTAAGAGAAATTATCATCATGTTATTTGTCACAAGAGTTGTCATCTAATGGTTTATACACTTTTTGAAAATTATTTTTATAATTTTATATTATAACTCACTGGTGTTATGAATGAGACTGACAGAATGATATTCTGAGAGACTTTACAACACATGATTTACAGAACTAACTGGACTAGCAGATATCAATAATAAACCTATTCATCTCAACAATGGTGACCACAAAAACGATCACATAAGATAAACGCAAGGCATTCTGGGTACCATCAAAGTAGAAAAACTCATTCATGTCTCCCAGGATGCATTGCGGCATGAAGCTTTTCATTTGATAGTCACCACTGTTGAGATTCTTACACTGATTCTTGATGTCTGTGTTTAAAATCAAAAGCAGTTTTTTCCAAACTGCTCAAAAACTTTTCTCAGATGATTTTTGCTGTTTCTAACATTTAAGCTCATTCACACTGTTATTAAAAAACCTCAAAACATAAAAAAAATGCTTTTAATTGAGTATTTACAATAATGAAAACCAGACTAAAGCTCCTGTTTACATTGCCTTTAGTTTTTACTTGCTATGACAAATATGTTTTATAAAACACATCACAGCAACCAAAAGAAAACTTGTTTAACAAATCGCGGGTGAAAAGCCCAACTAAAGTAAACACTGATCACAATAACGGTGACTTTAAACAACATTCATTGATGTTATGCTTAAGTCCCTGTGAAGCAGAAGTTATGATCGTCTTCATTATTCTGATGTATTTCAAAGTTAAATTGAATATTTAATGAGGAAGAATAGTGGGTGTGGCTCATGTTTTCCTCTGTGAATTGATTGGATGAATAAAAACAGGATGTTCCCGTATTTTTACGGTAGTTTACTGGCAACCACAGCTGCCGGTATTTTTCTGTAAAAACTACGGAATTGTGCTTTTCTGACCGTTAAATGTTTTTTTTAGTCACCGCTATGCTGAAGAGTGGAGTCTGTGTTTAAGTCAAAGTCAGGTGAGAAGTTTCTGATGTCATGCGAGAAGTTTCTGATGTCATGCTGCATGTTGTTTTGTTTAAAAATGACTGTAAAACGGAAAATATGTGAACGAAATGTAATTTTTTCACTTTTATGCATTAGGTGAATGTCTTAATTGTATGTAAAGAAATGCTCTCAATATAAAAGACTCAAATGAAATAAATTCAATCACAGCTTGAAGTTTTTGCCTTGAAGTTCTTGAACTTCATTACTGTTTACGTGCTTTTCCCGTATTTTTTACGGAATTTTACTGGCAACCACAGCTGCCGGTATTTTTCCGTAAAAACTACAGAACATTTTTTACAGTGTATGCGAAGAGTCTGAATCTATCAAACAAAGAGCGCTGTGCTTGTTCAAAGGTAAAAAGGTTGTTTTACATACATTATTTTGCTCCGCTGTGCAGACAGATCGGCACATAACGACATTAATACGTCAAAGAACAGTGCAAACGATTTATTCCAAAATGCATGAAATGTCGTAAACCACAAAAACACACGGGGAGCTGGCACACTTTGCATATAATAATCCCAGATGTAAATTTGCTTGTAAATGTTTTTCATTTTGGGAATTCATTATTTCATTTTTGTTTGAGGAAAAAGTTAAATTGTGCATAGTTTTGAGGCCCCCTAGATGGATTTGTCTTGGGCCCCCAAATCACTAAATCCACCACTGCATTAAGGGCATACGTTAAGCATCTTTAAAGACTTTAATCTTTAATTTTTAGTGCCGTGTGCCACTAAACAACCAGATATAAATGTTAACAACCGTATATAAATATGTAGGTAGTAATTTCTGTGCAATCCAGTAGTAACTGTGCAGTTACTGAAAGATTGGACCTATGCGCGCTTCAGAGCGATGCATCTGACAGCGGGGAGGTTTTACACACTGATCTATATAAATATCATTATATAGATCAGTGGTTTAACCATACTTACATTTTCTGTCTGTTGAAATAATATTTGCACATGAAGTACAAAACTCATTCATGATTCCCAGCATGCATTGCAGTTGATCTGTTTATCTAAATTAGTTTGATGATTGTGACCATTGTTGAGGTTTGTATGATGATTGTGATGTCTAAGTGTCAGCAAATTTCCCTTTTTACTTTGTTGCAGTGATTTTACACACCTCAATTTTCACCAGGTACAAAAAACCTTAACCTCCATTTTATTTGAACCAGATTATTAATTTAATCACAGTTAGTATTATATATGTAAATATCCACATATTTAAAACATCTCTTTTATTAGGCTTTCTCAATGTAGTGTGTTTGTATTAAACATCATTGTAAGTGCTGAAAGTAAACTTAACTTGACAAATCCAGAGTCAAGAGCTCAACTAAATCAAACACTGATCACAATATTGGTGGTTGGTTTCAATTTCAAAATATTTTCTACATTAATAGCGGGTGCAAAAGTGATATTTATTCAAATACATTAACATTAACAAATCAATCAGTTTTTAACATTCATTCAATGGTTTGTACCTGTTAGCTTGCTGTCTGGGTAATGTGTGCCCTGTGTGGGCCCAGTGAGGGCCAGCGCTAACGGAGCAAATTCTCTGGGGCCCTGCGCTGACACCCCGTGTAAACTTTTGTTAAAACTATATTTAGAATTTTTTATAAAAAATGTTTAAATGTAATTTTATATATATATATTAAAGTCATCATTTTTTCAATTTATTTTAGAAATTCATAATGTGGCAATTTCAATTGACTTTAAACTGACATAAAAAAAACAAGTCAAAAATGCAAATCAGACTGATGTCAGATATTTGACATCCACTTGATGTCCACACACTGATGTCCTTTCAACCATCAAAACACACCTGCAATTCTGCACTTCATTAAATCACCATTATTATGATCAAAGTTTGATTTAGTTGAGCTCTTGACTCTTGTTTTATCATTAAGTTTCTTGTCTTTCTCCTTGAATCTCAACAATGGTGACAATCAACAAGAGAAAACGTCATGCTGAAATGCATGCTGGGTAACATCATAGTACAAAACTCATTCATGACTCCCAGCATTCAATGCAGTTGACCTGTTTATCTGAATTAGTAAGAGTCACCATTGTTGAGGTTTGTATGATGAGTGTTGATGTCTGAGTGTGTCAGTAAATCTTTCTGTTCAATTAACCACAATATATTTGCAATTTGGGATTCAGAACATTCATATCAATCATGAAAGATCAATTTCAACATTATTTAGTGTCAAATGTGTTTAATGTGTAAGTTTGATGTCAAATGGTAGTCAAGTTTTATTTTTGGCCCCTTGGGCTCAGGGTTTTGACTTGTTTTCTTAGGTCTATACATCACAGAGCAAACCTGCTCATTTCTGCATTTATAAATGTTTATAAAAACAAATTATTCCAATGAATTCCAGTTGAGTTTTGCTGTATTTATTCAGATTCATTTAATAAATCTAAACATGTTTAATAACTCTTCAGATTGCAGATGGAGTGAAAAGATTGTCTGTAGATTAGAGTTTATTTGAACACATCCATGACTATTTGACATGAATCCAACACAATATTCACTATATTTCTTTTTACATTTCATTTTCATTTTTGAAAGAGCTAAAACAGTAAACAAACACATTTCACTATTATCTGTTATTAATTTACTTAAATATTATATTATCTAAAAAAAATGTCATTCAACTCTAATATGTACTCTGAATATTTACAAATCACACTGATATCCTCTGATAGTAAGAAACCATTGAATCAATGTTATAAAGTGTTAATGTGTCAATATAACTTCTGCACCCGCTATTAGTGTTGAAAAAATGTTGAAAGTTCATTAAATCACCATTATTATGATCAGTGTTTGATTTAGTTGAGCTCTTGACTTAAGAAGTTAAATTGAAAGAGTTTGCTTCACATAACAGTTGAGTAGTAATAAAATTAATAAACTTCTTTTCACTTACTTTGATGACTAATGATGACAGCATTAAGAAAAAATTCTACTGACAACACTTAGACATCAACACACATCATACAAACCTCAACAATGTTGACAATCATCAAACTAATTCAGATAAACAGATCAACTGCAATGCATGCTGGGAATCATAAATGTTTGATGCATGTATCTGTAATGTGCCCTTAAAGGCATAATGCATCATCGGTTAAGTTGCTAACTTTAGTCTGTTAGCATCCGAGATCATGATCGCTCTATGCGAATTGCCTTCCAAAGCCACGCCTCCTCCAAAACACATGAACGTGCACAGACCAGAAGCTGTTGGATGGCGGTACGACGAGAGACACGGCATATTCACCGGTGAGAAAACATTGCAGTACGAAGTGAATAACATTACTGTAGTAACAAATATAAACAACAGTTTTACGTCGGAGTTGTCTCCATCGCATACATGCTGAACCGATGTTAATTCAAGTTTTACCTCTTTCGTGGTCCAGTCGTTTTTAGTCACCACTTTTTCAAAAATTGTCTTTCGTTTTTATCTGTACTTTTTGAGGGTTCCTCCAGCAAATCGGGTTTTTGCTGCTTCTCCGCCATTCTCTCTACAACAGAGGATGTGAGCGCGCTGGGTGCGCAGTGGGATGAAAAATATGTTAGATGAATATGTAAACCGGACCAGACTCTGAACCAATCTAAACGATCAGCCAGAATGTTTTTATTGGTCGAATGTTTTTTGGTCCTACGCCCTTCACAGACGATGTATTAATATAAAAAAAATTGACCACTATACTTCTTGATTGCTATCAGGATGTGAAGAGATTTTCAACCAGCATGACAAAAAATGTTTCTGAACAGAATGATGCATTATGCCTTTAAATGGCAAGTAAATACCCAAGTAATAACCAGAAAACCGGAAAATGAACAAAGGAACAAAAAAAAGTTGTGTAACAGGAAGTAATAGACACATATAATCTTATTCTTAATATGTGGTGCAGATGAAGTTGAGTTGTTTAGATTGAGGACGGCTGATCCAGAGATGATCTCCATCAGACTGAATCGCTCCAGATTTCACTTCACGCTCACAGTCGTCCACTGCTGTTTCATTCCCTGGAGCCCAATTCTCATAACACACGATCTCTCCATTCACCCAGAACCAAAGGTCCAGTCCACAAGAGTGACGTAACCCCATCCACACCTCAGCAGTCGAGGCTTCATGAAGAACCGCTGCTGTCACACGACGCTGAATCTTCTCTGAATCAACTGAAACCAGATCCACATGATTCTCTCTGCAGTATCTCAGAGCTTCAGTCCAGCTCACATTCTTCTGGATCAATATCAGCTTATCTGAACACACAACAACAAAACATAAACGCTGAATGAACATAATAAAGAAACTTCTGTCATCAAACACACACACATTGACTTTTATTAACTCACCTTCATGACACACAAAAGTGTAAGATTTACTGCAACCCACATCATGCCATTTTCTCTCTTTATTCATATCGACTGCTGTACAATCTTCAGAATCACCACCATCATCAGGTTGACCAGAGTCCCAGTATCTGAAGGTGGAGCTACTGTTATCTGACCAATCCCATGAGTCTCTGAACAGACCAATCCAGACAGAAGTCTCAGTATTATTAATGATGTTCTGGATCAGTTTATTGTCAGTCTGGTTCCTCACATTGATCAGATCAGTATGATACTGTCTGCAGAAACTCTGAGCTTCTCTCCATGTTTTATTAGAAGTCTCAATGATGTATGTTTTACTGCTGTCTGTTGAAGAAAACAAACATTCAAGTTTCTTGATTTTTATTCATTATTTCTACACTTACAGTTTAGATGTGAATCTACAGAAACTCTTTTTTTTTTAAAGTTTTGAGGAAAAGTGAATATGACAGCAGAGTGGTGATGAGTCAGGCGCAGGTTTTAATATAGAAAACCTGTGGTCAATCCTCAAAAAGTGGACAAGCAGAAGCCCATAAATTGTAGTCATCTCAGAGCATTAATAAGACAAGAAACGTTCACCATCAGTCAAGATTTGACCCAGAAGCAAATATCCAACATGCCAGAGCGAATTACAGAGGTTATGAAAAACAACGCTCAATAATGTAAATATTTACTCTCTCATGTTTAGCCAATAAACACCTTTAAAACTTAAGATAAGTTTATTATTGTTTTTCAGTATAGTATAGAAACATATTTAAGATTTAAAATATTTTTAAATGTAACCGCCCACTATTTGAGACAGGTTGGAATATTCCCAGTCAACACGTGAGGTCATGCAATGATCACAGTGATGTCACATCATTCTCATACTGTAACAGTAAGTAATATGTGATCTCAATGTGAATTTATTTCATTTAGTCACTATTATGATTATTAGTGTTTGCTTTAGCTCGACTCTTCACCCTTAACATTTATTTACTAGTTTTCTTTGCTTGCTATCATTGTTGGTTTGAGTCACAATTATTACAGCAAAGAACTTCAAGTAAACCTGACATGAGAATGCAGGCTGACTGGTGATAGTGATTCACAGATCTCATGTCGTATTTATAGTCTGTTTATCATATTTATATCATTTTACTCTTTGAGGCTCAGCAGTGAGATGTTTGGAAGGGCAGCAGTTCATTTTAATAATGTCCCATATTCAACCCAGACCAACACCTTTCTCTGATCCTGTTTAACGAAATTGTTATTGAGTTATATTATCTTTTTAATGAAGTGATGATTGAGCCAATAGTGATAAAACCTGGTGTTAACAAACAGAATCACTGAAGAAATAAGAACAACAATAGATTTTCTTCCCCACAAATACAAAACTACAACATGAAATCAACTGCAAACAGAGAATTAACAGATTTAGCTCTAGTTCATAATTGAATAGAAACAGTTTTGTTGGAAGTCACCATTGTGGTGATCAGTGTTTCATTTAGTTGGGCTGTAGCCCAAATATTACTCAACAAACTCTTTTTCAAGAAATGCAGTAATAATTGATTCTAAACGTGGTTTAGAGTAGTTGAAGTTTTCCATGTTATTTATGTACAGCAAGTAGTAAAAAGCCACATATTGTGAAATTGTTAGAAAGGCCTATTAGTGGCAGGTATAAACTAAATAAAGACAAACAAAAAATTGAGATAAAAGATAGACATCAACACTCATCATACTAACCTCAACTATGGTGACAATCAAGAGACAAATGAAGATATATAGATTAACTGCAATGCATGCTGGGAGTCATCAATAAGTTTTGTACTAGGATGTTACCCAGCATGCATTGCAGCGTAAAGCTTTTTGTTGATTGATGGTCACCATTGTTGAGATTCATACACTGATTCTTCATGTATCTGCATGTCTCACTGACTGGCTTTTGTAAATCTTTTGTAAGAAGTTTTAGTCTTGTCTAGTCATGTGACTTACACAGTGTGATTGTATTGTGATGTCAAACAGAGCTTGAGATGTCTTTGATCAATAGCAATAATTAAACGAATTCATTTTGTGAAGCTAATAACACATTATTAAGCAGCAGATATCAACTAGTTTGATGTCAGACAAAGAAGTTGTGTTCAAACACAAGAATAATGTTAAAGAATACTTTAGCATCTAAGGGGACCATTTAGTCCCCAGCAGTATTAAACAAGCTCACTTACAGGTACACGACTAGATTGTTAATTATATGTTTACTAAATAAAGCACATTTACTTAAACTTTACTCATTTATACTGTTTTATGAGAGTTAAAGATCAGTTAGGTGTAAAACTCACTTGTTGGTGCTTCAACACACTCATAAGACACATTCAGATATTTGTAATTTCCAGAACAAGGACCAGTGAAAACTGCATTCTCCACAACCCCAGAACAACTTGTTTTTCCATCACATCTGTGACAATAAATACAAAGAACAGGAAACATATATAAAACATGATCTGATAGTATCTATTAGTTCTTTAATGATATTTAATGTTCTTACCGAGTGGTCATCACACTTGATGTATTCAGAGTGCAATAAACATCTGAGATCTCTTTAGCTGATCTTCCAGTCGAGCAGGTCTGATTGTCTGTACGTCCATAACTGGCTGAAATGACTTTAATGGTTCCCTGGTCTGTTGATAAAACATCACATTACACACAATTGTGTTTTACATACTTTTATTTTCTCATCATGTTATAAATCATTGGACAGCAAACAAATGCATGAAACTCAGAGAACTCACCACAGCTGAGAAGAAAAGTCTGTGATTCACAGATATTTACATCCTTTGATGCATCTGAAGACAGAGATGAGCAGTGAATTAGATGTCGTGTTGCTACATTGACCTTCTTTGAATATTTGTTTAAATCACAAGTGTCTGATCCTGAAGACTTCAACTCCAACCTGTTTATCTGACCAACATACTGTGTTCTGTCATGTTTATTATTGTTGTCTTATGATGATGATTTTGTTAAGTGAAGGTTTGCTGTCACTCACCATTGTAGCAGATGAATCTCATGTTCACATCACAGTTCTGCTGATGCCATGTTCCATTTCTCATAACAGTACAGTTATTTGTGTTATCTGATGTTTCAGTTTCCCAGTTCAGATATTTCACAGGATCACCCAGAGACCATTTCCATTTATAAACACCTGTTCTCTTCAGTCCAATATAGACAAACTCAGGATTATTATTCACAGTGTTCATCAGTTGTTTATTCACAGTGTTGTTCAGTTGTTTCATATCATTCATGTTGTTGACTGTGGCCAGATCTGTGTAGTTCTCTCTACAGTATCTCTGAGCTTCAGTCCAGTTCTTCTTCATGTTTATATAGTGATAGCGGCGCTGAATGCATTCAGATAATGAACAGAGAGCTATGAAAGAAAGAGTTTCAGTCTTTAGTAAAACACTGTCAATAAAGACTGGATCTAAGCAGGATTAGAATTTCAACAAAGGCATTTTTAAGCTTTGTGCTTTTGGTTTAAATCAAGCTGAAGAGGTTTATGTGTTTGAGAAATGCCAAAACACTAAACTAAGGCCAAAAGTAGCCCAAGCATTAAAAAAACACCCTTGACTTGTGTCACAAAAAAAACCCTATCAATACTATTGACAGTGCAGATTTTAGTCTGTGCCCAGATAGCAAAATTGTTGCGGCCCAGATTCGGCCCATAACTGACACGTTCATTTGGCCCACATACGGCATGGAATGATGGCACTTGGGCGGTCCGCTCCTGTTTGCCAGATCTGAGCCACAAGCAAACCATGGCAATGCCACATGTTAGCCAAATGTAAACCAAATAAACTCAATTAAAAACTAAATTTAAGCCTAATCTGGCCCACAGTTCACTTTTATTCTTTTAATGAGTTATTCTAGATCCGCTTTTTATTTTGAGATGTTCTAAGAACATTCCCAGCTAACAAAAGTCACCATCATGTGATCAGTGTTTTCTTGAGTTGGGTTCTTCACTCTTGATCATCATAGGTTAAATCTTTTTGTGTGCAGTGGTTGTGTGCTTTTAAAGTACATTTGTGAAGCCAATGCAAATAAGAATCTAATCTTCTGGGTTTGTTTGTTGGTCATTAGAGTCTCCATCATGTTGATTCACTGATGTCTGTGTTGTTAATCCTGAAATAACATTATGAGATAAGGCAGTGGCATTTTAATTTCTAAGAAGTTGGATGAAATATGAGTGCAAATAAAACAATCTGTGGCAGAACACAGAAAAACACAGACATCAAGAATCTTTGTATGAACCTCAGTAATGGTGAGAATCAACAAAGGACAACGTAATACTGCAATGCATGCTGGGTAACATCATAGCACAAAACTCCTTCATGATTCCCAGCATGCATTGCGGTTGCTCTGAATTAGTCTGTTGATTGTCACCATTGTTGAGATTCATCCACTCATTCTTCATGTCTGTGTGTGTCTAAGTTCTGCTGTAGATTAAATTTCATTCATATACAGATTTCTGAAATCTATCTAGACAAATTATAACTAAACACTCTGATCTTGATCTTAAACTGTTATTTCAGGATTAACAACACAAGCATCAATGAAACAACATGATGGCGAGTTTAATAATCACCAAACAGACGCATAAGATTAGATTCTTATTTGCCTTGGCTTCACAAATGTACTTTAAAAGCACACAGCCACTGCACACAAAAGGATTTAACCTATGAATGTCAAGGGTGAAGAACCCAACTCAAGGAAACACTGATCACCATGATGGTGACTTTTGTTAGCTGGGAACGTTCTTAGAACGTCTAAAAAAAAAAAAAACAGGACACTGCGGTATGTGAGCCAAATGAAAGTGTCAGATTTGAGCCAAATCTGGGCCGCAACAATTTTGCTATCTGGGTGAGGTCTAATCCATACATACATGGTATTTTTATAACCAAAGTTTTTCCTTCTTTGTTTAAAAAAAATTGTGTCCACATGAAAACGCCCCTGCTGGTATGGAATACATTCCCAGAACGTTCCGAGATGGTCATGATGTGGAGTTTTTTAAAGGGTGTTGGGACGTTATTTGGTGAACTTTCACAGAACATTCAGAACGTTCTCTGAACATTTAGGGGAATATAACTACATTCTCATAATCAATATCACTTATGCACCCAAAAATAATGACATTTCAACAAATCCCCATTATTGTGATCAGTGTTTACTTTAGTTAGGACCTTGACTCTGGTCTTTCTGTAAGTCAATTATATTTCCACTTTCAATGTTTAAAACAGTGTTACAATACGATCTTAAGACACTTGTACAAGCATTAATAGCAGAAGTGTTTTGAAAAGTTGAGACAGTGTCATTTTTGTGATTCTTTTATCTTTATGTAATATTGAAATTTGATCCATTTTTTAACTGGTGTCATGATTCTGGTTCACAAGTATAAAAGAAAAAAAATCATACAAATGTAAAAAATGGTGACAATCATCAAACTAATTCAGCTAGATCAACTGCAATGCATGAATCATAATTCACTCAAGTCATGAATAAGTTTTGTACTATGATGTTACCCAGCATGCATTGCAGCGTAAGCATTTACTTTTGTTGAATGTCACCATTGTTGAGTTTAATAAGCTTATTCTTTAAGTCTAATTGATTCAACAGTGTAAGAGCTTTTGAAAATCATGTATTCTGTTAGTCATCTATTAAACTTCTTTATTTTATTTAAACACAGTGTTCATCGTATATGAATTTACATTTATGCATTTGGCAGATGCTTTTATCCAAAGCGACTTACATTACATTGTATTATACATTTGTACATTTTGTATAGTAAGCAAGCGAGGGTTAGGTGCCTTGCTCAAGGGCGCCTCAGCCGTTACCCACCAGCCCTGAGAATCAAACCAGCAAGTCTCAGTAGCTTCACAGTGATGTTTCTACCCCCACTGGATCTTACAGCTGTTTGACAACAAATATGTGAAACCCTAACCTAACACACTAGAGTCAAGAGCCCAACTATACCAAACACTGATCACAATAATTGTGATTTGTTTACCATTTTTCAACATTAATAGCAGGTACAAAAGTGATATTGATTCAGCGACATTTACATTGACAAATCAACAGTTTTTAACATTTCTTCGGGGGTCATATGCCAAAACACTGAAACAGGAGTTTACAAAAAAGTTTGGTTTCAGGGACCGGTACTGCGTTTGCGTGTGGACAGGACCTTACCCAGATAGCAAGCAACCATTGAATCAATGTTAAAAACTGATTGATTTTTCAATGATAATTTCATTGAGTCAATATCATTTATGCACTCGCTATTAATGTTGAAAAATTTTTGAAATTCCAACAAATCATCATTATTGTGATTCAGTGTTTGATATAGTTGAGCTCTTGACACTTGTATTTAAAGAGTACATTCCACAAGATCATAAACAATACATTTCATGCATTGTGTAATGTTGCTGTGTTTGAAAGTAAACAGTCTGCCAAAGTTGTAAATCTGAAGGTGAACGAATAACAAAGTTATTAGCTTGTAAAAATGGGAGTTGACTCTGAATCACGCAAACGAGTTGTGACCCGTCCGAGTCTTTAACCTCCGTGTAGCTACATCTCTAGAAATAGTTCCGCAGCCCTGATAAACAGTGACACAGGGGCCATCTCCAAATTGACCATTAGGGCTCTGTGGCGCAATGGATAGCGCTTTGGCCTTCTAGATTGTGAAACGTGGCCATTCAAAGATTGTGGGTTCAAGTCCCACCAGAGACATTGTTTCTTTAAATTGGCAGGAAACTCCTCAAAATCTTCTCGACTGTGTCAGCAGAGATGGGCATGTATTTCAAATACAAAATACTTATCCCTTAACATGCACGGGGCCCGTGGGCGGGTTATCAATTTGGATGTTACCACCATTGTGATCAGTGTTTCCTTGAGTGCTTTCCTTGGCATGCTAGTAACTGTGTTCTTTAAAAGTACTTTAGTTATGGAGCTCCTTTTAAAGTACTTTACTTATGGAGCTGCTTTTAAAGTACTTTACTTTACTTTACGGAACTGCTTTTAAAGTACTTTACTTTACTTATGGAGCTGCTTTTAAAGTACTTTACTTTACTTTACTTATGGAGCTGCTTTTAAAGTACTTTACTTTACTTTACTTATGGAGCTGCTTTTAAAGTCCTTTACTTTACTTATGGAGCTGCTTTTAAAGTCCTTTACTTTACTTATGGAGCTGCTTTTAAAGTACTTTACTTTACTTATGGAGCTGCTTTTAAAGTACTTTACTTTACTTATGGAGCTGCTTTTAAAGTACTTTACTTATGGAGCTGCTTTTAAAGTACTTTACTTTACTTATGGAGCTGCTTTTAAAGTACTTTACTTTACTTATGGAGCTGCTTTTAAAGTACTTTACTTTACTTTACTTTACGGAACTGCTTTTAAAGTACTTTACTTTACTTATGGAGCTGCTTTTAAAGTCCTTTACTTTACTTATGGAGCTGCTTTTAAAGTCCTTTACTTTACTTATGGAGCTGCTTTTAAAGTACTTTACTTTACTTATGGAGCTGCTTTTAAAGTACTTTACTTTACTTTACTTTACGGAACTGCTTTTACAGTACTTTACTTTACTTATGGAGCTGCTTTTAAAGTACTTTACTTATGGAGCTGCTTTTAAAGTACTTTACTTTACTTATGGAGCTGCTTTTAAAGTACTTTACTTTACTTATGGAGCTGCTTTTAAAGTACTTTACTTTACTTTACGGAACTGCTTTTAAAGTACTTTACTTTACTTATGGAGCTGCTTTTAAAGTACTTTACTTTACTTATGGAGCTGCTTTTAAAGTTATTTACTTTACTTATGGAGCTGTAAATGAGGCTCTAATCACATGTTGTTGGTTTTTAAACTAACCTTCTAGAACTCATCTATGCTGATCTGAGAAAGATGTAATAATGAATTTATAATATGATGAAATAGTATTTTAAAATCTAGAAAGACTTGTGAAAACATGATGTATTAAAACTACAGTAAAGTTTAGACACACACAGACATAAAGAATCAGCGTATAAATCTCAACAATGGTGACAATCAACAACAGAAAACTCCACTTGACTTGAATCACTATAACTCATGTACTTTAAAAGCACACATTTACAATGCAACAAAAATCTGATGCTTAAAAGTCAAGAGCCCAACTCAAGCAAACACTGATCACCATGATGGTGAATATAAACTAAATTACTTTCAACAAAACAAAATTTAAGTGTTAAGTGTATTTTGTATTTGAAATACATGCCCATCTCTGCTGGAACCACTAAGAAAGAATTTCTGTTTTATATAACAGAACAGCTCCTGAACAAGCTAGTCAAGATTTTCAGGATTATTATATCTGATAGAAAGAGAGTAGATGAAAGCTGTTGAATCAATGTTAACTGCACTTAACTCTTTCCTCATCAGACTAATGCCAGCACCAGCGTTTTTGAACATTTGTACTCAAATTTGATGGCTCACAGTACATTTTTTGTAATGAATATAAGGCTATAACAATATAGCTAATGAAAGAACAGAGTCTCTGCTTTAAAATAAATCTTCATTTGTTCTTTTTTATCACCTCTTAAATACGAGTAGGTTTCTTTAAAAATGCATCTGTTACACTCTGTCGCTGGCACCTCGATTTGCCACCTGAGGGCACCATGTTTCTCTGTGTTTCAGCTTGTGTTTTGTAAGAATTTCATTTCCCATGTTTCATGATCTTGTTCCTTCAGCTGTTTCTATGTTGTGTTCAGTTGTCTGGTGTCGATTGTTAATGTAACGGTGGTGTCCTCCTGATCTGTTCGGATGTTTTTTGGCTGTTTTTGTTATTACTCTGTGGATTATAATAAATTCTAAACTGCATTTGGATCCTCTCCTTGTTTTCCCTCACCATTTTGTGACAGTCTCATTTGGATTGAACAGATAAATAAAAAATTTTGTCAAAGACTTCGCCCAGATTAGACTCAGAAGAATGATTATAAACAGATCAAATATTTACCCCCAAAATAGATCAAATATTTATTTTCTAGATTCAGAGATTCTCTTTCAGAGCTCTGCCACAACAAACACATTTCAATAAACATGGATTGTCAAAAAACATAAAAAACTGATCACAATAATAGTGATTTATTTTATAAAAATATTTATTATTTTATTTTTTGTATAAAAAAAATATTATTTCAGGTACAAAAGTGAACATTGACAAATCAATGATTTTTTTTACATTGATTCAATGGCTTCTTGCTATCTTACTGCATCATTCAACAAGCCTCATTCAATTCATTTACTTACATTTGAAAACTGAAACATTTTAACTAGTTTTAACTTTGTACAGAGACATTTGTACAACATTGGGACATTTGTCCCAATATTAGACGTTCACTTTTGGCCCCTCAGGGACATCTTTTCACATTAACAGAGACGCACATTTGATTGGGAGTAAGATATATTTAATAAAATTATTATTAAAAAATGCCTCTTGTCCCATAATAGAAGAGTTATTAATAGACAGACAGATAATTCTGGTGTCAATTCTTCTGACATTTCAATCAAACATAAAACCAGAAACACAAACTCACCGATAACAAGAAGACTAAAATATAGAGTCTGAGCCATTTCTGAAGAAGAAACACATTAAAAACATCAGATGGTACATTTCTTGTGATTGTTCACAATTTTAATATCCATAATACATTCATTCACAAAATATATAGATAAATATGTATCAAATAAATCTGTGAGTATAACATCAAACTTTGTTTAGTTTCTGTCATGTTTTATAAATGTCACCATTTCCATCTCTTACTGTATTTCTTCAGAAAGTCAGTTTCTTTATAAAGTATCAATACACAAGTTATTTTTAAATGATTTGAAAAGGTTTATAAAACAGAATCATATAAAAAGAATGATTTTACTAAGAATGAGAATGTAAATAGTTCTTACTTTTCATGTCTTGTGTGTTTCTCTGGTGAATCTGCTGCTGTTTCTCTCTCTGTGTGTTTATATGTTATTATATCACATCTGATCTTCAACACCTCCCATCATTTGAGTATTTCTCTAGAAAAACTTATTTTCATATTTTACATCCTTCTTATTTGTATATTTGTTTACATACTGTACTGTTGTCTATTGTTAATGTAAAAGCAAGGTGTGCGTTCTCATATTTGCATATTGTGATGTGTGTCAGCACATGAATAAAAGATATAAAAAGACACAGCTGATGTTGATGTGATGTATTTCGGTTAAATCATAGTGATGTCACAAAGCACTTTCAGAATCCTTAGAGCAGTGGTTCCCAACCCTGGTCCTCTAGGCCCCCTGACAGAATATTTTCGATGTCTCTCTATTGAACACATGAACAATTTAATGAGATAATGAAGTGATGATTGAGTTATTAATGATGAACACCTGCTGTTAACAAACACAATCACTGAAGAAAACATCAACAATAAGAACAAAAACCAGAACAGTGATCAGTGTTTCATTTAGTTCACGTCTTGTCTCTTGTGTTATAGTGTCTGGTTGTCTTTAACTGCTCATGTGTTTAAGGAAACATTTAAAAGGCATTTGTCTTCTCTTCCTCTGACTGCTGTAACTGTGTGTTTACTTTATAGAGCACATTTGTTATATTGAGTAATGCCAAATGAGTTTATGATTATAGTGTCATCATCTGCATCTCCATCATCTGCACCATTATGTTTGATTTTTTTTGTATTTTTACATTGTTCAATGTTCAAATCTAATAGTTGTTCCAGAAAAGTTTAGGTGGGTACATCAGACCCTTACATAAATTTGCAGTTCAGAGGAGGAAAATGAAGGGAGAGAAGCCATTGCTTCTCGAGACGGTAATGGTCAAGTATGCACTCACACTTAGATGACCAGTAAGTTTTCATTCTGTTTGTGAGCTATTTTGTTTCCATTATTGCATAAAAATGATTTTAGATTTATTCTGTTAGGACTTTGTTGTTCGTTCTGCTTGTTTGCTCTCGCTCTCTTTTTCTCTCTGTCTCCCTCTTTTGCAGTATGAGTCTTCTGTGTTGCCACAACTGGAAAAAATGTGGTGACAATACTACGTAAGTACACACAAAAAAGATTTTATTGCTTCCCTTTGAATTTTCTTAGTTCTGCTTACACACTTTTTTCTCTCCCTCCCCTTTGTATTTGCAGTATGTGCCCAATTGAATCAGATGTGACATTCTGGTATGAGGCAGTACACTCGGTAAGTATTTTCACAGTCACACACACTGTGAATCAAATTTAATTTGTTCTACTTACCCACATTCACTCTAATTTTTCTGTTTTTTAGTACCTTGGGTTTCCAGTTGGTTAGAGAAGAAACCTCCCTAGTGACTGCCTTGATCTCCCTGCACTTCGTAAATACTGTAAATATTTTCATTTTTCAGTAATTGTATGTTTATTATAACTAGCAGTTTACTGTAGATTTATTTGAGTAAAAAACTACTGTTACAATTAAAATGTTCTAAAATAAAATAAAAAAATTCACATATCACATCACATTTTTTTAAATGTTTATACATGCAATGACTGTAACATTACATTATCGTTCAAAATAAAGGGAGTTTTGTTAAAAGGTGCAAATGTTGTTCTGAAATTGCTTTTTTTTGTGTGGTTTGATGGGCAAAGTAGTTGTGAATTGATATACAAAAAATGTAGTATGAAGTGTTGACTCCTTGTCATTTGGTTACCTTGTGTCTTTTTGGAGTCTCCAAGTGGCCTTTTTGAAAGGACGCCTATACATTTCTTGAAATAAAAGGTTACAGAAGCTATATTTTTGGGGTTATTGTTCTCAAATTTGAATCAAACAATTATCAGATATTCAGTTTTATGTTTATGGTGTTTCCTGGCCCTTGACATCAAATTGTCATCCATTTCTATCTAAGTAAAATGTATTTAAAGTAAACGGAAGTCACTTTCATGTATGTTTTACCATGTTTTACCCTGTTTCTATGCTACTTTAAGCTATTATGACTCTTGTGCAACAAAATTTTAATTGTCTGGTTTAAAAAAATACCAGAACTATGAATATAGACCACACGGTGTAGGAGCTACAGGTGTTTGAATTTGGGTATGTCGTTTTTAGAAAATACTCAAAAATAGGACCGCATGTTAAGAGGTTAAATTAATTATTTAATAAATAAAAAATTCTTTTTCTTTATTTGTCCTTAATTTATTCCTGTCACCAAACAACCTTTACATGGTAAGTCCATGTCTGATCTGTGCTCAAAAAGGGACAGTTCACCTAAAATTGAAAGTAAGTTTATTAGTGTATAAACATTCACTTGATCAGCTCTCTTCCTCATTCAAATGAAGTTTACTTGAAGCTCTTTGCAAACAAAAGTGTTCTGTACTAATATTCTTTCCAGGATATCTGCAACTTTTCTGCATCTATGTGTTGTCGTGACAGCGGTCCTTTCATGCTTATTTTTGTGTTGTTGTAATGGTGGTTTAAATTAAAATCCTTCTTTACAGATTTTGTTTGCAAACAAACCAAGCACACATGTATTTCCTTGAACTTAGTAGAAAGATCATCTGTGCACAAATACATCTTAATTTGTGGTGTTTTGTCTCTTTTTCTCCTTCTGTCTACAATGACTTTCATTAATGAACACAGGTGGATGAGAATTTTGGGATTGATGGGATGGACCCCAGATGTATAGCTCTACTTCAACAACATTTCAAATGCTTTTTATTGAATCTGAACAAAGACTATTATTTGCCTGACATTTCATTCTGTTTGATAAACAGAATAATGCAGTTAAAGCTACAATACGTAACTTGGTTGACAGAAATGATTTGCATATGAACGAACAGTATAAGCTTATAATAAATGAGTTATAATTTGCGGGATCAAGGCAGTTTTTTGAGTTTGTAGCAGTAATTCTTTATGCCATTACGTCCCGCCCGTAACCACAGAGGAGAGGAACTGGCTATTACATGTAGATGCTGCAGGTGATGGAGCAAAGTTTGCATAACAGTTGCTTGCAATGCATTTGTCATCCAGTTAACAGTGTTTCATCAGAAAAATTATAAAAAGTGCTCATTTGGGAAATGTTCCGATAGCAAGAGAGCAAATGAAGTGTGGACACATAATCATTAAATAAAACGCTGACTCTATGAAAACAATGAGTAAACAGGTCAAAGTGAAATAACACAACCCACTGAGTAAAGGTCTGTCCAAAAGACGTCTTTTCAACATGGACAAAGACACGTTGGCGGCGATAGCCCCGTGGTTAGTGCACCAACATATTTTGAGGTTTCTTTGCCGATCCCGCTCTCCTATCTCCATCAACACTTTCCTGTCAGCTCTCACTGCCCTGTTTCATTAAAGGCGTAAAAAGCCAATAAAATAACTATAAAGAAAGAAAGTAACACACCACATGAAGATGCATTGTGACACTTCCTCTTTCCCTTATTTTGCTGTAAGATTGCAATGCTATTCAAGATATTAAACAGTGTTATTACACAGCAAAATCCCCAAAGTTAAATGAACTCTGCTCAGAGTTTATATGGGTCCAATCTACAGAGAGTTAAAGTAACACTGAAGCAGAGTTAAAGTTAATGAGATGATGAAGATGATTAATTATGTGATGATTGAATCATTAATGATAAACACCTGCTGTTAACAAACACAATCACTGAAGAAAACATCAACAATAAGAACAAAAACCAGAACAGTGATCAGTGTTTCTTTTAGTTGAGGCTCTAACTCTTGATTTTTCTTTTAAGTGTTTTTGTTTCTAAAGCACACTTATAAAAGCCAAACACTGCTTACTGATAGTAAATGGTACTGTACTGAACTTCTAAGAATGAATTTAGTCAGTTTCATACTTAATGTTGCTAGTTTTAGTGTGTAAAATTCAATGTTGTGATGCAAAAATATTTGTAACAATTAAAACAAGACCTATTACACATAAATCCTTCAGACATCAAGAATCAGCGTATGAATCTCAACAGTGGTGACAATCAACATAAGAAAGCTTTGTGCTGCAATGCATTCTGGGTAACAGCATAGAACAGAACTCATCAATGACTCCCAGCATGCATTGTAGCATGAGTAAACAATACTACTGAACTTTACTTTTGTCACCATTGTTGAGATTCATAAACTGATTCTTGATGTCTTAAAGATTCAAAAGAGAAATCTTTCCCCAGATTTCACACGAGATTAAATAAAGAATGCCAGAACAACAACCAAAACAATTCAATTCAGCTCAAAATAGTTCATGAATCACCATCTACAGAAGAAGAGAATTCAGCTTCTGTTCAGCTATTATCAATGTGCTTCAGAAACACAATATAACAGCTGAACAAAATAAATTTAAAGACTAAATCAAGAGTAAGAGCCTCAACTAAATGAAACACTGATCACTGTTCTGGTTTTTGTTCTTATTGTTGATGTTTTCTTCAGTGATTGTGTTTGTTAACAGCAGGTGTTTATCATTAATGATTCAATCATCACATAATTAATCATCTTCATCATCTCATTAACTTTAACTCTGCTTCAGTGTTACTTTAACTCTCTGTAGATTGGACCCATATAAACTCTGAGCAGAGTTCATTTAACTCTGGGGATTATGCTGTGTAGTGTTTTAGGATGATGTGCTGATTGATCCGTGCCCCTTTTGCATGTGGACAGTGTCAACTGTAATTTTTTTTCAACTCTTGGCAACCTTAAGACATGTTTCTTTCCATAACTGAGCATGGAAAGAAAGCCCATGCACCTCTGATCGTAGAATAGATGTTGGTGTTGTGTAAAAAAATACACCAACCTCATAACACATACAGTCTTACTGCAGACATATTGCAGAAACATGTATTTGTTTCTTTCTAAAGTACATCAATCCCAGTGGTGTAGTCTTTATTCACAGCATTACCGTATATCCTCTGCTGTCCAAAACGTCTTCAATCTGGTTTTGTGGTATTAGCCCGCACCTCCACCTCCTGACAGCCACGTCCAGCACATCCTCAGTGTCTCCTCATCACACCAGCGAGGAGTTTGTTCTGTCAGTGACTGAAAGAGATAATGTCCTGAGCCATCATAAGGTATTACATTGACAAATATTAGGTCATTAGTGCAAATTGTTACCTTGATTTTAAGGTATACATCTTGCATATAGTTTATTTAATAAGTCAAATTTGACTGATTTTAAACAATTAAACTCTTTCAGTCATTGTACTGAATATTACAAATCTTGTGTAATCTAGTGTGTTAAAAAGATATGATGCTTTGTAAAATATTGTATTCTATATTGTATGACGACGCTTTATGATTGTCCAGGAAATCCTGTTTCTCCATTAAAGCCATTGTTCTATAAACGTTGTACATGTTCATTTTGCTAGACACATTTTTGTCATTTTTGAGCAATAGGTCTTCACATGTTTTAAACATTAAAGGTCTGACCCAGATAGCAAAATTGTTGCGGCCCAGATTCGGCCCAAACCTGACACATTCATTTGGCCCACATTTGGCATGGAATGATGGCACTTGGGCGGTCCGCTCCTGTTTGCCAGATCTGAGCCACAAGCAAACCATGGCAATGCCACATGTTAGCCAAATGTAAACCAAATAAACTAAAACTGGCCCTAATCTGGCCCACAGTTCGCTTTTATTCTGGCCCAGATCCGCTCGATACCTGGTATTTTCATTTGGCTCACATACCGCAAAGTGCCCAGGTTTTTTTTAAGACGTTTTAAGAATGTTCCCAGCTAACAAAAGTCACCATCATGATGATCAGTGTTTCCAGAGTTGTGCTCTTCGCTCTTAATCATTATAGATTATAGGTATGGCGTCAGAATTTGGACAAAACTCTTTGAGCGCGTAAACCCAACGCGCAAGCGAATTACAGCAGCGCAAGCACAGTAACAAAGCTTGCAAGTAAAATATAAACTTGCACAAACCGCAAATCCCACACTCGAAACCAAAAAATCAAGGCTGTGCATGTAAATCAACACTTGCGAGCGGAAATCACAAACCGCCGAGTCCAAGCAGATCGCTCGCGCACAGTATTGACTATGCGCGCGCGTTGGTCTGCGCACACGCGCGAGCTGGAAATCTACACGCGCGCAAGTCATTCCGAGTTTTGGCACTCAGGGGGCGGGACACTACGACTTTGTGACAACAAATGCCATTGGCCCGGCTACTTCATGGAACTCCTGCTGTGATTGGCTGTTGCTGCCGCCATACCATCAAGTCGATGAAACCTGAGGATGTCGGAGAGTAATGAGGTAATTTTTCTTCCGAAACAGCTTTTAAAGCATCAATAGTGTAATACTTAATTTGTTAATCAGAATCTAGTCAGTTAAATAGTCAGGTTTAACATTAATTTACTTGTTCAAACGTAAAACGAGAGGGAAAAGAAGTCCGGCTAAGCACCACTACACTAGCTAACGTTTGCAGTCCTAATTAATAACTAATAATTTAACAGGATTACTAACTAATTACTTAGATTATGCGATGTCAAATTTCTTACAATTCAGGGCTCAACGCAAAAAATATTTTCTACTGGCCCAGTTGGGCCAGTGGTTCAGATTTTCACTTGCCCTGACAAAATTTTCACTGGCCCCACCAAAAAAACTTATTTCAGTGATACATATTTAAAATAATAATTCAAAAATCAAATATAATTGTATACATATAAATTGTATTCACCATTTGTTAAGACAATTGGCAGTTTTAAATGTAAACTCTAATTCTGAAATTTCACAATACTCTTATCAGGGTCTTTTCCAGGTATTTCAAGATTAACTGCACAAAAATAGAGAATTCATATCAAAGGAATCTTGTTGCAAGAAAGTTAACTAACCCATATTACTAGAACAGTGTTATTAAATATGGTAGTGGCCCGATCGGGCCAGTGACAATACTGTTTACTGGCCCGAGTGTCTCTCACGCTGGCCCCGGGCCACCGGGCAGTCCTTTATGTTGAGCCCTGCAATTGTTGTGCTGTAACTTAATTGACCTAACACTAAATATGTTTCTTTAAATAATTATGTTGATTTTCCCAGTGTCCCATATAATGAACAAAATATAATCCTGAGACAGACAAGTTTGGATTTTTTTATATCATTCACAAATAAGAAGTAAAGTTTTAACGTTAGAAAAAAATTAACTGTTATGCTCCAAAGCATTGACAACATTCTCATTTAGAAAATCTTCACTGACACAGCATATACTTAATATATGTTATGTGTTATGTCTTTGAATACTAAAAATAGGTGAAAATACAGAATGCCACAAGACATTTAGTAGACCTCTTGAGAAGTTCCCTGGGTGCAGGTCCTTCGCACATTAATGTTACACGTAATGTTAGTGTTTCTCAAAATGGTAAGTGTACAATCACCTGCTAATTGGTTACATGTTAGTCTTACATGAAAACATGTTAGTGTGGTAGTAAAAGTCACTAATCAGCTTGTACATAAATTCATTATATAGATGAAATGCAGGCAGGCCCTAGGACTTTTGAGGCAGACAGTGTGCAGTCTCCGAGAGGATGTCAGGCAGGCCCTAGAACCGGTGACACTGGCAGAGTGCAACAGGATATGGCCAGGTTAGGAAGTTTTTATGAAACTAAAGTGTTTGTAAAAAATGAATAGTAACTGATTGTTTATTATGATATTTGTTGGATTGAGAAAGCCAACATGCTGTTCTTTTACTTAAATTTCTTATTCTTCTGAGGCTACATTTTCTGACTATTTTTCTGAGCTTTCAAGCTGTGTCCACCAAACTTTCCACAGATCAATAGACTGACTGGTCTGAGGAAGTGTGCTATATTTCTTCTCAGACCAGAGCTGTTGAAAGAGAAAGTTCCTGCATTCCAATAGACCTCCATAGAATGAATGGAATAGAATGTGGAAGTAACTCGTGTCATGGAGCGATCTTTAGTTCCAAACATTGCACTGAAGCATATTCATTTCAACTTTTTCCAAACACACCCACTGGTAAGTGTATTACATTTTATATTATAATTGTAAAAAACTAATGTAAGCTACACTTCACAAGCTAACAATAACCTGTCAGATTTTTAAACTTATATGGTAAAATACAATGACTTATTTAGGATTCACAACCTCTTATGTTTATAGTTCACATGACACCTTTTTTATTCTAAAACATAATGCCAAATACTAAATACTAATCACCTTAGTCATTGAACAATTACATAATCCTTTATTTCCTTAAGTAACACATGCAAAATGTACAGTATAAACACACACACGTTTTCATACATAAATGTTGTCTGGATATTAATCAATGCATATGTGTTGATATTTAGTAATCATGCAGAGGTGGTGATTCTAACTTGATGTTGATCCATAATGATACCATAGTGTTGTTCCATCCTTACCAAACATTGCCATATGATAGATTCAATTTAATACAACATATATGTATATCTGTACTCTCAAGTCAGAATTTCATCATCTTAAGAAAACACACACACACACACACAAAGGTTGCTTTTAAAAATGTAGATCCTACAGTCTATTAGCAGTCAAAGTCTTAAATGCCATTTACTGCATTTTTTTTTTACATTTTATAAAATGTTGTTTGATGTCTATTTACAATGCACACAAAATATTTACGTTAAAAAAGTGTAATTTAGCAGTCTTCGATATGAATTTTGAACCCACATCACTTGCAGAAAATGACAACTGTTTGAAATCTGTCTGCACCCACTGGTTAAAATCTGCAGACATTCTGCACCAATTGTAGAATTGTCCAGACTGGAAATCAAGGCAAAAGTCATGCAGTGTATTCCAGGCTTAATAGTAAATGAGGACAGAATAGTTTTCCCACAGTATTTTGTCAGACTGGCACTGGTTAACGTCACATGCTGCATATTTATGACATCATCATGTCGTACTTTCAATTACTCTGAACTGTTAGATACAGTACTTCCTTTTAATATAAGTAACTGGCCAATAAAAAAATTATAATTGACATATTTTTGTTTCTATTGTCAGACTTAAAAAAATGAAATAGTTATTTAAATAGTAATGTATGTAACAGTACAGTATGTTATAAAGCAGTGAATTGTATTACTTTATTTCATGTACACTACCATTCAAAAGTTTGGAAACAGTTACTCTTTCTTTATTTATATTTTTTGCCACTTTTTAAAATAATAGTAAACCCATCAAAACCATTGAGTAGCTCAGTTGTAACTGTGGTAATTACATTGTGACTAAAAGCATTCAAAATACATGGAGTCTACATTCTATTTTAGAGTCTTCAAAGTAGTCAAGTCCTTCGGCTAGAATTTGCAGAATCATACTTTTAGCATTTTATCATTCAGCTTCTTGAGATCTCAACCTGGGAAGCTTTTTAAACATTATTGAAGGAATTTCCATCTATAATGCACTCCTATTGGCTGCTTTTAATTCATTATTTGATTCAAGTAAATAAAAATTTAGCTTCCTAATGAAAGAAATTAATATGTTGGCACAATTATATTTTTGTCTACATGAGTAATTTCAAACATTGAAACATACACCTTAACATAAAAAAAATTTAAGATCATGAGAAACATTTTTGTCAAGTGTTTCCAAACTTTTGAATGGTAGTGTATGTCTGTCTGGATAACTGTCATTTGAATTGTTTACAGATCTCATCGCTCTTTTGTGAAGTCTTTCCAAAACTGAGAGAATTAGATGGGGCTTGGATGATATACACAGCAGCTGGTAAGAAACACATTAACTTGCACATGCACTTAACAACTAGTGGGCAGTCTTGGCCCAGTGGTTGCAGAGTCGGACCTTGTGAAGGTTCGATTCTCAGGACCGGCGGGTAATGGTTGACGTGCCCTTGAGTAAGGCACCTAACCCCCACTTGCTCCCCGGGTGCTGCAGTGATAGCTGCCCACTGCTCCCGGTGTATGTGTGTTCATGACTTGAAGTGTGTGTGTGTGTTCACTATTCACTGGTTGGGTTAAATGCAGAGGTCACATTTCGGGTATGGGTCACCATATCTGACAAATAGGTCACTTTCACTTTCAAAATTAATGGTTCAGTATCCTGTTAATATTGTTGTCTTTTTTTATTCAAACAGGTGGATCTGGCCAACGTTCGCTGACAGTGGTGGCACCTGATGCAGAGGGCTATACACTGGTCTATATATACACTCTAAAAAATCCTGGGTTATTTTTTCTACCCAAATGTTGGGTTGAGCGATTTGGGTCATTTTTGGGGGTTATTTTGTCAGTCTTGGGTAGTTTTTGGGTAGTTCTATGTTACCCATAAGCTGGGTTATTTTCACTGAGAGTTGAATTAATGCACCCCCTCCCCTGTCCGGACGCAATAACCCAGCTCCTTGGGTCAAATCAACTCCGCAGTCTGATTCAAGGCGCACGCACGCACACACACACAGAGGTTCATATCAATATATTTATTTATAGGCCTATATCAAGGATTTTTTTTATACATATCTATACACATAACATATTACTGTGGGGTAAAAAAAGGTAAAAATGTTTAAACGTTCCCTTTGGTCAAAGCGTGACGTGGTTTTTTCTAACTAACGCTATTATAGCAATATATTTTAAAGTCAATTTAGCTAAATGCATGGCATTAATGTAATGCAAACGCGCATTCCTTGATTTTTGCTCTTTACGGCATTTAAGTAATAATACATTTCTGAAAACCACCTTTATACACGTAAGTTACAGTCAAAGCTGCCCCTCCCCTTCGTACTGCAGTCAGTTGAATCAAACCAACCCAGTTTCTGGGTTATCTGTCGCGGTTTTTTTGAATCGTCAGCAGAAGCCAGAAGGATGGTTTCTAGCAGACTGACTGACTAACGTTACAGCGTTTTTCCGGTGAAATAAAGGTTTGTATCGCTCTTCGTATTATATAATTGTTACCGTTTGGCAAAATGTGCCGTTTTGAGTTTTATATAATATAACTTCTGTGTTTAGATCATAATCACCTAACGTTAAAGTATTGACAAACCGCGTACAATGTGTAACGTTATTCCTTCTGTGTAACGCGAGTTTTTCACAATAAGAATATATTGTAATCACATATGTATTATTATTAAATCCAAGTTAACGTCAATCTTGGACTAAAATATATATTTGTTCCCTTAGACCTGCACGCTCGACTGTCAGTGCTGGCAAACCCACAGCCTTTCTCTTGAGGTGAGACTTTTCTAATCCAATTTGAGTTATTGCCATACATAGATAATACAATGTCCATTAAACCATTAAAAAGTTGCTATTACCATTATTAACAAGATCCGGTTACATGGCATCAAATCCGTCACAGGATATTCCGCCATGATTCCAGTTCGAAGGGAGCATATGTTCCATTCAAACTCAAAGGGTATTAAAGTGCACTAGACTTTATGCAAATCTCATGATTACTTAAGAAATTTTACTTCAATTATTTTATGACATTACCAGCTATTTAAATACACTACCATTCAAACGTTTGGCATTGGTAAGATTTTTTATGTTTTTAAATCAAGTCTCTTCTGCTCACAAAGCCTGCATTTATTTGATCTAAAATAATTGTAGGCAGTACATTTCATTTTAAGTATTGTATTAATAAATGTAGAAATTAACATTAACTTAGATTAGTAAATGCTGTATGTAGTGGGCAAGATCATGCTGTAATAATGCTGTATTGTTTCTGAAGACTGCTTGATTGACTAAACCACACCCCCGACACTCCCCATTATGTTTCACCTTAATTCATTTGCATTATCTGTCCTTAGGTTGGAACAAATATGGTTGAGTACCTCCAGCAGGCTGAAGCTTCAAAACCTTACTCTCATGTCCTGTTACTTGAAAATGGACACGTTGACTCCCAGGCGTTTGTCATCATTGCAGGACAAGCTTTGGAGCAAAGCACTCTAATTGGGTCAGTGGATGTATGTTTTAAATCATTCTATGTTTTTGATGTAAACTACCCAAAATAGTGTCTATATTGTTGGGAGTTTATTCAAAATGTTTATGAGTTGGAGGGAAGTGAATCTCCAACAGTTAAATTTTTACACTCCTCACTACATTCTTGCAAGTAGATGATAAGGGGTTCTTTTTGGACAAGCAGTGGTTTGAGTACACAAGGTAGCATTTTAAGTATTATATTATTTGTACATGAGTTTTTTGTTTTTGTTTAAAGAACTGTTATATTGCTTGAAGAAAATGTGTGTGCATACTGATGATTATCATTGATATTTTTGTGAAAAAACGGTTTATTGGCAATACGTTGCATTTAATAGTTCATAATGTAGACTAAAACCAATACTGCTTTGTAAGAGTTGTTCTTCAGGTAAAGTTTTTTGACGTTTTAATTTCAAGTGCATACATAAAAAATACTATGTATTTGTGCATTGTTAAAAAATTATAACCATTGACAGTTAATGACGTTTTTTTAAAACGTTAAAACATTTGGCATTTTAATTTAAATGCATATTGATTAAAATAATATGAGATTTTACTACTGACGCAATCCATTCAAATGGAAAAAAGTTTAAAATGTTTGATAAAAAAAAAAAAAAGCTAATACAATGTTGACCTGTTTGTTTATTGTGTGGTATATTTAACTTTAAAAGATGATTTTTAAAGGAGAAATAAGAATTACCTTTAAAAATATAACCCATTTATGAAATCAAATTAACCCAGTATTTTTGTAAAAAATAACCCATTTTGGGGTAGAAAAAAACAACCCATTTGCTGGGTTAAAATTAATAACCCAACTTCTTGGGTTAGTTTAACCCCATATGTGTTCTGTCCTATATTTACCCAGCAGCTGGGTAAAAACAACCCAATTTGGGTTGTTTTTAACCCTATGTTTTTTAGAGTGTAATTAAGGCAGCAGGAGGAAAGGCGTGCCTCTACATAATGCCAATTCAGCATAAATTAGATACTTCTCCATTACCATTGTCAGCCAAAGAATTTGAAAGGATGCCTAAAGCCAAGTGCATTACCTGTCAGGTTTATGTGCCAGTACAGCTGCTAGCTTTTCATGTGGCCGAATGTGAGCGAAATAGCATCCCTGATTGTGAGGTACGATGTATTAAAAACACACTTATTGCTTGTTTAATTCTTAAATAATTCTACAGTATTTATTTGATATTATTTTTACAGATAATCTCCGATGATGAGTTCAGTTTGGAATCCAACCCTGGTGATTATGAGAAAGATGTAAGCTCCATCATTTAAACCTGCATTTTTAATCCTTTGCAGATACCATTTTAGGTTTAAAGTGTTCTTGAAAAGACATTAATGTAGTGTATTTCTTTAAACTGCTAAGGTCTTTTATGTTACTGGAGGGTGTATGATTGGTTTTAATTCAGAAAGTTCTTTATCTAACCAGTCTTGTTATGACCCCATTAAAAAAGGCATTCTCAAATGAACCACCAGCAGTCTCCACGCCCATAGCTGATGTTGAGGTATGGACCAATTTGCACTACTTAACTATGTTTTGGGAACATTTTAGTTCTTCATGAATAATTATGTTTTTGTAATGACTCAATCCAAAATAAAGGGATCTTTAAATGAGCATCCAGGAGTCCCTATGTCTGTGGAGGATGTAAAGGTAAGGACAAACTTGCACTATAGCTATATTTTGAAAACATTTGGACTATGTTCACACTGTGTGTACAAATCTGATTGTTATGAATACCTGATTGGTATCCGATCATAATGAGCTAGTATGAAGTATGAACAGCAAAACATCATATCAAATCAGATTTTTTTCAACAAAAAAAATCAATTTCAGGAAATCCAATTCAGTCTGACCACTCTGGTCAGATTTGGCATTGCTCTTGTTCTTACATCACATTAATATTTTAGATGTTGTGGCAAAAACAAGGTTGTGTTGTTTTTTATGTGGTGGTTCAGACTGCAGCACAGAGTAAAATTGTACATGCTAGCTTCTT
Organism: Oreonectes daqikongensis; assembly: GCA_026939265.1. Taxonomy (NCBI): domain Eukaryota; kingdom Metazoa; phylum Chordata; class Actinopteri; order Cypriniformes; family Nemacheilidae; genus Oreonectes; species Oreonectes daqikongensis. Next base: position 545,716 of record JAOTQM010000100.1, on the reverse strand, counting down.
ACTTTTTTTAGGAGCTGCTATATTAAGGGGCCGTAACACTATGCTTTTTTGTTCCATTGACTTCTGTTCATATGCATGTGAACGCATCAGACCGGAAACGCAAGCTCATGAAAAGATTTCACTGCTTTTCAGCACCTTTAGCATTATTATTTATTAGACTCAGGTTTGGTAAAGTATGTTGAGTCCGGCCTAAATTTCAAGCATTTCAAATACAAAAATTGTACCTGAATACAAATTAAGCATTAAGGTGTGGACACAGCCTTAGTTATTTAATGTTGCATTTGTATCAATATAATTCTTGAAGATCTAATTAGTATTGACATGTAATTTATATTTTCATACTTAATTTGAAAAAGGAGCTTAACGTTTTTAAGTAAATTGCTTTCATAGGTTGCCTGTCCAGTTTGCCTAAAATGGTACTCGAGAGACTACGTAGAACTACACGCAAGCAGTTGTGGTGAAAGGTTTGTGACATTTACAATTATTACCCTGCTCATTTGAATGGGTACACATCAGAACAAGTTATTAGTTAAAGATGCTTCAGACTTACATTTGTGTTGTTTCTGCAGCCTTGAGGAATTTGAAAAAGAGCTTGAGAGTGAGGTTACAGATGTAGAAGGGGAAAAGACGAGAGAGAAACCATGTAAAAGGTAAATGGCAGATATCTGATGACACTTGACTGACTTGTGAGGTTTACCTTTTCTTAGAAAGCTTTTCAATGCATTTTGTTGTTATGTAGTTGTCTATTTTTGCTTGTTCTGTTTTTTTGTTTAGCTTATCTGACATCATCACAGAGCTTGGAGAATGTGTTGACCACACATCTACATTTAATGTAAGTGTCACAAGAGAAGGTCTATATGAAAGGTGCATGTTGCAGTGGAAACGGCAAAAAAAATCTTCTCCAAAGAATACTCTCTTTGTTAACTTCCTTGGAGAGTATGGCATTGACAATGGAGCTCTCAGAAAAGAATTCCTAACAGGTAAAGTATGTGTTTAGATTGCGTTAAAGTAGAACACTACTGAATTATTTTTTTTCATTTGCTTAATTTACTTCAACAGAAATGCTGAAAGAAATAGAGTCACACCTCTTTGAGGGAGGAGATGCAGGAAAAGCTCCAAAGTACTCCATTACAGATTATAAGAAAGATAATTTCAAGTAGGTGGTAGGAAGCAAATTGATTGTTCTGCAGGTTGATTACTTTATTTCAAAGAAATTATATTTGTATAGTCCTTCATTTTGGCATTTTTCTTATTTATGTTACCAAAGTACTATTTTCTGTTCTTTTTATATATATAAATGTTAGGGATAATGAACAGCCATTTGAAAAACACCCTAGTTGCATTGTGTAATAAATAAACATAATGTAAAATTAAAAAGCAGGTTTTTGAAAACTGGATCCGACACATCAAACATTTGAAAATGTACAGTACATGACATGTTTGTAAAGTAAAACTATCTTATACATTTTCCTTACTCCCTAGAGCTATATTTACACTTGTCTTCTTACCCTTAGGTTGATGCTGCAGATACAAACTCTATAAATAACCTATCTGACAGAATTTTGGCTAGCAGATATTCAGGACCTATTATCCATGAGCGGAAGGCAGCGATTATTGAGTATGCAATCAAAATCAATGTCTTTAAGTTCAAGGCTAAAATTTCTACTTGCATTAAACGTGATTTCTTTCTTGTCTTCTAAGTGCCGTAGTTCTTCACTCTGCTGTTCGGATAATTCCAATGTTGCAGCAGATCTGTGATGGATTGAAACTGTATGGTTTCCACGACTCTGTGACTCATCATAGTGATACTTGCCTGCAACTCTTTGTACCTGGACACCTGAAAAAGGTTTTTAAATACCGATTGCATCAGATAATTTATTTTGATGTAGGTCTACCTTTACCTATATATTAAAATTAGAGTGTCTCTTTAAAACTTGTTAGGTCGATGCAGAATTCCTTGAGCTTGCCTTGGCTCCAGTCTTCAGCGAGGAAGGCTCACTCAGGCGCCACAGATAGTGTTGCATTATAAACTACTTACAGGATTTTATTCAGAAGTTAGAGGATGAAGGTAAAGGAATGGTTATTTTCTTAAATCAGTTTGCTTGTTTCTACTTGTTAAATTTAGTTTTTTTAATCTTGTTTAGAAGAACGTGCCACTCCAGAGGTGGTGGGCATGAGCAACACAATTAACTGCACCACTGTAAGCAGCTTTCTCCAGTGGCTCACGGGACAAGCACATGTTCCACTGATTGCATCACAAAGAGAAGGCTTTAAAATTCACATCGAGTTTGACCATGATTGTGATGTACGTTATGGTTGTCACAACTTATGCTATCCCGTTGTCAATGCTTGTGCGGTCTGCATAACTTTTCCAACAAAACACCTTGGTACATATCAGGAGTTCCAAGACATAATGTCAGAAGCAATAAATAGTAGCCAAGAGTTTGGTCGCCACTAGGTTCTTACAACAAAAGTGAGAATTCTACCATTGGTTAAGTTTTTATTTCAATGTTATATTGTTGTGAGTTTTATTCGCCAACTTAAGAAATACTATTTCGTATGAAAATGTCATGTTTATTACAATGTTCATTATTAATGTTGGTTAATCTCTACAATCTGGATGCAAAACCATTTTGTATATTAGCTTTGTAGTAAAAGTTGTAGGGAGAAGTAAGGTTTTAAAATTGTTATGATTGGTTTGAGAAAATACACATTTCTGCAACTAGAAATATTTACTGCACTGATTAAATAAACAGTATTTTTTTTTAAAAGTTGCATTTATTGGAGACATTTCACTTAATGTATAGAATAAAATTAGCATTAAATCAACATATTTTATTGTTAGCTCCCACAGTGTGAAAGTACTATTTTATGAATGAAACTTATTTTTTCAGGTTTTAAAATTATAAGAGTCATTGTTAGTGTTACTGAGTCATTTGCAAATGGTCATCTGAAGTTGTGAATTATAGTAATTAAATCCAATCCAAACTCAAAGGAAAGATGAAACCAAGCATTGCTAGAGATTGCATCTGCCAGTCACATATTCACAGCAGATTGCATAAAGGTCTGTAGGTGGAGTGTTGGGATCATTCTGGTGAATAAGAGCGTAAAGTTCTGCCAGTTCCTGCTCATTCAAGGGACATTCAAACTCTGGGACCAATATTGCACCATCCACATCTGCGCCATCATGTTCTGCTGCAACTTCCCAGTCAATATCAGGCTCTTGGATATCCTATTTTTTTTAAGCATAATACAATATATCAAAAAGGAGACAATCCATTGCATTTTTGCAATAAAACATGTATGCCAATGAATGGGAGAATAAGCTCAAGATTCTCTGGCTGGTCAAGCTGTGTGTGCAGCAATCCTATGTGCCATTTCTGCTCTGGGCTCAAATTCCCTTCGGTATTTAGCGGATGGTGGTTCCAGCCTGCAGCAAAAATGCTCAAGTCTTCCTGCAGTTTATGTAGGAATACATAGTGGACACAGAAAATGTCTTTGGCAGAGGATAAATCAAGTAGGTGTTCTCTTTCCAGGCTTTGTAGTGTCTCAATGTACTTGGAGGTGACACAGACCCTTAAATCACGCCATAGGCGTTCAATCCTATACATTTGAGGACAGTGTTATATAAGAAAAGGGAAATAAATAAAGATATTCACCACATTTACCTGTTTAAGCTATAGGGATGCTTTTAGTAAATGCCTTTCCCTAAAGTGTTTTTGTTCATCGTTACAGTATAAAGAATTAAGTGGCATGGTGCACCTTTGATTATGAACGCTTTTCCCAGACATAAAGCTTCCACGGTCAGTTCCACGGACTGAAAACATGAACCTTGCTATTTCCACATTCTCCACCCCCTGGTCCGCTCTGACTCTGTAATATCAAAACATACATAAGTTAGAGAATTACAAATGTAGGATAGAATGAGGGTAAAAAGAACAGTAGTACCAGAGTGAGAGCCTTGAATGGAGGGAAATAAGAAAAAGCTATTTCCTTTAATAGTTCACCCAAAAAAATGTAAATTCTGTCATCATTTACTAACCTTTAGGTTGTTCCAAACCTGTATTCATTTCTTTGTTCTGATGAATACAAAGGAAGATATTTCTAAGAATGTCAGTAGCCAAACAAATCTCATCCCCCGTTTACTGCCATAGTAGGGAAGATAAATACTATGGGAGTCAATGGGGGATGAGATTTGTCATTACCAAACAGCTGTACAGAAAGTTCTATATTATAGAATTGTGTAAATTTCCAAATTTCAACTGTAAAAATGATTGTCATAAGAAGTCTAGCACAGCAGAATATATATACACTATATTGTGATATATATGGTTTGGCTACTTTAGGCATTTCCGAGAGTAGCAATCTTAATGTAACAAGATATAATGATATTCTAGCCAATTGTGTGCTTCTAATATTATAGCAACAGTTTAGAAAGGGGTATTTTCTATTCCATCATGACAATGCCCCTGTGTAAAGGGCAAGATTCAGAAAGAAATAATTGATTAATTATTGTGAATAATTGACTTCACATCAAGGGCTTGTACACAGTGGTACAGTCTTTTTAAAACAGAAAAAAGGTGCTTCCAAAACTGCTGCAACTGAGATGGAAACAAAATTCTTAAGATGGCATTTGTAGAAATGCAATTTTGAACCATTTCCGAAGTACCTTTTTCTGTTCTAAAATGACTGTACCACTGTGTACAAGCCCTTGATGTGAAGTGATGAGTTTTTGGCTCAAAGTCTGCATTTATAATGACACCAAATGTGTTCAGCTGGGTTCAGGACTTGGTTTTATGCAGACCAGGCAAATTCTTTCACACTGACTGAATCAATTATTTCTTTCTATTAGAAGCACACAATTTCCTAGAATATCATTATATCCTGTAACATTAAGATTGCTACCCACAGAAAGTAGTCAAACCTGTTTATTAGGAGGGGGCGACCCAATACTTTTGGCAATATAGTGTGTGTGTATATATATATATATATATATATATATATATATATATATATATATATATATATATATATATATATACTGTAAAACAATACATATACTGTTTCATTGGATATCATTAATCCCCTAGTAAGCAAGGTTCTGACTATGGCAAGGAACCAAACTTAAAAAAGTAGAGAAAAATAAATAGGCTTGTGTTAACTTCATATAAAATGTATACTACTTGTGATAAGTGGTATGTCCATTGTTGTTAATGCAATGTCATTGAAGTGATGCTGGTGACATTAGTTAATATTTGTCAATATATATTACTAAAATAACACATGATGCAATCAATAGGTGTAGGCCAAATTGCATACTTATGCAGTGTTACATATTTTGTACTATAAATAGTTAGTGTTCACATTGTGTACAAAAAACTTACCTTGAGGGTACACCATATCTTTCAGTTGCCTCCTTGAAGAAGCCAAGGGCTGTTGATGCACGATTGTTTGTTGCAGCATTTAAGCACACTATCTGTAACACATGAACTTGCTGATACACCGACCATCATATGAAAATATTATAACTTAAATGAAGTAAAACCTTACACTACTCTTACCTTCCTAGAGTATCCGTCCACTCTTCCAAAAATTACAATGTTGTACCTATTAAACAAAGATTTGAGCACAATATAAGAAAAAAAAACATGAACTAATATTGTTACAATAAAATTACAGTAATCAACATTTGAAGTGGATCAAAATTCGATCAACATTTATGTAGAACTTTGATGAAAGGTTTTGATCCACTTCAGATGTTGACTAGTGTATATTTGCTAACGTTTCAAACCAAAACAAGTTTATTTATTTAATGTGGAGAAATACTGTGAAACAACCTTATCAACTTGTGATTAGTGTCTACATGCCAAAGAGACAGGGGGCCTCTAACAGAATATGTGTGTCGTACCACACATCCCAATCCATACATTCTTGAGAGAACTCCAATCGAATCCACTTTGTGCATTGAAGCAGCAACTCTTCTCCATTGAATGTGAATCCCCATAGATTGTAGCCTACCTTTGACCATTCGGTATCCAGCAGACGGCATTTCATGTTTAATCTGTACAACCAAACTATTAAGGTCTTGGTCACTTATGTTGCTGTATGTTTTTGTGGAAAATCCAAACTCTCTCATTCGTCTACAAACAGTGCGACATGAAACACCCAGTAGCTTTGCGATGTAGTGCTTTGAGAAATTTAGTTCACAAAGCTCAGCCAAAGTCTCCCTGTCAATGTCATATCTTGGACGCCCTGTCCCTCCAGCCACAGTAGTTACTTCAGTTGATGGAGCTGTAAGTTCTATTTGCTGCCTGACAAGAGCAAAGAGCTCCTGCAAGGCCTGGATGATTGCTGGTGGCACATCAACATGTCTTGACAGGGTCTGACACAGGTACATTTCTTGACGACATGTAAATTCCAAGAAGTCAAGATCAAGAGGTGATCGTATGAGAGCTAGCTCTAATTTTGATAGTAGTCTTGAAAGAATCTGAAATCTCAGAATGTCCTAGGAACAAACACAAATCAGAATCAGCAAGCAGTTATTTTAAATAATTAATTCATCCACAATCTATTATCTTCAAACACTAGCATGATGTGACCCACTGAGCAAAAGCTCCTTCTTATAGACGTCTTATAGACGTCCCCTGAGGAGCCAGAATGAAAGTTTGTCTGACGTCTTTTTCTGACGTCTTCTGGACGTCCAATGTTGACATCCATATGACATCTATAGAAGGTACGAATTTAGTTGAAATGTGGTCGTTGTGGACGTATTTTCAACGTCTTATAACATCAACACAGACTCATTTTAGACATTTTAACAAAAATAAGTGTTACACTATGCATTATATTAAAACATATTTACGCTATTAATGTTGAAATTTCAACAAACCACCGTTTTTGTGATCAGTGTTTGCTTCAGTTGGGCTTTTGACTCTTAACATTCATCAAGTTAACTTACTTTTTTCAATGTTTGTAATTGTGTTTCAATAAGAACACTTGTGCATTGATAAAGAAATAAAGGTTTTGAAAAAGATTTGAAGGAGTAGTTTGCTTTATGACAAGTGTTAAGCAGTAGTAAGTTTAAGAAACTTCTCTAAATTATACTGAGATTTGATCCATTCATGATTGAAGTTGACATAAATGTTTACAAATAAATAAGTACAGAGACAAAATATCAGAAAATGTTTACTGACAAACTTAGACATCAATGTTCATCATACAAACCTCAACAATGGTGACAATCATCAAAGTAATTCAGATAACAGATCAACTGCAATGCATGCTGGGAGTCATCAATGAGTTTTTGTACTATGATGTTACCCAGCATGCATTGCAGCATGAAGTTTTCGTTTGTTGATTGTCACCATTGTTGAGTTTCATAAACTGATTCTTCATGTGTAATTGATTCAACAGTGTCACAGGTTTTTAAATCACGTGCTCTGTTTGTCGTCTATAAAACTTCTTCAATCTCTTTAAACTGCATCATAACACAGTGTTCACATATTAATAACTAAACACTTAAGAGTTGTTTGTGTGACTTTAAACTGCATCATAACACAGTGTTCACATATTAATAACTAAACACTTAAGAGTTGTTTGAGTGACTTTAAACTGCATCATAACACAGTGTTCACATATTAATAACTAAACACTTAAGAGTCGTTTGAGTGACTTTAAACTGCATCATAACACAGTGTTCACATATTAATAACTACACACTTAAGAGTTGTTTGAGTGACTTTAAACTGCATCACAACACAGTGTTCACATATTAACAACTAAACACTTAAGAGTTGTTTGAGTGACTTTAAACTGCATCATAACACAGTGTTCACATATTAATAACTACACACTTAAGAGTTGTTTGAGTGACTTTAAACTGCATCACAACACAGTGTTCACATATTAACAACTACACACTTAAGAGTTGTTTGAGTGACTTTAAACTGCATCATAACACAGTGTTCACATATTAATAACTTAACACTTAAGAGTTGTTTGAGTGACTTTAAACTGCATCACAACACAGTGTTCACATATTAACAACTACACACTTAAGAGTTGTTTGAGTGACTTTAAACTGCATCATAACACAGTGTTCACATATTAATAACTAAACACTTAAGAGTTGTTTGAGTGACTTTAAACTGCATCATAACACAGTGTTCACATATTAATAACTAAACACTTAAGAGTTGTTTGAGTGACTTCATAGTGATGAAATCACCAACACTTTCTGATCTCACTGGACCATTGTTTTTTTTTGCCAAAACAAATGTGTACGAACACAAATTGGCAGCCAATAAAAACATGACATTAAACCAAGAGTCAAGAGCCCAACTAAAGCAAACACTGATCACAAAAACTGTGGTTTGTTGAAATTTCAACATTAATAGCGGGTGCAAAAGTGATATTGATTCAATGACATAAATATTTTTTAATATAATGCATAGTGTAACAATTATTTTTGTTAAAATGTCTAAAATGAGTATGCGTTGATGTTATAAGACGTTGAAAATACGTCCACAACGACCACATTTCAACTAAATTCGTACCTTCTATAGATGTCATATGGATGTCAACATTGGACGTCCAGAAGACGTCAGAAAAAGACGTCAGGAAAACTTTCATTCTGGCTCCTCAGGGGACGTCTATAAGACGTCTATAAGAAGGAGCTTTTGCTCAGTGGGGAGAAAAAATGACCTCAAAGTGTTCTATCAGACGGCAAAGGTTAAAATGCTAACATACACTCAAAACGTGAAACCTACACTACTGAAAAAAAACCTTCCTAACCATTATCTTCACAACATAATACTAAATGGCAAGATTAATTTTTCATTAATTAATATTGCTGTCAGAGATTCCGTGGGTCTTCCGTGGGTCTGTATTGTACACCATGATTTTATATACTCTTAGCTTAAACGATACGCATCACAGTTGACGTAAACATACTACAATACTTGAATCACTTACATGCAAATTTTGGTAATCCATTACTTAAAACTACCTAAAATCATTAACAAGACAACGAAGGAATAAAAACCTCTTTTCACAAAACACATCTCGCGTTCTGTCATCGACTTCTTTTCCCTCTCGTTTTACGTTTACATTTACATTTACATTTATGCATTTGGCAGACGCTTTTATCCAAAGCGACTTACATTACATTGTACTATACATTTGTACATTTTGTATAGTAAGCAAGTGGGGGTTAGGTGCCTTGCTTAAGGGCACCTCAGCCATTACCCGCCAGCCCTGAGAATCGAACCAGCAACCTTCTGATCATGAGTCCAACTCTCTAACCACTGGGCCACAACTGCCCTTCGTTTGAACAAGTAAATTTGAACAAGTAAATTAATGTTAAACCTGACTATTTAACTGACTAGATTCTGATTAACAAATTAAGTATTACACTATTGATGCTTTAAAAGCTGTTTCGGAAGAAAAATTACCTCATTACTCTCCGACATCCTCAGGTTTCATCGACTTGATGGTATGGCGGCAGCAACAGCCAATCACAGCAGGAGTTCCATGAAGTAGCCGGGCCAATGGCATTTGTTGTCACAAAGTCGTAGTGTCCCGCCCCCTGAGTGCCAAAACTCGGAATGACTTGCGCGCGTGTAGATTTCCAGCTCGCGCGTGTGCGCAGACCAACGCGCGCGCATAGTCAATACTGTGCGCGAGCGATCTGCTTGGACTCGGCGGTTTGTGATTTCCGCTCGCAAGTGTTGATTTACATGCACAGCCTTGATTTTTTGGTTTCGAGTGTGGGATTTGCGGTTTGTGCAAGTTTATATTTTACTTGCAAGCTTTGTTACTGTGCTTGCGCTGCTGTAATTCGCTTGCGCGTTGGGTTTACGCGCTCAAAGAGTTTTGTCCAAATTCTGACGCCATAATAGGTTACATTTTTTGTGACAGTGTGCTTTTAAAATACATTGGTGAAGCCAATGCTATTGAAAATGTAATCTTATGGGTTTGTTTGGTGGTCATTAAAATCACCATCATGTTGTTTCACTGATGTTTGTGTTGTTGATGTCAATTTGTCTAAAAAGATTTCAGCAAGCTGTATGTGAACGAAATTTAATCTACAGCAGAACTTAGACACACACAGACATGAAGAATGAGTGGATGAATCTCAACAATGGTAACAATCAACAGACTAATTCAGAGCAACCGCAATGCATTCTGGGAATCATGAATGAGTTTTGTACAATGATGTTACCCAGCATGCATTGCAGTATTAAGTTGTCCTTTGTTGATTCTCACCATTACTGAGGTTAATACACAGATTCTTCATGTCTGTGTTTTTCTGTGTTCAGCTGTAGATTAATATAACTCATATTTCATCCAACTTCCTAGACATCAAAATGCCACTGCTTGATCTTAATATGTTATTTCAGGATTAACAACACAGACATCAGTGAATCAACATGATGGAGACTCTAATGACCACCAAACAAACCCAGAAGATTAGATTCTCATTTGCATTAGATTCACAAATGTACTTTAAAAGCACACAGCCACTGCACACAAAAAAATGTAATCTATGAATGTCAAGGGTGAAGAACCCAACTCAAGGAAACACTGATCACCATGATGGTGACTTTTGTTAGCTGGGAATGTTCTTAGAATGTCAAAAAAAAAAAAAACACTGGACACTTTGCGTTATGTTGGCCACATGAAAGTGTCAGGTTTGGAGCAGATCTGGGCCAGAATAAAAGCGAACTGTGGGCCAGATTATGGTCAGTTTTAGTTTATTTGGTTTACATTTGGCTAACATGTGGCATTGCCATGGTTTACTTGTGGCTCAGTTCTGGAAAACAGGAGCGGACCGCCCAAGTGCCATCATTCCATGCCAAATGTGGGCCAAATGAATGTGTCAGGTTTGGGCCGAATCTGGGCCGCAACAATTTTGCTATCTGGGGATGATGATCAACCTCCAATTTCACTGTTCAACCCAGAGAGATCTGTAAAGTCCTGAGCAAGACATGACCCACAGTCAGACATCTAACTCTGTAAATCTGTCGGATTTATTAAGAAAGTCACTATAACTTCACAATCAAATCATACGTTTTAAAATATGCACACATATTCATTTGTTAAATATACATTAATGTCACGACCCAGTCTTTCTGTCCCGTGTCTGCCCGTGTGTTTTGATTTGTTTTGTTTGGTGTCAAGCACGTGGGTTTGCGTTGACAGCGCGCCTTGTGCTTGGTGTCTGCGTCATTCGCTTCTCTCTCTCGTGTCTCCCCGTCTGGTCTTCCCCACTCACTCCTCTCTCACTCGCACCTCTAGCATATCCAGTCATTAGCCCTGCCAGCCTAATTCTCTCTACACCTGCCCTTCATCTAGCCTTGTTAGTGTTTCTATTTCTCAGAAACATAACGATTCGACAAGGACTTTATGTTTCTGAGAAATAGAAACACTAACAAGGCTAAACACTAACAATTCAGCAGTTACTTAAGAAAGAACATAAGAAAGTAGTGTTCATATCACTGTTAATCACAACATTATTATTAAAAATAATTCTATTTCATCTGCAATTTCCCTTTCAAATACCCCACGAAAAAAGTAAAAATGAACAAGTTAAAAATATTATATAGACCACTTCGCAAGATGTAAACACTGGTCCAGAAAACTTCTGGTTTCATTTTTATTTAAAGATATCCGTTTGACATTTTGATTTATCGATTTTAAATGTTCAATTGGTTGTGTTAAAAAACTGAAACTGGAAGTCCTTCTGGACCAGCGTTGTCCGAAGTGGAAGTGACAGATACACATTATTTAATTTTCTTATGTAGTGCAGATGAAGTTGAGTTGTTGAGATCGAGGACGGCTGATCCAGGTCTGATTTCCTCCAGACTGAACCGCTCCAGCTCTGTGTTCACCGCTGCAGTCAGTCAGTTGAATCTGAACCCCTGGAGCCCAATTCTGATAGCACACAACCTTTTTATTCACCCAGAACCAAAGGTCCAGTCCACAGGAGTGACGTAACCCCAACCACACCTCAGCAGTCGAGGCTTCATGAAGAACCGCTGCTGTCACATGACGCTGAATCTTCTCTGAATCAACTGAAACCAGATCCACATGATTCTCTCTGCAGTATCTCAGAGCTTCAGTCCAGCTCACATTCTTCTGGATCAATATCAGATTATCTGAACACACAACAACAAAACATAAACGCTGAATGAACATAATGAAGAAACTTCTGTCATCAAACACACACACTGACTTTTATTAACTCACCTTCATGACACACAAAAGTGTGAGAGTTACTGCAACCCACATCATGCCATTTTTCCTCATTATTCATATCGACTGCTGTACAATCTTCAGAATCACCACCATTATCAGGTTGATCAGAGTCCCAGTATCTGAAGGTGGAGTCACTGTTATCTGACCAATCCCATGAGTCTCTGAACAGACCAATCCAGACAGATGTTTCAGGATTATTAATGATGTTCTGGATCAGTTTATTGTCAGTCTGGTTCCTCACATTGATCAGATCAGTATGATACTGTCTGCAGAAACTCTGAGCTTCTCTCCATGTTTTACTAGAAGTCTCAATGATGTATGTTTTACTGCTTTCTGTTGAAGAAAAGAAACATTTAAGTCTTATGATTTTCATTCAGTCTAAGTGTGTCAGTATAAATTATTATCTTTATATTTATGAATCAGAACATTTAAATCAGTCATGAAAGATCAACACCAATATATTTGCACTATTATTAGCACTAAAAAGCAAATATTTTCATTTTTAGATCTGGTATGCTTGCACAGTCAAATGTAGTCTATAGAACTAGAAGGTTGACTTAGTGCATGATTCTTTTATATTTTAGTTAATAAAATCTTCTTCACAAGTTTGTAGTAATGGAATTATGGGAAATATGCCCTCTGATGTCACGTTTCCCACTGGGAAGTTGGGAAATAATTTAGATACTAGTTGTGAGAAAAAATCTTATTGATGGTTAACACGGTTAAAAAAAGAGTTGTTTTGGTCTTCATCTCATACTGTATTTTTCATAGAAAATTATGCAGAACACTCATGTGATGATATTCAGGTATCATCTCATTATGATTAGATCACAAAATAAATGACTCCATCATAACTTTAAATCATTTATGAGTGCTCAAGTGTTCTTACAGAAATGCTACTGTAAGCATTTAAAGTGGAACAAGAAATAACTTAAAGCAAACACTGACATTTTAACATTTGAGTGCAAAAGTGACATTGATTCAACAACATTAACATTAACAAGTCAACCCATTTTATCATCCATTCAATGTTTGCTTGCTATCAGGATTTCTAGTGATCTTGAAGACATCTTGTTCAGGTGTGTTTGATTTGGGTTGGAGTGAAACTCTGAAGGACACCGACCCTCCAAGGAACAAGTTTGGCAGAGGTGTATAGTAGTATTTTACTCAAGTAAAATGATTTTTAAGTGAATTACTCAAGTAAAAGAAAGTACTTTGACTTTTAATGTACTTTTTGAAATGAGAATAACTGAGTTAAAGATCAGTTAGATGTAAAACTCACTTGTTGGTGCTTCAACACATTCATAAGACACATTCAGATATTTGTAAGTTCCAGAACAAGGATCAGAGAAAACTGCATTCTCCACAACCCCAGAACAACTTGTTTTTCCATCACATCTGTGACAGTAAATACAAAGAATTAGTATTTGTATTAGTCTATTAGTTCTTTAATGATATTTAATGTTCTTACCGAGTGGTCATCACACTTGATGTATTCAGAGTGCAATAAACATCTGAGATCTGGTCAGCTGGTCTTTCAGTCGAGCAGGTCTGTCGGTCTGTACGTCCATAACTGGCTGAAATGACTTTAATGGTTCCCTGGTCTGTTGATAAAACATCACATTACACACAATTGTGTTTTACATACTTTTATTTTCTCATCATGTTATAAATCATTGGACAGCAAACAAATGCATGAAACTCAGAGAACTCACCACAGCTGAAAAGAAAAGGCTGTGATTCACAGATATTTACATCCTTTGATGCATCTGAAGACAGAGATGAGCAGTGAATTAGATGTCGTGTTGCTACATTGACCTTCTTTGAATATTTGTTTAAATCACAAGTGTCTGATCCTGAAGACTTCAACTCCAACCTGTTTATCTGACCAACATACTGTGTTCTGTCATGTTTATTATTGTTGTCTTATGATGATGATTTTGTTAAGTGAAGGTTTGCTGTCACTCACCATTGTAGCAGATGAATCTCATGTTCACATCACAGTTCTGCTGATGCCATGTTCCATTTCTCATAACAGTACAGTTATTTGTGTTATCTGATGTTTCAGTTTCCCAGTTCAGATATTTCACAGGATCACCCAGAGACCATTTCCATTTATAAACACCTGTTCTCTTCAGTCCAATATAGACAAACTCAGGATTATTATTCACAGTGTTCATCAGTTGTTTATTCACAGTGTTGTTCAGTTGTTTCATATCATTCATGTTGTTGACTGTGGCCAGATCTGTGTAGTTCTCTCTACAGTATCTCTGAGCTTCAGTCCAGTTCTTCATCATGTTTATATAGTGATAGCGGCGCTGAATGCATTCAGATAATGAACAGAGAGCTATGAAAGAAAGAGTTTGAGTTTTTAGTAAAACACTGTCAATAAAGACTGGATCTTTTTAAGGCATTTTTAAGCTTTGTGCTTTGGTTTAAATCAATCTGAAGAGGGTTCTGTGTTTGAGAAAGGCCAGAAGTAGCCCAAGCATTAAAAAATACCCTTGACTTGTAAATCACAAAGTTTGTATTGAAGAAACAGATTCTGAAAGATACAACAGGAGACAGATTTACAGAATAACTATCACTACTATTGACAGTGAAGATTTGAGTCTGTTAGTGTCTCACAGAAATGAACGCTAGAGATGATGACTCTCAATCAAATCATATTTTAATAGATGTCAGACTTGCACTATAAAAATAATAAAAAATATGATTCAATCTGACACAGTAAGTTGGTTCAATTATTGTTTTAATATGTAGTTATTTAAATCTGTGTGAGTTTTCTATCTGTTCTATGGCACTTGATTTTAAACTCTAATCTATTCTATATAAATCTATTTTCAAATCTATACTCCATTAGCCAAATAATTAGTATTACTAAGATAACCTCATGCACTTAGACCTGAACATTGAAATCACAAACCTCAATCATGGTGACATTTCAAAACCCTTGTTTGTAACATTTTAAATTTCCAGTCAACAAAAAACATTTTTAGTAACAAGTTTAGACTAATTTTATTAATTATATGCAAAATAATGCATTCTACGAAAAAGTTATTTTATTTCCTTTGTTGAGAGAACATTTCAGATTTTTTTACAGTGTGACTTGTGGATATTTTAATCTTTTATCCCAAACTACTGGAACCACTATAAGAAAGAATTTCTGTTTTATATAACAGAACAGCTCCTGAACTCCTGAAGAAGTTAGTCAAGATTTTAAGGATTATTATAAAGTTGCAGATAGTCCTGATAGCAAGAGAGCAGATGAAAGCTGTTGCAGTGACAGCGTTTTTGAACATTTTCACTCAAATTTGAAAATTGACATTTTCTGTAATGTAAATACAGACAAACAATATATCAAATGAAAGAAAGAGTCTCTGCTTTTAAAGAAAAGAAACTGTATTCTTCTTTCTTCATTTGTTATCACATCTTAAAGGCGCAGTTTGTAGGAATCTGCCGCTAGAGGGCGCACGATCAAACCAACAACAATAGCGTAGCTTGATGACGCTGTGAAGGAATTATGGGATCTGTTGTCTTCATCTCCACCGCTGACCTTTAATCAGATGAGAACGTTATCATGCGGTTTCTACGTCAGTAAAGGCGGTAACAAAGGGTAACACGGATATGACGCCCAGAGATGGGCATGTATTTCAAATACAAAATACTTATCCCTTAACATGCACGGGGCCCGTGGGCGGGTTATCAGTTTGGATGTCACCACCATTGTGATCAGTGTTTCCTTGAGTGCTTTCCTTGGCATGCTTGTAATTGTGTTCTTTAAAAGTACTTTAGTTACGGAGCTGCTTTAGAAGGACTTTAGTTACGGAGCTGCTTTAGAAGGACTTTAGTTACGGAGCTGCTTTTAAAGGACTTTAGTTACGGAGCTGCTTTTGAAGGACTTTAGTTACGGAGCTGCTTTAGAAGGACTTTAGTTATGGAGCTGCTTTTAAAGGACTTTAGTTACGGAGCTGCTTTTGAAGGACTTTAGTTACGGAGCTGCTTTAGAAGGACTTTAGTTATGGAGCTGCTTTTAAAGGACTTTAGTTACGGAGCTGCTTTTGAAGGACTTTAGTTACGGAGCTGCTTTTGAAGGACTTTAGTTACGGAGCTGCTTTTGAAGGACTTTAGTTACGGAGCTGCTTTTGAAGGACTTTAGTTACGGAGCTGCTTTTGAAGGACTTTAGTTACGGAGCTGCTTTTAAAGTACTTTAGTTACGGAGCTGCTTTTGAAGGACTTTAGTTACGGAGCTGCTTTTAAAGTACTTTAGTTACGGAGCTGCTTTTGAAGGACTTTAGTTACGGAGCTGCTTTTAAAGGACTTTAGTTACGGAGCTGCTTTTAAAGTACTTTAGTTACGGAGCTGCTTTTGAAGGACTTTAGTTACGGAGCTGCTTTTGAAGTTCTTTACTTACGGAGCTGCTTTTAAAGTACTTTACTTTACTTACGGAGCTGCTTTTAAAGTACTTTACTTTACTTACGGAGCTGCTTTTAAAGTACTTTACTTTATTTATGGAGTTGCTTTTAAAGTACTTTACTTTATTTATGGAGCTGCTTTTAAAGTACTTTACTTTACTTATGGAGCTGTAAATGAGGCTCTAATCACATGTTGTTGGTTTTTAAACTAACTTTCTAGAACTCATCTGTGCTGATCTGAGAAAAATGTTATAATGAATTTATAATATGATATAATAGTATTTTAATATCTAGAAAGACTTGTGAAAACATGATGCATTAAAACTACAGCTAAGTTTAGACACACACAGACATAGAAACAATTTAGAAAACAAGCAGCAAATTTAAACTACAGCAGAGTTTAGAATCAAGACTTCTGTTTGATTCTGTGCCACTCTATCAAGAATCAGTGTATGAATCTCAACAATGGTGACAATTAACAACAGAAAACTTCATGCTGCAATGCATGCTGGGATTCATAAATGAGTTTTGTACTATGATGTTACCCAGCATGCATTGCAGCATAAAGTTTTCTGTTGTCGATTGTCACCATTGTTGAGATTCATACACTGATTCTTGATAGAATGGCACAGAATCACACAGAAGTCTTGATTCTAAACTCTGCTGTAGTTTAAATTTGCTGCTTGTTTTCTAAATTGTTGAACATCAAAATACAATTAAACTTCCTGATATTTTGTTTCTTTTAGTATCAATCCAGATGAGATCAGTTTGTCACACCACAAAATAAAAGCCAACACCACTTGACTTAAATCCCTATAACACAAATACTTTAAAAGCACACATTTACAATGCAACAAAAATCTGATGCTTAAAAGTCAAGAGCCCAACTCAAGGAAACACTGATCACCATGATGGTGAGTTTCAACTAAATTACTTTCAACAAAACAAAAATTAAGTGTTAACCCGCCAACAGGCCCTGTGCATGTTAAGGGTTAAGTATTTTGTATTTAAAATACATGCCCATCTCTGATGACGCCATTGACAGGCGACTGCACGGCCCTGTGTCACTGTTTAGAATGGCAATTTTTTCAAGATTTACAAGTAGTTGGAAACATTTGAGATATTCTAAGTACTCAGCTGAACAAAATATGTAACACTGGCCTAGTGGTTTTTTGGATATTTTACTGCAAAGATGTTACAAACTGCAGCTTTAAATATTGGTAGGTTTCTTTAAAAATGCATCATTTGGATTAAACAGCTGAGATAAATAACACAGCAAGACTCAGGCCAGATTACACTCAGAACAATGATTTTAAACAGATCAAATAATTACCCCCCAAAAAACAAATCAAATATATAACAGCGCCACCTGCTGTACAACAGTACAAACGTTAAGAACTTGTCTTTGGATCTTAGTGCTCTACCGCAACAAACATATTTCAATATACATGGATCACAAAAAAAACTAACATTAAAATATTGCTCACAATAATAGGGGTTTGTTTAAAAAAAAATATTTTATAAAAAAATGTATTCTTTTTTTAAATAAAAGCGGTACAAAAGTGAACATTGACAAATCAACGATTTTTAACATTTATTCAATGACTGCTTGTAATCTCACTGCATTGAGATCATTCAACTCAATTTATTTCAAACATTCTCACTCAATTAATTTACACTTGAAAACTGAAACTTTTGAACTAATTTGAACTTTGTACAAATGTACAAACATTCAGAACACAGATCATTCTGTTGTCAATTCTTCTGAAATTTAAATCAAACTTAAAACCAGAAACACAAACTCACCGATGACAAGAAGACTGAAATATAGAGTCTGAGCCATTTCTGAAGAAGAAACACATTAAAAACATCAGATGGTACATTTGTGCTTGTTCACAATTTTGGTAACTAAATTACATTAATTCACAAAATATAAAGATAAATGTGTATCAAATAAATTTGTGAGCTGTATGACATCAAAGTTTGTTTAGTTTCTCAGAAAGTCAGTTTCTTTATAAAGTTTCATTAAAAGTTATTTTTAAATGATTTGAAAAGGTTTATAAAACAGAATCATATAAAAAGAATGATTTTACTAAGAATGAGAATGTAAATAGTTCTTACTTTTCATGTCTTGTGTGTTTCTCTGGTGAATCTGCTGCTGTTTCTCTCTCTGTGTGTGTGTTTATATGTTATTATATCACATTTGATCTTCAACACCTCCCATCATTTGGGTATTTCTCTAGAAAAACTTATTTTCATATTTTACATCCTTCTTATTTGTATATTTGTTTACATACTGTACTGTTGTGTATTGGGAACGTAATGAAAGAAGTCAAATGAGAGGCAAGGTGTGCGTTCTCTTATTTGCATATTGTGATGTGTGACAGGAAGTAAATAAAAGATATTAGGACACACAGCTGAAGCGGTGTATTAAATAGATATATTTAAAACAACAAATGTACACATTTTAAAATCAGGTCTGGTAGACTTTCTTACCACCCCTGCAAGCAAGCCTGCGCTGGCACTTTAAGGACCCACATAGGGGGGCAGTTGTGGCCTAATGGTTAGAGAGTCGGACTCGTAACCAGAAGGTTGCCGTTCGATTCTCAGTACCGGCAGGTAACAACTGACGTGTCCTTGAGCAAGACACCTTACCCCTGTTTGCTCCCCGGGTGCTGCAGTGATAGCTGCCCACTGCTCCCAGTGTATGTGTGTTCATGACTTGAAGTGTGTGTGTTCACTATTCACTGGTTGGGTTAAATGCAGAGCTCACATTTCGGGTATGGGTCACCATATCTGACAAAAAATAGGTCACTAGGTCACAGGTCACATAGGGCTAGCCTAAGAGCCCCAGCAGGACCCCTGAGAATTTACTCACTGGTGAAACTTTGGCAGCCCTCACTAGACCCTCACTACACAGACAGAAAGCAACTGTAACAGATACAAACCATAGAATTGATGTTAAAAATGGTTTATTTGTTAATGTTAATTGTACTTAATGGATCAAATCTCAGTATAATTTAGAGAAGTTTCTTAAACTTACTACTGCTTAACACTTGTCATAAAGCAAACTACTCCTTCAAATCTTTTTCAAAACCTTTATTTCTTTATCAATGCACAAGTGTTCTTATTGAAACACAACTACAAACATTGAAAGAAAGAAAATTAACTTGATGAATTTTAAGAATCAAGATCCCAACTAAAGCAAACACTGATCACAAAAACGGTGGTTTGTTGAAATTTCAACATTAATAACGGGTGCAAAAGTGATATTGATAAATATGTTTTAATATAATGCATAGTGTAACACTTATTTTTGTTAAAATGTCTAAAATGAGTCTGTGTTGATGTTATAAGATGTTGAAAATACGTCCACAATGACCACATTTCAACTACATTCGTACCTTCTATAGATGTCATATGGATGTCAACATTGGACGTCCAGAAGACGTCAGAAAAAGACGTCAGACAAACTTTCATTCTGGCTCCTCAGGGGACGTCTATAAGACGTCTATAAGAAGGAGCTTTTGCTCAGTGGGTCTTGACTCTTGAAGAGGTGACAATCAACAAAAGTAAACTTCATGCTGCAATGCATGCTGGGTAACATCATAGTACAAAACTCATTGATGACTCCCAGCATGCATTGCAGTTGATTTGAATTAGTTTGATGTTTGATGTCACCATTGTTGAGATTTGTATGATGAACATTGATGTCTAAGTGTGTCATTAAACATTTTTTGATAATTAGAATCTAATCTATTTTTTGATGGATATTCCATAGGAAATTGTCCTCAGAAATGACCTTTTGACTCAAGGTGGAGGGAGGTTCAATATACCACTTCCATCCAGAATTGTGGAAACTAGGTCTAGGCAAAGTCCATTTATGGCCATATTTGCCTCCAGGCAGCTATTTTAGCCATAGCATGACTTACGTTTTTGAATGGGTAAAGCTTTTGGTTTATTTTGGGTCACCTAAGAAAAGCTACCTGGTCTCTTAAGAATTGTGGAAGCTATTTCTATGACGGATGAGGTGCATGGAATTCCTTTAAGAGCAAACGATTAGCCCTGCGTGAGATAACAGATGTGAGGTGTGAGAGCGTGACAACAGAGTCAAATGAGTCTTACGTGAGAGATGACAGCCCTGAAAACCTCAAAGGAAATATTCATGTCAACATTTCATGTTATCTCATCTCATTTGTGTTTTCTGTTTCTGGGATGGAGCAATGACATTCAGAGAAGCACAAAGGGTTCATTCATATAGTGATGAGGCTCTCAGATAGTGACCCCGACTCTTCATTCCATCAGTCCATTATTGATATTAATAGAAGTTTTCATTATTTCTTATGACAATTCATATATTTTTAAATGTCTAACTGTGAGCTTAACTAATTCAGATAAATAGATTAACTGCAATGCATGCTGGGAGTCATGAATGAGTTTTGTACTATGATGTTACCCAGCATGCATTGTCACTATTGTTGAGTTTCACACACTGATTCTTATATTTTCTTTGCCTTTAGTTTATACAGTGCAGTTGTAGAGAGGACAGGAAATGAAGGGGGAGGGGCCAGGATTTTTTGGTTAGTATTTTCTGTTAATTTATGGAAGTCTGTTAGCCTTACCACTGCTTTAATCCCACAGGCTAGTATCGGAAAAATTCAAATGTCAATAAATATCATGAGCAATTATTAACATAACTATGCAAGCAGTACAATCGCTATCAGCTGAACCTAACCTAACAGATCATAGTTCTCAATGTCTCAACAAACATATTTCAACACACTATCCATGTTGCAAACAGCTCACAGAGCGCATTTCGTATATATTTCCCCTGCAGTACATACTCTGCTTGTTCCCGACTTTACAAAGGTGCAGAAAAACTTCTACTAACTTACTCCTAACTATCTAGCTCGCTGTCAGATCAAACGCCTTGAACAGCTTTGCTATTTACCATTAGCTATCTGCTTCACTACTCTAACCATGTAGTAAATAACACGCAAGAAATATATCTAACTATAGCAACTTTCACAATAGTAAACGTTAAATGATTAATTACTTTAATACATTTTCTTACCTTTGTAAAGAAACATCGTTGCTTGAATCACTGCTGTCTCAGCCGACGACATCTTTTTTCTACTGTTGCGGTCACCGTCGTACTTCGAAAGGGAGGGGAAAGCAAATGACTGAGAGATTCGTTGCAAATCTATACTGCAACGCTAGTGGCCGCTAAAAACTGCGCCATGTATAAGAACATTTGGGCATAAATGAAGAAAGCGATGTTTAAAGGCAGGGTGATCGAACTCTGAAAACAGCTGTTGTTATTTGAAATTGACAACAAAACGCACAACTACACAACAGGAACACAACAGTCTCTTCCTGCTCCACTCTCAAACGTGCTGTGCAATGCCAGCATTCCCTCGCTTCCCTCCGTCAATAAGAGGACACGCCCCTTTCTGCTGATAGGCTACAAGTTTGTTTAAGTAGTTTTCAGTTTTCTAAAGCATTTTCAGAGATCTTTCATGACTGATTTGAATGTTCTAGAAAACACACACAAAGAGCCTGTGACAAATTAAATAGCAAGATTAGCTGACACACTTAGACCTCAACAATGGTGACAATCATCAAACTAATTCAGATAAACAGATCAACTGCAATGCATGCTGGGAGTCTTGAATGAGTTTTGTACTATGATATTACCCAGCATGCATTGCAGCATGAAGTTTTCTTTTGTTGATTGTTAAGTTTCATACACTGATTCTTCATGTCTTCGCTTATCTAGTTAAGATTTTAGCCTCTTTTGTTAAAATGGATTATATTTTACAGAAATTATGCAGAATGTTCTAATGCAATCATTTGATTCAGGATATTTCTTAAAAATAAAACACTATTCAGAAACATTTAATATTCTCTGGTATCTAAAGAGCAATTTTGTTTGACTGAACAAACATAATCATAATCTTTGCCTTTGTGCTAATAGTCAATGAAAACAATCCATTAAAGTACAAGAGTCAAGAGCTCAACTAAATGAAACACTGATCTTAATAATGGTGTTTTTTATGATTAATATCAGGGTTAACGGCGTAAAAGTTAACTTTACCTGAGAATGTCTAATGAAAGCTCCAGATAATTGTGTTTATCTTTTACATTACAGCATCTTTAATATTAACTCTCATTTTCTGAGTAAAAATTGTTTCTAGCTTTTTTCAAGTACATTCTACTGCACATGTTTTTCAGTGAATGTAAAACATCTGATTCAAGTCATCAGTTTGTTCATTAGAGAGACATTTCAATCATTCTAATGTCTGATGAGTTGAATCAGGTGTTTTATATACAGACAACATCTAAAACTTTGTTTCAGAAATGATCCAGTAGGACTGGATTGGAATAATTAAAAAACTTCAAGGCAAATGTATTGGATCTGGTTGAAGCTAAACTCAGGGACGACTGCAGGGACAGAGACTCTTCAGGACTGAAAATAGTAATATCTGCTAAGCAGTACCGTTTACAAGTTTACAAGACCATATTACTACATGTAAAAAAAATCTTAAAAAACGGTCAAATGACTGGCAGCAGTGGCTTCCAGACAAAAGCCGTCAAATTAAAGTAAAACATCTTAATTCCAATAACGTGTAAAATAGGAGAATTAAGCTGAAGTAAGCAAGGGAGAAAATGAACAACATGAAAACCTTTTTTTGTTGGACAAAACAGTTATTGGTTAGTCCACAGGTGTGAAACTCAGTTTCTGGAGGGCCGCTGCTCTGCACAGTTTAGCTCCAAACCAAACCTGCTTGGAAGTTTTTATCAGGGGTTTTCAACTCCAGTCCTCAGGCCATCTTTACAGAATATTTTAGATGTTTCTCTATTGAACACATGAACAAGTTAATGAGATAATAAAGTGATGATTGAGTTATTAATGATGAACACCTGCTGTTAACAAACACAATCACTGAAATAAAACATGACCAATAAGAACAAAAACCAGAATAGTGTTTAGTGTTTCCTTTAGTTCACCTCTTGTCTCTTGTGTTTATTATGTTAAGTTTTTGTCAGCTATAATAGTGTGTTTCTGAAGCACATCTATAACAACAAAACCAAATACAAAATGATTTTGTTCTGTAGATGGGAATACTTGTACAATTGTTGGTTGCAGATGTAGATGTGTTATGTCATTTATTAGATTGAATTTAATTGTTTGCTACATTTGTTTCGTAACAGCAGTTTATGAAAACAGATTAAAAGAGTTTTATAATTGAATCTTTCAGACATCAAGAATCAACTTATGAATAATGGTGATAAAATTTGAGCTGTTTCTATTCTTCATGCTGCAATACATGCTGGGAATCATGAATGAGTTTTGTATTATGTGGGCAGTTGTGGCCCAGTGGTTAGAGAGTTGGACTCATGACCAGAAGGTTGCTGGTTCGATTCTCAGGGCTGGTGGGTAACGGCTGAAGTGCCCTTGAGCAAGACACCTAACCCCCACTTGCTTACTATACAAAATGTACAAATGTATAGTACAATGTAATGTAAGTCGCTTTGGATAAAAGCATCTGCCAAATGCATGAATGTAAATGTAAATGTATTATGATGTTACCCACAATGCACTGCAGCATCCAGGAGCTGATTCTTGATGTCTGAATGATTCAGGTCAAATGTTTTTACGTCATAAACTTTATCATTTCACTGTGATATTACAGAGCCAGGTGCAATATTAGGTCTGAAAATGACAAAACACACCAACACTTTCCTTAAAAGTTCACTTTAAACAGAACAAAAGTTAACAAGAAAATTTTGTCTTTTGTTTGGCTGTTATAAATGTGCTAAAGAAACACATTATTATACCAAACTAGCAAATTTTGGCAGCCCAAATCCGGCTCACACCATACCCCCTCACCAGGTCCACATACGACATGGAATGATTTCACTTGGGCGCTGTCAATAATTTAAAATTAATTGTTTAATTTTCTTAAACAAATGTAACAATTCACTTTGTTAAGACCACAAATTCGTGTCAAACAGTCCTTTGATCAACAGATGTGCTTTTTGGAGCTTTAAAAACCAGTAACTTATCCACTCCCATTCTACCAAAATCATTCT
Organism: Oreonectes daqikongensis; assembly: GCA_026939265.1. Lineage (NCBI taxonomy): Eukaryota > Metazoa > Chordata > Actinopteri > Cypriniformes > Nemacheilidae > Oreonectes > Oreonectes daqikongensis. The sequence continues at coordinate 520,945 of JAOTQM010000100.1, read as the reverse complement.
TCCCAATAAATAACAATAGAAGCCTGATTGCACTGTTCTTCAATAAGATAGTCATATTCATTGTAGATGCCTTCAACAGTGATTCTGGATAGAAGTATCACTTTAAGAGTCAAGAGCCCATTTCAAGGAAACACTCATCACCATGATGGTGACATCCAAATGAATTACTTTCAACAAAACAAATTTTGAGTGATAACCCGCTCACGGTCCCTGTGCATGTTAAGGGTTAAGTATCTTGTATTTGAAATACATGCCCATCTCTGATCATGAAGACCTTGGTTAGCTTGCTCAGGTGTGTTTGATCAGGGTTGGAGCTAAACTCTGCAGCGCTCCGGCCCTCCAGGGTAAGATTTGAGGAATCCTGCCTTAGACTGAACACCTCATTTAAATCATCAACTTGTTAGTGTTTTAATTAGGGAGATTAATTAACACACTAACCAACATTCAGAGCAGGTCTGGATCAGGCGTTCAATAAAACATTTTTAACAAAAGTCACCCTCATGGTGTTCAGTGTTTCCTTGTGTGCTGTGTTGCTGAGAGAATTTCCTGTTGTTGTCTTTTAAGACATTAAAAAGTCTTTAGTTACATATTCCATTTTCTTATCTGTGACGTTTCATGTAAATAACTCATAATTGGAGGTGAACTGAAGAATGATTATATCTGCTCTACAGCACCTTCTGTGTTTTTTTTATATAAAGAGTTATTTTCATATTCTCTTTCCTTATTTGAGTAACTCTACTCAACCTCTACTCAAAGAGAACACGCCTGAATTTCCTTGAAATTACAGTGAATGTGTTGTGACCACATTATGAGTTTTCTGAGATCACTTTGACATCATATTGTTGACTGGCTAAAAAATGTATAGTGAAGATGTGCATCAATTACTGGAATACATAATACCTGTGGGTTTTAACACGACACACACACAAAGACTATAAATATCAACTTTAACATTTAAGAGAAAGTGAAAGTGACCTATTTGTAAGATATGGTGACCCATACCCAAAATGAAAAACCCTCCAGTGAATAGTGAACACACACACACTTCAAGTCGTGAACACACATACACCGGGGAGCAGCGCCCGGGGAGCAAACGGGGGTAAGGTGCCTTACTCAAGGACACGTCAGTTGTTACCTGTCGGTACTGAGAATCAAACCAGCAACCTTCTGGTTACGAGTCCGACTCTCTAACCATTAGGCCACAACTGCCCCTCTACATTAATGTTTCCTCTTTTCATTTGTGTGCTTTCTGCTTCTGGTTAGAACTGGATTTCACTGAAAACTTAAACTGCATATTACTAGTGCTGGGCAAAATTAATGTCCGACTTTGGACAATTTACATATTCCTATAATATTACATATCACATATTTTTTATTCAAATATTTTATTAATGAGGCATTAAAAATGGTGCATGCATGTAACACGGGTGTGTTTGGAGTAGAAACTGAAGCTTACACACAAAACACAAGTTCAAAGCTTATGAAGACATAGTCCTACAAAATATTACCACAAGAGAGCATCAACAAATATTAGAAACAGATTCCAGTAAAATTTTTCCTGTGAGCTTTTTGGTCTTCCTATACTATTTTGGTTAATAGAAAAAAAACTACATTCATTAATATGCGGTGGTTTGCCTTTTGCAGAGTAGTTTTGTTCAACTAATACAATAAAAGTTTAGTGTTTTGTCCATTTTGGGGCACACACCTCAAATTTTGTGCCGCAAAAGCAACTCTTCAAAAATGTGTCTCCAGTTCCACACACTGACTGAAATGTTCTTCAAATCTCTTGTTAAGAAGCCGAGTAATAGTGCAGATGATGCTGTGAATAATTTCATAGATCAGATTAGATATCTTTTGTCCTTACTGCGAAGTATCATACCTGTTGGTTTTGAAACAACACCACAAAGACTTCAATAAATATTGACTTTAAAATCTGATGTTATCTCTTCTCATATGTGTGCTTTCTTCAGCTGATAGGGAACAGTGACCATCAGATACGGCATCCTCAGACGGCTTCCAAGAGTAACATGTAGCCTATTACCTATTACAGACCATCATTTTTATTTGCCAAACATTTCAGTCAATTTTCATCAGAGCATGTTATGTGTTATTAAAATAAATATTTACATTATGTAGTATTTGCCCTTTATTGTTGATTATGGATGAAAATCAAGATGGAAATTCCCTTTTAGAAACTTCATGAGATCGTAGATATCTTTTCAGGTGGTTGACAGACCGATGAGGGCTAAACTTTGCACCCAGTCAAGGTGTAGGAGATCATTGCTCTTTATTTCCTTAACACAACTTACTAGTCATGTAAAATTCCTTTATTGAGATACACTGTTAGACCTTACCAGCCATTTAACAGTAATATACTCGCAACACTGTTGTCAGATTGTTACTGTAGGTCTTCTTACAATAATAAACTACTACACAGCAAAATCCCCGGAGTAAAATGAACTCTGCTCAGAGTTTATATGGGTCCAATCTACAGAGAGTTAAAGTAACACTGAAGCAGAGTTAAAGTTAATGAGATGATGAAGGTGATTAATTATGTGATGATTGAATCATTAATGATAAACACCTGCTGTTAACAAACACAATCACTGAAGAAAACATCAACAATAAGAACAAAAACCAGAACAGTGATCAGTGTTTCTTTTAGTTGAGGCTCTTACTCTTGATTTTTCTTTTAAGTGTTTTTGTGCAGCTGTAATATTGTGTTTCTAAATCACATTTATAACAGCCAAACAAAAGCTGAATTGCCTTTGATGTTCACTGATGGTAAATGGTACAGTAGTAAATTTATTTAGCCATTTACATACTTAATATTGCTCTTAATATTGCTAGTTTTAGTGTGTAAAGTTTAATGTTGTGTTGCAAAAATATTTTTAATTGTAAAAAGCTTATTACACATAAATCCTTCAGACATCAAGAATCAGTGTATGAATCTCAACAGTGGTGACAATCAACATAAGAAAGCTTTGTGCTGCAATGCATTCTGGGTAACAGCATAGGACAGAACACATCCATGACTCCCAGCATGCATTGTAGCATGAGTAAACAATACTACTGAACTTTACTTTTGTCACCATTGTTGAGATTCATGAACTGATTCTTGATGTCTGAAAAATTAAAAAGGGAAAATTTCCTAGATTGCACATGAGATTAAATTAAGATGCAAAACAAAGCCAAAAAAGAAAACAACCAAAACAATTCAATTCAGCTCAAAATAGTTCATGAATCAACATCTACAGAAGAAGATAATTCAGCTTCTGTTCAGCTGTTATCAATGTGCTTCAGAAACACAATATAACAGCTGAACAAAATAAATTTAAAGACTAAATCAAGAGTAAGAGCCTCAACTAAAGGAAACGCTGATCACTGTTCTGGTTTTTGTTCTTATTGTTGATGTTTTCTTCAGTGATTGTGTTTGTTAACAGCAGGTGTTTATCATTAATAACTCAATCATCACATAATTAATCATCTTCATCATCTCATTAACTTTAACTCTGCTTCAGTGTTACTTTAACTCTCTGTAGATTGGACCCATATAAACTCTGAGCAGAGTTCATTTAACTGCTGTGTATGTAGGGATGGGTATTGTTAAGATTTTATCGATATTGATACTGCTTGACGGTACCGGTACTTCTCGATACTGTTATCGATACTACGCTCTATAATTGGATGTGAAAAGACATGATGTGATTTAACTCTGGGGATTTTGCTGTGTACAATGACTGCTTGAAGATACATTATGTAAATATGATTAACTCATTTATGTCTCACAGATGAACACATTAAGAGGAGAATAAACACAAACACCAATAACATCTTCACTTTTTACTGTTATAAGCCTATTAAAGCTCTTCTTGAGGACTTTCTTGGCTTTAAGACACACTTATCAAATACCTCATCAATAGTGACAAACAATCATGGATGAGGTTTGTTTGATGTACCCAGCATGCATTGCAGCATTAAACAGGTTAGTTGATTGTCACCATTGTAGAGATTCACATGTGGATTGTCTCTGTGTGTACAATTGATGCAGTAACTTCTTTTGTAAGTCTTGAGAGAGTAAAGTTAAATCAAGGAATGCTTTTGATCAGGTTAGGTGTTCTGGAAGGCAAGTCATAACTGTTTCCTGACTGCATTTGAGACACTGAGGTATTTGGAGGATCATCTATAACGGTGAACATTTTGTTTTAAAAAGTGACATAAACTGGACAAGTGCAAAGTCATGTGCTTGCTCTGCAATGAAGAACTGGCTGGCATACCAGCAGTTTTGACAATCAAAGAAAATTGTTCAGTATAAATATGGTAAATGATTCTAAATTCCAATGTAAGCTATTGACAGCCCTAACATTTATTAAAGAAGTCTCACCTGCATATCTTTGATTCACTGTATTTAACACTGCTGACACGTAACACTACGCAAATAAGAAAATGCACACATCATTTCTTGAAATTTGAGTTCTGTGTGTTATTACAGTAAAACAGATTGCAGTAAGATATGTGGAAAATACACAAATGATAAGGAAATTAAATATTAAGACAAATGATGGGAGGTGCTGAATAGCATATAAACCCACAGAGAGAGAGAAACAGCAGCAGATTCACCAGAGAAACACACAAGAGATGAAAAGTAAGAACTATTTACATTCTCATTTCTATTAAATGAATTCTTTTGATAAGACACAATTTTTAAGCATTGTGAATGAAACTAAATTAGTGTCTAAATTAGTGACTGTATAAATCCAAAGGTTCAGGGTTTATTTCAGTGTATTAAATGTGGACAAAAAAATTTAAAGTAATATCATTAGTTTTTCCCTAAATGTTAGGTTTTGGTCCAATAACTTGTGTTGTGCTTTCCAAGAGACTAGATAATGTCCAAATAAAGTGTTGTTTTAGTCAGTGTTACTTCATTCTGTAAAAAGTGATATTTATGTAATTAATATGAGAACAAGATGAGACTATTCTGTTCTGTTGTTTTTATTTAATGGGTTTTTGTTACATCCGTGTTTTTAAGAGGTTTGACAAATGAAATTAAATGAAGTTGAATGTATGAAAGTAAATTCATTTAACCTAACACAAATAATTGTCTTGTTGACCCAACAAACAACTCTCTTTAAAAAAGGTTAAAAATTCATGTTTTGAGTGAAGAATTAAAACCTTGAGATCAATTAATAAAACAACTTCTATAATAAAATCGTTTTTTTGTGATTTTGTCGAAAGTAAAAACTTGGATCTAATAAATATTACCTCGAAATTAAATAAACTGTTTCAATGTTATTTTTGTTAACATTAAATACAAAATAAAAGCCTAAACCAAAGAATAAATATAATTTAAAATGAATTAACTTTGTGAATGAAAGAAAAATAACACCTAAGGTTTTTAATGTGTTTCTTCTTCAGAAATGGCTCAGACTCCATATTTCAGTCTTCTTGTCATCGGTGAGTTTGTGTTTTTGGTTTGATGTTTGTTTTATAATGTCATGAGAAATGATTCAGTGTGTTTTAATAAAGACTCAATCTCTCTCTTTCATAGCTCTCTGTTCATTATCTGAATGCATTCAGCATCGCTATGACTATATAAACTTGATCAAACAAATGTCAGGTAGGTGGGTTTGATCGGGGTTGAGTTAAACTCTGCAGTGCTCCGGCCCTCCAGGCTAAGATTTGAGGAAACCTGATATATATCTATATATACATACGGTGCCTTGCAAAAGTATTCAGCCCCCTTCATTTTAATCACATGTTGCTGCCTTCCCACTGAGCAAAAGCTCCTTCTTATAGACGTCTTATAGACGTCCCCTGAGGAGCCAGAATGAAAGTTTTTCTGACGTCTTTTTCTGACGTCTTCTGGACGTCCAATGTTGACATCCATATGACATCTATAGAAGTTTAGTACAAATGTGTATGAACACAAATTGGCAGCCAATAAAAACATGACATTAAACCAAGAGCCCAACTAAAGCAAACACTGATCACAAAAACGGTGGTTTGTTGAAATTTCAACATTAATAGCGAGTGCAAAAGTGATATTGATTCAATGACATAAATATGTTTTAATATAATGCATAGTGTAACACTTATTTTTGTTAAAATGTCTAAAATGAGTCTGCGTTGATGTTATAAGATGTTGAAAATACGTCCACAATGACCACATTTCAACTAAATTCGTACCTTCTATAGATGGTCTATGAACGTCAACATTGGATGTCCAGAAGACGTCAGAAAAAGACGTCAGACAAACTTTCATTCTGGCTCCTCAGGGGACGTCTATAAGACGTCTATAAGAAGGAGCTTTTGCTCAGTGGGTTAGCTTAAACTACTTTAAATGACTTTTCTTACATTAAGCTACACTTCATACACAATAATGATAAAACAAATAAACTGATTCGTGACAACTTTGCAAATTTATTAAAAATAAAAACTGAAATAATTACATTGCATAAGTTTACAAACCCTTTTCTGCATGGGACACTTGAAATTTTACTCGGAAGCATTCCAGTTTTGCTTGTTGATGTGGTTAATTCAATTGAATAAGTTTGATTTGGAGCGTCACACACAAAAGGTCTTCACAGGTACAAAAATCTGTACCCGAACCCGAAGAGACCCGTGATTGTGCTACACAGAACCGACCCGGACCCGTGCAATATTTTAAAAGTTGGACCCGAACCCGTGAAAACCCGAGAAATGCCGCAAGAAGCGGCGAGTCGTCCTCGGGGAAAGACGAGAGCAGCATGTCTAGTTCTTCTAGAAATTCACCCAGTTGACCTGGGGGGCGATAAATAACTACAATGTGGAGTTTTAATGGAGAAGTAATAGTTACGGCATGGAATTCAAAAGAATTGGTGTTGACTACGGAGGGGTAGGTGGAGAACTTCCAGTCTTTGGAGATGAGAAGACCGGTGCCACCACCTCTCCCATGCTGGCGGGGAGTGTGAGAGAAAGAGAAGTTACTAGAGAGAGCAGCAGGGGTCGCTGTGTTCTCAGAAGTAATCCAGGTTTCAGTTAATCCTACAATACTAAGAGCAGAGTGGGATGCAAATGCAGGGATGAAGTCAGATTTATTAACAGCAGATTGACAATTCCAGAGACCAATGGAAAGAGAGAGTGGAAGAGTAGAAGAGGTACAGATAGTGCGAAGGTTGGCGGGATTGCTCCGCCTTCCTCTCGTGAGAGAGTGTCATGGGCGAGAGACCACAGGAATGAATTGGAAACACATGCTGTGCGAGTAAGGATAGAAAAGGCGAAAAGAATGGAGAGAAAAATAGTAAAGTAAGGATTATTAGAAAAGATGTATACTGTGCTTTGCTCATTTGAGTCCCGTCATGAGTGGGAACAGCTGCCCGTGCGTTTCAAATTAGCAAGACAAAGCCTAAATGAACACGCAATGGCTCAAGTCGATTCTAATGCTGGACTCTTCCAGACTTAAGTGCTAATTTATCCAAAGGTGAAAAACTTTCCTGTAATCTAAAATCAAATAGCAGTAAACAACACTCCAAAGCACCATAAAATTATAAGGAAAATAAATTTGAAAACAAAATAATTCTCACTACTTAACAAATATATCATACAAAGCGTCATACAACAGAAAGATATAATATACACCGAACACTTACGCGTGCGCTCTTGCCGTGACTACAGACTCGCTCAACAATCATTAAAAAAAAAACTACACAATGATTGAAGTCTCCAATCACCTGATCCCAATGGATCTTAGTTTTCATTGCCTCAACAAATGCATTTTAACACTGTCACAACAGACAATAAAAACTTGACATCAAACCACAAGAGTCAAGAGCCCAACTAAATCAAACACCGATCACAATAATGGTGGTTTGCTAAAAAAAAAAAAAATTCTATTTAAACCAAGTCAAAAAAATTGTTTGAAAAAACTAATAAAATAGCTTGTAACAAATTGAAGTCATAGTCAAGTGTAGATTTAGTCCTAGGCTAAAAGAAATGTAAGAGCTGTCCAAACTGAGAACAACGAACACTGACATATCTCACAATACATCAGTGCCTTTGTATTGTCTCAAAATGGACACAAGTAATGTTTTTAGTAAAGTATATTTGTTAAAACTACTTAAATTTCCTAATTAAACTAAGGCCTAGTCCAGGTTTAAGATAATCCCTGTCTGTGAAACCACCCCTAGGTGTACCAGTCAAGGTTGTAGTTACCTGTGAATCACAGACTGCCTTCCTCAGTTGTGGTAAGTTCTCTGGATTTCATTTAAACAATTAATTTGCCTTTCGTACAATGATTTTAAGACCATACAGTAAAACACACTTGTTGGTAATGTTTTTATCAGCAGGCCAGGGAACCATTAAAGTCCTTTCAGCCAATTATGGACGTACAGATGGATTGACCTGCTCGACTGGAAGACCAGCTAACCAGCTCTCAAATGTTCGGTGCACTCTGAGCACGTCCCTATGTGTGGTGGCCCCTCGGTAAGAACAGTAAACGTCACTGAAAAGCTATGAAAATATTGTAAGTAATTATTATTGTTTATCATTTTGCTGTTTTTTGTATTTATCGACGTAGATGTGATGGAAAAACGAGTTGTTCCATTGTTGCAGAGAATGCTGCTTTCACTGATCCTTGTTATGGAACTTACAAATACCTGACTGTGTCTTACAAGTGTGTTGCACCACCACCACCACCATGTGAGTTTTGCATCTAATCGATCACTACCCCTCAAAAAACACGTTTGCAACTGTGTGATGTTGGTTTATTCTTGATGATAAGAAACATCATCTAGTGCTCACTGATGTCATCCAGAGTTTATCCAGTCATCAATTCTGTGAAAGTCAGATTTTCCAGTTTGATGACTTAGTAAAGATATTAAAACATCTCCCAGATCAGTCTGAAGATCTGTGGAAACTTTGGCGTTTGTTCTTGCCTGTTAATTAAAAGGTCTGGCTTGTGCCCAAGTTACTAGGGTGTTTCATGTCGTTGCTAGGCATTATTATGTCCTTTAAGCTGGTGGCTAGGGTTGATAGGTTTTGCTGAGGTGTTTTAGCTGTTACTAGGGTGGTCCAACTGGTTGTTAGGGTCTGTAGTGTTTTTGTGCGTTTCTAAAGTGTTGTATCTTGTAACTAGGGTATTTCAGTTGGTAACTGGGTGTTGCTAGGGCACGTTATACTATTGGTTGCATTTTTACCAAGAAATAGCATTGGAGTTTACGTAAGACTGTAGCATCACTACTCTTAATTCACTGCTTGTTTCTAACTCAAGATGATCGACCAAAGGTTGTAGTTACCTGTGAATCACAGACTGCCTTCCTCAGTTGTGGTAAGTTCTCTGGATTTCATTTAAACTATTAATTTGCCTTTCGTACAATGATTTTAAGACCATACAGTAAAACACACTTGTTGGTAATGTTTTTATCAGCAGGCCAGAGAACCATTAAAGTCCTTTCAGCCAATTATGGACGTACAGATGGATTGACCTGCTCGACTGGAAGACCAGCTAACCAGCTCTCAAATGTTCGGTGCACTCTGAGCACGTCCCTAAGTGTGGTGGCCTCTCGGTAAGAACAGTAAACGTCACTGAAAAGCTATGAAAATATTGTAAGTAATTATTATTGTTTATCATTTTGCTGTTCTTTGTATTTATGGACGCAGATGTGATGGAAAAACGAGTTGTTCCATTGTTGCGGAGAATGCTGCTTTCACTGATCCTTGTTATGGAACTTACAAATACCTGACTGTGTCTTACAAGTGTGTTGCACCACCACCACCACCACCATGTGAGTTTTGCATCTAATCGATCACTACCCCTCAAAAAACACGTTTGCAACTGTGTGATGTTGGTTTATTCTTGATGATAAGAAGCATCATCTAGTGCTCACTGATGTCATCCAGAGTTTATCCAGTCATCAATTCTGTGAAAGTCAGATTTTCCAGTTTGATGACTTAGTAAAGATATTAAAACATCTCCCAGATCAGTCTGAAGATCTGTGGAAACTTCTGCGTTTGTTCTTGCCTGTTAATCAAAAGGTCTGGCTTGTGCCTAGGTCTTGCTAGGGTGTTTTACTGGTTGCTAGGCTAGGTATTATTAAGCTCTTTAAGCTGGTTGCTAGGTTTTGCTGAGGTGTTTTAGCTGTTACTAGGGTGGTCCAACTGGTTGTTAGGGTCTGTAGTGTTTTTGTGCGTTTCTAAAGTGTTGTAACTTGTAACTAGGGTATTTCAGTTGGTAACTGGGTGTTGCTAGGGCACGTTATACTATTGGTTGCATTTTTACCAAGAAATAGCATTGAAGTTTACATAAGACTGTAGCATCACTACTCTTAATTCACTGCTTGTTTCTAACTCAAGATGATCCACCAAAGGTTGTAGTTACCTGTGAATCACAGACTGCCTTCCTCAGTTGTGGTAAGTTCTCTGGATTTCATTTAAACTATTAATTTGCCTTTCGTACAATGATTTTAAGACCATACAGTAAAACACACTTGTTGGTAATGTTTTTATCAGCAGGCCAGAGAACCATTAAAGTCCTTTCAGCCAATTATGGACGTACAGATGGATTGACCTGCTCGACTGGAAGACCAGCTAACCAGCTCTCAAATGTTCGGTGCACTCTGAGCACGTCCCTAAGTGTGGTGGCCCCTCGGTAAGAACAGTAAACGTCACTGAAAAGCTATGAAAATATTGTAAGTAATTATTATTGTTTATCATTTTGCTGTTTTTTGTATTTATCGACGTAGATGTGATGGAAAAACGAGTTGTTCCATTGTTGCGGAGAATGCTGCTTTCACTGATCCTTGTTATGGAACTTACAAATACCTGACTGTGTCTTACAAGTGTGTTGCACCACCACCACCACCACCATGTGAGTTTTGCATCTAATCGATCACTACCCCTCAAAAAACACGTTTGCAACTGTGTGATGTTGGTTTATTCTTGATGATAAGAAACATCATCTAGTGCTCACTGATGTCATCCAGAGTTTATCCAGTCATCAATTCTGTGAAAGTCAGATTTTCCAGTTTGATGACTTAGTAAAGATATTAAAACATCTCCCAGATCAGTCTGAAGATCTGTGGAAACTTCTGCGTTTGTTCTTGCCTGTTAATCAAAAGGTCTGGCTTGTGCCCAAGTTACTAGGGTGTTTCATGTCGTTGCTAGGCATTATTATGTCCTTTAAGCTGGTGGCTAGGGTTGATAGGTTTTGCTGAGGTGTTTTAGCTGTTACTAGGGTGGTCCAACTGGTTGTTAGGGTCTGTAGTGTTTTTGTGCGTTTCTAAAGTGTTGTAACTTGTAACTAGGGTATTTCAGTTGGTAACTGGGTGTTGCTAGGGCACGTTATACTATTGGTTGCATTTTTACCAAGAAATAGCATTGGAGTTTACGTAAGACTGTAGCATCACTACTCTTAATTCACTGCTTGTTTCTAACTCAAGATGATCCACCAAAGGTTGTAGTTACCTGTGAATCACAGACTGCCTTCCTCAGTTGTGGTAAGTTCTCTGGATTTCATTTAAACAATTAATTTGCCTTTCGTACAATGATTTTAAGACCATACAGTAAAACACACTTGTTGGTAATGTTTTTATCAGCAGGCCAGAGAACCATTAAAGTCCTTTCAGCCAATTATGGACGTACAGATGGATTGACCTGCTCGACTGGAAGACCAGCTAACCAGCTCTCAAATGTTCGGTGCACTCTGAGCACGTCCCTAAGTGTGGTGGCCCCTCGGTAAGAACAGTAAACGTCACTGAAAAGCTATGAAAATATTGTAAGTAATTATTATTGTTTATCATTTTGCTGTTTTTTGTATCTATCAACGCAGATGTGATGGAAAAACGAGTTGTTCCATTGTTGCGGAGAATGCTGCTTTCACTGATCCTTGTTATGGAACTTACAAATACCTGACTGTGTCTTACAAGTGTGTTGCACCACCACCACCACCATGTGAGTTTTGCATCTAATCGATCACTACCCCTCAAAAAACACGTTTGCAACTGTGTGATGTTGGTTTATTCTTGATGATAAGAAACATCATCTAGTGCTCACTGATGTCATCCAGAGTTTATCCAGTCATCAATTCTGTGAAAGTCAGATTTTCCAGTTTGATGACTTAGTAAAGATATTAAAACATCTCCCAGATCAGTCTGAAGATCTGTGGAAACTTCTGCGTTTGTTCTTGCCTGTTAATCAAAAGGTCTGGCTTGTGCCTAGGTCTTGCTAGGGTGTTTTACTGGTTGCTAGGCTAGGTATTATTAAGCTATTTAAGCTGGTTGCTAGGTTTTGCTGAGGTGTTTTAGCTGTTACTAGGGTGGTCCAACTGGTTGTTAGGGTCTGTAGTGTTTTTGTGCGTTTCTAAAGTGTTGTAACTTGTAACTAGGGTATTTCAGTTGGTAACTGGGTGTTGCTAGGGCACGTTATACTATTGGTTGCATTTTTACCAAGAAATAGCATTGAAGTTTACGTAAGACTGTAGCATCACTACTCTTAATTCACTGCTTGTTTCTAACTCAAGATGATCCACCAAAGGTTGTAGTTACCTGTGAATCACAGACTGCCTTCCTCAGTTGTGGTAAGTTCTCTGGATTTCATTTAAACTATTAATTTGCCTTTCGTACAATGATTTTAAGACCATACAGTAAAACACACTTGTTGGTAATGTTTTTATCAGCAGGCCAGAGAACCATTAAAGTCCTTTCAGCCAATTATGGACGTACAGATGGATTGACCTGCTCGACTGGAAGACCAGCTAACCAGCTCTCAAATGTTCGGTGCACTCTGAGCACGTCCCTAAGTGTGGTGGCCCCTCGGTAAGAACAGTAAACGTCACTGAAAAGCTATGAAAATATTGTAAGTAATTATTATTGTTTATCATTTTGCTGTTCTTTGTATTTATGGACGCAGATGTGATGGAAAAACGAGTTGTTCCATTGTTGCGGAGAATGCTGCTTTCACTGATCCTTGTTATGGAACTTACAAATACCTGACTGTGTCTTACAAGTGTGTTGCACCACCACCACCACCACCATGTGAGTTTTGCATCTAATCGATCACTACCCCTCAAAAAACACATTTGCAACTGTGTGATGTTGGTTTATTCTTGATGATAAGAAACATCATCTAGTGCTCACTGATGTCATCCAGAGTTTATCCAGTCATCAATTCTGTGAAAGTCAGATTTTCCAGTTTGATGACTTAGTAAAGATATTAAAACATCTCCCAGATCAGTCTGAAGATCTGTGGAAACTTTGGCGTTTGTTCTTGCCTGTTAATTAAAAGGTCTGGCTTGTGCCCAAGTTACTAGGGTGTTTCATGTCGTTGCTAGGCATTATTATGTCCTTTAAGCTGGTGGCTAGGGTTGATAGGTTTTGCTGAGGTGTTTTAGCTGTTACTAGGGTGGTCCAACTGGTTGTTAGGGTCTGTAGTGTTTTTGTGCGTTTCTAAAGTGTTGTAACTTGTAACTAGAGTATTTCAGTTGGTAACTGGGTGTTGCTAGGGCACGTTATACTATTGGTTGCATTTTTACCAAGAAATAGCATTGAAGTTTACGTAAGACTGTAGCATCACTACTCTTAATTCACTGCTTGTTTCTAACTCAAGATGATCCACCAAAGGTTGTAGTTACCTGTGAATCACAGACTGCCTTCCTCAGTTGTGGTAAGTTCTCTGGATTTCATTTAAACTATTAATTTGCCTTTCGTACAATGATTTTAAGACCATACAGTAAAACACACTTGTTGGTAATGTTTTTATCAGCAGGCCAGAGAACCATTAAAGTCCTTTCAGCCAATTATGGACGTACAGATGGATTGACCTGCTCGACTGGAAGACCAGCTAACCAGCTCTCAAATGTTCGGTGCACTCTGAGCACGTCCCTAAGTGTGGTGGCCCCTCGGTAAGAACAGTAAACGTCACTGAAAAGCTATGAAAATATTGTAAGTAATTATTATTGTTTATCATTTTGCTGTTCTTTGTATTTATGGACGCAGATGTGATGGAAAAACGAGTTGTTCCATTGTTGCGGAGAATGCTGCTTTCACTGATCCTTGTTATGGAACTTACAAATACCTGACTGTGTCTTACAAGTGTGTTGCACCACCACCACCACCACCATGTGAGTTTTGCATCTAATCGATCACTACCCCTCAAAAAACACATTTGCAACTGTGTGATGTTGGTTTATTCTTGATGATAAGAAACATCATCTAGTGCTCACTGATGTCATCCAGAGTTTATCCAGTCATCAATTCTGTGAAAGTCAGATTTTCCAGTTTGATGACTTAGTAAAGATATTAAAACATCTCCCAGATCAGTCTGAAGATCTGTGGAAACTTTGGCGTTTGTTCTTGCCTGTTAATTAAAAGGTCTGGCTTGTGCCCAAGTTACTAGGGTGTTTCATGTCGTTGCTAGGCATTATTATGTCCTTTAAGCTGGTGGCTAGGGTTGATAGGTTTTGCTGAGGTGTTTTAGCTGTTACTAGGGTGGTCCAACTGGTTGTTAGGGTCTGTAGTGTTTTTGTGCGTTTCTAAAGTGTTGTAACTTGTAACTAGAGTATTTCAGTTGGTAACTGGGTGTTGCTAGGGCACGTTATACTATTGGTTGCATTTTTACCAAGAAATAGCATTGGAGTTTACGTAAGACTGTAGCATCACTACTCTTAATTCACTGCTTGTTTCTAACTCAAGATGATCCACCAAAGGTTGTAGTTACCTGTGAATCACAGACTGCCTTCCTCAGTTGTGGTAAGTTCTCTGGATTTCATTTAAACTATTAATTTGCCTTTCGTACAATGATTTTAAGACCATACAGTAAAACACACTTGTTGGTAATGTTTTTATCAGCAGGCCAGAGAACCATTAAAGTCCTTTCAGCCAATTATGGACGTACAGATGGATTGACCTGCTCGACTGGAAGACCAGCTAACCAGCTCTCAAATGTTCGGTGCACTCTGAGCACGTCCCTAAGTGTGGTGGCCCCTCGGTAAGAACAGTAAACGTCACTGAAAAGCTATGAAAATATTGTAAGTAATTATTATTGTTTATCATTTTGCTGTTTTTTGTATTTATCGACGTAGATGTGATGGAAAAACGAGTTGTTTCATTGTTGCGGAGAATGCTGCTTTCACTGATCCTTGTTATGGAACTTACAAATACCTGACTGTGTCTTACAAGTGTGTTGCACCACCACCACCACCATGTGAGTTTTGCATCTAATCGATCACTACCCCTCAAAAAACACGTTTGCAACTGTGTGATGTTGGTTTATTCTTGATGATAAGAAACATCATCTAGTGCTCACTGATGTCATCCAGAGTTTATCCAGTCATCAATTCTGTGAAAGTCAGATTTTCCAGTTTGATGACTTAGTAAAGATATTAAAACATCTCCCAGATCAGTCTGAAGATCTGTGGAAACTTCTGCGTTTGTTCTTGCCTGTTAATCAAAAGGTCTGGCTTGTGCCTAGGTCTTGCTAGGGTGTTTTACTGGTTGCTAGGCTAGGTATTATTAAGCTCTTTAAGCTGGTTGCTAGGTTTTGCTGAGGTGTTTTAGCTGTTACTAGGGTGGTCCAACTGGTTGTTAGGGTCTGTAGTGTTTTTGTGCATTTCTAAAGTGTTGTAACTTGTAACTAGGGTATTTCAGTTGGTAACTGGGTGTTGCTAGGGCACGTTATACTATTGGTTGCATTTTTACCAAGAAATAGCATTGGAGTTTACGTAAGACTGTAGCATCACTACTCTTAATTCACTGCTTGTTTCTAACTCAAGATGATCCACCAAAGGTTGTAGTTACCTGTGAATCACAGACTGCCTTCCTCAGTTGTGGTAAGTTCTCTGGATATCATTTAAACAATTAATTTGCCTTTCGTACAATGATTTTAAGACCATACAGTAAAACACACTTGTTGGTAATGTTTTTATCAGCAGGCCAGAGAACCATTAAAGTCCTTTCAGCCAATTATGGACGTACAGATGGATTGACCTGCTCGACTGGAAGACCAGCTAACCAGCTCTCAAATGTTCGGTGCACTCTGAGCACGTCCCTAAGTGTGGTGGCCCCTCGGTAAGAACAGTAAACGTCACTGAAAAGCTATGAAAATATTGTAAGTAATTATTATTGTTTATCATTTTGCTGTTCTTTGTATTTATGGACGCAGATGTGATGGAAAAATGAGTTGTTCCATTGTTGCGGAGAATGCTGCTTTCACTGATCCTTGTTATGGAACTTACAAATACCTGACTGTGTCTTACAAGTGTGTTGCACCACCACCACCACCATGTGAGTTTTGCATCTAATCGATCACTACCCCTCAAAAAACACGTTTGCAACTGTGTGATGTTGGTTTATTCTTGATGATAAGAAACATCATCTAGTGCTCACTGATGTCATCCAGAGTTTATCCAGTCATCAATTCTGTGAAAGTCAGATTTTCCAGTTTGATGACTTAGTAAAGATATTAAAACATCTCCCAGATCAGTCTGAAGATCTGTGGAAACTTCTGCGTTTGTTCTTGCCTGTTAATCAAAAGGTCTGGCTTGTGCCTAGGTCTTGCTAGGGTGTTTTACTGGTTGCTAGGCTAGGTATTATTAAGCTATTTAAGCTGGTTGCTAGGTTTTGCTGAGGTGTTTTAGCTGTTACTAGGGTGGTCCAACTGGTTGTTAGGGTCTGTAGTGTTTTTGTGCGTTTCTAAAGTGTTGTAACTTGTAACTAGGGTATTTCAGTTGGTAACTGGGTGTTGCTAGGGCACGTTATACTATTGGTTGCATTTTTACCAAGAAATAGCATTGAAGTTTACGTAAGACTGTAGCATCACTACTCTTAATTCACTGCTTGTTTCTAACTCAAGATGATCCACCAAAGGTTGTAGTTACCTGTGAATCACAGACTGCCTTCCTCAGTTGTGGTAAGTTCTCTGGATTTCATTTAAACTATTAATTTGCCTTTCGTACAATGATTTTAAGACCATACAGTAAAACACACTTGTTGGTAATGTTTTTATCAGCAGGCCAGAGAACCATTAAAGTCCTTTCAGCCAATTATGGACGTACAGATGGATTGACCTGCTCGACTGGAAGACCAGCTAACCAGCTCTCAAATGTTCGGTGCACTCTGAGCACGTCCCTAAGTGTGGTGGCCCCTCGGTAAGAACAGTAAACGTCACTGAAAAGCTATGAAAATATTGTAAGTAATTATTATTGTTTATCATTTTGCTGTTCTTTGTATTTATGGACGCAGATGTGATGGAAAAACGAGTTGTTCCATTGTTGCGGAGAATGCTGCTTTCACTGATCCTTGTTATGGAACTTACAAATACCTGACTGTGTCTTACAAGTGTGTTGCACCACCACCACCACCACCATGTGAGTTTTGCATCTAATCGATCACTACCCCTCAAAAAACACATTTGCAACTGTGTGATGTTGGTTTATTCTTGATGATAAGAAACATCATCTAGTGCTCACTGATGTCATCCAGAGTTTATCCAGTCATCAATTCTGTGAAAGTCAGATTTTCCAGTTTGATGACTTAGTAAAGATATTAAAACATCTCCCAGATCAGTCTGAAGATCTGTGGAAACTTTGGCGTTTGTTCTTGCCTGTTAATTAAAAGGTCTGGCTTGTGCCCAAGTTACTAGGGTGTTTCATGTCGTTGCTAGGCATTATTATGTCCTTTAAGCTGGTGGCTAGGGTTGATAGGTTTTGCTGAGGTGTTTTAGCTGTTACTAGGGTGGTCCAACTGGTTGTTAGGGTCTGTAGTGTTTTTGTGCGTTTCTAAAGTGTTGTAACTTGTAACTAGAGTATTTCAGTTGGTAACTGGGTGTTGCTAGGGCACGTTATACTATTGGTTGCATTTTTACCAAGAAATAGCATTGGAGTTTACGTAAGACTGTAGCATCACTACTCTTAATTCACTGCTTGTTTCTAACTCAAGATGATCCACCAAAGGTTGTAGTTACCTGTGAATCACAGACTGCCTTCCTCAGTTGTGGTAAGTTCTCTGGATTTCATTTAAACTATTAATTTGCCTTTCGTACAATGATTTTAAGACCATACAGTAAAACACACTTGTTGGTAATGTTTTTATCAGCAGGCCAGAGAACCATTAAAGTCCTTTCAGCCAATTATGGACGTACAGATGGATTGACCTGCTCGACTGGAAGACCAGCTAACCAGCTCTCAAATGTTCGGTGCACTCTGAGCACGTCCCTAAGTGTGGTGGCCCCTCGGTAAGAACAGTAAACGTCACTGAAAAGCTATGAAAATATTGTAAGTAATTATTATTGTTTATCATTTTGCTGTTTTTTGTATTTATCGACGTAGATGTGATGGAAAAACGAGTTGTTTCATTGTTGCGGAGAATGCTGCTTTCACTGATCCTTGTTATGGAACTTACAAATACCTGACTGTGTCTTACAAGTGTGTTGCACCACCACCACCACCATGTGAGTTTTGCATCTAATCGATCACTACCCCTCAAAAAACACGTTTGCAACTGTGTGATGTTGGTTTATTCTTGATGATAAGAAACATCATCTAGTGCTCACTGATGTCATCCAGAGTTTATCCAGTCATCAATTCTGTGAAAGTCAGATTTTCCAGTTTGATGACTTAGTAAAGATATTAAAACATCTCCCAGATCAGTCTGAAGATCTGTGGAAACTTCTGCGTTTGTTCTTGCCTGTTAATCAAAAGGTCTGGCTTGTGCCTAGGTCTTGCTAGGGTGTTTTACTGGTTGCTAGGCTAGGTATTATTAAGCTCTTTAAGCTGGTTGCTAGGTTTTGCTGAGGTGTTTTAGCTGTTACTAGGGTGGTCCAACTGGTTGTTAGGGTCTGTAGTGTTTTTGTGCATTTCTAAAGTGTTGTAACTTGTAACTAGGGTATTTCAGTTGGTAACTGGGTGTTGCTAGGGCACGTTATACTATTGGTTGCATTTTTACCAAGAAATAGCATTGGAGTTTACGTAAGACTGTAGCATCACTACTCTTAATTCACTGCTTGTTTCTAACTCAAGATGATCCACCAAAGGTTGTAGTTACCTGTGAATCACAGACTGCCTTCCTCAGTTGTGGTAAGTTCTCTGGATATCATTTAAACAATTAATTTGCCTTTCGTACAATGATTTTAAGACCATACAGTAAAACACACTTGTTGGTAATGTTTTTATCAGCAGGCCAGAGAACCATTAAAGTCCTTTCAGCCAATTATGGACGTACAGATGGATTGACCTGCTCGACTGGAAGACCAGCTAACCAGCTCTCAAATGTTCGGTGCACTCTGAGCACGTCCCTAAGTGTGGTGGCCCCTCGGTAAGAACAGTAAACGTCACTGAAAAGCTATGAAAATATTGTAAGTAATTATTATTGTTTATCATTTTGCTGTTCTTTGTATTTATGGACGCAGATGTGATGGAAAAATGAGTTGTTCCATTGTTGCGGAGAATGCTGCTTTCACTGATCCTTGTTATGGAACTTACAAATACCTGACTGTGTCTTACAAGTGTGTTGCACCACCACCACCACCATGTGAGTTTTGCATCTAATCGATCACTACCCCTCAAAAAACACGTTTGCAACTGTGTGATGTTGGTTTATTCTTGATGATAAGAAACATCATCTAGTGCTCACTGATGTCATCCAGAGTTTATCCAGTCATCAATTCTGTGAAAGTCAGATTTTCCAGTTTGATGACTTAGTAAAGATATTAAAACATCTCCCAGATCAGTCTGAAGATCTGTGGAAACTTCTGCGTTTGTTCTTGCCTGTTAATCAAAAGGTCTGGCTTGTGCCTAGGTCTTGCTAGGGTGTTTTACTGGTTGCTAGGCTAGGTATTATTAAGCTATTTAAGCTGGTTGCTAGGTTTTGCTGAGGTGTTTTAGCTGTTACTAGGGTGGTCCAACTGGTTGTTAGGGTCTGTAGTGTTTTTGTGCGTTTCTAAAGTGTTGTAACTTGTAACTAGGGTATTTCAGTTGGTAACTGGGTGTTGCTAGGGCACGTTATACTATTGGTTGCATTTTTACCAAGAAATAGCATTGAAGTTTACGTAAGACTGTAGCATCACTACTCTTAATTCACTGCTTGTTTCTAACTCAAGATGATCCACCAAAGGTTGTAGTTACCTGTGAATCACAGACTGCCTTCCTCAGTTGTGGTAAGTTCTCTGGATTTCATTTAAACTATTAATTTGCCTTTCGTACAATGATTTTAAGACCATACAGTAAAACACACTTGTTGGTAATGTTTTTATCAGCAGGCCAGAGAACCATTAAAGTCCTTTCAGCCAATTATGGACGTACAGATGGATTGACCTGCTCGACTGGAAGACCAGCTAACCAGCTCTCAAATGTTCGGTGCACTCTGAGCACGTCCCTAAGTGTGGTGGCCCCTCGGTAAGAACAGTAAACGTCACTGAAAAGCTATGAAAATATTGTAAGTAATTATTATTGTTTATCATTTTGCTGTTCTTTGTATTTATGGACGCAGATGTGATGGAAAAACGAGTTGTTCCATTGTTGCGGAGAATGCTGCTTTCACTGATCCTTGTTATGGAACTTACAAATACCTGACTGTGTCTTACAAGTGTGTTGCACCACCACCACCACCACCATGTGAGTTTTGCATCTAATCGATCACTACCCCTCAAAAAACACATTTGCAACTGTGTGATGTTGGTTTATTCTTGATGATAAGAAACATCATCTAGTGCTCACTGATGTCATCCAGAGTTTATCCAGTCATCAATTCTGTGAAAGTCAGATTTTCCAGTTTGATGACTTAGTAAAGATATTAAAACATCTCCCAGATCAGTCTGAAGATCTGTGGAAACTTTGGCGTTTGTTCTTGCCTGTTAATTAAAAGGTCTGGCTTGTGCCCAAGTTACTAGGGTGTTTCATGTCGTTGCTAGGCATTATTATGTCCTTTAAGCTGGTGGCTAGGGTTGATAGGTTTTGCTGAGGTGTTTTAGCTGTTACTAGGGTGGTCCAACTGGTTGTTAGGGTCTGTAGTGTTTTTGTGCGTTTCTAAAGTGTTGTAACTTGTAACTAGAGTATTTCAGTTGGTAACTGGGTGTTGCTAGGGCACGTTATACTATTGGTTGCATTTTTACCAAGAAATAGCATTGGAGTTTACGTAAGACTGTAGCATCACTACTCTTAATTCACTGCTTGTTTCTAACTCAAGATGATCCACCAAAGGTTGTAGTTACCTGTGAATCACAGACTGCCTTCCTCAGTTGTGGTAAGTTCTCTGGATTTCATTTAAACTATTAATTTGCCTTTCGTACAATGATTTTAAGACCATACAGTAAAACACACTTGTTGGTAATGTTTTTATCAGCAGGCCAGAGAACCATTAAAGTCCTTTCAGCCAATTATGGACGTACAGATGGATTGACCTGCTCGACTGGAAGACCAGCTAACCAGCTCTCAAATGTTCGGTGCACTCTGAGCACGTCCCTAAGTGTGGTGGCCCCTCGGTAAGAACAGTAAACGTCACTGAAAAGCTATGAAAATATTGTAAGTAATTATTATTGTTTATCATTTTGCTGTTTTTTGTATTTATCGACGTAGATGTGATGGAAAAACGAGTTGTTTCATTGTTGCGGAGAATGCTGCTTTCACTGATCCTTGTTATGGAACTTACAAATACCTGACTGTGTCTTACAAGTGTGTTGCACCACCACCACCACCATGTGAGTTTTGCATCTAATCGATCACTACCCCTCAAAAAACACGTTTGCAACTGTGTGATGTTGGTTTATTCTTGATGATAAGAAACATCATCTAGTGCTCACTGATGTCATCCAGAGTTTATCCAGTCATCAATTCTGTGAAAGTCAGATTTTCCAGTTTGATGACTTAGTAAAGATATTAAAACATCTCCCAGATCAGTCTGAAGATCTGTGGAAACTTCTGCGTTTGTTCTTGCCTGTTAATCAAAAGGTCTGGCTTGTGCCTAGGTCTTGCTAGGGTGTTTTACTGGTTGCTAGGCTAGGTATTATTAAGCTCTTTAAGCTGGTTGCTAGGTTTTGCTGAGGTGTTTTAGCTGTTACTAGGGTGGTCCAACTGGTTGTTAGGGTCTGTAGTGTTTTTGTGCGTTTCTAAAGTGTTGTAACTTGTAACTAGGGTATTTCAGTTGGTAACTGGGTGTTGCTAGGGCACGTTATACTATTGGTTGCATTTTTACCAAGAAATAGCATTGAAGTTTACGTAAGACTGTAGCATCACTACTCTTAATTCACTGCTTGTTTCTAACTCAAGATGATCCACCAAAGGTTGTAGTTACCTGTGAATCACAGACTGCCTTCCTCAGTTGTGGTAAGTTCTCTGGATATCATTTAAACAATTAATTTGCCTTTCGTACAATGATTTTAAGACCATACAGTAAAACACACTTGTTGGTAATGTTTTTATCAGCAGGCCAGAGAACCATTAAAGTCCTTTCAGCCAATTATGGACGTACAGATGGATTGACCTGCTCGACTGGAAGACCAGCTAACCAGCTCTCAAATGTTCGGTGCACTCTGAGCACGTCCCTAAGTGTGGTGGCCCCTCGGTAAGAACAGTAAACGTCACTGAAAAGCTATGAAAATATTGTAAGTAATTATTATTGTTTATCATTTTGCTGTTCTTTGTATTTATGGACGCAGATGTGATGGAAAAACGAGTTGTTCCATTGTTGCGGAGAATGCTGCTTTCACTGATCCTTGTTATGGAACTTACAAATACCTGACTGTGTCTTACAAGTGTGTTGCACCACCACCACCACCATGTGAGTTTTGCATCTAATCGATCACTACCCCTCAAAAAACACGTTTGCAACTGTGTGATGTTGGTTTATTCTTGATGATAAGAAACATCATCTAGTGCTCACTGATGTCATCCAGAGTTTATCCAGTCATCAATTCTGTGAAAGTCAGATTTTCCAGTTTGATGACTTAGTAAAGATATTAAAACATCTCCCAGATCAGTCTGAAGATCTGTGGAAACTTTGGCGTTTGTTCTTGCCTGTTAATTAAAAGGTCTGGCTTGTGCCCAAGTTACTAGGGTGTTTCATGTCGTTGCTAGGCATTATTATGTCCTTTAAGCTGGTGGCTAGGGTTGATAGGTTTTGCTGAGGTGTTTTAGCTGTTACTAGGGTGGTCCAACTGGTTGTTAGGGTCTGTAGTGTTTTTGTGCGTTTCTAAAGTGTTGTAACTTGTAACTAGAGTATTTCAGTTGGTAACTGGGTGTTGCTAGGGCACGTTATACTATTGGTTGCATTTTTACCAAGAAATAGCATTGGAGTTTACGTAAGACTGTAGCATCACTACTCTTAATTCACTGCTTGTTTCTAACTCAAGATGATCCACCAAAGGTTGTAGTTACCTGTGAATCACAGACTGCCTTCCTCAGTTGTGGTAAGTTCTCTGGATTTCATTTAAACTATTAATTTGCCTTTCGTACAATGATTTTAAGACCATACAGTAAAACACACTTGTTGGTAATGTTTTTATCAGCAGTCCAGAGAACCATTAAAGTCCTTTCAGCCAATTATGGACGTACAGATGGATTGACCTGCTCGACTGGAAGACCAGCTAACCAGCTCTCAAATGTTCGGTGCACTCTGAGCACGTCCCTAAGTGTGGTGGCCCCTCGGTAAGAACAGTAAACGTCACTGAAAAGCTATGAAAATATTGTAAGTAATTATTATTGTTTATCATTTTGCTGTTTTTTGTATTTATCGACGTAGATGTGATGGAAAAACGAGTTGTTTCATTGTTGCGGAGAATGCTGCTTTCACTGATCCTTGTTATGGAACTTACAAATACCTGACTGTGTCTTACAAGTGTGTTGCACCACCACCACCATGTGAGTTTTGCATCTAATCGATCACTACCCCTCAAAAAACACGTTTGCAACTGTGTGATGTTGGTTTATTCTTGATGATAAGAAGCATCATCTAGTGCTCACTGATGTCATCCAGAGTTTATCCAGTCATCAATTCTGTGAAAGTCAGATTTTCCAGTTTGATGACTTAGTAAAGATATTAAAACATCTCCCAGATCAGTCTGAAGATCTGTGGAAACTTCTGCGTTTGTTCTTGCCTGTTAATCAAAAGGTCTGGCTTGTGCCTAGGTCTTGCTAGGGTGTTTTACTGGTTGCTAGGCTAGGTATTATTAAGCTCTTTAAGCTGGTTGCTAGGTTTTGCTGAGGTGTTTTAGCTGTTACTAGGGTGGTCCAACTGGTTGTTAGGGTCTGTAGTGTTTTTGTGCATTTCTAAAGTGTTGTAACTTGTAACTAGGGTATTTCAGTTGGTAACTGGGTGTTGCTAGGGCACGTTATACTATTGGTTGCATTTTTACCAAGAAATAGCATTGGAGTTTACGTAAGACTGTAGCATCACTACTCTTAATTCACTGCTTGTTTCTAACTCAAGATGATCCACCAAAGGTTGTAGTTACCTGTGAATCACAGACTGCCTTCCTCAGTTGTGGTAAGTTCTCTGGATATCATTTAAACAATTAATTTGCCTTTCGTACAATGATTTTAAGACCATACAGTAAAACACACTTGTTGGTAATGTTTTTATCAGCAGGCCAGAGAACCATTAAAGTCCTTTCAGCCAATTATGGACGTACAGATGGATTGACCTGCTCGACTGGAAGACCAGCTAACCAGCTCTCAAATGTTCGGTGCACTCTGAGCACGTCCCTATGTGTGGTGGCCCCTCGGTAAGAACAGTAAATGTCACTGAAAAGCTATGAAAATATTGTAAGTAATTATTATTGTTTATCATTTTGCTGTTCTTTGTATTTATCGACGCAGATGTGATGGAAAAACGAGTTGTTCCATTGTTGCGGAGAATGCTGCTTTCACTGATCCTTGTTATGGAACTTACAAATACCTGACTGTGTCTTACAAGTGTGTTTTTCCTCTTTAAATATACTACTATTTTATTGTAGTGTTAATTGAAACTTTTGTTTACGGTCACATGTAATGACTGGACCTAAGATTTGTAAGACATATACTGTAATATGCTTTAAAGCTTTACAGCTGTTTTCATTAAATGTGTAATAAAGTAAAGAAATTTGCATTGCATATTCTGGGTAATATTTGGAAGTTTTTGAGAAAGTAGCCACTTAAATGCCACACTCAGAGACATTTGTACACAACAGTGTTAAATGAACACTCAGTGTTTATATAATACACTATCAGAGTGTTAAAAAGTGACACTGAAACAGTGTTGAAGTTAATGAGATAATGAAGTGGTTAAAAAGTGATGATTGAGTCAGTAATGATGAACACATGCTGTTAATAAAGAGAGTCGGTGAATAAAGTATGAACAAGGAAATAAAAACAAACATCTACAACAGACTTAGTCACACAGCTTTAAATGAACATCAGCTGAAAATAACAGATGAACACATGAAATCTGTCAAGATCTCACCAGATGAGAATTAAACACAAACACAAACATCATTTCATTTCTGATGGTCTGATGGCTTTTGAACAGGATGAAGATTGAACAAATTTTCTTATTTTGTTGAAATATCAATTTTTCATTTAGTACCCCCCTTTGCAAGCAATGGAAGATACTTGCATGTTTCCCAGAAGACAATTTACCTTGATCTTCAAATTCAAAAGGTTTTCACTCCCTGGCTCTGTGAAAAGATGGACTCAAAACTACACAGTCACTGCTGGAAGGGTTCAAATATTCAAAAGATGCTGGAAAACTAAAGAATCTGCAAAACCTGGAGGATTTTTCTGAGGAACAGTGCTCAGTTTAACTGTGCAGAACAAACAAGAGACTCATGAACAACCAAAACAGCACAAAAAAATCGTAGATCATCCACACTGTTAGAAAAAAGATGCAAAATTTGTACATTTAGGGGTACAATGGCTTCTCACTGGGGCAGTACCTTCAAAGGTACAAATATAGTTTACATGGGTACATATCCCCACTGAGCAAAAGCTACTTCTTATAGATATCCCCTGAGGAGCCAGAATGAAAGTTTTTCTGACGTCTTCTGGACGTCAAATGTTGATGTCCATAGGACATCTACAGGTGCGAATTTAGTTGAAATGTGGTCGTTGTGGACGTATTTTCAACGTCTTATATCTCACCAGAGGAGAATTAAACACAAACATCATTAACATCTTCACTTATTACAGACACAACTTTCACTTTATTTCTATCATCTGTCTAAGATCTTATTGAGAATTAACAGAAGTTAACCTATAGTTCATTATAGTGGTTTCATTATGTTTTAGTCACCATTATGATGATCAGTGTTTGATTTAGTTGGACTCTTGACTTTAGTTTGGTTTATTTTGTTCTCTTTCAGTAGTTGCATTAGTACTATAATGTTCATGTATGTAATAACACTGAAAGGGAGAACTAGGAATGCAGCTTTATGTTTGCTTAGTTTGCTTGCATTTAACCCAACCAGTGAATAGTGAACACACATACACCGGGAGCAGTGGGCAGCTATCACTGCAGCGCCTGGGGAGCAAACGGGCACAAGGTGCCTTGCTCAAGGACACGTCAGTTATTATTTGCCGGTACTGAGAATCAAACCGGCAACCTTCTGGTTACGAGTCTGACTCTCTAACCATTAGGCCACAATTGCCCCATTATATTATAGCATTTATTAACTGATTACTGGTTTTAAAATGGAAAAATCTCTGTCAAAGATCTGTCAAAATCTTTCTTTGCTCTGGAGATACACTTAGACACTTGACATACAAACCTCATCAATGGTGACAAATTATCATGAATGAGTTTTGTTCTGTACACCCAGCGGTTCAATTGAATGTCACCATTGTTGAGATTCATATGTGGATTGTTGATGTGTCTGACTGTTGCAGTCCTTCAATCTTTTGTGTATATATTTTGACAAATCTGTTGGGAAATGAAATGCTATTGTTTTTTAAATCTGGTTCACATATCCTCATTACAATTTTTACACCATATGGTGACTTTTGAGCATAACTTCCCTTTCCGAACAATGCGTGTGTAGAGCACCTTAAAAATGAGAGTCAACAGCCCAACTAATAGAGACTTACAAAATTCAACATTTCAACCTCAATAAAAACCTTTTGTAGATGTGTGACCTACAGTAACTAGCTGACAACAGTGTTGCCAATATATTACTGTAGAAATAGCAGGCAAGGGTTAACAGTGTATATTTGGGCCCTTCCTGCTTTATTTGCTTTTGGCTGACATGTGGCATTGCTTGGGGCCCAAATCTGGCAAACAGGAGCAGACCATAGTGCCATCATTCCATGCCGTATGTGGGCCAGACGAGGAGGTATAGTGTGGGCCAGATTTGGACCATGATTGTATAGACTGATTTCACGCCATTTTGAAATCGAAAGCGAGGCTGAGGTGGGAAGAGACCCAGAAGTAACGCATTGAATGACAGAGGTTTGCCATGGCATATTGTGCAGTGTCAAGGGCAGTCGTGGCCCAGTGGTTAGAGAGTTGGACTCATGACCAGAAGGTTGCTGGTTTGATTCTCAGGGCTGGCGGGTAACGGCTGAGGTGCCCTTGAGCAAGGCTTCTAACCCCCACTTGCTTACTATACAAAATGTACAAATGTATAGTACAATGTAATGTAAGTCGCTTTGGATAAAAGCGTCTGCCAAATGCGTAAATGTAAATGTACCAGGTTGTACATCTTATCAAAGGAGAGAGAGTGATAAAAATCTTTCTTTTCATTGCCTGTTGTGACTGGATTGTACAAATCAGAAGAGACATTGGACATACTTTTCAGGTAAGTTAAACGAAATAGCAATAGCTAACATTAGCTTTCTGTGTTTCTAGGTTTTACATGACAGTTGTTGAACTTCCATGAGTTAATGTTAACCTTTTCTCACATAAGATTACAGACAACACCACACTGTAAAAAATGTTCCGTAGTTTTTACGGAAAAATACCAGGAGCTGTGGTTGCCAGTAAAATTCCGTAAAAATACGGAGACATGAATGAGTTTTTCTACTTTGATGGTACCCAGAATGCCTTGTGTTTATCTTATGTGGTTGTTTTTGTGGTCACCATTGTTGAGATGAATAGGTTTATTACTGATATCTGCTAGTTCACTTAGTTCTGTAAATCATGTGTTGTAAAGTCTCTCAGCATAACATCAGTGAGCATAATAAAATAATTTTAAAACCGTGTATAAACCAATATATGACAACCCTCATGACAAATAACAAGATGACAATTTCTAACATGATATAACATAACATGATGACAAAGCTTTTGTCATCATAACAGATGTGTTTTCATCACACAGTTACAACAGCTAAAGAAAATCTAACACAACAAAGCAAAGAGTCAAGAGTCCTACTAAAGCAAACACTGAACACCATAATGGTGACTCAACAAAACCATCAACATCTTCACTTGTGTTTATTCTCAATAAGAACTTTTGTAGATGAACCACAGAAATAAAGTCACAGTGATGTAATAAGTGAATGTGTTAATAGTGTTTGTGGAGTTGTTTAATGGTGAGTTTTTAGAGAAACCTTACTAAAACAATTACTTGTGTGCATTTTGAGACAACACAAAGGCACTGATGTATTTTGAGATATGTCAGTGCAAGTTGTTTTCAGTTTGGACAGCTCTTACTTTTCTTTTAGTCTAGGACTAGTCTAATTCCTGTCTGGGAAACCGCCCCTTAGACTCTTATTTTTATATTCCTATCCAGTGTTTATGACATTGAAACAATCAATGACGATGAGGAGCAGGACCAGTGGTTTCCTGAGAACACAGGACAAGGGTGAGTTATTTTACGAGTGAAAAAGGTTTTTAAAGATTCATCATAGTTGCTGACCTAATGACCTCCATGATACTTATTTTTGTTCTTCAAATAATTTAAATAACTTTCTCTTTTGTCTTAAAACAGAGATCTTACAGTGGTTGTGCATCACTGCAAGACCATGATTACCTGGAAACATCCTCTTCCATGGAAGATCAGCTGAAAGCAGCACAGAAGGAGATTGCTCGTCTGACTCAAGAAAATGAAAATATAAGAAATCAGCAGTTCTGTCTTTGGCGATTTCAATGTGAGCCCAAGATGATCATGTTTTACACAGGATTTAAAGATTATGAAACCCTCAAAGCAATTTATTTTTCTCTACAACCCACTGCAGAGACTTTGGTTAGTTGGGCTCAGATGCAAAAACGTAATAAAACAGAACAGTCTGTAACAGCTGGCTTTTATGCTAAAGTCATTTGTCTTTTTGACCAGTTTTTCTTGTTTCTATGCCGTATGAGGCAGGGGCTTCTTTCAGCAGATTTAGCAGTAAGGTTTAATCAGTCAAAAGGCACAGTCAGTTTGTAAGCAACCTGTACACAGGCTCAATCTCTGACAAGGAGATCACCAAGGACTCAGGTATTCTTAAACTTCTCGAGCCAGGTGACGAATGGCTGATAAGGGCATTCTAATCTGAGATCAGCTCACTAACATCGATGTCAGTTTTGTAACCCCAACATTCATTGGGCCGAGTGGACAGTTTAGTGAAGATGAAATTGCACACAAACAAGAGATTGCAACCTTAAGAATACATGTCGAGAGGGCCATTAAGCGCATCAAAGAATATCACATTTTTTATGGTGTCCTACCTCTATCACTCTGTTGTTCAGTCAACCAGATGTAGACTGTTTGTGCTCTACTTACTAATTTCCAAGGACCACTGTTTTAATCTGCATACCTTCATTATAGCTTTTCAGCAAAGCTTGTACATGAACACAAACAAGAACTGTCTTGTTACAAGTTATATTACTTTAGTTTATTGTTGTGATTTATATAAATATACAGTGTATGAACAATGTACAGTTTATAAACAATATCCCAGATAGCAAAATTGTTGCGGCCCAGATTCGGCCCAAATCTGACACGTTCATTTGGCCCACATGTGGCATGGAATGATGGCACTTGGGCGGTCCGCTCCTGTTTGCCAGATCTGAGCCACAAGCAAACCATAGCAATGCCACATGTTAGCCAAATGTACAGCAAATAAACTAAAGTTGACCCTAATCTGGCCCACAGTTTGCTTTTTTCTGGCCCACAGTTTGCTTTTTTCTGGCCCAGATCTGCTCCAAATCTGACACTTTCATTTGGCTCACATACCGGAGTTTTTTTTTTTTTTTTTTTTGACGTTCTAAGAACGTTTCCAGCTAACAAAAGTCACCATCATGATGATCAGTGTTTCCTTGAGTTGGGCTCTTTACCCTTGACATTCACAGATTACATTTTTTGTGTGCAGTGGCTGTGTACTTTTAAAGTACATTTGTGAAGTCAATGTAAATAAGACTCTAATCTTATGCGTCTGTTTGGAGGTTATTAAACTTGCCATCATGTTGTTTCATTGATGCCTGTGTTGTTAATCCTGAAATAACAGTTTAAGATCAAGATCAGGGAGTTTAATTATAATTTGTCTAGATAGATTTCAGAAATCTGTATGTGAATGAAATTTAATCTACAGCAGAACTTAGACACACACAGACATGAAGAATGAGTGGATGAATCTCATATTTTATCCAACTTCTTAGAAATTAAAATGCCACTGCCTTATCTTAAAATGTTATTTCAGGATTAACAACACAGACATCAGTGAATCAACATGATGGAGACTCTAATGACCAACAAACAAACCCAGAAGATTAGATTCTTATTTGCATTGGCTTCACAAATATACTTTAAAAGCACACAACCACTGCACACAAAAAGATTTAACCTATGATGATCAAGAGTGAAGAACCCAACTCAAGGAAACACTGATCACCATGATGGTGACTTTTGTTAGCTGGGAACGTTCTTAGAACATCTAAAAATAAAAACTGGACACTTTGCGTTATGTGGGCCAAATGTAAGTGTCAGGTTTGGAGCGGATCTAGAATAACTCATTAAAAGAATAAAAGTGAACTGTGGGTCAGATTAGGCTCAAATTTAGTTTTTAATTTAGTTTATTTGGTGTACATTTGGCTAACATGTGGCATTGCCATGGTTTGCTTGTGGCTCAGATCTGGCAAACAGGAGCGGACCGCCCAAGTGCCATCATTCCATGCCGTATGTGGGCCAAATGAACGTGTCAGGTTTGGGCCGAATCTGGGACGCAACAATTTTGCTATCTGGGTTGTTTTTGGCTAATGTTCTGTGAAGAACATATCAGGACAATTTTCAATGACCACACAATGTACACCCCTCTACACATTTATATCACATACAAGATGTCCAGGTCCACTGCATCCGGGCCTAATAAAATTATAGAAACTGTAGGTTCTGTGTATTTACTCTGTCCCCTTCCTGTCTGTGCCTGGTTTTAGTGTTTTAATGGTAATGAAATAACTTACATGGGACGTGCCTGCTACATTGCCAGCTGGTAAGTCATGAAGTGACCAAAAATATATTACGTAACTGGTACGTAATATTTATGTTAATTATATAAAATATCATAAGCTAGATTTATCTTCATTTGCTATTTTGTTTTTGCCGTTACAAATTTCCATTAATCTTTGTATTATTCTTTCAACTATACTATTGTTTTCACATTCTCTATTAAAAAACTGTATGGTATGTTTAGTTTTTAAACATTTAAAAAGGTTTCAAAACACCATCACTGCAACCATACCTTAAAATTCCTGGTATATGCTACCAACAGGTTTCGCACACACGGGGCCCTATTTTAATGATCTAAGCGCATGTTCTAAACCGCAGAGCGCAAGTGTAGCTACTTAGGATGTGTCATGTATAGATGTTCTTCTCGCTCGCTTTAACCTCACGCACGAGTAGACCACAGGACAAGCCGGATTCTTATCTTATGTACATAATTATGCTATAAATTCTGTTTAATTAGTGAGCAAAAGTTCCTTCTTATAGACGTCCCCTGAGGAGCCAGAATGAAAGTTTTTCTGACGTCTTTTTCTGACGTCTTCTGGTCTAAATGTCTAAAATGAGTCTGCGTTGATGTTATAAGACGTTGAAAATACGTCCACAATGACCACATTTCAACTAAATTCGTACCTTCTATAGATGAACGTCAACATTGGACGTCCAGGAGACGTCAGAAAAAGACGTCAGAAAAACGTTCATTCTGGCTCCTCAGGGGACGTCTATAAGACGTCTATGAGAAGGAGCTTTTGCTCAGTGGGCAGAATCATGGGGAAGACTGCTGACTTGACAGATGTCCAGAAGACAGTCATTGACATCCTCCTCAAGAAGAGGAAGCCACAAAAGTTCATTGCTAAAGAAGCTGATTGTTCACAGAGTGCTGTATCCAAGCATATTCATAAGTTGAGTGGATGGAAAAGTTGTGGTAGGAAAAGGCATAACCGCAGCCTTGAGAGGATTGTCAGGAAAAATCCATTCATGAATTTGGTGGAGCTTCACAAGGAGTGGACTGAGACTGGAGTCAGCGCATCAAGAGCGACTACACACAGACGAATCCTAGACAAACGTCAGAAGCGTCTTACCTGGGCTGTGGAGAAAAAGAACTGGACTGTTGCTCAGTGCTCCAAAGTCCTCTTTTCAGATGAAAGGAAATTTTGAATTTCATTTGGAAATCAAGGTCCCAGAGTCTGGAGGAAGAGTGGAGAGGCACAGAAACCAAGTTGCTTGAAGTCCAGTGTGAAGTTTCCACAGTCAGTGATGATTTGAGCTGCCATGTCATCTGCTGGTGTTGGTCCACTGTGTTTTCTGAAGTCCACATCAGAGCGCCACCCTCAGGCTGAATTACGTAAAGACACAAGAACTCTGTCCAAATGTTGTGCGTGTGCTTAGACTGACTATTCATATATATAGCAATGAATCTGATACACCTACATTTTTTTGTCTTATTTAAACTAGAAGGTACAATAGTGAGATGAGCAGCTTTGCCACACAATTTTACATGTAGCAGCTAAAGAAACTGCTGTGTTAATATTATTAGATCAATATTTCCAATTAATCTAATAATATTAACACAGTGTTGGGTTGCACTGTGAATTCCCAGTCGAACATCCGCCTTGAACAGCTGTTTAATGTGAGAATGTGTTTAACTAGTATCCTGTCCAACGAACTGAGGTGGTGGAGCTGATGACGTCGGGGATAGTATTTGGTTGACCAATCAGCGAGAGGGGGCGTTCCTTCTTGCACACATGTGGAAAACGAGAATTCAAGCCATTACATAAAAATGCGCTGTTTTCTCGTTTCTGTTTGTTTAGTTTCAAATAGAAAATCAAACTAACAAGACGTACACGGGTCCGTGTACCTTCGGATAATTCATTTATTCGTTTCTGTTTTCAAAACGGAAAAACGAATAAACCGATCATTTTTTACATATTTCATCGTTTTCATGAACATAGAAAACAAATCTGAAAAGATTTTTGGTTTGTTTTCCTCTATATTTTAAAAATGCATTAAATAAATATACAATATAACCAAACCAAAAAATGAACAAGCGCGTTTTAGTCAACCGGAAGTTCAGCTGCCGCCTCTAGTGACCAGTGCTGGTATAGCACATTAAGAGCATGTTAAGCGCAAGATCGCTATCTTTAAAAGACATATAGATTTTCACTGGCGTACGCCAACCATGTCAATTTGTAAGTAATTTCTGTGCAATGCAGCAGTAGGCCATGCGGTTACAAAAAAAAATGGACAGGCGCGCGCGTTAGAGCGATGCCCCTGACAGTGCTGGAGGTTTAACCATACCCCCCGTTTAAATTCATAGTACGAGCCCTTTTGTTTGCACTGTTCGTAAAAAATATTAAATAGAAGACAAAACAGTGCAACTTTACATTAAGCCTAGGCATGTTTATAAAAATAAGATATAGCGTATTATAAAAAAAAAAGTTTCTAAAAACCTGTACTTTCATATTACATAGCAATAGAACTCTGCCCAAAATATAAAATAAAAGTTCATGGTTTCCATGCCATTATAAACCATAAGTACTTTTGCAATAAACCTTTAAAAAAACCATTTTAACTAATGAATCTATTCCATTTTCTATATTGTGTTTTGGGCAGGGTCCTATTGGTTTTTGGAAAAAAAATTAGTTGTGAATTAGTCTTGTGACATTATATGTTTATCACGCAGACTGTCTATTATAAAAATTTCACCGTATAATTTTTTATCATGGGTCAGTAGCTATGACAGGTTAAAATTAACATTCGAATACATAGCAATAAACCTTTATTTTAGACACTCGCTTTGCTTTTTTGTGTACAATCTCGTAGTTTGTGCAATGTAAAGTAGCTACAGGTTTTTTTTATTTAACATGTTTATGAACAGTGCAAACAAAAGGGCACATCTTTTTTTATCACATTAAAGTGCAAAACGAGCTTCTCTCACTTTGAATTAAAACATTAAATTAAAAAAAATATATTTATTATATAGCCTAGATCAGTGTTTCTCAACCCTGGTCCTCAAGGACCCCCTCCCAGAATGTTTTAGATGTCTCCCTATATAAAACATCTGATTTAACTCATCAACTAGTTAGTGTGTTAATTAGAGAGACTAATTAACAAGCTAACTACCTTTGGAATGTGGGCTGATTAGTGGGCTGATTAGTTAAATCAGGTGTTTTATATAGGGAGACATCTAAAACATTCTGGGAGGGGGTCCTTGAGGACCAGGGTTGAGAAACACTGGCCTAGATCAGTAAACCTCCCCGCTGTCAGATGCATCGCTGTGACGCGCGCGCCTGTCCATTCTTTCAGTAGTCTAACTCTGCATTGCACAGATATTACTTCCTACATATTTATATATGGTTGTTTACATGTTTTAGTGGGACACGCCACTGAAAATTAATGTGTCTTTAAACAGCTATCTTGAGCTTACATGCCCTTAATGTGCTATACCAGCACTGGTCGCTAGAGGCTGCAGCTGAACTTCCGCAAGACCGCTATCTTTAACCCTCTGAGGTCGACAAACGCGTCGGCGCGGTTTGTGGCACCTTCTCCTGATAACGTCCAAACGAACATAAATTACTCTGTCAGGTTTGATCGTACACATAAGAGAAATACATCATTTGAATCTTTAAAGGGTCTACTTTTATTTGTATACACACTGTAAAAAATGTTCCGTAGTTTTTACGGAAAAATACCGGCAGCTGTGGTTGCCAGTAAAATTCTGTAAAAAATACGGGAAAAGCACGTAAACAGTGATGAAGTTCAAGAACTTCAGGGTAAAAACTTCAAGCTGTGATTGAATTTATTTCATTTGAGTCTTTTATATTGAGAGCATTTCTTTACATACAATTAAAAGATTCACATAATGCATAAAAGTGAAAATATTACATTTCCTTCACATATTTACGTTTATTTCGTTATAATAATCGACAGTCGTTTTTAAACAAAACAACATGCAGCATGACATCAGAAACTTCTTGCCTGACTTTGACTTAAACACAGACTCCACTCTTCAGCATAGCGGTGACTAAAAAAACATTTAACGGTCAGAAAAGAAAAATTCTGTAGTTTTTACAGAAAAATACCGGCAGCTGTGGTTGCCAGTAAACTACCGTAAAAATACGGGAACATCCTGTTTTTATTCATCCAATCAATTCACAGAGGAAAACATGAGCCACACCCACTATTCTTCCTCATTAAATATTCAATTTAACTTTGAAATACGTCAGAATAATGAAGACGATCATAACTTCTGCTTCACAGAGACTTAAGCATAACATCAATGAATGTTGTTTAAAGTCACCGTTATTGTGATCAGTGTTTACTTTAGTTGGGCTTTTCACCCACAACTTGATAAACAAGTTTTCAATTGGTTGCTGCGCTATGATGTGTTTTATAAAACATAGTTGTCATAGTCAATAAAAACTAAAGGAAATGTAAACAGGAGCTTTAGTCTGGTTTTCATTATTGGGAATACTCAATAAAAAGCAGTTTTTTATGTTTTGAAGTTTTTTTTAATAACATTGTGAATGAACTTAAGTTAGAGAAACAGCAACAATCATTTGAAAAAGGTTTTTGATCAGTTTGGAAAATCTTCATTTGATTTTAAACACAGACATGAAGAATCAGTGTATGAATCTCAACAGTGGTGACCATCAAATGAAAAGCTTCATGCAGCAATGCATCCTGGGAGATATGAATGAGTTTTTCTACTTTGATGGTACCCAGAATGCCTTGCGTTTATCTTATGTGGTCGTTTTTGTGATCACCATTGATGAGATGAATAGGTTTATTATTGATATCTGCTAGACCAGTTAGTTCTGTAAATCATGTTGTAAAGTCCCTCAGAATATCATTCTGTCAGTCTCATTCATAACTTTAGTGAGCATAATAAAATAATTTTATAACAGTGAATAAACCAGTAGATGACAACTCTTATAACAAATAACATGATGACAATTTCTCTTAGCTCTTTCCACCATAACAGATGTGTTTTCATCACACAGTTACAGCAGCTAAAGAAAATCTAACACAACAAAGCACAGAGTCAAGGGTCCTACTAAAGCAAACACTGAACACCATAATGGTGACTCAACAAAACCATCAACATCTACACTTGTGTTCATTCTCAATAAGAACTTTTGTAGATGAACCACAGAAATAAAGTCACAGTGATGTAATAAGTGAATGTGTTAATAGTGTTTGTGGAGTTGTTTAATGGTGAGCTTTTAGAGAAAAAAACTGATTGTTAAAAACTAATTTAATTTGAGCTTTTACAACGTGTTTTTTCCAAAAAAACGACAGAATTTCACTGACAAGTTTTAAAACGTGTGACAGGTTTATTTCGTAAAAACGACAGAATTTTATTGACAGGATTTACAACTTGTGACGTGTTTTTTCCATAAAAACAACAGAATTTCACTGTTAATTCAGTGACAGGTTTTACAGTGTTTTTCCGTATTTTATATATTTTTCTGATTTTTTTTTTTAAAACTACAGAGTTTCCCTGTTAATTTCACGGACATTTTTTACAGTGCACTCATAATAACAACAAAACGCTGTGGTTTTGTAAAATAAAGAAAAAAGACAGGGTGCGTTCTCTGCCTTCTCATTCTCTGCCACCTCTTTTCACAGACACGTACTGTAAAACAACCTAAATCTCAGCGAATACTTGCCTCAACGACATGAGAAATATATGTAGCCTATAGAAAGCTTGAAATGTCAACTTTTAAATAAACAAATTCAGGTAGAAACAAAAAAAAATTATGTAGGCCTATAATCCTTATGAAAGTAGGAGTGGTACGGTTTTCTTTTATCACCTCATTATGTTCATATAATGATCTGAGGACGAGGTGAGCAGGAATTGTGTACACGCCCCTGAGAAATGTCCTAAAACGTCAAGCTTCATCATAGATTTGATCTACTTTATCTGCTCGTTTTGGATGATATTACGCTACACAGATGAAGATGCACTTCGGATGGTTCTGGACAGTAAAATGTTTTTCATAAAAATATTAAACATAAAACACATACAACTCTACAAGGTGTGTTTATAAAATTAAGCTGAGTTAATAAAAACCTGTACTTTCACTGCACATTACATTATATTGCATAGCAATAGAAACACAATAGAAAATGTAGTGGTTAATACCATTATAAACCATTCAGGGTTTTTTTGCATTAAAACCTTTACAAACATCCCATTATGAATCCATTACATTTTATATAGTGTTTTGGGCAGAGTTCTATTGTTTTTATTTAAAATAAAATTTAATTGTGAGTGGTTGTGTAGTAATATATGAGACATTAGGCTTTATGTTGATCACGCAGACTAAAAAACTAATTCTTCACAGAATCATTTTTTATCATAGGTCACTACAATAAACCTTTATTTAAGACACTCACTTTGCTTATGTGTGTACAATCTCTTAGTTAGTTTGAACTTTTTATCAAAATCATTTATAATGTAATGTGCAATGAATAGCTACAGGTTTTTAATAGGCCTAACTCTTATTTTTATAAACTCTATGTAGATGTCTTTAATTTAACATTTTTATGAACAGTGCAAACAAAATGGCACTTTTTTATCACATTAAAGTGTAAAACGAGCTTTACTATGAATTAAACGGGGGTTATAGTTAAACCTCCCCGCAGGCATCGCTCTGACACAAGCACTGACGCGCGCGCCTGTCCATTCTTTTAGTAATAGCTGCTGCATTGCTCAGAAATTACTACCTACATATTTATATGGTTATTTATGGTTTTAGTGGCACACGCCACTGATATTTAATGTTACTTTAAAGATAGCGATCTTGCGCTTAACATTCTCTTAATGTGCTATACCAGCACTGGTCACCAGAGGCTGCAGCTCAACTTCCGGTAGATTAAAACGCTCTTTGTTCATAAAAATACTTTATTTTTCGTTTTGGTTTTATTGTATATTTGTTTGATGCATTTAAAGAAATATTGAGGAAAACAAACCAAAAATGTGTCTTATATTTGTTTTTTATGCTCATGTATGTGGTGGAATATGTAAAAAAATGATCGGTTTATTAGTTTTTCCGTTTTAAAAACAAAACGAATAAACGAATTATCCGAAGGTACACAGACCGTACACGGACCCTCGTTGTTCCTGCTGGCAACACTGGAGAAGTGTTTGCACCCATCGTCCTATCTGCTCTGTTCGCTTGATTCCTCACGGATCATCTGGACCCAGTAATCTAAAAGATTGCTACGATTTGTGAGTATTTTGTTTAATGTTTGCTAAGTAGAGCGAAGAGGCATTTGTTTAACGCCGCAATGCTCCCAAGCACCGCCCAGGCCTGCAACGGTTATTTTTTGTTTGTATTATTGCAGGGTTTATGTTGAATGTTCGAATGAACAACACCCATGAACGTTTATGGCTGAACTAAATTTATGTGGGTAAATATTAAGAACAGTTATTCGTGGAGTAAGCATCACACGTGAAATCTTGTGAATGTGATATGACGGGTATTTAAGTGAATTTTTCCATTTTGATTTGTGAGTTGAAATAAGACCAGTACACATTTATCATTTTCAGAATGTTTTTTTTTATTTTCTGAATTGATATAAGACCACAAAGAGTGTAATTTGATTTGTTTATTTTGAACTTAACCCCA
This sequence comes from Oreonectes daqikongensis, assembly GCA_026939265.1. Taxonomy (NCBI): domain Eukaryota; kingdom Metazoa; phylum Chordata; class Actinopteri; order Cypriniformes; family Nemacheilidae; genus Oreonectes; species Oreonectes daqikongensis. The sequence continues at coordinate 481,961 of JAOTQM010000100.1, read as the reverse complement.
TTTCATCTGGTTAAAGAGAATTAAAGGATCCATTTTGTTTATTTCCAATCTTGTTGTCTTGTTGTAATTATAATTTAGAGAGACAAGAGAAGTAATCTTTTGGTTACTATATTACAAACCCAAAGCTCTAGCTTTAGCTGCTTGTGTGTTTAAGGATACATGTAATGTAACTAAACATCAAGAGGTGATGTTGATGATAATGGTTACAATAACACTCTATAAGCTCTTAAATGCTCCTTGCCTGTATTGTGTTATCATTGTGTGATTATTTATTAAAACTATAGCTGTGTCACAAGCAATAAAAAAAAGAAATGATTTTGAAAGGAAGCTGCTCATTTATTGAATCAATTAGACTTAAAGAATCATTGTATGAATCTCATCAATGGTGACAATCAACAAAAGAAAACTTCATGCTGCAATGTATGCTGGGTAACATAACAGTACAACACTCATTGATGACTCCCAGCATGCATTGCAGTTGATCTGTTTATATGAATTAGTTTGTTGATTGTCACCATTGATGAGATTCATACACTGATTCTTCATGTGTAATTGATTTAGCTGTGAAACAGGTTTTTTCAAAATCATATCATTTGTTACTTGTTCATAATACTATTTTAATCCCACACTGCATTATCACACAACTTTCACACATTCATGACACAACTCACTTAAATATCACTTATTATTTAATAAATAATCACACAATGATAACACAATACAGGCAAGGAGCATTTAAGAGCTTATAGAGTGTTATTCAAGTGATTACATGTATCTTTAAACATATGAGCAGTTAAAGACAACCAGACTCTAAAACACAAGAGTCAAGAGGTCAACAAAAGGAAACACTAAACACTATTATGGTGACTTCTTTTTGGTAGTTTTCTTCAGTGATTGTGTTTGTTAACAGCAGGTGTTCATCATTAATAACTCAAACATCACTTCATTATCTTATTAACTTGTTCATGTGTTCAGTTGGGCGACATCTAAAACATTCTGTCAGGGGAGGCCCGAGGACCGAGTTTGGGAACCCCTGCTCTAGAAGAACCATGACACCATGATGTAGTTGACATGAAATGACTCATGAGTGGAGCCTGCAAATCATTTGATCTAAGCCAAATCAAATCCTGGAGTGATGCTGTCCTGCAGATTTTAGCTTCAACCCTACTCAAACACACCTGTATGACATTTTCAAGTAATCCTAAAGACTTTGAAATGGCCTATTCCTGCTTTAAGCCCTGCTTTTCTTTTGCATAGAAAGGAAGTGCGTTGTAATCACTGACTGTCTAGTGTTTTGCTTGGTTCATTTAAATTGCATATCAGGTTTGGGACATTTCCATATTTGAAACCTAAACCTGATAGCAAAAGAGCAGATAGAATCCATTGAATCAATGATTAAACCTGTTGATTTGTCAATGTTAATAGCATTGAATCAATATCACTTTTGCACCTGCGATTAAAGGCGGGGTGACCGATTTCTGAAAGCTATTGTTGTTATTTGAAATCAACAACAAACTAGGCAAAAGGAACACGCCCCTTCCTGCATGTCTCCGCCCTTAAATGTGCTGTGCAATGCAGGCATAAACGCTTAGGTTTATCATAGCTCCTCTGGGGGATTTTTAGACAATGTCTCTCTGCTGGAAAACATTCATAGTATCGTTAGCATATCTCAGCTAAAAGCCTTCACCATACTGGAGGTCCTAACGCGTCTCCGCTGGAAAGTTCCTAGCTCCTGCCTGACTTTTATCCTTTTTTACTGAAATCCACAGACCCTTTACTTTTATGTGATAAATAAGACATCACATTCTTACAGTCTTTCTAATGCCTGCATGCTCTCTTCCCTTTGTCAACATAAGCGAACATGCCCCTTACTGCTGATTGGTTACATTTTTGCTTGGCTACTGGGCCCGACTCTAAAGCGTTTTCAGAAATCGGTCACCCCGCCTTTAAATGTTGAAAAAAATGTTGAAATTTCAACAAAGCACCATTATTGTATTTAATGTTTGCTTAGATTGACCTCTTGATGACTCCTTTCATTAAGTCAATTTCCTTATAGTGGTTGCAATAATACATCTAATAATACTAAAGGATAAGGAATAAAGTAAGAAATGTTTTTCAGAAGTTAAATGTGCTGGCAAGGATGTTATATACAGGTATACACAATGACACAAACGGTTAAACATATTGGCATGTGTTGGACCAAAATTAAGTGCATTGCATGTTGTTCTTTTTCGCCATGGTGCCTGTAATAGAAAGTCATTACATCATAGCACCAATTGTCACTACAAAACCTGGAAAAAATACAAAATCTCTCTGTGTTTGAACCTGGCAGTCTGGCATATCTTTTCAGTGTTTAAAATGTCTCTTTGTAATTTTGTAGGTTTTGCACAATTCAGTACAGAAATGGAGTACAGAATTACTACTTTCCTTTTAAATGTGCACATAAATGACCTGTGTGAACAACTAAGATGTGGTTAACTTGTTGTATGCTTGGTAAACCATATTATGTATTCAAATTATTTGCAGATGATTGTCAAGAAGTGCTGGCTGGCAACAGCTACTGATTATTTGTTTTAAAAATGAGGTAAAATATTATGTGCAATACAATGCTAAAAGTGTTGCCATGAAATGTAGAACAAAAGGATCACATCTGCAGCGCTCCTAGGCATAACATCACTTTTAACAATTTTTTTTCGAATTCCCAATCCTTGTTGAACCTGTTCATTTTGAAAAAGTGTTACTTAGAAGACAAAAGTTGTATAACGTGCCTTCCAGAATGTATACTGAGACTGTGGAAATGTAAATATTTTCATGCACTTTCATGTTTTTGCATGAGAAGCCTCATGTTGTTGACAAAATCTAAATGGAAATCAGTGTCAGTATCACCAAACATTTGTTTACATTTGCGTATGAAGCTCTTCTGTAGGAAATAAAACCCAGATTTATTAGAGTTTACCCAGAGTTAAGATTACAGAACGAGATTTCAAAAGATTTTATCTTCAGTAAGGTAAGATAAACTTGATTTTCTTATATTTCAAAGACTTAATTATCTAATGAACTGCAACACTGTGTTTGTTTCATTGACTACACTGTAAAAAATGTCTGTGAAATTAACAGGGAAATTCTGTAGATTTCACGGAGAAAAACTGTTGTCAAAAGTCTTACACATCTGTTATGGCGGAAAGAGCTAAGAGAAATTGTCATCTACTGGTTTATTCACTGTTTTAAAATTAGTTTATTATGCTCACTGATGTTATGAATGAGACTGACAGAATGATATTCTGAGGGACTTTACAACATGATTTACAGAACTAACTGGACTAGCAGATATCAATAATAAACCTATTCATCTCAACAATGGTGACCACAAAAACGACCACATAAGATAAACGCAAGGCATTCTGGGTACCATCAAAGTAGAAAAACTCATTCATGTCTCCCAGGATGCATTGCTGCATGAAGCTTTTCATTTGATGGTCACCACTGTTGTGATTCATACACTGATTCTTGATGTCTGTGTTTAAAATCAGTTGCAGATTTTTCCAAACTGCTCAAAAACTTTTTTCAAATGATTGTTGCTGTTTCTTAAATTTAAGCTCATTCACAATGTTATTTAAAAAAACTTAAAAAAAACATTAAAAAATGCATTTAACTAAGTATTTACAATAATGAAAACCAGACTAAAGCTCCTGTTTACATTCCCTTTAGTTTTTATTTACTATGACGATTATGTTTTATAAAACACATCATAACATAACAACCAAAAGAAAACTTGTTTAACAAATCGCGGGTGAAAAGCCCAACTAAAGTAAACACTGATCACAATAACGGTGACTTTAAACAACATTCATTGATGTTATGCTTAAGTCCCTGTGAAGCAAAAGTTATGATCGTCTTCATTATTCTGACATATTTCAAAGTTAAATTGAATATTTAATGAGGAAGAATAGTGGGTGTGGCTCATGTTTTCCTCTGTGAATTGATTGGATGAATAAAAACAGGATGTTCCCGTATTTTTACGGTAGTTTACTGGCAACCACAGCTGCCGGTATTTTTCTGTAAAAACTACAGAATTTTTCTTTTCTGACCGTTAAATTTTTTTTAGTCACCGCTATGCTGAAGAGTGGAGTCTGTGTTTAAGTCAAAGTCAGGAAAGAAGTTTCTGATGTCATGCTGCATGTTGTTTTGTTTAAAAGTGACTGTCGATTATTATAACGAAATAAACCTAAATATGTGAAGGAAATGTAATATTTTCACTTTTATGCATTAGGTGAATCTTTTAATTGTATGTAAAGAAATGCTCTCAATATAAAAGACTCAAATGAAATAAATTCAATCACAGCTTGAAGTTTTTGCCCTGAAGTTCTTGAACTTCATCACTGTTTACGTGCTTTTCCCGTATTTTTTACAGTGTGGTGTTTATTTGTGGGATTTAAGGGGTTGTGAAATGAAACCTATTTAAACGGCAAGAAACCGTAAATTCATTTTACGGCATGATGCTGTAAAAACAGTAAAATGCTGGCAACTGCGCTGCCAGTAGTTTACTGTTAAATGAAGGAAAACAGCAATATACTAAAACTTAAGAGTCAGATTTACTAAGTAAAACAAGTCAATTTCGCTCAAATATTAGTGAAAGTTTCTGGATAGAAAAAGATCAGGAGAAGAAATGTTAAACTGAACTGTTATTTTATGTGTTTTGCACATGATGATGTAAAGAAAGAGCTGTTTAATGTTCTGTTATATTATTTATTTTGGTCTGTGAGTATGTGGGTCACCATTGTGTTGATAAGAAGTTTCTTTTTTTAAGTCAAGAATAGGCAAAGAAATGACATGCAATAACTGTGTACTTGGTTTATAATTAACTGCACAAGATTTGAGTAAGCATGTTTGCAGTTCAATTTTAAATTAATAATATTTGGAAAATAGGCTTAAGTGAAGTAAGTTCATAGTACATAGTAAATATCAAGTATATAGAATGGTTTGAGGAGTTTATAAATTGAAGAGCTAACAATCATTGTATTCTTACGGTAACCTGCTGTAAAATAATGGAGCTGTAAAATAACGGTTTTGAGCTGTAAATGAACAGTATAATGCTGGCAACCCAGCTGTCAGTAATTTACCATTATTTTACAGCACAATTTGTTACAGTGCACCATACAGTCCTGGCCTTTGCACCCATTTGTGGGTGACACTGTTAAAAAAGACAGAGTCTGAGCACTTACACCAACCAAAAGTATTATTGTGCTAAGAACATATAACGTCCTTTAGATGAAACTGCTTGGATCCTGTGTTTTGTTTTCAGTTATCTGTTGTCAACAAGCAAAGGGACTTTAACTTATGATGTTTTCAATGTGTTTTTTCCTCAGAAATGGCTGAAACTCTATATTTCAGACTCTTTGTCATTGGTGAGTTTGTGTTTCTAGTTTTATGTTTGTTTTATAATGTCATGAGAAATGACTTGAACTCTCTCTTTCATAGCTCTCTGTTCATTATCTGAATGCATTTCGAACCGCTATTACTATATAAACGTGAATAAGAACTGGACTGAAGCTCAGAAATACTGCAGACAGAAGTACACAGATCTGGCCACAGTCAACGACATGAACCACATGAACGAGCTGATGAACATTGTGAATAACAATCTGATACACGTCTGGATTGGACTGAGGAATACAGGTGTTTATACATGGAAGTGGTCTCTGGGTGATCCTGTGAAATATCTGAACTGGTTCAGTGAACCAACAAATAGCTTGTATAATTGTGCTGTTATGAGAAATGGAACATGGCATCAGCAGAACTGTAATGATAACATGAGATTCATCTGCTACAATGGTGAGTGACAGCAAACCTTCACTTAACAAAACGTGCATGCATATGTAAACATAACAAATATCACAGTTAAAAAAATATTTGACCCAAATATGAAAATTTATTCACCCTTGTACTGTATATGGGTGAACTATCCCCTTAACAAAATCATGAGACTTGAATGTTTATTTTCTTCCACAGACAGCAGTAAAACATACATCATTGAGACTTCTAGTAAAACATGGAGAGAAGCTCAGAGTTTCTGCAGACAGTATCATACTGATCTGATCAATGTGAGGAACCAGACTGACAATAAACTGATCCAGAACATCATTAATAATCCTGAGACTTCTGTCTGGATTGGTCTGTTCAGAGACTCATTCGAGTGGTCAGATAACAGTGACTCCGGCTTTAGATACTGGGACTCTGGTCAACCTAGTTTTCATTATGGCAGTCTTACTGAAGACTGTGTGGATTTGAGAATGAATGAGCAGGGACAATGGAATGATTCACCTTGCAGTTACTCTCGGACATTTCTTTGTCATGAAGGTGAGCAGATCCTCACAAATCCTCATAAAACACAAAAAATCTATTATCTTACAATATCACCCGAGGTCTACGTACGTGGTCAACTGGGTTCTACTTTTGATACATTTCTTTTTCTATGATGATGACACTCAAATATACCTTGCCTGTTACAATGAAAACGTTTTACAATTTAATATTTACAATTAAATTATTTAGTTTGAGTAAAACTAAATGTTATTCCATTTGGCCCCTAGAGAAATACTGTTTCTGAGTTTGACCTTGACACTCTTGCCCCAAATGTAATGTGCTTGACATGTGGTTTGACAAACAGAAACTAATTCTCATGTTTTTATCATCTCCGCCTTCTATCCAGAGTTAAGCACTTCTTATCTACGAACAAATTCAACTTAAGTGTACCTCACCAGGGCATACGGAGCGATCCTACCAGTTAAATAAACCGGTCTTCAGGTGCTTCCGCGTTGTGCCTAACAATGGTCCTTAGCTGTTATAAAATCACTGTAAACCATGGCTTGGGACTTATTGCTTTATCATTTTTATCTACTATACAGTACGAAAGTAAGCGATTTTTGGCTCAAGAACAGGATGAGCAAGATGTGCACTTAAAGACTTACAAACAAAACTTTTCAACATTACATTTCGAACCTCAAAGTTGACTGTTTTATTGATACTCTTGTCAATGAGAGCAGCTCAAACAACTACAGTTTTATTTTGTTTGTTTTGTTTTAGATTTTTTTATTTATAGACACAACACTACTCTAAATTTCTGTGTTTACATGCTCTTATAATATTATTGTGTATTTTTTACAATATGTTATTTTAGCCATACTCATCTCTAGAAAGTAATTTTACCTGTCCCACCTTCTCTGGATAAAGCATTTAGCTTTTCATAAAAAGCATGTAAATGTAACTTTTTTACACATTTTTACAACATTTATTTCATGTTTTAACAAAAATGATAAGTAAATTGTTTGTGTTGCTTGAAAATGTATTGCTTTAATGAATGTTTTGCAGATTGACACTGTCTGCTTAGAATTATAAAGTTCTAAGTTCCATGTTTGAAAGAGATTTGTTCCTCATATCATTTTTGCTATGAAATGCAAATATCTCAAAACTACTCACGACGCAGATAAAACCTTATCATTCCAAAGCGATGATTTATTAATTTGGCAGACGCTTTACAAATGAGAGTTTTTTTTTCCAAAGAGCTAACAATTATTTCCAATTTACCAAGTCATGGATGTTATTTTTTTAAAGGAGCCAATAATGAACACAATTTGTAATGTTCCAACAGAAACCAGAAAGCATATTGTGAGGTTCGGGATGAAATCTGGTCTGAATGTAAAAGATCCAGCAGTGATGGAGAGCATCTTACAGTGGGTGAGTATTGAACCAGTTGTGACATTTAAGCATTTTTCTGCTTCTGGAGGTCCACAGATGTAGTGGCTTCTTTGACTATTACTTAACTCTTTCCATAAGATGGTTTTAGCAAACGGCAAATTGGACCGCACATGTCAATCCATCTTGAAATGGGCTAAACAGGAAGGAATGGTAAACACGGTAAAATGTGTCAGTTGTTTTGTTAATTCAAATTAAACGAAGCAAATGTCTGACACAATAATGCCTGTACAATAGGTGGCGCTGATGGACAATAAGTAGATTGTAAAAGATAAACGCGAGGAATCGTGCAGAAATAAACCGCTGTGTCTTTAAAATACAAATAAACATGATTATTTTTATACATGTTTTATATTTTAACTCGAAAGTAGTCTTACTGCAGTGTTTATAGCACTATTTACTCATATAACTGTTTACAAATATAATTCAAATCTAACGTGTATATTTATTACATAAAAGCTCTGTGTATGCTGTTATGTTTAATATGTATTTACGCAGTTCATAGACTTATTTTTTTAAACATATTTTTATTTAAAGCTCAAAATAACGCTGTACCTATATGTTACTTGTATATATTACTAAATGTAGGAAATTGCAGTATGTTACATTATGATAAATATACACAAAACATGTAAAAATCGAATGTAAAAATGTAACACACAGATCGAAAAAATCCTTTGCTTTTTCAGAGTGCAAATGTTTGTGGGCTGTATGAAACCATTCATAAGGATCCATTTTGTTTTAATTCCACCACGTCATTGTGATACGCGACGAACATTCGCTTTAGTTTATCATGCACAGTGTGGAAAGGCTTCCAGTTTTTTTCAAATTTTTATGCATATCTGATTGAACTTCCATCACATTTAGCAAGTGTGACCAGCAAAAACATCACATAAAATCAGATTTTTTACAAATCTCTAAATCTAAAGCTGCACATAGCCTCATACGCTTCAGCAGCAGGTTCATTAGACATAATAATCCAACGCAACGGCTACACGTCGTCATATTGTAAGAAAAATGAAGAAAGTCTGAACAAAGCCTATAAGAGTGTGTCATTAAGGATTGTGTTCTTCAGATAAAGCAGAAACTGAAGGATCACAGGATAGAGAAGGACACAACAGTGACATGGAAAGTGCAGTCTGATGGAAATGTGTTCACACCAAAACATGAAGATGAAGAGAAGCAGAAAGAATGTCAGATGTCAGATTGATCACATCACCATCATCATAATCATAATCATCATATAATTCTATAATTAGTTTCATGATTTTGTTAATGAGGTAGTTTTTATATTTTGTATGCTTTATCGTGTGTGTTAACAGTAGTAGAGAGATGAAACCATATATCCTGATTTAAAAAAAAAAAATGAATCTGTTTAAATACAAATGAAAGTAGAAATGTAGGCGTGTGAAGGGTGAACTCAAATTCAATCATTAAAATGTACAGATAAAAGTTTTTAAACTTTATTGTTGTTTTATAGTTACAGTGTTTCTGTTTAAACACTGAACAAATATTCCAATAAAACATTTGTGTTGAAATGAACTCTTCAGATTTATAAATAAAAACATAAGACATGTTAAACAGATTATTGGAGGATCTTAATCTGTGTCTCAGCAGTGTTATGATTCATGACTGTTATCCTGACATTTTTTTCAGCAACCTCTATATAATTACAAAACAGTTTTTGGAAGATAAAAGGTGTGTTTTCAATTTATTACAGACAGAAAACACATATGTCAATATCTGATGATTATTTCTGGTGGAATCTGTTTTTGTCATGATAAAAATAGATCGGCAGGGGTCGCTGTTCTCAATGGGAATTTTAGAAGGGCAAACCGTTCACAAGGAGAGGAATAATGTGAGAAGACTATTCTAGAGCAGTGGTTCTCAACCTTATTTTGGGCCAGAGCCCCCTATCCATTATTCAGGTTGCACAGCCTACCGCCCCCCAACAAAAATAGGCTAGATGTCATTTCTAATTATATACTGATTATTTTACCGTTATAGTTGTATTGTTGTTGTAGTTAACAAGTTATGAATATGTCTTTTTATGTTGATATTTTCTTACTGTTGTTGTTATATAGTACTATTATTGGACTTGACTGGACAGTTAGGATATTTCAGTTTTCCAGAGAGCATAAAAGATGTGTAAAGTAGAAATTAAGCCCCCTTATGTTGTTAGAAACGCAAGAATCAGTAGCCTGATCTTGACCCAGAGAACCGGATAACGTTGGGCTTATGAAAGTGACCTATTTGTCAGATATGGTGACCCATACCCGAAATGTGACCTCTGCATTTAACCCAACCAGTGAATAGTGAACACACACACTTCAAGTCATGAACACACACACTTCTAGTCGTGAACACACACACTTCAAGTGGTGAACACACATACACCGGAGCAGTGGGCAGATATCACTGCAGCGCCCGGGGAGCAAACGGGGGTAAGGTGCCTTGCTCACTTGTCTATGAAACCACACAATTTTTACATGTTTCTTCATTTTTCGTTTGGATAAATAAAGAATTTAATTTTAGTGATGAAATGGTTTAAGACTTTTTTTGTAATTTATGGAAAGTGAAGTAGGCTAGAAAGCTGAATTGTGACAAATTTGTGTCCGTTAAAACCACCTGATTAAAATGATCCCCTTTATATGTATAATGTGTTTTATTTGCAAGTTAAAAAACATTAAAGCAATGTTTTATATAATATTATAAAGGGCAAATATAGCTACATATAACACAAACGTAAATAAACTGCTGAAATAACTAGGCACATATAAACGCGGTCAATTTGACAACAAAACAAGGTCAAGGTCAACAATAATGTTACATTAGCTTTACAATAATAAACAACATGTTTACTTGTACATGATAGTCGGCTGCGATCTGTTTTGCGGGCTGTGCACGATATTCTGTCCCGACTCCCGTGGGCTTATGGGATAGAAAAGTATCTCAAGTAAGCTGTCGCTGGGTGCTTCAGAATGTGGGCGTTACCAGTACGCATTCCGGGAATTTCTCACCTACTCTGTTATGAATACTGAGGATTCGGACATACTATAGTGTTTTTTTCTTTCTACATAGTAGGTTAGGCGTATTCGGACGCAACATTAGTATACGCACGTCCAAATCTCGCGAGAAATAGTGCACCAGTCGGCTATTTCTCGCTTACTGTTTAATGAAGGCCGACGTTTCGGACATACTATTCGTTTGCCTGCTTTTTGCCTACTATATAGTATAAAAGTATGCCATTTCGGATTCAGCCTCTGACTCTGGGATCGAGTAGCGATAACGCGGAAGAGAGTTCAGAGTTCATCTAACGTCGTGAGATACACGCGGAACGGCGGACAGTTCAGGAACTTTCTGGTATTTCATTTCTTTTTATTTTGCTCGTGGATGTAAAGGGTGCAGTTTTAGCATTTCTTTAGTTGCCACATCGTCACAAACATACAACAAGGGGTTGTTTATGTGTATGATTGTATGGGAGAGCCCGTGATTATTATGTTGTGTTCAGTGTTGCACAAACTTGAGTTTATCTCAGTAAAAGGATCTGCGGTTTCCCTTACTTGAGTGTGTGCTTTCTGTAAATTTGAATTATTTTCTGATTTAGAGGTTATTATCGTATGTAAAATAACATAAACCCGTCCACATGACGCATATTTGAATCTGTTCATGCGAGTTTTGTTATGATAACTGAACTGACGTCACGCCGCGCTGGCAGTAACACGCTCTGCTAAGGTTATTGTGGAGAATTTATGATTATTAAAACAAATCAATAACTAAATAAGCAGTGAATTATATATAAATATGTAGTTGATCTTGCTCAAAAGACTGTGGTCCTCTTGTTGACCTGTTGAGTGTTGACACTGCGACAGGTTTGACCAAAACTAATTTTCTACGATTTTCTATTAAATGTTTGTGTTGTTGTTCGTCCACAGACCCACTGTCCATTCCAGCGTCACTGTCAGCTCTATCTTCTCTTCTGATGATGTTACAAAATGTCATCTGAGCATTTCTGCAGAGAAAAGATAGAGAATATGTCTGATAGAGGTGAAGTATAACTCATTTATTCATAACAGTCCATCGTCTTTTATCATGTAGAAATACAAATGATTTTAATGCTCTTGATTTAGAATAAAATGTTTTTTTTCTCTCAAATGAAATGCACAGAGGTTATTTCCAGCCCTGAACCTGAGACCAGAGATCAGTTCCTCCAGTGTAAGTGTTATTATTATCTCTTAATATAGATCATCAAACACACTGAACTCAACTAGATCAACTTTATTGCTCCGTCGTTTGGATAAAAGCGTCCGCTAAAAGAATGAATGTAAATGCGAACTGCCATGCATGCTACCAAAGAATCTGCACCTTATCACGTGTTTGTGGGGTCACTTAACTTTGAGATTTTGTGTTTTATGTTTCACAGACTCTTATCCGCTGACGCTGGATCTGAACACGCTGTCTAACCACCTCCGTCTGTCTGAGAGGAACCGAGTGATCCGATTCTCTCACACGGATCAGCAGTATCCTCATCATCCGGACAGATTCGACTGTTGTCAGGTGTTGTGTAGAGAGAGTGTGTGCGGACGCTCTTACTGGGAGATCAAGTGGAATGGTCGTGTGTTTATATCAGTGTCATATAAGAGCATCATAAGGAAAGATTTGGGTCATGTGTGTGATTTTGGACGTAATGATAAATCTTGGAGATTATTCTGCTCTGAATCCAGATTCTCATTCTGTCACAATGACAAATGGATTAATCTCCCTGTGGTGTCCAAGTCTGATAGAATAGGAGTGTATGTGGATGAGAAAGCAGGAATTCTGTCCTTCTACAGCGTCTCGGACACAATGACTCTCATCCACAGTATCAGCACCACATTCACTCAACCTCTCCATCCTGGATTTGCAATTGTTTCCATTCATTCTCAAGTGACACTATGTGATCTAACAATGTAACTGACACAAAGATTCTCATAGTACTGTCATATATATTCACAATAAATCCACATCTCTAGTTATCACATCAGTGACGGCGTATTTATCAGATTGTGTCCAGTGCAGTGACGTACCAAATACAGCTCAAACAAAATAATGTGAGCTTTCCTAATAAATTGAAGGCTTTATGTGCTTACATTGAATGACTTTTAATTAGGTTTATTATTAAATCTCGAAATATAATTGGATTTAAGATTTTTATTCGTCACATACACAGCTATATAGAGAATATACAACCAGTAGTGAAATGTAAGTCAGACCAGCTCCAAAGATAAAGGTAATATATAGTTTATGATAGTATATGCATACAATTCTTGTATAACTTCCGAACTATTTAAGCATCTGCATCTCATTACTCTTCCTCACTAACTAGATAATATTTGCTTCATTTTAGGGCAGTTGTAGTGTAATGGCTAGAGAGATTATAGATTTATAACCCAAAGGGTTGCAGGTTTAATTTCAAGTCTGGCAGGCCTGATTTCCAGGATAAGTTTTATTCTCACCCATGGCATAGCGTTCACAGATATCACTTTAATTCAGGTTCATAATAAATTACATCAAAAGACTTCATGCTATTTCTATTTCTTAATAATGTTTTTCTGATCCTCAGCCTCCTCTACAGTATTGAAAGGCCTTTCTCCTTATTACAATGTTTTTGATCTTTTTACACCTCATTTAACATTTGGAAAGCCATGGCCTTATAGCAAACAACGTTGAAAAGTGTGACCAAATGAAAGTGTCAGGTTTGGAGCGGATCTGGGCCAGAATAAAAGCAAACTGTGGGCCAGAGTAGGGTCAATTTTAGTTTATTTGGTTTACATTTGGCTAACATGTGGCATTGCCATGGTTTACTTGTGGCTCAGATCTGGCAAACAGGAGCAGACCGCCCAAGTGCCATCATTCCATGCCGGATGTGGGCCAAATGAATGCGTCAAGTTTGGGCCGAATCTGGGCCGCAACAATTTTGCTATCTGGGCAGGGTTTAGCTGATGGTAAGTTAACCCTGCTTTCTGGAATACACCCCTGTAAGTTTAAATCTGCTCTGGAGTAGGTTACATCATGTACACAGGATTGTTGGCACAGTCATGTTCGCTTTATTCATACAAAAGCCATTTATTGCGCAATGTGCATGATCGATAGAAAGAGCTTTGCGAATGTTACAGGTAATTTACGCTATGTTTTGCTTTTAGAACAACTTTTCTTGTGCGGGAGATCTTCATATTAATTTGTTGGACTATCATATTAAAAGTCAATGTTGAGGATGGTACAGCAGCGCAAACAGTGTGTAACTAGATATGATGAGAATTTAATTAAAAAAAGTGCAGTCTGTCCTGCAATTTGCAAACTATACTTGACACTAAAACATTTCTTGGTAATTTGAGAGCTTGTAACTATTTTTTTTCATAAGATCATGTCAGTAAGCATTGTGTGTGTCCTGATTGATGTCCACAAAGCCTCAGGTTCTTTCAGAAAATAAATGATAATATTTGCAGGTAAACTAATATTAATTGTAATATTTCAGATATATTAATTGTATATTAAGCTTAAAAGAATTGAATCAATAAGTAAAATGAAGCTGATTAAACATATGTTTTTAGATGGTGTTTGACTTAATGTGCACCTACAGCTCTGAAGCAAAATGACTCAAACCTGTTACCCTGCAGCTCTAGCAGGACAAGATCATGATCTGAAATGATGATCTCCAACCTCTGAGCTTCATTGTTTGGAATACCACTTATTTTTATTATTCTTGCAACTCAAACATGCACATGAAGAATCAGTGTATGAAACTCAACAATGGTGACAATCAACAAAAGAAAACTTCATGCTGCAATGCATGCTGGGTAACATCATAGTACAAATCTCATTGATGACTCCCAGCATGCATTGCAGTTGATCTGTTTATCTGAATTAGTTTGATGATTGTCACCATTGTTGAGGTTTGTATGATCAATGCTGATGTGTAAGTGTGTCAGTAAATCTTCGAATCAAATCAAATAAAAGAAGATGTGCTATGTAGTATGCATGCAGTGGGAAGTCTGTTGCTTCAAAGTGCAAACAAAAGTAAAGTATTACTTGTAATGTATTATGTCGTAGTCTGGTTATTCCATGGAAGATACTACATATTTGGCGATGAGGATGGAGCTGTGAGCCCAGGATTACAACGGATTTATATCAATTTAAAGCGATAGTTCACCCAAAAATTCAAATTTGCTGTTTATTTACTCACCCCCAGGCCATCTGTGACGTAGGTGACATTTTGACTTGAGTAGAACAATAAAGAAGATTTTTGGGTAAATTCGCTGCCCTCTGTGCTTCATATAATGTGAGTATATGGGGTCCAGCTGTTCCTAAAGCACAAAATTCCAAAAAGTGTCTCCTGGCGACATGTTGACGTCTTGTGAAGCGAATCGATGGATATTTTTATCAAACTGAGCGTTATTTTTAATAATATTAGCCATACTGTACAGCCTCTGCACACGGGACGTCCCGTTCGCGAACTTCTTGTAGTGTTTGGTGGCAGACGGCATACCAGCTTCTGGTGCATTTAGCACCACCTGCAGAAAGGGAGTTTTGAGCGACTGTTGCAGAAATGACGTATTTTATGCACGGTATTACAGGGAAATAGACACTCGGATTGTTTACAATGTCGAAGTAGTTTAAAATCGCCTCATTTGCAGCTCCACACAATTACAAGCATGCCAAGGAAAGCACTCAAGGAAACACTGATCACCATGGTGGTGACATCCAAATTGATAACCCGCCCACGGGCCCTGTGCAAGTATTTTGTATTTGAAATACATGCCCATCTCTGATGGAGAAACCCATCAGGTTCATGTCCAGAACGCCTGCGGGGAAACATTATTCACAGTTAGACAAAGAAGGCTTGGCTGTGATTTTTGGGATACGAAGACTTCACAAGTACCTATATGGTCGCACATTTACAATCTGCACTGATCATAAACCTTTAATCAACTTCTTCAACGAAGCGAAGGCAGTTCTACAAATAGGTTCACCAAGGGTGCAAAGGTGAATATTATATATAACATGGTGTACAAGCTGGGAAAGTACCACCAAAATGCTGATGCGTTGAGTAGACTTCCAGTGCCCGGTGATGGAGAACCGGATGACACTAATGACCAAGTGTTGCTGATGGAGTTAATGGATGATTCACCTGTAAATGCGGCACGAAAGTGACGTGACACTCTCCAAGGTACATGAATATATATTAACGGTATTGCCTGAAAAAGTGGAACCATTACATCAGGCCCATTCCGGCATGTTGAGAATGAAGGGATTGGCCTGCCCACTGAGCAAAAGCTCCTTCTTATAGACGTCTTATAGACGTCCCCTGAGGAGCCAGAATGAAAGTTTTTCTGACGTCTTTTTCTGACGTCTTCTGGACATCCAATGTTGACATTCATAGACCATCTATAGAACGTACGAATTTAGTTGAAATGTGGTCATTGTGGATGTATTTTCTACATTTTATAACATCAACACAGACTCATTTTAGACATTTTAACAAAAATAATTGTTACACTATGCATTATATTAAAACATATTTATGTCATTGAATCAATATCACTTTTGCACTCGCTATTAATGTTGAAATTTCAACAAACCACCGTTTTTGTGATCAGTGTTTGCTTTAGTTGGGATCTTGATTCTTAAAATTCATCAAGTTAACTTTCTTTCTTTCAATGTTTGTAATTGTGTTTCAATAAGAACACTTGTGCATTGATAAAGAAATAAAGGTTTTGACAAAGATTTGAAGGAGTAGTTTGCTTTATGACAAGTGTTAAGCAGTAGTAAGTTTAAGAAACTTCTCTAAATTATACTGAGATTTGATCCATTCATGATTGATGTTGACATAAATGTTTACAAGTAAATAAATACAGAGACAAAATATCAGAAAATGTTTACTGACAAACTTAGACATCAATGTTCATCATACAAACCTCAACAATGGTGACAATCATCAAACTAACTCAGATAAACAGATCAACTGCAATGCATGCTGGGAGTCATCAATGAGTTTTGTACTATGATGTTACCCAGCATGCATTCATCATGAAGGTTTGGATTGTCCCATTGTTGAGCAAACTGATTCTTATGTTATGATTCTGCAGTGTTAAGTTTTTCACGTCTTTTTGTCGTCTATAAAACTTCTTAATCTCTTAAACTGCATATAAAACAGTGTTATTTTCTACATTTTATAACATCAACACAGACTCATTTTAGACATTTAACAAAAATAATTGTTACACTATGCATTATATTAAAACATATTTATGTCATTGAATCAATATCACTTTTGCACTCGCTATTAATGTTGAAATTTCAACAACCACCGTTTTTGTGATCAGTGTTTGCTTTAGTTGGGATCTTGATTCTTAAAATTCATCAAGTTAACTTTCTTTCTTTCAATGTTTGTAATTGTGTTTCAATAAGAACACTTGTGCATTGATAAAGAAATAAAGGTTTTGACAAAGATTTGAAGGAGTAGTTTGCTTTATGACAAGTGTTAAAGCAGTAGTAAGTTTAAGAAACTTCTCTAAATTATACTGAGATTTGATCCATTCATGATTGATGTTGACATAAATGTTTACAAGTAAATAAATACAGAGACAAAATATCAGAAATGTTTACTGACAAACTTAGACATCAATGTTCATCATACAAACCTCAACAATGGTGACAATCATCAAACTAACTCAGATAAACAGATCAACTGCAATGCATGCGCTCTGCGTTTTCCATTTACCCGCTGCTCACAGTCTGTGTGTCACTGGAGAAACAGATCTTCATCATAATGATGCAGTATTACATTAAATAGTGCTTGATCTACAGAAGTAATATTTTCCTATTTTTAGTTTTTAAATATTTCTGTCGGTAATGTGTTTCGCTCTTGGTCTACTGTAACAGTAATGTTTGTGAATTTACTCTTGGTCAAAAGTATATTTTAATGAATGTTTAATAAACTAGTGAAATTATTTTTTAACCCTAATAGCTGTTGTTGTTACACTTTCTATGCCTTTACAAAAAAAAAACGTTATGAAAAGAGTGTTGTGTTCTGCAGACAACTCTAAAAAAAACAGGTAGCCTAATAAAGAGTTCAATTTAATTCAATTTTATTTATATAGCGCTTTTCACAACCCAGATAGCAAAATTGTTGCGGCCCAGATTCGGGCCAAATCTGACACTTTCATTTGGCTCACATACCGCAGTGTCCTGTTTTTTTTTTTTTAGACATTCTAAGAACATTCCCAGCTAACAAAAGTCACCATCATGATGATCAGTGTTTCCTTGAGTTGGGCTCTTCACCCTTGACATTCATAGATTAAATC
This sequence comes from Oreonectes daqikongensis, assembly GCA_026939265.1. Classification (NCBI taxonomy): domain Eukaryota; kingdom Metazoa; phylum Chordata; class Actinopteri; order Cypriniformes; family Nemacheilidae; genus Oreonectes; species Oreonectes daqikongensis. The sequence goes on along the minus strand of JAOTQM010000100.1, from coordinate 463,866 downwards.
TTTTTGTGTGCAGTGGCTGTGTGCTTTTAAAGTACATTTGTGAAGTCAATGCAAATAAGAATCTAATCTTATGCATCTGTTTGGTGGTTATTAAACTCGCCATCATGTTGTTTCATTGATGCTTGTGTTGTTAATCCTGAAATAACAGTTTAAGATCAAGATCAGGGAGTTTATTAGGAATTTGTCTAGAAAGATTTCAGAAATTTGTATGTGAATGAAATGTAATCTACAGCAGAACTTAGACACACACAGACATGAAGAATGAGTGTATGAATCTCAACAATGGTGACAATCAACAGACAAATTCAGAGCAACCGCAATGCATTCTGGGAATCATGAATGAGTTTTGTACTATGATGTTACCCAGCATGCATTGCAGTATTAAGTTGTCCTTTGTTGATTCTCACCATTACTGAGGTTAATACAAAGATTCTTGATGTCTGTGTTTTTCTGTGTTCTGTCACAGATTGTTTTATTTGCACTCATAATTTTATCCAACTTCTTAGAAATTAAAATGCCACGGTCTTATCTTAAAATGTTATTTCAGAATTAACAACACAGACATCAGTGAATCAACATGATGGAGACTCTAATGACCAACAAACAAACCCAGAAGATTAGATTTTTATATGCCTTATTTGCATTGGCTTCACAAATGTACTTTAAAAGCACACAGCCACTGCACACAAAAATATTTAACCTATGATGATCAAGATTGAATAGCCCAACTCAAGAAAACAAGGATCACCATGATGGTGACTTTTGTTAGCTGGGAACGTTCTTAGAACGTCTAAAAATAAAAACTGAACACTTTGCGTTATGTGGGCCAAATGAAAGTGTCAAGTTTGGAGCGGATCTAGAATAACTCATTAAAAGAATAAAAGTGAACTGAGGGCCAGATTAGACTCAAATTTAGTTTTTAATTTAGTTTATTTGGTTTACATTTGGCTAACATGTGGCATTGCCATGGTTTGCTTGTGGCTCAGATCTGGCAAACAGGAGCGGACCACCCAAGTGCCAACATTCCATGCCGTATGTGGGCCAAATGAACGTGTCAGTTATGCGCCGAATCTGGGCCGCAACAATTTTGCTATCTGGGAATGAGCTTTACAGGAGAATGCAACAGAAAAAACATAAGCAAGGAAAAAATGACCAAACCTTTAAATTAATTTAATAAAATAACTATAAAAGCAGTCTCCCGGTGAGCAAGCCGACATGGCCCTGTGGCGAGGAACCCAAACTCCAAATGATAAATATATGGAGAAAAAAAAACTCGTGAGAAACCGGTCTCAGTCGGGAGGGCCAGTTCTCCTCTGACGTGTCACAGCTGCACTCAGTGACTTTGATTAACGTTATAGAGAAAATGATTATCATAGAGAGCCTATTAAATGTAATAAGGAAATAGATTTTGTTAAATTTGTTATAAGGAATGTTATACGCAGAAAGAGTTTATCTTTAATATTTCCTGTACTGTGACCATAAGGAGTTCTTGTAAATAATAACGGCAATAAATCTATCCATTCATGTAACATTCTGCTAACTAATAAACAAAGTTAAAACTACGGAAAGCTTGAAGGGACGAACTGCTCGTGTATTTTTAAACCGCGTGTATTTCATGTCTGATGTTGAGATCTCTGACAAAATTTAAATATTAAATTAAAATGATATCTTGCACAGCTCATTAAACAGTCTGTCTTATTATTCTGAATAAATATATTGTTTTACATTTAAGGATTTAAATTCTTACATTTAAAGAGAATTCAACCCCCCTGCTAATGTGGTGTCCAAGGAAGTGTGTCAGATGGAGGAATCTTTGCACAGTCTGACCTTCGCATTGCATTGGTCCGGGGTCAACTAAATGTCCCCCTCCAGAACCATTACCAGGTAGTAACATAACTTTGCCTTACACATTTATCGGGGATGAGGCATTTCCTTTGCGAGGTGACTTGATGAAGCCATACCCATTCAGAAAGCTTGACCTCGGACAGCGTATTTTTAACTACAGACTGTCAAGAGAAAGGCACACAGTAGAAAATGCTTTTGGTATTTTGGCCAATAGACTCCGTGTTTTTCTTTCAAACATTGCATTACAACCTGACAAAGTGACAACAGTAACATTCGCTGCACTTGCTATGCATAGCTTCCTGAGGGAGAAGGCTTCGGATGTGTACCTGCCCTCAGCCTTTGCACATGCCGAAGATGAGAATCATAACATCGTTCCTGGAGCTTGGAGAAGGGATGGAGAACTCCCCTCTGCGGCAGTAAGCACCGCACGGAATGCCTCCACTGCCAAAAATCAACGAGACATTTTAAAAACATATTTCCTTTCACCTGCTGGATCAGTTTCTTGGCAGGAAAACATGATTTAAACATGGACAGGTCCAGTGACACTCGAATTTCATTTTACATTTATCAACAAATTGCAATGATTTGTAGTATTAAGAAATATTTTGTTGTGAACAACTACATTGTTCTAGGGATATGCTCATTGTGTAGATGTCTTTTTTGTATTTGATTGACAATTTTTACATTTAATGAGATTGGTGCTGTAAAAAAACACTTTTAAAGCCCATTCAAAAATGTATAATGTTTTTAGTTTGAACAAAACACCTTTACAAAAGGGAATATTATTTCCTTGTTCAAATGTGAAAATCTAACACAACAAAGCAAAGAGTCAAGAGTCCTACTAAAGCAAACACTGAACACTAGTGATAGGAATTTTGATTCATTTGAGTGATTCGTTCTTTTTCAGTTCGTTCACCAAAATGATTCGTTCAGTGCATTTCTATGAATACGCCAGCAGGTGGTGAAAAAGAGTGTTATGTAACGAATGTAGGCTATTTCTGAACGCAAAACTGATGGCTTTATTAAAATGTGCCTCTAATCTAATCATTAAATAAATAAAATAAGTCTAAATAAGCAAAATGTTCTTGCATAATTAAAAAGTTAATTGTTTGGTTCTTTACACATTCATAAATCTGGGATTATGGTAAACGTGAAGTTTATGTATTTTAAATAAAGATGCGTGCACAGTAGCCTACCTGTAACTGTGCTTTGCATCCTACTGATTGCTGAACGACACTCACATGCTAAATGACCGACCTACCCTGTACACTAACTCTCGTTCATTTCATTCATGATGAACGATATGTACCAGTTAGTTCAGTTCGTTCACGAACGAGACCTCTCTCGTTCAGACTCAACACAGCGACTTGGTGAGTGTGGGCGTATTCGTTCGGTAGAAGATCCAACCAATTACATGCCCCTTCACAGACTGAACTGGAATGCTATTTGCTGACGTGACGTGAACCAATACTGTCACTTTTTAGTTTTTTTTACAGTTTTTAGATAAGTGCATGACATTAATTAAACGTAATGAAGTAGTTTTTATTTGAAAGAAGAAAACTATTCAAACAAAAACCAACAAAAACAAAAATGTAAATAAATTACACAAAATGCACACAAAACACCTGTGCTTACAGTACAAAAACTGCTATACAGTAGAATAAGTATTTGTACTGTACTGTATTTGTTGAAAGTCAAGTAGCCTAATACTTGTGGGCAGTCGTGGTCCAGTGGTTAGAGAGTTGGACTCATGACCAGAAGGTTGCTGGTTCGATTCTCAGGTCTGGCGGGTAATGACTGAGGTGCCCTTGAGCAAGGCACCTAACCCCCACTTGCTTACTATACAAAATGTACAAATGTATAGTACAATGTAATGTAAGTCGCTTTGGATAAAAGCGTCTGCCAAATGCATAAATGTAAAAAATGTAAATGTAATAGTGCAAAATATAGAGCAAAACACAGTAAAAATACAAAATAAGGGCAACATTTAAAAAGTAGGCTATAAAATAAAAGGTAAAAAATTAAATTAAAACAAGTAACAGTCAAGTAAAGAATGTATAAAATACAAAAATATAATAAAGTAAGTCTCAAACACAGTAGTGCAATAGTGCAAAAACATAAACAAGGCAAAAACAAGGCAAAATTCAAATGAGTAAATAATAAAATGCAAGAGAAGCAGGTAAACAGTAGTGCAAATATTAAAAGTAAACAGCACATACAGTGCAAAAAAATACAAAAAGTCTAAAACTCACATACTACAAAAATACAAAACAGAGCAGCATGGAAAAAAAGACACATAAGCATGGATACAGGATCATTTTAAGTTGGCATTTAAAAACATAAGTTGTTGGGCCTTAGATGGGCTGACTCTGCTTCTTTTTTCAGATATTATCTGTCTCATCTTGCTAAAAACTCTTTCTGATGGAACAGATGTTGCTACAAGGCAAAGCCTTTCCAACATAAGTTGGGTCAGTCTAGGGTAAATCAGTGCCCGGTTTTGCCACCAGAGTAGTGGGTTGGAGGACCTTGCTAGCAGGGGCTCCTCTGTATATGACCGAATTTCTAAAACACTCTCTGCTGAAGAACTTGATCTTGTCAAAAGACCTGCAACTTGTTCATCGAAATCACCCCACAGTAAGCTTTCCTGTGTTTCTTGTGGCGGTGCTGCTGCTTCTGCCTGTTGCTGCTCTGTTTGATGTGCAGAAGAAGACAATCTCACTCTTCCAGCTGTATTTTTGAGTCTCTGGAAGGCCTCATTTGCTGCTTGGTCATCTGAAAAGGCCTTTTTTTAAAAACCTTGGGTCAAGTGCAGATGCTTCTGAGAGCAGATGGTTAAATTCTACCTTGTGGAACCTGGTAGCCATGTCTTTGGTCATTTTGTCAAGCATGTCCATGATAGGTTTTCTGAACCCTCCTGATCTCAGGTATCTTGCACTTATTTTTTGGAGACTCCGTGAAAGCAGGATCACCTTTGAGGCAGTCACATAGCTACACTGTAAAAAATGTTCCGTAGTTTTTACGGAAAAATACCGGCAGCTGTGGTTGCCAGTAAAATTCCGTCAAAAATACGGGAAAAGAACGTAAACAGTGATGAAGTTCAAGAACTTCAAGCTATGATTGAATTAATTTCATTTGAGTCTTTTATATTGAGAGCATTTCTTTACATACAATTAAAACATTCACCTAATGCTTAAAAGTGAAAAAATTACATTTCCTTCACATATTTCCGTTTATTTCTTTATAATAATTGACAGTCACTTTTAAACAAAACAACATGCAGCATGACATCAGAAACTGCTCACCTGACTTTGACTTAAACACAGACTCCACTCTTCAGCATAGCGGTGACTAAAAAACCATTTAACGGTCAGAAAAGAAAAATTCCGTAGTTTTTACGGAAAAATACCGGCAGCTGTGGTTGCCAGTAAACTACCGTAAAAATACGGGAACATCCTGTTTTTATTCATCCAATCAATTCACAGAGGAAAACATGAGCCACACCCACTATTCTTCCTCATTAAATATTCAATTTAACTTTGAAATACGTCAGAATAATAAAGACGATCATAACTTCTGCTTCACAGGGACTTAAGCATAACATCAATGAATGTTGTTTAAAGTCACCGTTATTGTGATCAGTGTTTACTTTAGTTGGGCTTTTCACCCGCGATTTGTTAAACAAGTTTTCTTTTGGTTGATATGCTATGATGTGTTTTATAAAACATAATTGTCATAGTAAATAGAAACAAAAGAAAATGTAAACAGGAGCTTTAGTCTGGTTTTCATTATTGTAACTACTAAATGAAGCAATTTTTTTTATGTTTTGAAGTTTTTTAATAACATTGTGAATGAGCTTAAATTTGAGAAAAAGCAACCATCATTTGAAAAAAGTTTTTGAGCAGTTTGGAAAAATCTGCGTTTGATTTTAAACACAGACATCAAGAATCAGTGTATGAATCTCAACAGTGGTGACTATCAAATGAAAAGCTTCATGCCGCAATGCATCCTGGGAGACATGAATGAGTTTTTCTACTTTGATGGTACCCAGAATGCCTTGCGTTTATCATATTTGGTCGTTTTTGTGGTCACCATTGTTGAGATGAATAGGTTTATTATTGATATTTGCTAGTCCAGTTAGTTCTGTAAATAATGTGTTGTAAAGTCCCTCAAAATATCTTTCTGTCAGTCTCATTCATAACATCAGTGAGCATAATAAAATAATTTTAAAACAGTGAATAAACCAGTAGATGACAACTCTCATGACAAATAACATGATGACAATTTCTCTTAGCTTTCTCCACCATAACAGATGTGATTTAATCACACAGTTACAGCAGCTAAAGAAAATCTAACACAACAAAGCAAAGAGTCAAGAGTCCTACTAAAGCAAACACTGAACACCATAATGGTGACTCAACAAAACCATCAACATCTTCACTTGTGTTCATTCTCAATAAGAACTTTTGTAGATGAACCACAGAAATAAAGTCACAGTGATGTAATAAGTGAATGTGTTAATAGTGTTTGTGGAGTTGTTTAATGGTGAGGTTTTAGAGAAAAAACTGATTGTTAAAAACTCTTTCACAACGTGTTTTTTCCAGAAAAAACGACAGAATTTCACTGACAGCTTTTGCAACTTGCGATGTGTTTTTTTCCGTAAAAACGACAGAATTTCACTGTTAATTTCAATGACAGGTTTTACAGTGTTTTTCCGTATTTTATACGGAAGTCTTCTGACAACAGTTTTTCTCAGTGAAAACTACAGAATGTTCCTGTTAATTTCACGGACATTTTTTACAGTGTAGGCCTATATTCGTTTTTTTTAAGTTTGCATATTTATGGATTTCCGTACTATAGTTTCATCATTATATTTAGTTTAAAAATCTAAAATAAAAATAAAATCTAAAAGAACCCCAAGGGCTGTCTACCTCCACCACTGGCCACATGAATTTCCCTTTTTTACACAATAAAAAAAATATAACAGAAGCTACAATAATCTGCTACCATAACCATTGAACTTCCATTGCCTTTCATGGTATCAGGCTTTTATATACACAACTTCAATAATAAAAGTACAGCTTTCTAGATCAAGGTTAATAGCTAGAGGAACAAATGCAGTGTTTTAGAGTGTTGGTTCAACCCAAAATGAAATTTCTGTCATCATTTATTGCCACTTCTTGGTGGTTTCATGTTCATACAGTTAGGGCTGTCACTATTACTAAATAATCGTTTCATCGCAGTGACTTCAGATAACTGAAACGCAATTATTGTGAATCCTTATAAAACAAGTGTGATCTGCAATATCTGCTGCATTTTACATCCACTGTCCTTGATCTGAACTTACTGTTACATTCAAATGACATTTCTCCATCATTTGAGTTTTATTAGCTTTTTAGTTGTTGTTGTTGTTGATTTGTTTTGTTTCCAGACTTGCTGCATCTACACAGCAATACCCTCATATCTAGTTTTAGTAAATAATATTAGTTATTTACAACATTTTCACATTTCTAAAGTATATATGTTCTTTATTGAATCAATTAATTGTCATTAACAGTTATATTGTCAAAGCCTTAAAACAGACAATTATTGCCATTATTTAATAGACAATTAATCGTCAGTGTTGTGGTAAATCGTTCTCCCAACATAAAGAAAGAAGTCTTGCAGACGAGGGTTCCAGATATCAAGAAGTCAAACTTTATTTGCTCGAGCCAACAAAGTGAGATGCACTGAGTACAATACCCAACACATCCAAACTTACAGTGCTTTTGCTACATCTTTTATACAGATTTTTCAGGGCGTTCTCACATCACCCACCAATTATATTTCACATGATGTAATTCTTCACCAATCATATTTACATGATGTAATTCTTCACCAATCATATTTACATGATGTAATTCTTCACCAATCATATTTACATGATGTAATTCTTCACCAATCATATTTACATGATGTAATTCTTCACCAATCATATTTCACATTATGTAATTCTTCACCAATCATATTTACATTATGTAATTCTTCACCAATCATATTTACATGATGGAATTCTTCACCAATCATATTTACATGATGTAATTCTTCACCAATCATATTTCACATGATGTAATTCTTCACCAATCATATTTCACATGATGTAATTCTTCACCAATCATATTTACATGATGTAATTCTTCACCAATCATATTTACATGATGTAACCTTTTTCCCATTAGTTCGTCCCCTTAGCACCTGCAACCATTAAATCTTAGTCTTCCTTTGTTAAAATCTAACTGTGGCCGGCACTGTCCGGAATCATGCACTTCTCCCCAATCCTTTTCAATGGCACCTTATCACGTATCCTTGAAGCATGATTCTCGCTGACTCTGGATTTCATGCACTTAGCTCAATGTTATCTAGTGTGTGTGTGTGTGTGTGTGTGTGTGTGTGTGTGTGTGTGTGTGTGTGTGTGTGTGTGTGTGTGTGTGTGTGTGTGTGTGTGTGTGTGTGTGTTACTGATTTAAACATAACAAAATAAAATATATTCTGTGTACATGGCGTGCAGTCCGTGTTCCGTGCTCTCATGTGCTCCTACATATGGCCTATAACAAATGTGCTTATTAATATGATATTATAACCATAATCTTAGAAAAATCACCATATCAGCCAAATTTCATTATCGTGACAGCCCTACAGTGGAAGTCAGTGGGTGCTACGGTTGTTTGGTTACCAACATTCTTAAAAATGTCTTCATTTGTGTTCCACAAAAGAAAGAGAAATATAAGGTTTTTAACCATGTGAGGATGAATAAATGATGAAAGAATTTTCATTCAACACACGTTGACATGATTTAAAACAACACTTTGAATGTCCATCTATGTCCCATCTATGTCTTTTTTTTGTTTTCAAGCATTTTATGTAAAGCACTTTGAATTACCTTGTGAAATGTGCTATATAATTCTCCCAACATAAAGAAAGAAGTCTTGCAGACAAGGGTTCCAGATATCAAGAAGTCAAACTTTATTTGCTCGAGCCAACAAAGTGAGTTGCAGGCACCGAGTTGCAGGCCCTGCCCCCTAGGGGACACCACACCGAGGGTAAATGTAATAATAATAAATTTGAATTTAAAATGTAAATATCTTAATTGATTTTAGTGTTTTAGTTGATTTTGTGAAGTATAAATAATTATCTGGGCTATGACTGCCTGTACTGTGTGGAAAGAGTGAGCTGCAAATGTGTTTGCTTGTCTAAGATCATAGAGTTTGGCATTTTAGGTGTTAAAAATGGTCAGTTGCAGATATGAGAACTTTTGGTCTTGTAAAGCATAAACTATTTGGATCATTATGGTTTATTTTCAGCTTATCTTTGTTTGCTGATTTTTTTCTGTGAAGGTCTGGCAACACCCTTACGGAAAAAAATATATTTCCTAATGTATGAATGATAAATATATTAAATGACAATAGTATATTAGAAAATATACAGAATGTTATATTGTGTAAATATAATAAAATATATTGAATAATACATAAGGAATTGCCACTTTTCATATATTGAAAAATATGTGACAATAATTTTATATTCAGTAATACACTTCATATTAAATAGATATTACAATATACATGTTTCATATTTTAAAATATAGCTAGTTTACAATAGCATAAGCACACCTGCTCATAATAAAGCATTTAATGAACAGACAATCACTTTGAAAAGTCCCCAGTCTTTACGTTTTATATAAAGTAACTTAAGTTAAAGGTGTTTGAACAATTGTTATTTTATCCACAGGCTCTACACACTGTAAAAAATGTCCGTGAAATTAACAGGAAAATTCTGTAGTTTTCACTGAGAAAGACTGTTGTCAGAAGACTTCCGTATAAAATACGGAAAAACACTGTAAAACCTGTCAGTGAAATTAACAGTGAAATTCTGTCGTTTTTACGGAAAAAAACACATCGCAAGTTGCAAAAGCTGTCAGTGAAATTCTGTCATTTTTATGGAAAAAACCTGTCACACATTGTAAAACCTGTCAGTGAAATTCTGTCGTTTTTTCTGGAAAAAACACGTTGTGAAAGAGTTTTTAACAATCAGTTTTCTCTCTAAAAGCTCACCATTAAACAACTCCACAAACACTATTAACACATTCACTTATTACATCACTGTGACTTTATTTCTGTGGTTCATCTACAAAAGTTCTTATTGAGAATGAACACAAGTGAAGATGTTGATGGTTTTGTTGAGTCACCATTATGGTGTTCAGTGTTTGCTTTAGTAGGACTCTTGACTCTTTGCTTTGTTGCGTTAGATTTTCTTTAGCTGCTGTAACTGTGTGATGAAAACACATCTGTTATGGTGGAGAAAGCTAAGAGAAATTGTCATAATGTTATTTGTTATAAGAGTTGTCATCTACTGGTTTATTCACTGTTTTAAAATTATTTTATTATGCTCACTGATGTTATGAATGAGACTGACAGAAAGATATTTTGAAGGACTTTACAACACATTATTTACAGAACTAACTGGACTAGCAAATATCAATAATAAACCTATTCATCTCAACAATGGTGACCACAAAAACGACCAAATATGATAAACGCAAGGCATTCTGGGTACCATCAAAGTAGAAAAACTCATTCATGTCTCCCAGGATGCATTGCTGCATGAAGCTTTTCATTTGATAGTCACCACTGTTGAGATTCATACACTGATTCTTGATGTCTGTGTTTAAAATCAAATGCAGATTTTTCCAAACTGCTCAAAAACTTTTTTCAAATGATGTTTGCTGTTTCTCAAACTTAAGCTCATTTACCCTGTTATTAAAAAACTTCAAAACATAAAAAAAATTGCTTCATTGAGTAGTTACAATAATGAAAACCAGACTAAAGCTCCTGTTTACATTTTCTTTTGTTTCTATTTACTATGACGATTATGTTTTATAAAACACATCATAGCATAACAATCAAAACAAAACTTGTTTAACAAGTCGTGGGTGAAAAGCCCAACTAAAGTAAACACTGATCACAATAACGGTGACTTTAAACAACATTCATTGATGTTATGCTTAAGTCCCTGTGAAGCAGAAGTTATGATCGTCTTTATTATTCTGACGTATTTCAAAGTTAAATTGAATATTTAATGAGGAAGAATAGTGGGTGTGGCTCATGTTTTCCTCTGTGAATTGATTGGATGAATAAAAACAGGATGTTCCCGTATTTTTACGGTAGTTTACTGGCAACCACAGCTGCCGGTATTTTTCCGTAAAAACTACGGAATTTTTCTTTTCTGACCGTTAAATGTTTTTTTAGTCACCGCTATGCTGAAGAGTGGAGTCTGTGTTTAAGTCAAAGTCAGGCAAGAAGTTTCTGATGTCATGCTGCATGTTGTTTTGTTTAAAAGTGACTGTCAATTATTATAAAGAAATAAATGGAAATATGTGAAGGAAATGTAATTTTTTCACTTTTAAGCATTAGGTGAATGTTTTAATTGTATGTAAAGAAATGTTCTCAATATAAAAGACTGAAATGAAATTAATTCAATCATAGCTTGAAGTTCTTGAACTTCATCACTGTTTACGTTCTTTTCCCGTATTTTTGACGGAATTTTACTGGCAACCACAGCTGCCGGTATTTTTCCGTAAAAACTACGGAACATTTTTTACAGTGTACTCTTCAGCACCATGATAACCCTATGAATTTACACAAACCACAAATCCTTCTATCAAAGTAATACAACATTAAACACTAACAGATCTCCCCCTATATAAATATTGAGCAAAAACACATGAATAAGTATATCTATACATTCACATTTATATGGGGAAAATCTATGTGCAATATACTCAAGATCAAATCTGATGAATAGTAGATTTATTTTTGTTTTTGCTTCTAAATATATGTAAATGTTGAATATATAGCCATATATTGATGTATACTGAAAAATCTTATCACCAGTTTTTAATATATGGAAATGTTTTATGTAATATATCACATTATATTTGGCAATATATTCCCATATATTTTTGTTTCGTAAGGGCACCGTCACTTTAGCAAAGAGCTTGTGAAAGCGGCTAGCCCCATGTCAAATGATTTCTTTCACATTTTTGGTTTCTTGCACCTCACACACTGTGTTTCTGTTTGTGTTGTTTGTCTTTGTCTGTATGCTATTCCTTCTGGATTTACAGACTCACTGCCAAGCATCACTGTCAGCTCTCTCCTCTCTTCTGATGATGTGGTCAAATCTGAGAGACCAGCTGGAGCATTTCTAAAGACAAGAGATGGAAAATACCCCCGATAGAGGTGAAGTATCATTCATGAACTCTTTTCAATGTTTTATCATTTAGAAATCCAAATGATTTCAGTGTACATTCTTCTGACTAAAATGTTGATTTCTCAAATGAAATGCACAGAGATTATTCCCAGTCCTGAACCCAAGACCAGAGATCAGTTCCTCCAATGTAAGTTACTATAACTGCATGAATACGTCCATTAAGTCTCTTATAGATCATCAAACAGACTGAATTCTACCAATTGAAATTCATGGACTAATTCAGAGCAGCCGCAATGCATTCTGGGAATCATGAATGAGTTTTGTACTATGATGTTACCCAGCATGCATTGCAGTATTAAGTTGTCCTTTGTTGATTCTCACCATTACTGAGGTTCATACAAAGATTCTTGATGTCTGTGTTTTTAGAAATTAAAATGCCACTGCCTTATCTTAAAATGTTATTTCAGAATTAACAACACAGACATCAGTGAATCAACATGACGGAGACTCTAATGACCAACAAACAAACCCAGAAGATTAGATTCTCATTTGCATTGGCTTCACAAATGTACTTTAAAAGCACACAACCACTGCACACAAAAAGATTTAACCTATGATGATCAAGAGTGAAGAGCCCAACTCAATGAAACACTGATCACATGATGGTGACTTTTGTTAGCTGGAAACGTTCTTAGAACGGCTAAAAATAAAAATGCTTGTGGCTCAAATCCGGCAAACAGGAGCGGACCACCCAAGTGCCATCATTCCATGCTGTATGTGGGCCAAATGAACGTGTCAGTTATGGGCTGAATCTGGGCCGCAACAATTTTGCTATCTGGGAAGGCTATACATTGTGTGCGGGAATTCAAAGTCGAACAGTGTGAAAACCAGACAGTTTTTAAACAACTGTTTACTGTCAGAACATGACAAATACTTGCCAAAAAGCTGAACATTTCTTAAATGTGAGGTAGAATTTACAGAATAATAAAATAAAACAACTAAAGACAATCAATCAGTAAGTAATTAAATAAGAACAAGTGATCACTATGAGCAATAATAAATGTAACTAGAAAGGTACATTTTCTGAAGAAAATGTGAAGTGGTGCTTGCGTGCTTGAACTCGGCACTGGGCAGTCACTAGGGGGATGACACTCTAAGCCAACAGTGAAACAAGTCAGCCTCTGTGTCTCTACAATGTTCTGATTCAGAGATATACACTGTAAAAAATGTTCCGTAGTTTTTACGGAAAAATACCGGCAGCTGTGGTTGCCAGTAAAATTCTGTAAAAAATACGGGAAAAGCACGTAAACAGTGATGTTCAAGAACTTCAGGGCAAAAACTTCAAGCTGTGATTGAATTTATTTCATTTGAGTCTTTTATATTGAGAGCATTTCTTTACATACAATTAAAACATTCACCTAATGCTTAAAAGTGAAAAAATTACATTTCCTTCACATATTTCCGTTTATTTCTTTATAATAATCGACAGTCATTTTTAAACAAAACAACATGCAGCATGACATCAGAAACTTCTCACCTGACTTTGACTTAAACACAGACTCCACTCTTCAGCATAGCGGTGACTAAAAAACCATTTAACGGTCAGAAAAGAAAAATTCCGTAGTTTTTACGGAAAAATACCGGCAGCTGTGGTTGCCAGTAAACTACCGTAAAAATACGGAAACATCCTGTTTTTATTCATCCAATCAATTCACAGAGGAAAACATGAGCCACACCCACTATTCTTCCTCATTAAATATTCAATTTAACTTTGAAATACGTCAGAATAATGAAGACGATCATAACTTCTGCTTCACAGGGACTTAAGCATAACATCAATGAATGTTGTTTAAAGTCACCGTTATTGTGATCAGTGTTTACTTTAGTTGGGCTTTTCACCCACGATTTGTTAAACAAGTTTTCTTTTTATTTGCTATGCTATGATGTGTTTTAAAAACATAACTGTCATAGTAAATATAAACTAAAGGAAGTGTAAACAGGAGCTTTAGTCTGGTTTTCATTATTGTAAATACTCAATTAAAAGCATTTTTTTATGTTTTGAGGTTTTTTAATAACAGTGTGAATGAGCTTAAATGTTAGAAACAGCAACAATCATCTGAAAAAAGTTTTTGAGTAGTTTGGAAAAATCTGCATTTGATTTTAAACACAGACATCAAGAATCAGTGTTTGAATCTCAACAGTGGTGACCATCAAATGAAAAGCTTCATGCAGCAATGCATCCTGGGAGACATGAATGAGTTTTTCTACTTTGATGGTACCCAGAATGCCTTGCGTTTATCTTATGTGGTCGTTTTTGTGGTCACCATTGTTGAGATGAATAGGTTTATTATTGATATCTGCTAGTCCAGTTAGTTCTGTAAGTCATGTTGTAAAGTCCCTCAAAATATCATTCTGTCAGTCTCATTCATAACATCAGTGAGCATAATAAAATAATTTAAAACAGTGAATTAACCAGTAGATGACAACTCTCATGTGGTGATCAATTCTCATTGCTAAAAGAGCAAAGATTGTGGTAGATGCTAGGTTTTTTACACTAGCATAATGCAATGTGGATGACTGCAGTGCTTTGGACAGTATATTGCACTGTATTAGAACAAAATACAAGTATCAAAATACAAGGGAACAAAAAGTGAAAGTCGGCCACTGATGTCAGCAGACGACTTGCCTGTCCACTGATTCGCACACCGTTTTCAGAAATTTTAGTAAGAGTGTCAACTATAGTCTCAAAGTTATCAAGTATGGCCCTGAGAGCCTCTGCACAGCAGCTCCATCTTGTGTCGCTGAGAGACTTCAATGTGTTACTTTTACCCGCAAAGTCGCTGCTCTGATCTCGCAAAGACTCAAAAACAGCATGCATAAAGTTATAGAAAGACTGGACATTAGTCAGCATGTGCAGTACATTTTTTAATACAATGGCCAAAGATTCACCTTCTGTTTTGTCAGTGAAAAAAATCCAATGAATGATTTATGGACCGCGAGGTCTCTGTCGACACATCTTAAAACCACTGCAACTTGCTCATGTCTACTTATATCTTGCGTTTTATCCACAATAAGTGCAAAAATTCCTGCTTCGTACACTCTTTGAATGATGTCGCTTTTAACTTGGCCGGCTATTATATTGATCAACTCATTTTGATGCTTGCTACATATATAATTATATGATCCCTCTCTCTTCTTAAATAGCTGGTCAATTAGTTGGTTGTCAGTGGCCCTTTAATCCATCTACTACAAAAAATTTCCCAGATTTTCTGATCCATCCATTTCGTCGTGACCGCGAAGATCAATACCGGAGCGACAGCAAAAGTGCAAAGTCTCGCATATTTTAAAAAAATATTATCTGTTCTCATTTATTCTTTTTGCGTGTTCACTGCTTATTTGCGTCCCTACACGTCCTGTTTTAAAGGCGGGGTAACCGATCTCTGAAAACGCTTTAGAAAACTGAGTCGGGCCGAGTATAAAAACAAACTTGTAGCCAATCATCAATAAAGGGGCGTGGCCGCTTATTGACGGAGGGAAGCTCACATTGAAAAGCACGGAGCAGGAAGAGGCATATTCCTGTTGCGTAGTAGTGTTTTTTTTCAATTTCAAATAACAAGAGCCATTTTCAGAGATTGGTCACCCTGCCTTTAAGGGGGCGTTCATATTTGTAGTTCGGATTGCTTGGTTGTTTTGGTCCGGACCAAAAAATAAAAAAATTAATTTAGTCCTGGTTTGCTTGGCTTTCAGACTGGCATTTTACAGCGAACCTAAGGATACCGAACCTAACAGCTTAAGTGTAAAGTCGCAATGTGATTAGGGATGCACCGAAATGAAAATTCTTGGCCGAAGCTGAATAAAAACAAAACACTTGGCCAAACACCGAACACGGGTTCTCGCATTTCTTCTATTTATATAGCCAATTTTTTCACTATTGCATAAACTGTCAAAATGTTCTTTTTATATTTTGTCTCGCTTTTCAATATAATACAATATAACTTAAAATAAAACTGAGCAAAACAAGTCAATTAAAACAAAAAATTGAGCCCTCTCCCTTCTCGAATCACTTTAGTTCACGTCTCTCCTTCAAACTCCGCCCACAAACTTACAGTTCTATCAGAAGACGCACTCGTGGCAAAGATGCACAGAACAATCTCTGACAAGTTGTTTAGTACAGTGACTTGTGTGCACGCGACCACTGTTTGATGTCGCGAGCGGAGGGGCTACTGTACGGGTTGGTCAGACCGCCCGCTCCCATACGAAGTACCCCAAAGTTACCGACCGGTAAAGATGCTTTCATTGGGAAAGTTACTGTTGCGTTGCGGGTGCCGTGTCTTTCTCTGACAGTTTAAAATGCTTCCACACACTGTCGACATGTTTGCTGCATTAATAAAGCTTGCGTGTTTCTCTCTCCAAACTGGTTGCTTCTTGATCGCATCAGACGTCATGTTCGGTAAAATGTGTTTTCGGTTGCCGAACATTCGGTGCATCCCTAAACATGACTGGACAGCTTTTATGATTTATACGGAACTTACCGGACATCCAAAACACTGATGTGTGCTATAGGTTATACATGCTCAGTATATGCCTGCACATCTGATTGTATTTTTAGCAAGCCGGTAACTCACGAAGACCTCATGAAGTGTTTAAAGCAGTCAAAACGGTGGCAGGAATTCCTCCGTTACACTCGCAAACACAAATCTAATAAACAATTTTTTTCGCGTCATATCTTGTTATCACTTCCTGTTTTTGGTTCAGTAAGATGCCTTTGGTCATTGTTGCATTCATACTTAATTCAAACCGCGTCGGGGTTCGCTTGGAAGCGGACCGAGACCCATCTTTTCAGCGGTCTCGGTCCACTTGTTTGGTTCACACCAGGGATCGTGTGGCAGCGTTCACACTTACGCAAATACATCCCACCAACAGAACAATCGCACCAGAGTTCATTTTAATCGAACTAAATATGGCATATGTGAACGCACCCTAAGTGTCTTTAAGTGACTTTTCATTTTCAAACCTGCAGAAATGTGCACGCTGCTCTTCTGATGTTCACTGAATTTTTCTGTGGCTTTTTTCCAGTTAGCAATCCAGTGACGTGAAATGTGTCTATTTTAATCTCGTTGCCACCAAAGACGTGACATGTGAAACAAAAAGCCTGATCAATTGTGGGACTATCCAGACATGGATAAATCCCATAGCATTTTTTCCTGAACTTTCTACCGTCAGTCACTGGTTGATACGGCCCGATTTGAATAAAGTTAGACATTTTGGGTTCATGAACTGGATCTCGCCTGTTGCTGTGTGCCGAGGTCTGGCTAACGGCTGCAATTTGCAACTGACCTGATGGCTCACATCAGAGTTTCTCATCTTCAAATCTACTCTGTTGTCTTCTTGTCTGCTCGGTTACTTGTCCTTCTCCAAGAAATCAAAAACAGATATTGCTGATGAAGTAATTATCCAACGTATTGGGACACTTAGCCATTTTTTCTGATTTTGTCGGATAGTAGTACGTATTACTACGTAATGCATAACATAGTACGTAATGAGTAACTTATTGCTCTTATTTAATTTTGCTGCTCCCTATCAATGCAGAGATATACATATATTAGCATAGGAAACAATTTTCACATCTGAAACTCTTTGAGTACACTACAATCAGAGATGGGCATGTATTTCAAATACAAAAAGTTAACCCTTCACATGCACAGGGCCTGTGGGCAGGTTATCAATTTGGATGTCACCACCCTGGTGATCAGTGTTTCCTTGAGTTGGGCTCTTGACTTTTACTGTTGCGTTTGTGTTGTGTTTGGCATGCTTGTAACTGTGTGCTTCTAAAGTACTTTAGTTATGGAGTTGCTTTTAAAGTACTTTAGTTATGGAGCTGCTTTTAAAGTACTTTAGTTATGGAGCTGCTTTTAAAGTACTTTAGTTATGGAGCTCCTTTTAAAGTACTTTAGTTATGGAGCTGCTTTTAAAGTACTTTAGTTATGGAGCTGCTTTTAAAGTACTTTATTATGGAGCTGCTTTTAAAGTACTTTACTTATGGAGCTGCTTTTAAAGTACTTTACTTATGGAGCTGCTTTTAAAGTACTTTAGTTATGGAGCTGCTTTTAAAGTACTTTAGTTACGGAGCTGCTTTTAAAGTACTTTAGTTATGGAGCTGCTTTTAAAGTACTTTACTTATGGAGCTGCTTTTAAAGTACTTTAGTTATGGAGCTGCTTTTAAAGTACTTTAGTTATGGAGCTGCTTTTAAAGTACTTTAGTTATGGAGCTGCTTTTAAAGTACTTTACTTATGGAGCTGCTTTTAAAGTACTTTACTTATGGAGCTGCTTTTAAAGTACTTTAGTTACGGAGCTCCTTTTAAAGTACTTTAGTTACGGAGCTGCTTTTAAAGTACTTTAGTTATGGAGCTGCTTTTAAAGTACTTTAGTTATGGAGCTGCTTTTAAAGTACTTTAGTTATGGAGCTGCTTTTAAAGTACTTTAGTTATGGAGCTGCTTTTAAAGTACTTTAGTTATGGAGCTGCTTTTAAAGTACTTTAGTTATGGAGCTGCTTTTAAAGTACTTTAGTTATGGAGCTGCTTTTAAAGTACTTTATTATGGAGCTGCTTTTAAAGTACTTTAGTTATGGAGCTGCTTTTAAAGTACTTTAGTTATGGAGCTGCTTTTAAAGTACTTTAGTTATGGAGCTGCTTTTAAAGTACTTTATTATGGAGCTGCTTTTAAAGTACTTTAGTTATGGAGCTGCTTTTAAAGTACTTTAGTTATGGAGCTGCTTTTAAAGTACTTTAGTTATGGAGCTGCTTTTAAAGTACTTTAGTTATGGAGCTGCTTTTAAAGTACTTTAGTTATGGAGCTGCTTTTAAAGTACTTTAGTTATGGAGCTGCTTTTAAAGTACTTTAGTTATGGAGCTGCTTTTAAAGTACTTTAGTTATGGAGCTGCTTTTAAAGTACTTTAGTTATGGAGCTGCTTTTAAAGTACTTTACTTTAGTTATGGAGCTGCTTTTAAAGTACTTTACTTTATTATGGAGCTGCTTTTAAAGTACTTTACTTTATTATGGAGCTGCTTTTAAAGTACTTTACTTTATTATGGAGCTGCTTTTAAAGTACTTTATTATGGAGCTGCTTTTAAAGTACTTTAGTTATGGAGCTGCTTTTAAAGTACTTTACTTATGGAGCTGCTTTTAAAGTACTTTACTTTATTATGGAGCTGCTTTTAAAGTACTTTACTTTATTATGGAGCTGCTTTTAAAGTACTTTACTTTATTATGGAGCTGCTTTTAAAGTACTTTACTTATGGAGCTGCTTTTAAAGTTCTTTAGTTACGGAGCTGCTTTTAAAGTACTTTAGTTATGGAGCTGCTTTTAAAGTACTTTAGTTATGGAGCTGCTTTTAAAGTACTTTAGTTATGGAGCTGCTTTTAAAGTACTTTAGTTATGGAGCTGCTTTTAAAGTACTTTAGTTATGGAGCTGCTTTTAAAGTACTTTACTTTATTATGGAGCTGCTTTTAAAGTACTTTACTTTATTATGGAGCTGCTTTTAAAGTACTTTATTATGGAGCTGCTTTTAAAGTACTTTAGTTATGGAGCTGCTTTTAAAGTACTTTACTTATGGAGCTGCTTTTAAAGTACTTTACTTTATTATGGAGCTGCTTTTAAAGTACTTTACTTTATTATGGAGCTGCTTTTAAAGTACTTTACTTTATTATGGAGCTGCTTTTAAAGTACTTTACTTTAGTTATGGAGCTGCTTTTAAAGTTACTTTAGTTATGGAGCTGCTTTTAAAGTACTTTAGTTATGGAGCTGCTTTTAAAGTACTTTAGTTATGGAGCTGCTTTTAAAGTACTTTAGTTATGGAGCTGCTTTTAAAGTACTTTAGTTATGGAGCTGCTTTTAAAGTACTTTAGTTATGGAGCTGCTTTTAAAGTACTTTAGTTATGGAGCTGCTTTTAAAGTACTTTAGTTATGGAGCTGCTTTTAAAGTACTTTACTTATGGAGCTGCTTTTAAAGTACTTTACTTATGGAGCTGCTTTTAAAGTACTTTACTTACGGAGCTGCTTTTAAAGTACTTTACTTATGGAGCTGCTTTTAAAGTACTTTAGTTATGGAGCTGCTTTTAAAGTACTTTAGTTATGGAGCTGCTTTTAAAGTACTTTAGTTATGGAGCTGCTTTTAAAGTACTTTAGTTATGGAGCTGCTTTTAAAGTACTTTAGTTATGGAGCTGCTTTTAAAGTACTTTAGTTATGGAGCTGCTTTTAAAGTACTTTACTCTATTATGGAGCTGCTTTTAAAGTACTTTACTTTATTATGGAGCTGCTTTTAAAGTACTTTAGTTATGGAGCTGCTTTTAAAGTACTTTACTTATGGAGCTGCTTTTAAAGTACTTTAGTTATGGAGCTGCTTTTAAAGTACTTTACTTTATTATGGAGCTGCTTTTAAAGTACTTTAGTTATGGAGCTGCTTTTAAAGTACTTTAGTTATGGAGCTGCTTTTAAAGTACTTTACTTATGGAGCTGCTTTTAAAGTACTTTAGTTACGGAGCTGCTTTTAAAGTACTTTAGTTATGGAGCTGCTTTTAAAGTACTTTAGTTATGGAGCTGCTTTTAAAGTACTTTAGTTATGGAGCTCCTTTTAAAGTACTTTAGTTATGGAGCTGCTTTTAAAGTACTTTACTTTAGTTATGGAGCTGCTTTTGAAGTACTTTAGTTATGGAGCTGCTTTTAAAGTTACTTTATTTATGGAGCTGCTTTTAAAGTTACTTTAGTTATGGAGCTGCTTTTAAAGTACTTTAGTTATGGAGCTGCTTTTAAAGTACTTTAGTTATGGAGCTGCTTTTAAAGTACTTTAGTTATGGAGCTGCTTTTAAAGTACTTTAGTTATGGAGCTGCTTTTAAAGTACTTTAGTTATGGAGCTGCTTTTAAAGTACTTTAGTTATGGAGCTGCTTTTAAAGTTCTTTAGTTACGGAGCTGCTTTTAAAGTACTTTAGTTATGGAGCTGCTTTTAAAGTTCTTTAGTTACGGAGCTGCTTTTAAAGTACTTTAGTTATGGAGCTGCTTTTAAAGTACTTTAGTTATGGAGCTCCTTTTAAAGTACTTTAGTTATGGAGCTGCTTTTAAAGTACTTTAGTTATGGAGCTGCTTTTAAAGTACTTTACTTATGGAGCTGCTTTTAAAGTTCTTTAGTTACGGAGCTGCTTTTAAAGTACTTTAGTTATGGAGCTGCTTTTAAAGTACTTTAGTTATGGAGCTGCTTTTAAAGTACTTTAGTTATGGAGCTGCTTTTAAAGTACTTTAGTTATGGAGCTGCTTTTAAAGTACTTTACTTATTATGGAGCTGCTTTTAAAGTACTTTACTTTATTATGGAGCTGCTTTTAAAGTACTTTACTTTATTATGGAGCTGCTTTTAAAGTACTTTACTTTATTATGGAGCTGCTTTTAAAGTACTTTACTTTATTATGGAGCTCCTTTTAAAGTACTTTACTTATGGAGCTGCTTTTAAAGTACTTTAGTTATGGAGCTGCTTTTAAAGTACTTTAGTTACGGAGCTGCTTTTAAAGTACTTTAGTTATGGAGCTGCTTTTAAAGTACTTTACTTAGGAAGCTGCTTTTAAAGTACTTTAGTTATGGAGCTGCTTTTAAAGTACTTTACTTTATTATGGAGCTCCTTTTAAAGTACTTTAGTTATGGAGCTGCTTTTAAAGTACTTTAGTTATGGAGCTGCTTTTAAAGTACTTTACTTATGGAGCTGCTTTTAAAGTACTTTACTTATGGAGCTCCTTTTAAAGTACTTTAGTTACGGAGCTGCTTTTAAAGTATTTTAGTTACGGAGCTGCTTTTAAAGTACTTTACTTATGGAGCTGCTTTTAAAGTACTTTAGTTATGGAGCTCCTTTTAAAGTACTTTAGTTATGGAGCTGCTTTTAAAGTACTTTAGTTATGGAGCTGCTTTTAAAGTACTTTAGTTATGGAGCTGCTTTTAAAGTACTTTAGTTACGGAGCTCCTTTTAAAGTACTTTAGTTATGGAGCTGCTTTTAAAGTACTTTACTTTATTATGGAGCTGCTTTTAAAGTACTTTAGTTATGGAGCTGCTTTTAAAGTACTTTAGTTATGGAGCTGCTTTTAAAGTACTTTACTTTATTATGGAGCTGCTTTTAAAGTACTTTAGTTATGGAGCTGCTTTTAAAGTACTTTATTTATGGAGCTGCTTTTAAAGTTCTTTAGTTACGGAGCTGCTTTTAAAGTACTTTAGTTATGGAGCTGCTTTTAAAGTACTTTACTTATGGAGCTGCTTTTAAAGTTCTTTAGTTACGGAGCTGCTTTTAAAGTACTTTAGTTATGGAGCTGCTTTTAAAGTACTTTAGTTATGGAGCTCCTTTTAAAGTACTTTAGTTATGGAGCTGCTTTTAAAGTACTTTAGTTATGGAGCTGCTTTTAAAGTACTTTACTTTATTATGGAGCTGCTTTTAAAGTACTTTACTTTATTATGGAGCTGCTTTTAAAGTACTTTACTTTATTATGGAGCTGCTTTTAAAGTACTTTACTTTATTATGGAGCTGCTTTTAAAGTATTTTAGTTATGGAGCTGCTTTTAAAGTACTTTACTTATGGAGCTGCTTTTAAAGTACTTTAGTTATGGAGCTGCTTTTAAAGTACTTTACTTTATTATGGAGCTGCTTTTAAAGTACTTTACTTTATTATGGAGCTCCTTTTAAAGTACTTTACTTATGGAGCTGCTTTTAAAGTTCTTTAGTTACGGAGCTGCTTTTAAAGTACTTTACTTATGGAGCTGCTTTTAAAGTTCTTTAGTTACGGAGCTGCTTTTAAAGTACTTTAGTTATGGAGCTGCTTTTAAAGTACTTTAGTTATGGAGCTGCTTTTAAAGTACTTTAGTTATGGAGCTGCTTTTAAAGTACTTTAGTTATGGAGCTCCTTTTAAAGTACTTTAGTTATGGAGCTGCTTTTAAAGTACTTTACTTTATTATGGAGCTGCTTTTAAAGTACTTTAGTTATGGAGCTGCTTTTAAAGTACTTTAGTTATGGAGCTGCTTTTAAAGTACTTTACTTTATTATGGAGCTGCTTTTAAAGTACTTTAGTTATGGAGCTGCTTTTAAAGTACTTTAGTTATGGAGCTGCTTTTAAAGTTCTTTAGTTATGGAGCTGCTTTTAAAGTACTTTAGTTATGGAGCTGCTTTTAAAGTACTTTACTTATGGAGCTGCTTTTAAAGTACTTTAGTTATGGAGCTGCTTTTAAAGTACTTTAGTTATGGAGCTGCTTTTAAAGTACTTTAGTTATGGAGCTGCTTTTAAAGTACTTTAGTTATGGAGCTGCTTTTAAAGTACTTTAGTTATGGAGCTGCTTTTAAAGTACTTTACTTTATTATGGAGCTGCTTTTAAAGTACTTTACTTTATTATGGAGCTGCTTTTAAAGTACTTTACTTTATTATGGAGCTGCTTTTAAAGTACTTTACTTTATTATGGAGCTGCTTTTAAAGTACTTTAGTTATGGAGCTGCTTTTAAAGTACTTTAGTTATGGAGCTGCTTTTAAAGTACTTTAGTTATGGAGCTGCTTTTAAAGTACTTTACTTTATTATGGAGCTGCTTTTAAAGTACTTTACTTTATTATGGAGCTGCTTTTAAAGTACTTTAGTTATGGAGCTGCTTTTAAAGTACTTTAGTTATGGAGCTGCTTTTAAAGTACTTTACTTATGGAGCTGCTTTTAAAGTCTTTAGTTACGGAGCTGCTTTTAAAGTACTTTAGTTATGGAGCTGCTTTTAAAGTACTTTAGTTATGGAGCTGCTTTTAAAGTACTTTAGTTATGGAGCTGCTTTTAAAGTACTTTAGTTATGGAGCTGCTTTTAAAGTACTTTACTTATTATGGAGCTGCTTTTAAAGTACTTTACTTATTATGGAGCTGCTTTTAAAGTACTTTAGTTATGGAGCTGCTTTTAAAGTACTTTACTTATGGAGCTGCTTTTAAAGTACTTTAGTTATGGAGCTGCTTTTAAAGTACTTTAGTTATGGAGCTGCTTTAAAGTACTTTAGTTATGGAGCTGCTTTTAAAGTACTTTAGTTATGGAGCTGCTTTTAAAGTACTTTAGTTATGGAGCTCCTTTTAAAGTACTTTAGTTATGGAGCTGCTTTTAAAGTACTTTAGTTACGGAGCTGCTTTTAAAGTTCTTTAGTTACGGAGCTGCTTTTAAAGTACTTTAGTTATGGAGCTGCTTTTAAAGTACTTTACTTATGGAGCTGCTTTTAAAGTACTTTAGTTATGAGCTGCTTTTAAAGTACTTTAGTTATGGAGCTGCTTTTAAAGTACTTTAGTTATGGAGCTCCTTTTAAAGTACTTTAGTTATGGAGCTGCTTTGAAAGTTCTTTATTTATGGAGCTGCTTTAAAGTCTTTAGTTACGGAGCTCTTTTAAAGTACTTTAGTTATGGAGCTGCTTTTAAAGTACTTTAGTTATGGAGCTGCTTTTAAAGTACTTTAGTTACGGAGCTGCTTTTAAAGTACTTTAGTTACGGAGCTGCTTTTAAAGTACTTTAGTTATGGAGCTCCTTTAAAGTTCTTAGTTATGGAGCTGCTTTTAAAGTACTTTAGTTACGGAGCTGCTTTTAAAGTTCTTTAGTTACGGAGCTGCTTTTAAAGTACTTTAGTTTATGGAGCTGCTTTTAAAGTACTTTAGTTATGGAGCCTTTTAAAGTACTTTAGTTATGGAGCTGCTTTTAAAGTACTTTAGTTATGGAGCTGCTTTTAAAGTACTTTACTTATGGAGCTGCTTTTAAAGTTCTTTAGTTACGGAGCTGCTTTTAAAGTACTTTAGTTATGGAGCTGCTTTTAAAGTACTTTAGTATGGAGCTCCTTTTAAAGTACTTTAGTTATGGAGCTGCTTTTAAAGTACTTTAGTTATGGAGCTGCTTTTAAAGTACTTTACTTATATGGAGCTGCTTTTAAAGTACTTTACTTTATTATGGAGCTGCTTTTAAAGTACTTTACTTTATTATGGAGCTGCTTTAAAGTACTTTACTTTATTATGGAGCTGCTTTTAAGTACTTTACTTATTATGGAGCTCCTTTTAAAGTACTTTACTTATGGAGCTGCTTTTAAAGTACTTTAGTTATGGAGCTGCTTTTAAAGTACTTACTTTACTTATGGAGCTGCTTTTTAAAGTTCTTTAGTTATGGAGCTGCTTTTAAAGTACTTTAGTTATGGAGCTGCTTTTAAAGTACTTTAGTTATGGAGCGCTGCTTTTAAAAAGTACTTTACTTTATTATGGAGCTCCTTTTAAAGTACTTTAGTTATGGAGCTGCTTTTAAAGTACTTTAGTTTATGGAGCTGCTTTTAAGTACTTTAGTTATGGAGCTGCTTTTAAAGTACTTACTTATGGAGCTCCTTTTAAAGTACTTTAGTTACGGAGCTGCTTTTAAAGTATTTTAGTTACGGAGCTGCTTTTAAAGTACTTTACTTATGGAGCTGCTTTTAAAGTACTTTAGTTATGGAGCTGCTTTTAAAGTACTTTAGTTATGGAGCTGCTTTTAAGTACTTTAGTTATGGAGCTGCTTTTAAAGTACTTTAGTTATGGAGCTGCTTTTAAAGTACTTTAGTTACGGAGCTGCTTTTAAGTACTTTAGTTATGGAGCTGCTTTTAAAGTACTTTACTTTATTATGGAGCTGCTTTTAAAGTACTTTAGTTATGGAGCTGCTTTTAAAGTACTTTAGTTATGGAGCTGCTTTTAAAGTACTTTACTTTATTATGGAGCTGCTTTTAAAGTACTTTAGTTATGGAGCTGCTTTTAAAGTACTTTATTTATGGAGCTGCTTTTAAAGTTCTTTAGTTACGGAGCTGCTGCTTTTAAAGTACTTTAGTTATGGAGCTCCTTTTAAAAGTACTTTAGTTATGGAGCTGCTTTTAAAGTACTTTAGTTATGGAGCTGCTTTTAAAGTACTTTACTTTATTATGGAGCTGCTTTTAAAGTACTTTACTTTATTATGGAGCTGCTTTTAAAGTACTTTACTTTATTATGGAGCTGCTTTTAAAGTACTTTACTTTATTATGGAGCTGCTTTTAAAGTACTTTAGTTATGGAGCTGCTTTTAAAGTACTTTACTTATGGAGCTGCTTTAAAGTACTTTAGTTATGGAGCTGCTTTTAAAGTACTTTACTTTATTATGGAGCTGCTTTTAAGTACTTTACTTTATTATGGAGCTCCTTTTAAAGTACTTTACTTATGGAGCTGCTTTTAAAGTTCTTTAGTTACGGAGCTGCTTTTAAAGTACTTTACTTATGGAGCTGCTTTTAAAGTTCTTTAGTTACGGAGCTGCTTTTAAAGTACTTTAGTATGGAGCTGCTTTTAAAGTACTTTAGTTATGGAGCTGCTTTTAAAGTACTTTAGTTATGGAGCTGCTTTTAAAGTACTTTAGTTACGGAGCTCCTTTTAAAGTACTTTAGTTATGGAGCTGCTTTTAAAGTACTTTACTTTATTATGGAGCGCTGCTTTAAAGTACTTTTTAGTTATGGAGCTGCTTTTAAAGTACTTTAGTTATGGAGCTGCTTTTAAAGTACTTTACTTTATTATGGAGCTGCTTTTAAAGTACTTTAGTTATGGAGCTGCTTTTAAAGTACTTTATTTATGGCTGCTTTTAAAGTTCTTTAGTTACGGAGCTGCTTTTAAAGTACTTTAGTTATGGAGCTGCTTTTAAAGTACTTTACTTATGGAGCTGCTTTTAAAGTTCTTTAGTTACGGAGCTGCTTTTAAAGTACTTTAGTTATGGAGCTGCTTTTAAAGTACTTTAGTTATGGAGCTCCTTTTAAAGTACTTTAGTTATGGAGCTGCTTTTAAAGTACTTTAGTTATGGAGCTGCTTTTAAAGTACTTTACTTTATTATGGAGCTGCTTTTAAAGTACTTTACTTTATTATGGAGCTGCTTTTAAAGTACTTTACTTTATTATGGAGCTGCTTTTAAAGTACTTTACTTTATTATGGAGCTGCTTTTAAAGTATTTTAGTTATGGAGCTGCTTTTAAAGTACTTTACTTATGGAGCTGCTTTTAAAGTACTTTAGTTATGGAGCTGCTTTTAAAGTACTTTACTTTATTATGGAGCTGCTTTTAAAGTACTTTACTTTATTATGGAGCTCCTTTTAAAGTACTTTACTTATGGAGCTGCTTTTAAAGTTCTTTAGTTACGGAGCTGCTTTTAAAGTACTTTACTTATGGAGCTGCTTTTAAAGTTCTTTAGTTACGGAGCTGCTTTTAAAGTACTTTAGTTATGGAGCTGCTTTTAAAGTACTTTAGTTATGGAGCTCCTTTTAAAGTACTTTAGTTATGGAGCTGCTTTTAAAGTACTTTAGTTATGGAGCTGCTTTTAAAGTACTTTACTTTATTATGGAGCTGCTTTTAAAGTACTTACTTTATTATGGAGCTGCTTTTAAAGTACTTTAGTTATGGAGCTGCTTTTAAAGTACTTTACTTATGGAGCTGCTTTTAAAGTACTTTAGTTACGGAGCTGCTTTAAAGTACTTTAGTTACGGAGCTGCTTTTAAAGTACTTTAGTTACGGAGCTGCTTTTAAAGTACTTTAGTTACGGAGCTGCTTTTAAAGTACTTTAGTTATGGAGCTCCTTTTAAAGTTCTTTAGTTATGGAGCTGCTTTTAAAGTACTTTAGTTACGGAGCTGCTTTTAAAGTTCTTTAGTTACGGAGCTGCTTTTAAAGTACTTTAGTTATGGAGCTGCTTTTAAAGTACTTTACTTATGGAGCTGCTTTTAAAGTTCTTTAGTTACTGAGCTGCTTTTAAAGTACTTTAGTTATGGAGCTGCTTTTAAAGTACTTTAGTTATGGAGCTCCTTTTAAAGTACTTTAGTTATGGAGCTGCTTTTAAAGTACTTTAGTTATGGAGCTGCTTTTAAAGTACTTTACTTTATTATGGAGCTGCTTTTAAAGTACTTTACTTTATTATGGAGCTGCTTTTAAAGTACTTTACTTTATTATGGAGCTGCTTTTAAGTACTTTACTTTATTATGGAGCTGCTTTTAAAGTATTTTAGTTATGGAGCTGCTTTTAAAGTACTTTACTTATGGAGCTGCTTTTAAAGTACTTTAGTTATGGAGCTGCTTTTAAAGTACTTTACTTATTTATGGAGCTGCTTTTAAAGTACTTTACTTTATTATGGAGCTCCTTTTAAAGTACTTTACTTATGGAGCTGCTTTTAAAGTTCTTTAGTTACGGAGCTGCTTTTAAAGTACTTTACTTATGGAGCTGCTTTTAAAGTTCTTTAGTTACGGAGCTGCTTTTAAAGTACTTTAGTTATGGAGCTGCTTTTAAAGTACTTTACTTATGGAGCTGCTTTTAAAGTTCTTTAGTTACGGAGCTGCTTTTAAAGTACTTTAGTTATGGAGCTGCTTTTAAAGTACTTTAGTTATGGAGCTGCTTTTAAAGTACTTTAGTTATGGAGCTGCTTTTAAAGTACTTTACTTTATTATGGAGCTGCTTTTAAAGTACTTTAGTTATGGAGCTGCTTTTAAAGTACTTTATTTATGGAGCTGCTTTTAAAGTTCTTTAGTTACGGAGCTGCTTTTAAAGTACTTTAGTTATGGAGCTGCTTTTAAAGTACTTTACTTATGGAGCTGCTTTTAAAGTTCTTTAGTTACGGAGCTGCTTTTAAAGTACTTTAGTTATGGAGCTGCTTTTAAAGTACTTTAGTTATGGAGCTCCTTTTAAAGTACTTTAGTTATGGAGCTGCTTTTAAAGTACTTTAGTTATGGAGCTGCTTTTAAAGTACTTTACTTTATTATGGAGCTGCTTTTAAAGTACTTTACTTTATTATGGAGCTGCTTTTAAAGTACTTTACTTTATTATGGAGCTGCTTTTAAAGTACTTTACTTTATTATGGAGCTGCTTTTAAAGTATTTTAGTTATGGAGCTGCTTTTAAAGTACTTTACTTATGGAGCTGCTTTTAAAGTACTTTAGTTATGGAGCTGCTTTTAAAGTACTTTACTTTATTATGGAGCTGCTTTTAAAGTACTTTACTTTATTATGGAGCTCCTTTTAAAGTACTTTACTTATGGAGCTGCTTTTAAAGTTCTTTAGTTACGGAGCTGCTTTTAAAGTACTTTACTTATGGAGCTGCTTTTAAAGTTCTTTAGTTACGGAGCTGCTTTTAAAGTACTTTAGTTATGGAGCTGCTTTTAAAGTACTTTAGTTATGGAGCTCCTTTTAAAGTACTTTAGTTATGGAGCTGCTTTTAAAGTACTTTAGTTATGGAGCTGCTTTTAAAGTACTTTACTTTATTATGGAGCTGCTTTTAAAGTACTTTACTTTATTATGGAGCTGCTTTTAAAGTACTTTAGTTATGGAGCTGCTTTTAAAGTACTTTACTTATGGAGCTGCTTTTAAAGTACTTTAGTTATGGAGCTGCTTTTAAAGTACTTTACTTTATTATGGAGCTGCTTTTAAAGTACTTTACTTTATTATGGAGCTGCTTTTAAAGTAATTTAGTTATGGAGCTGCTTTTAAAGTTCTTTAGTTATGGAGCTGCTTTTAAAGTACTTTACTTTATTATGGAGCTGCTTTTAAAGTACTTTAGTTATGGAGCTGCTTTTAAAGTACTTTAGTTATGGAGCTGCTTTTAAAGTACTTTAGTTATGGAGCTGCTTTTAAAGTACTTTAGTTATGGAGCTGCTTTTAAAGTACTTTAGTTATGGAGCTCCTTTTAAAGTACTTTAGTTACGGAGCTGCTTTTAAAGTACTTTAGTTACGGAGCTGCTTTTAAAGTACTTTAGTTATGGAGCTGCTTTTAAAGTACTTTACTTATGGAGCTGCTTTTAAAGTACTTTACTTATGGAGCTCCTTTTAAAGTACTTTAGTTACGGAGCTGCTTTTAAAGTACTTTAGTTATGGAGCTGCTTTTAAAGTACTTTACTTATGGAGCTGCTTTTAAAGTTCTTTAGTTACGGAGCTGCTTTTAAAGTACTTTAGTTATGGAGCTGCTTTAAAAGTACTTTAGTTATGGAGCTGCTTTTAAAGTAATTTACTCTATTATGGAGCTGCTTTTAAAGTACTTTACTTTATTATGGAGCTGCTTTTAAAGTACTTTAGTTATGGAGCTGCTTTTAAAGTACTTTACTTATGGAGCTGCTTTTAAAGTAATTTAGTTATGGAGCTGCTTTTAAAGTACTTTACTTTATTATGGAGCTGCTTTTAAAGTACTTTAGTTATGGAGCTGCTTTTAAAGTACTTTACTTATGGAGCTGCTTTTAAAGTACTTTACTTATGGAGCTCCTTTTAAAGTACTTTAGTTACGGAGCTGCTTTTAAAGTACTTTAGTTATGGAGCTGCTTTTAAAGTACTTTACTTATGGAGCTGCTTTTAAAGTACTTTAGTTATGGAGCTCCATTTAAAGTACTTTAGTTATGGAGCTGCTTTTAAAGTACTTTAGTTATGGAGCTCCTTTTGAAGTACTTTAGTTATGGAGCTGCTTTGAAAGTTCTTTATTTATGGAGCTGCTTTGAAAGTTCTTTAGTTACGGAGCTCCTTTTAAAGTACTTTAGTTATGGAGCTGCTTTTAAAGTACTTTAGTTATGGAGCTGCTTTTAAAGTACTTTAGTTACGGAGCTGCTTTTAAAGTACTTTAGTTACGGAGCTGCTTTTAAAGTACTTTAGTTACGGAGCTGCTTTTAAAGTACTTTAGTTATGGAGCTCCTTTTAAAGTTCTTTAGTTATGGAGCTGCTTTTAAAGTACTTTAGTTACGGAGCTGCTTTTAAAGTTCTTTAGTTACGGAGCTGCTTTTAAAGTACTTTAGTTATGGAGCTGCTTTTAAAGTACTTTAGTTATGGAGCTCCTTTTAAAGTTCTTTAGTTATGGAGCTGCTTTTAAAGTACTTTAGTTATGGAGCTGCTTTTAAAGTACTTTACTTATGGAGCTGCTTTTAAAGTTCTTTAGTTACGGAGCTGCTTTTAAAGTACTTTAGTTATGGAGCTGCTTTTAAAGTACTTTAGTTATGGAGCTCCTTTTAAAGTACTTTAGTTATGGAGCTGCTTTTAAAGTACTTTAGTTATGGAGCTGCTTTTAAAGTACTTTACTTTATTATGGAGCTGCTTTTAAAGTACTTTACTTTATTATGGAGCTGCTTTTAAAGTACTTTACTTTATTATGGAGCTGCTTTTAAAGTACTTTACTTTATTATGGAGCTGCTTTTAAAGTACTTTACTTTATTATGGAGCTCCTTTTAAAGTACTTTACTTATGGAGCTGCTTTTAAAGTACTTTAGTTATGGAGCTGCTTTTAAAGTACTTTACTTATGGAGCTGCTTTTAAAGTTCTTTAGTTACGGAGCTGCTTTTAAAGTACTTTAGTTATGGAGCTGCTTTTAAAGTACTTTAGTTATGGAGCTGCTTTTAAAGTACTTTACTTTATTATGGAGCTCCTTTTAAAGTACTTTAGTTATGGAGCTGCTTTTAAAGTACTTTAGTTATGGAGCTGCTTTTAAAGTACTTTACTTATGGAGCTGCTTTTAAAGTACTTTACTTATGGAGCTCCTTTTAAAGTACTTTAGTTACGGAGCTGCTTTTAAAGTATTTTAGTTACGGAGCTGCTTTTAAAGTACTTTACTTATGGAGCTGCTTTTAAAGTACTTTAGTTATGGAGCTCCTTTTAAAGTACTTTAGTTATGGAGCTGCTTTTAAAGTACTTTAGTTATGGAGCTGCTTTTAAAGTACTTTAGTTATGGAGCTGCTTTTAAAGTACTTTAGTTACGGAGCTCCTTTTAAAGTACTTTAGTTATGGAGCTGCTTTTAAAGTACTTTACTTTATTATGGAGCTGCTTTTAAAGTACTTTAGTTATGGAGCTGCTTTTAAAGTACTTTAGTTATGGAGCTGCTTTTAAAGTACTTTACTTTATTATGGAGCTGCTTTTAAAGTACTTTAGTTATGGAGCTGCTTTTAAAGTACTTTATTTATGGAGCTGCTTTTAAAGTTCTTTAGTTACGGAGCTGCTTTTAAAGTACTTTAGTTATGGAGCTCCTTTTAAAGTACTTTAGTTATGGAGCTGCTTTTAAAGTACTTTAGTTATGGAGCTGCTTTTAAAGTACTTTACTTTATTATGGAGCTGCTTTTAAAGTACTTTACTTTATTATGGAGCTGCTTTTAAAGTACTTTACTTTATTATGGAGCTGCTTTTAAAGTACTTTACTTTATTATGGAGCTGCTTTTAAAGTATTTTAGTTATGGAGCTGCTTTTAAAGTACTTTACTTATGGAGCTGCTTTTAAAGTACTTTAGTTATGGAGCTGCTTTTAAAGTACTTTACTTTATTATGGAGCTGCTTTTAAAGTACTTTACTTTATTATGGAGCTCCTTTTAAAGTACTTTACTTATGGAGCTGCTTTTAAAGTTCTTTAGTTACGGAGCTGCTTTTAAAGTACTTTACTTATGGAGCTGCTTTTAAAGTTCTTTAGTTACGGAGCTGCTTTTAAAGTACTTTAGTTATGGAGCTGCTTTTAAAGTACTTTAGTTATGGAGCTGCTTTTAAAGTACTTTAGTTATGGAGCTGCTTTTAAAGTACTTTAGTTACGGAGCTCCTTTTAAAGTACTTTAGTTATGGAGCTGCTTTTAAAGTACTTTACTTTATTATGGAGCTGCTTTTAAAGTACTTTAGTTATGGAGCTGCTTTTAAAGTACTTTAGTTATGGAGCTGCTTTTAAAGTACTTTACTTTATTATGGAGCTGCTTTTAAAGTACTTTAGTTATGGAGCTGCTTTTAAAGTACTTTATTTATGGAGCTGCTTTTAAAGTTCTTTAGTTACGGAGCTGCTTTTAAAGTACTTTAGTTATGGAGCTGCTTTTAAAGTACTTTACTTATGGAGCTGCTTTTAAAGTTCTTTAGTTACGGAGCTGCTTTTAAAGTACTTTAGTTATGGAGCTGCTTTTAAAGTACTTTAGTTATGGAGCTCCTTTTAAAGTACTTTAGTTATGGAGCTGCTTTTAAAGTACTTTAGTTATGGAGCTGCTTTTAAAGTACTTTACTTTATTATGGAGCTGCTTTTAAAGTACTTTACTTTATTATGGAGCTGCTTTTAAAGTACTTTACTTTATTATGGAGCTGCTTTTAAAGTACTTTACTTTATTATGGAGCTGCTTTTAAAGTATTTTAGTTATGGAGCTGCTTTTAAAGTACTTTACTTATGGAGCTGCTTTTAAAGTACTTTAGTTATGGAGCTGCTTTTAAAGTACTTTACTTTATTATGGAGCTGCTTTTAAAGTACTTTACTTTATTATGGAGCTCCTTTTAAAGTACTTTACTTATGGAGCTGCTTTTAAAGTTCTTTAGTTACGGAGCTGCTTTTAAAGTACTTTACTTATGGAGCTGCTTTTAAAGTTCTTTAGTTACGGAGCTGCTTTTAAAGTACTTTAGTTATGGAGCTGCTTTTAAAGTACTTTAGTTATGGAGCTCCTTTTAAAGTACTTTAGTTATGGAGCTGCTTTTAAAGTACTTTAGTTATGGAGCTGCTTTTAAAGTACTTTACTTTATTATGGAGCTGCTTTTAAAGTACTTTACTTTATTATGGAGCTGCTTTTAAAGTACTTTAGTTATGGAGCTGCTTTTAAAGTACTTTACTTATGGAGCTGCTTTTAAAGTACTTTAGTTACGGAGCTGCTTTTAAAGTACTTTAGTTACGGAGCTGCTTTTAAAGTACTTTAGTTACGGAGCTGCTTTTAAAGTACTTTAGTTACGGAGCTGCTTTTAAAGTACTTTAGTTATGGAGCTCCTTTTAAAGTTCTTTAGTTATGGAGCTGCTTTTAAAGTACTTTAGTTACGGAGCTGCTTTTAAAGTTCTTTAGTTACGGAGCTGCTTTTAAAGTACTTTAGTTATGGAGCTGCTTTTAAAGTACTTTACTTATGGAGCTGCTTTTAAAGTTCTTTAGTTACTGAGCTGCTTTTAAAGTACTTTAGTTATGGAGCTGCTTTTAAAGTACTTTAGTTATGGAGCTCCTTTTAAAGTACTTTAGTTATGGAGCTGCTTTTAAAGTACTTTAGTTATGGAGCTGCTTTTAAAGTACTTTACTTTATTATGGAGCTGCTTTTAAAGTACTTTACTTTATTATGGAGCTGCTTTTAAAGTACTTTACTTTATTATGGAGCTGCTTTTAAAGTACTTTACTTTATTATGGAGCTGCTTTTAAAGTATTTTAGTTATGGAGCTGCTTTTAAAGTACTTTACTTATGGAGCTGCTTTTAAAGTACTTTAGTTATGGAGCTGCTTTTAAAGTACTTTACTTTATTATGGAGCTGCTTTTAAAGTACTTTACTTTATTATGGAGCTCCTTTTAAAGTACTTTACTTATGGAGCTGCTTTTAAAGTTCTTTAGTTACGGAGCTGCTTTTAAAGTACTTTACTTATGGAGCTGCTTTTAAAGTTCTTTAGTTACGGAGCTGCTTTTAAAGTACTTTAGTTATGGAGCTGCTTTTAAAGTACTTTACTTATGGAGCTGCTTTTAAAGTTCTTTAGTTACGGAGCTGCTTTTAAAGTACTTTAGTTATGGAGCTGCTTTTAAAGTACTTTAGTTATGGAGCTCCTTTTAAAGTACTTTAGTTATGGAGCTGCTTTTAAAGTACTTTAGTTATGGAGCTGCTTTTAAAGTACTTTACTTTATTATGGAGCTGCTTTTAAAGTACTTTAGTTATGGAGCTGCTTTTAAAGTACTTTACTTATGGAGCTGCTTTTAAAGTACTTTAGTTATGGAGCTGCTTTTAAAGTACTTTACTTTATTATGGAGCTGCTTTTAAAGTACTTTACTTTATTATGGAGCTGCTTTTAAAGTACTTTAGTTATGGAGCTGCTTTTAAAGTTCTTTAGTTATGGAGCTGCTTTTAAAGTACTTTACTTTATTATGGAGCTGCTTTTAAAGTACTTTAGTTATGGAGCTGCTTTTAAAGTACTTTAGTTATGGAGCTGCTTTTAAAGTACTTTAGTTATGGAGCTGCTTTTAAAGTACTTTAGTTATGGAGCTGCTTTTAAAGTACTTTAGTTATGGAGCTCCTTTTAAAGTACTTTAGTTACGGAGCTGCTTTTAAAGTACTTTAGTTACGGAGCTGCTTTTAAAGTACTTTAGTTATGGAGCTGCTTTTAAAGTACTTTACTTATGGAGCTGCTTTTAAAGTACTTTACTTATGGAGCTCCTTTTAAAGTACTTTAGTTACGGAGCTGCTTTTAAAGTACTTTAGTTATGGAGCTGCTTTTAAAGTACTTTACTTATGGAGCTGCTTTTAAAGTACTTTAGTTATGGAGCTGCTTTTAAAGTACTTTAGTTATGGAGCTCCTTTTAAAGTACTTTAGTTATGGAGCTGCTTTTAAAGTACTTTACTTTATTATGGAGCTGCTTTTAAAGTACTTTACTTTATTATGGAGCTGCTTTTAAAGTACTTTAGTTATGGAGCTGCTTTTAAAGTACTTTACTTATGGAGCTGCTTTTAAAGTACTTTAGTTATGGAGCTGCTTTTAAAGTACTTTACTTTATTATGGAGCTGCTTTTAAAGTACTTTACTTTATTATGGAGCTCCTTTTAAAGTACTTTACTTATGGAGCTGCTTTTAAAGTTCTTTAGTTACGGAGCTGCTTTTAAAGTACTTTACTTATGGAGCTGCTTTTAAAGTTCTTTAGTTACGGAGCTGCTTTTAAAGTACTTTAGTTATGGAGCTGCTTTTAAAGTACTTTACTTATGGAGCTGCTTTTAAAGTTCTTTAGTTACGGAGCTGCTTTTAAAGTACTTTAGTTATGGAGCTGCTTTTAAAGTAATTTACTCTATTATGGAGCTGCTTTTAAAGTACTTTACTTTATTATGGAGCTGCTTTTAAAGTACTTTAGTTATGGAGCTGCTTTTAAAGTACTTTAGTTATGGAGCTGCTTTTAAAGTACTTTACTTATGGAGCTGCTTTTAAAGTACTTTACTTATGGAGCTCCTTTTAAAGTACTTTAGTTACGGAGCTGCTTTTAAAGTACTTTAGTTATGGAGCTGCTTTTAAAGTACTTTACTTATGGAGCTGCTTTTAAAGTACTTTAGTTATGGAGCTCCTTTTGAAGTACTTTAGTTATGGAGCTGCTTTGAAAGTTCTTTATTTATGGAGCTGCTTTGAAAGTTCTTTAGTTACGGAGCTCCTTTTAAAGTACTTTAGTTATGGAGCTGCTTTTAAAGTACTTTAGTTATGGAGCTGCTTTTAAAGTACTTTAGTTACGGAGCTGCTTTTAAAGTACTTTAGTTACGGAGCTGCTTTTAATGTACTTTAGTTACGGAGCTGCTTTTAAAGTACTTTAGTTGCGGAGCTGCTTTTAAAGTACTTTAGTTATGGAGCTCCTTTTAAAGTTCTTTAGTTATGGAGCTGCTTTTAAAGTACTTTAGTTACGGAGCTGCTTTTAAAGTTCTTTAGTTACGGAGCTGCTTTTAAAGTACTTTAGTTACGGAGCTGCTTTTAAAGTACTTTAGTTATGGAGCTGCTTTTAAAGTTCTTTAGTTACGGAGCTGCTTTTAAAGTACTTTAGTTACGGAGCTGCTTTGAAAGTTCTTTAGTTACGGAGCTGCTTTTGAAGTACTTTAGTTATGGAGCTGCATTTAAAGTACTTTTAAAAGATCCAAGATGGCGGCGCGATCACATCGCGAGGCTCAGGGTCTCTCCAGATTCTGCAATTTTGTGGTATTTTTCTTGCTCATCTCGGGTCTGTTTGTGCAGAACAGCTGTGCCTTTACATCGTACACCCGACATGAGCTCTTGGATATTGGTTTGCGACTTCCTGACAGTTTTATCGACAACCTTCAACTCCTTCCTGAGATCGCCAGAACAACCGAGGCCGCTCACTCTACCCGGCCGGGCGGAAGTGCTCGCAGGCGGCGTCCAGATCGTAAACAAAGGCGGAGGAAGCGCGGAGGACTAAGAGCTAAGCTAAAGCTAACACCGCACCGGCTCTCTTTACCCAACATTTTCCTCGCCAATGTTCGGTCACTGGTGAACAAAATGGAGGAGATTCGACTCAGCATCACTTACAGCAAGAGACTTTTAAACTGTAATGTTATGATCTTCACGGAAACATGGCTACACAGCGGCATACCGGACAATGCTATTGATTTAGCAGGACGCCACACACTCCGGGCGGATAGAACGTTAGATGGCTCCGGTAAGACCAGAGGTGGTGGATTGTGCATTTACATTAACAAAGCTTGGTGCACGAACTCTGTTATTGTCGGAAAACATTGTTCAGCTAACCTTGAGTTTCTCATGGTTAAATGTAGACCGTTTTATCTGCCACGGGAGTTCACTTCCACCATTATAACTGCAGCCTACATTCCCCCGGATGCTGATGCCAAGCTTGCTATGAAAGAACTTCATGCAGCCATCAGTAAACAACAGACTGCTCACCCGGAAGCTGCGTTTATTGTTGCGGGAGATTTTAATCATTCAAACTTAAAGTCAGTTCTCCCCAAATTTCACCAGCATGTTTCCTGTCACACCAGAGGAAACAAAACCTTAGACCATGTTTACACAAACATGGCTGAAGCTTACTTTCCGACCCCCCTCCCCCACCTGGGACAGTCAGATCACCTTTCTTTGTTCCTCACCCCCAAGTATTCATCCCTCATCAATCGTGTGAAGCCATCAGTGAAGACCATCAAAGTGTGGCCTGTGGGGCCAGATTTCACACTCCAGGAAAGGTTTCTACACACAGACTGGAGTACATTTGCTTCTCAGGCCACCAGTGGCTCTCACACGGACATTGACTGCTACACCTCCTCTGTACTGGATTACATCAACATCACCATAGACAATGTTACTACTCAGAAACAGATCATCACGTACCCAAATCAGAAGCCATGGATGAACAAGGAGGTGCGCCTCCTGTTGAAGGCACGCAATATTGCCTTCAGATCAGGTGATGCACAAGCCTACAGCACATCCAGAGCTAACCTGAAAAGGGGCATCAAAGAGGCCAAGCACTGCTACAAGCTAAAGGTAGAGGAGCACTTTTCCAACTCCGACCCTCGACGCATGTGGCAAGGCATCCAGGCCATCAGTGATTACAAACCCACCCACTCCACCCCCGCAGCCACTGATGTCCTCTTCCTGAGCGAGCTTAATG
Source organism: Oreonectes daqikongensis (assembly GCA_026939265.1). NCBI lineage: Eukaryota > Metazoa > Chordata > Actinopteri > Cypriniformes > Nemacheilidae > Oreonectes > Oreonectes daqikongensis. The sequence continues at coordinate 425,655 of JAOTQM010000100.1, read as the reverse complement.
ACTTTTATGCTCGCTTTGAGAGAGACAATAGAGAAACTGCCACCAAGCTCAAACCCTCAGCTGATCACCCTCCAATCACACTCTCCTCCATAGACGTCTGCAATGCACTGAGCCGGATCAGTGCGCACAAAGCCGCTGGACCAGACAACATCCCTGGACGTGTACTCAGGGCATGTGCTGAGCAGCTTGCTGGGGTTTTCACTGACATCTTCAACCTGTCTCTTGCCCAAGCAGCTGTGCCAACATGCTTTAAATGCACCTCCATTGTGCCAGTGCCAAAACACTCCAGCCCAAAGTGCCTGAACGACTACCGTCCTGTAGCACTGACACCCATTGTCATGAAGTGCTTTGAGCGGCTGGTCCTGGCACACCTGAAGGACTTTCTGCCATCCACATTGGACCCACACCAGTTTGCCTACCGCAGCAATAGGAGCACAGAAGATGCAGTTTCCATGGCACTGCACTCTGTGCTCACACATCTGGACAATAAGAACACTTATGCACGTATGTTGTTTGTTGACTTCAGCTCAGCATTCAACACTATCATTCCATCCAAGTTAATAGCCAAACTTGAAGACCTGGGCATTAACACCTCCCTATGCAATTGGATTATGGACTTTCTGACCAACAGACCACAGCAGGTGAGATCAGGCTCCATCTGCTCCACCACTATCACACTCAACACTGGTGTACCACAGGGCTGTGTGGTAAGCCCCTTCCTCTACTCCCTCTTCACCTCCGACTGCAAGCCTGTGAACGGATCTAACTCCATCATCAAGTTTGCGGACGACACTACGGTGATTGGTCTCATCAGCAACAACGATGAGACGGCCTACAGGGAGGAGATCCAGCACCTAGCCACATGGTGCAACAGCAATAACCTGCTCCTTAACACCTCCAAGACAAAGGAGCTCATTGTGGACTTCAGGAAAGAGTCAAGAGGCACACATGACACCATCCACATCAATGGGATGGCTGTTGAACGTGTCTCCAGTTTCAAGTTCCTGGGGATCCACATCTCGGAGGACCTGTCCTGGACTACCAACACCTCCAGCCTGGTCAAGAAGGCTCACCAGCGCCTCTTCTTCCTGAGGACACTAAAGAAGAATCGGCTGTCCTCGGCTATCCTGGTGAACTTCTATCGCTGTGCAATAGAAAGCATCCTGACCAACTGTGTCACAGTCTGGCATGGGAGCTGCTCTGTTGCAGAGCGCAAGGCACTGCAGCGGGTGGTGAAAACCGCCCAGCGCATCACAGGGACTCCACTTCCATCCATGGAGGACATCCAGAGGAAACGCTGTCTGCGTCGAGCTCGCAGCATTCTTAAGGACTCCTCTCATCCCGCTCACAGACTGTTTTCTCTCCTGCCCTCCGGCAGGCGTTTCAGGTGCCTCCGGACCAGGACCAGCAGACTGAAGAACAGCTTTTTTCCCAGAGCTGTCTCTTTATTGAACTCTGCCCCTCACTGATCCCACTGCCCCTCATATACTACTACACTCTTCTCTCCCCCCTCATTGCACACCTGTCTTCACTTGTTATTTGCACTAATGGACTGTCTATACATAACATTTATGTTCATTTGCACTACCAGACTGCTCATTTGCACTGCCAACTGTTCATTACAGTACCGACTGTTTACTGTTTACTATGCATCTTGCACTCCTACACTTTAACTGAAATATGCAATAACTTCTTCCATTGCACTGTTACTTCGATAGCTTCTGTCCATAATTTATTTGCACTACTCTATATCCATCGCACTGCTGCTCACCATAGCCTAATTTATTGTATACAGCCACCTGTAAATTTCTGTTTATAGTAAAAGCCATCTGTATATTATGTCCATAGTATATATCCATCTGTAAATCTCTGTCTATAGCAATAGACATCTGTATATTATGTGCATAGTATATATCCATCTGTTAATTTCTGTTTATAGTAATAGCCATCTGTATATCATGATCATAGTATATATCCATCTGTACATTTCTGTTTATAGTAAGAGACATCTGTAAATCATGGTCATAGTACATTTCCATCTGTAAATTACTTCTGTATATTTATTTATGTAACTTATGCAACCAATGTATATCCTGCACTTGCTGCTATTGCACTTCTGGTTAGACCCAAACTGCATTTCGTTGCCTTGTACTTGTACATGTGTAATGACAATAAAGTTGAATCTAATCTAATCTAATTTAGTTACGGAGCTGCTTTGAAAGTTCTTTAGTTACGGAGCTGCTTTAAAAGTACTTTAGTTACGGAGCTCCTTTTAAAGTACTTTAGTTATGGAGCTGCTTTAAAAGTACTTTAGTTACGGAGCTCCTTTTAAAGTACTTTAGTTAGGGAGCTCCTTTTGAAGTACTTTAGTTACGGAGCTGCTTTTGAAGTACTTTAGTTACGGAGCTGCTTTTAAAGTACTTTAGTTATGGAGCTGCTTTTAAAGTACTTTACTTATGGAGCTGCTTTTAAAGTACTTTAGTTATGGAGCTGCTTTTAAAGTACTTTAGTTATGGAGCTGCTTTTAAAGTACTTTACTTTATTATGGAGCTGCTTTTAAAGTACTTTAGTTATGCAGCTGCTTTTAAAGTACTTTAGTTATGGAGCTGCTTTTAAAGTACTTTACTTTATTATGGAGCTGCTTTTAAAGTACTTTAGTTATGGAGCTGCTTTTAAAGTACTTTAGTTATGGAGCTGCTTTTAAAGTACTTTAGTTATGGAGCTGCTTTTAAAGTACTTTAGTTATGGAGCTGCTTTTAAAGTACTTTACTTATGGAGCTGCTTTTAAAGTACTTTAGTTATGGAGCTGCTTTTAAAGTTCTTTACTTTATTATGGAGCTGCTTTTAAAGTACTTTAGTTATGGAGCTGCTTTTAAAGTTATTTACTTTATTTATGGAGCTGTAAACATCTATGCTGATCTGAGAAAGATGTAATAATGAATTTATAATATGATGTAATAGTATTTTAAAATCTAGAAAGACTTGTTAAACATGATGTATTAAAACTACAGCTAAGTTTAGACACACACAGATATCAAGAATCAGCATATGAATCTTAACAATGGTGACAATCAACAACAGAAAACTTCATGCTGCAATGCATGCTGGGATTCATAAATGAGTTTTTTTTTTTTACTATGATGTTACCCAGCATGCATTGCAGCATGACGTTTTCTGTTGTAGATTGTCACCATTGTTAAGATTCATACACTGATTCTTGATAGAATGGCACAGAAGTTTTGATTCTAAACTCTGCTGTAGTTTAAATTTGCTGCTTGTTTTCTAAATTGTTGAACATCAAAATACAATTAAACTTCTTACCATTTTGTTTCTTTTAGGAAAGAATAAAACAAAATAGCAGCCAACACCACTTGACTTGAATCATTCTAACACATACTTTATAAAAAACACAGTTACAGTGCAACAAATATCTAATGCTTAAAAGTCAAGAGCCCAACTCAAGGAAACACTGATCACCATGATGGTGAGTTTCAACTAAATTACTTTCAACAAAAAATTAAGTGTTAACCCACCCACGGGCCCTGTGAATGTTAAGGGTTAAGTATTTTGTATTTGAAATACATGCCCATCTCTGACTACAATAATTAAATTACAACATGGAGGGGCATCTGCTCCCCCTTCCCCCCCAACCCCCCCCCAATGTCGCCCATGGTCTCACATAATATACTCCTAGACAGGCTGGTTTTCCCGGGAATTACCTATTTGTCTTGCTTTACATTGTGTTTCTCTGGCCGCACTCAGGTCTTGCAGCTCAACAATTTTAAATCCGAACCATCAAAAATTACCGCTGGTGTTCCCCAAGGCTCAATCCCAGGCCCTTTATTAGTATATTATTTTTAGGACAAATTTTCAAAAAGATATTGAAATTCCTTTTCCCTGTTTTGTGGACAACACCTGGCTTTACATTTCCTCCTTGCCTGCTGTTTAGATGAATACCATATTGATTTCAAAATGTTACTTCTTACAAAGCTCCTAATAATCTTGCTCCTTCGTATCTTGGTGATCTTGTCCAAGTTTATACACTTTTAGGCACCTTGAGATCCTCTTCATCTATCTTTTTAGGTCAACCACATATTCATTTGATTAGTATGGGGTTTAGGGCTTTTAATCACGCTTGCCCTTATTTGTGGAACACTCTTCCTCAGGATATTCGTAATAGTGATAGTCTTCACATTTTTAAATCTGGTCTTAAAACCCACTTATTTAAACAGGCTTACTTCTGATTGCACACTTGTTGAGCATTTTTTCCTTTTTTGAACAATCATTTTTTGATGAACACTAGTTGACTGTGTTAAATGTGCATAATTTCATGAAATCAGTAATGACTATTTACTACAATATCTGATGTATATGTGTTTTATGTTCCACAGACTCTCATCAGCTGACACTTGATCCAAACACGCTGTATAAACACCTCCGTCTGTCTGAGAGGAACCGAGTGATCCGATTCTCTCACACGGATCAGCAGTATCCTCATCATCCGGACAGATTCGACTGTTGTCAGGTGTTGTGTAGAGAGAGTGTGTGCGGACGCTCTTACTGGGAGATCAAGTGGAATGGTCGTGTGTTTATATCAGTGTCATATAAGAGCATCGGGAGGAAAGATTTGGGTCATGTGTGTGAGTTTGGACGTAATGATAAATCTTGGAGATTATTCTGCTCTGAATCCAGATTCTCATTCTGTCACAATGACAAATGGATTAATCTCCCTGTGGTGTCCAAGTCTGATAGAATAGGAGTGTATGTGGATGAGAAAGCAGGAATTCTGTCCTTCTACAGCGTCTCGGACACAATGACTCTCATCCACAGTATCAGCACCACATTCACTCAACCTCTCCATCCTGGATTTGCAATTGTTTCCATTCATTCTAAAGTAACAATATGTGATCTAACAATGTAGAAAATACAGAAAATGAAACAAATTATATAATTACTTTATAGTGCATGAATAAAATAACATATTACATTGCAGAGTGTAGATTCAGCACTGATTTAGTTTTGTTTTTTATATACATTTGTAGGTTAATTTAATGTCATTCCCAGGGCACCCTTATTTCTTGTTTGCCAACACAAAACTAACCAAACACAAATTTTGGAGAATAGGAATATCAAAACATAAAGATCCTCGCAGATTAAAATGTAAACCAAGAAGATCACAATAAATTATTGTGGTGATGCCATTGTGCAGCAAAACCCTTTCCTGTTAAGGTGCTGACAGCTTGTTCACAGCATGATCATGTATGTTATTTTCCATATAATAAATTACTATATATATAAAACTTTAGATTTTCCCATACTTGAGAAATTTTGTCATGCTTTTTGTGTAATGATTAATTTTCAGTCTTAAGTCATATCTGTTTACCCCATACTCTCAAAAACTAAAATGACCGTGTCATTTATTCTACATTTGTTTCCGTTTTTAAACTAATTTGTTAAGACTGAAACCAAATTACACTCGCCCTCAACAAAAGTACATTTTTGGTAAACCACAGAGGTGTTTTGTGTTACGTTTTGTGAGCAACAAGGTGTACAAAACTTTAAATAACATCGGATTCACAGGCCCGTATTTTATATGTTTACTATATATTTTTTGTTCAGAAACTGTAATAAACATCACGTACATGCATCAAATATCAACCCTGTCAACAATTTGATGTCATGGTTATGTCACAGTGATGTCACAAAACGCTTTCAGAATCCTAATGATGAGGTCAAAATATAACCGCATAGCAAACTCATTAGGTTTGTTTGACATTTTGCCAGATCTGAGCCACAAGCAAACCATGGCAATGCCACATGTTAGCCAAATGTACAGCAAATAAACTAAAGTTGACCCTAATCTGGCCCACAGTTTGCTTTTTTCTGGCCCAGATCTGCTCCAAATCTGACACTTTCATTTGGCTCACATACCGGTGTCCTGTTTTTTTTTTTTTTTTAGACATTCTAAGAATGTTCCCAGCTAACAAAAGTCACCATCATGATGATCAGTGATCATAGATTACATGTTTTGTGTGCAGTGGCTGTGTGCTTTTAAAGTACATTTGTGAAGTCAATGCAAATAAGAATCTAATCTTATGCATCTGTTTGGTGGTTATTAAACTCACCATCATGTTTTTTCATTGATGCCTGTGTTGTTAATCCTGAAATAACAGTTTAAGATCAAGATCAGAGCGTTTAATTGTAATTTGTATAGAAAGATTTCAGAAATCTGTATGTGAATGAAATTTAATCTACAGCAGAACTTAGACGCACACAGACATGAAGAATGAGTGTATGAATCTCAACAATGGTGACAATCAACAGACTAATTCAGAGCAACCGCAATGCATTCTGGGAATCATGAATGAGTTTTGTACTATGATGTTACCCAGCATGCATTGCAGTATTAAGTTGTCCTTTGTTGATTCTCACCATTACTGAGGTTCATACACAGATTCTTGATGTCTGTGTTTTTCTGTGTTCTGCCACAGATTGTTTTATTTGCACTCATATTTCATTCAACTTCTTAGAAATTAAAATGCCACTGCCTTATCTTAAAATGTTATTTCAGGATTAACAACACAGACATCAGTGAATCAACATGACGGAGACTCTAATGACCAACAAACAAACCCAGAAGATTAGATTCTCATTTGCATTGACTTCACAAATGTATTTTAAAAGCACACAACCACTGCACACAAAAAGATTTAACCTATGATGATCAAGAGTGAAGAGCCCAACTCAAGGAAACACTGATCACATGATGGTGACTTTTGTTAGCTGGAAACGTTCTTACAATGTCTAAAAATAAAAACTGGACACTTTGCGTTATTTGGGCCAAATGAAAGAGTCAAGTTTGGATCGGATCTAGAATAACTCATTAAAAGAATAAAAGTGAACTGAGGGCCAGATTAGGCTCAAATGTAGTTTTTAATTTAGTTTATTTGGTTTACATTTGGCTAACATGTGGCATTGCCATGGTTTGCTTGTGGCTCAGATCTGGCAAACAGGAGCGGACCGCCCAAGTGCCATCATTCCATGCCGTATGTGGGCCAAATGAACATGTCAGTTATGGGCCGCACCAATTTTGCTATCTGTGACATTTCATACACAAGGTAATTCAAAGTGCTTTACATAAAATGCTTGAAAGCAAAAAAGAACAAAATCTTTAAAAAGCAAATTATTTAAAATTACTAATAAAAAGACTGAATTTAAAAGACAAATAAACAGAAATAAAATTTATTATAAATGTTTGCACAAATAAAGAGAATAAAAACAAGAAAAGATAAATCAAAATGCAGCACAGTGCTCAGATTGTAAATGCACAGCATAAACAAGTGTGTTTTTAATCTGGATTTAAAAATATCTACTGTTGGTGAACATCTGATGTCTTCTGGAAGCAGATTCCAGTTACGAGTGACGTAATGGCTAAACGCTGATTCACCTTGTTTTGAGTGAATCCTTGTTACCTGTAACTGACTTGATCTTAATGATCTGAGAAGTCTGTTTGGTTTATATTTAATAAGAATATCTGATAAGTATGTAGGTCCTAGGCCATTGAGTGATTTGTAGACAGTTAATAATACTTTAAAATCAATTCTAAAAGTAACTGGTAGCCAGTGTAGAGACCTGAGAATTGAAGTAATATGCTCAGATTTTTAGTTCTGGTCAGAATCCTGGCGGCAGCATCTGTATGAGCTGCAGCTGTCTGATGGTGTTTTTGGGAAGGCCTGTAAGGAGTCCATTACAATAATCTACCCTACTGGTGATGAAAGCATGAACAAGTTTCTCTAAATCTTGGCTTAAGACAAAACATCTGATTCTGGCTATATTTCTGAGATGGTAATACGCTGATTTGCTTATTGCTTTGACATGACTGCTGAAACTAAGGTCAGACTCTAAAATGACACCTAGATTTTTAACTTTACTTTGAGTCTTTAGACCTCTTGAGTCAATATATGTGTTTACCTTGTTAGTTTCATCTTTGTTACCAAATACAATGACTTCAGTCTTGTCTTTATTTAACTGAAGGAAGTTTTGGCACATCCGGTTGTTAATTTCATCAATGCACTGGCAAAGGGAGTCAATAGGCCTGTAGTCAGTGGGTGAGAGGGCTAAATAGATCTGAGTGTCATCTGCATAGCTGTGGTAAGCAATTTGGTTCTTTTTCATTATTTGACCAAGTGGGAGCATGTACAAATTGAACAGGAGCGGTGCAAGAATTGAGCCCTGTGGTACACCACACGTCATGGATGTCCACTGAGATTTATGGTTACCTACCCACTGAGCAAAAGCTCCTTCTTATAGACGTCTTATAGACGTCCCCTGAGGAGCCAGAATGAAAGTTTTTCCGACGTCTTTTTCTGACGTCTTCTGGACATCCAATGTTGACATTCATAGACCATCTATAGAAGGTACAAATTTATTTGAAATGTGGTCGTTGTGGACGTATTTTCAACATCTTATAACATCAACACAGACTCATTTTAGACATTTTAACAAAAATAATTGTTACACTATGCATTATATTAAAACATATTTATGTCATTGAATCAATATCACTTTTGCACTCACTATTAATGTTGAAATTTCAACAAACCACCGTTTTTGTGATCAGTGTTTGCTTTAGTTGGGCTCTTGACTCTTGGTTTAATTTCATGTTTTTATTGGCTGCCAATTTGTGTTTGTACACATTTGTTTTGGCAAAAAAAAAACAATAGCCCAGTGAGATCAGAAAGAGTTGGTGATTTCATCACTATGAAGTCACTCAAACAACTCTTAAGTGTTTAGTTATTAATATGAGAACACTGTGTTATGATGCAGTTTAAAGTCACACAAACAACTCTTAAGTGTGTAGTCAGTGGGTGAGAGGGCTAAATAGATCTGAGTGTCATCTGCATAGCTGTGGTAAGCAACACCAAAATTTTTAAAGTCACTCAAACAACTCTTAAGTGTTTAGTTGTGTAGTTATTAATATGTGAACACTGTGTTATGATGCAGTTTAAAGTCACACAAACGACTCTTAAGTGTGTAGTTATTAATATGTGAACACTGTGTTATGATGCAGTTTAAAGTCACACAAACGACTCTTAAGTGTGTAGTTATTAATATGTGAACACTGTGTTATGATGCAGTTTAAAGTCACTCAAACGACTCTTAAGTGTTTAGTTATTAATATGTGAACACTGTGTTATGATGCAGTTTAAAGTCACTCAAACAACTCTTAAGTGTTTAGTTCTTAATATGTGAACACTGTGTTATGATGCAGTTTAAAGTCACACAAACAACTCTTAAGTGTGTAGTTATTAATATGTGAACACTGTGTTATGATGCAGTTTAAAGTCACTCAAACAACTCTTAAGTGTTTAGTTATTAATATGTGAACACTGTGTTATGATGCAGTTTAAAGTCACTCAAACAACTCTTAAGTGTTTAGTTATTAATATGTGAACACTGTGTTATGATGCAGTTTAAAGTCACTCAAACAACTCTTAAGTGTTTAGTTCTTAATATGTGAACACTGTGTTATGATGCAGTTTAAAGTCACACAAACAACTCTTAAGTGTGTAGTTATTAATATGTGAACACTGTGTTATGATGCAGTTTAAAGTCACTCAAACGACTCTTAAGTGTGTAGTTATTAATATGTGAACACTGTGTTATGATGCAGTTTAAAGTCACTCAAACGACTCTTAAGTGTGTAGTTATTAATATGTGAACACTGTGTTATGATGCAGTTTAAAGTCACTCAAACGACTCTTAAGTGTTTAGTTCTTAATATGTGAACACTGTGTTATGATGCAGTTTAAAGTCACTCAAACAACTCTTAAGTGTGTAGTTATTAATATGTGAACACTGTGTTATGATGCAGTTTAAAGTCACACAAACAACTCTTAAGTGTGTAGTTATTAATATGTGAACACTGTGTTATGATGCAGTTTAAAGTCACACAAACAACTCTTAAGTGTTTAGTTATTAATATGTGAACACTGTGTTATGATGCAGTTTAAAGTCACTCAAACAACTCTTAAGTGTTTAGTTATTAATATGTGAACACTGTGTTATGATGCAGTTTAAAGTCACTCAAACAACTCTTAAGTGTTTAGTTCTTAATATGTGAACACTGTGTTATGATGCAGTTTAAAGTCACTCAAACAACTCTTAAGTGTTTAGTTCTTAATATGTGAACACTGTGTTATGATGCAGTTTAAAGTCACTCAAACGACTCTTAAGTGTGTAGTTATTAATATGTGAACACTGTGTTATGATGCAGTTTAAAGTCACTCAAACGACTCTTAAGTGTGTAGTTATTAATATGTGAACACTGTGTTATGATGCAGTTTAAAGTCACTCAAACAACTCTTAAGTGTGTAGTTATTAATATGTGAACACTGTGTTATGATGCAGTTTAAAGTCACTCAAACGACTCTTAAGTGTTTAGTTATTAATATGTGAACACTGTGTTATGATGCAGTTTAAAGTCACTCAAACAACTCTTAAGTGTTTAGTTATTAATATGTGAACACTGTGTTATGATGCAGTTTAAAGTCACTCAAACAACTCTTAAGTGTTTAGTTATTAATATGTGAACACTGTGTTATGATGCAGTTTAAAGTCACTCAAACGACTCTTAAGTGTTAAGTTATTAATATGTGAACACTGTGTTATGATGCAGTTTAAAGTCACTCAAACGACTCTTAAGTGTGTAGTTATTAATATGTGAACACTGTGTTATGATGCAGTTTAAAGTCACTCAAACAACTCTTAAGTGTGTAGTTATTAATATGTGAACACTGTGTTATGATGCAGTTTAAAGTCACACAAACAACTCTTAAGTGTTTAGTTATTAATATGTGAACACTGTGTTATGATGCAGTTTAAAGTCACTCAAACAACTCTTAAGTGTTTAGTTATTAATATGTGAACACTGTGTTATGATGCAGTTTAAAGTCACTCAAACGACTCTTAAGTGTTAAGTTATTAATATGTGAACACTGTGTTATGATGCAGTTTAAAGTCACTCAAACGACTCTTAAGTGTGTAGTTATTAATATGTGAACACTGTGTTATGATGCAGTTTAAAGTCACTCAAACAACTCTTAAGTGTTTAGTTATTAATATGTGAACACTGTGTTATGATGCAGTTTAAAGTCACTCAAACAACTCTTAAGTGTTTAGTTATTAATATGTGAACACTGTGTTATGATGCAGTTTAAAGTCACTCAAACAACTCTTAAGTGTTTAGTTATTAATATGTGAACACTGTGTTATGATGCAGTTTAAAGTCACTCAAACGACTCTTAAGTGTGTAGTTCTTAATATGTGAACACTGTGTTATGATGCAGTTTAAAGTCACTCAAACAACTCTTAAGTGTTTAGTTATTAATATGTGAACACTGTGTTATGATGCAGTTTAAAGTCACTCAAACAACTCTTAAGTGTTTAGTTATTAATATGTGAACACTGTGTTATGATGCAGTTTAAAGTCACTCAAACGACTCTTAAGTGTTTAGTTATTAATATGTGAACACTGTGTTATGATGCAGTTTAAAGTCACTCAAACGACTCTTAAGTGTGTAGTTCTTAATATGTGAACACTGTGTTATGATGCAGTTTAAAGTCACTCAAACAACTCTTAAGTGTGTAGTTCTTAATATGTGAACACTGTGTTATGATGCAGTTTAAAGTCACTCAAACAACTCTTAAGTGTGTAGTTCTTAATATGTGAACACTGTGTTATGATGCAGTTTAAAGTCACTCAAACAACTCTTAAGTGTTTAGTTCTTAATATGTGAACACTGTGTTATGATGCAGTTTAAAGTCACTCAAACGACTCTTAAGTGTTTAGTTATTAATATGTGAACACTGTGTTATGATGCAGTTTAAAGTCACTCAAACAACTCTTAAGTGTTTAGTTCTTAATATGTGAACACTGTGTTATGATGCAGTTTAAAGTCACTCAAACAACTCTTAAGTGTGTAGTTATTAATATGTGAACACTGTGTTATGATGCAGTTTAAAGTCACTCAAACAACTCTTAAGTGTTTAGTTATTAATATGTGAACACTGTGTTATGATGCAGTTTAAAGTCACTCAAACGACTCTTAAGTGTTAAGTTATTAATATGTGAACACTGTGTTATGATGCAGTTTAAAGTCACTCAAACGACTCTTAAGTGTGTAGTTATTAATATGTGAACACTGTGTTATGATGCAGTTTAAAGTCACTCAAACAACTCTTAAGTGTTTAGTTATTAATATGTGAACACTGTGTTATGATGCAGTTTAAAGTCACTCAAACGACTCTTAAGTGTTTAGTTATTAATATGTGAACACTGTGTTATGATGCAGTTTAAAGTCACTCAAACGACTCTTAAGTGTTTAGTTATTAATATGTGAACACTGTGTTATGATGCAGTTTAAAGTCACACAAACGACTCTTAAGTGTGTAGTTATTAATATGTGAACACTGTGTTATGATGCAGTTTAAAGTCACACAAACAACTCTTAAGTGTGTAGTTATTAATATGTGAACACTGTGTTGTGATGCAGTTTAAAGTCACTCAAACAACTCTTAAGTGTTTAGTTATTAATATGTGAACACTGTGTTATGATGCAGTTTAAAGTCACTCAAACAACTCTTAAGTGTGTAGTTATTAATATGTGAACACTGTGTTATGATGCAGTTTAAAGTCACACAAACAACTCTTAAGTGTTTAGTTATTAATATGTGAACACTGTGTTATGATGCAGTTTAAAGTCACTCAAACAACTCTTAAGTGTTTAGTTCTTAATATGTGAACACTGTGTTATGATGCAGTTTAAAGTCACTCAAACAACTCTTAAGTGTTTAGTTCTTAATATGTGAACACTGTGTTATGATGCAGTTTAAAGAGATTAAAGAAGTTTTATAGACAACAGACAGAGCACGTGATTTAAAAACCTGTGACACAATTACACATGAAGAATCAGTGTATGCAACTCAACAATCAACAAAAGAAAACTTCATGCTGCAATGCATGCTGGGTAACATCATAGTACAAAACTCATTGATGACTCCCAGCATGCATTGCAGTTGATCTGTTTATCTGAATTAGTTTGATGATTGTCACCATTGTTGAGGTTTGTATGATGAACATTGATGTCTAAGTTTGTCAGTAAACATTTTCTGATATTTTGTCTCTGTACTTATGTACTTGTAAACATTTATGTCAACATCAATCATGAGTGGATCAAATCTCAATATAATTTAGAGAAGTTTCTTAAACTTACTACTGCTTAACACTTGTCATAAAACAAACTATTCCTTCAAATCTTTTTCAAAACCTTTATTTCTTTATCAATGCACAAGTGTTCTTATTGAAACACAACTACAAACATTGAAAGAAAGAAAGTTAACTTGATGAATTTTAAGAATCAAGATCCCAACTAAAGCAAACACTGATCACAAAAACGGTGGTTTGTTGAAATTTCAACATTAATAGTGAGTGCAAAAGTGATATTGATTCAATGACATAAATATGTTTTAATATAATGCATAGTGTAACAATTATTTTTGTTAAAATGTCTAAAATGAGTCTGTGTTGATGTTATAAGATGTTGAAAATACGTCCACAATGACCACATTTCAACTAAATTCGTACCTTCTATAGATGTCATATGGATGTCAACATTGGACGTCCAGAAGACGTCAGAAAAAGACGTCAGAAAAACTTTAATTCTGGCTCCTCAGGGGACGTCTATAAGACGTCTATAAGAAGGAGCTTTTGCTCAGTGGGCTGAATCAGAATTTAATGGAATATCATTAGTTATCTTTATGAGCTCTGTCTCTGTGCTATGATGCTGACGGAAACCAGACTGATAATTGTCCAGATAGCCATTTGAGTTTAAGAATTTGATCAGCTGATTGAAGACAACCTTTTCAATGATCTTGCCTATAAAAAGAAGATTTGAAATTGGTCTGTAGTTAGACAGTAAGGTTTTGTCTAGATTGCTCTTTTTTAGTAGAGGCTTGACAACTGCAGTTTTTAGGGACTCTGGGAAAGTTCCTGAAAGCAGTGAGGTATTTACTATTTTTAAGAGCTCTGCTTCTAAACAGTTAAACACTCTTTTGAAAAAGGATGTCAGGAGTGTGTCTAGGCTGCATGTTGAGGCTTTAAGATGCTGTACTGTTTCCTCCAAGGTTTTGTGATCAATTGTCTGAAATTCAGATAAAGTTACTAATTTCTGAGCTTGTTGTAATGAAGTCAGACTGACCTGAGTGGCACATAGGGCTTTGCTGATTAACATTCTGATATTATTGATCTTCTCAAGGAAAAAAGTTGCAAACTCATTGCATTTGTCATCAGAAAGCATTTCACTGGGAACTTGACTTGGTGGATTTGTTAGTCTCTCTACAGTAGCAAAAAGAGTGCGACTGTTGTTTATGTTGCAGTTAATCATGTTAAAGAAAAAAGTCTGTCTAGCTTTGCCTAATTCGACATTGAAGGCACGCAGGCTGTCTTTATAGATATTATAGTGAACTTCAAGTTTAGATTTTTGCCACATACGCTCAGCTTTTCTGCATGTTCTTTTCATGCTCTTACTGCTGTTGTGTTTCTCCAGGGTGCTTTACGCCTACCGGTAGAAGAAATTACATGCGTGAGTACATGTAACAAACGCACAAGCACTCTTGAAAACTGTCTGGAGCCCTGACAGGTTTGACAGAGGTGCTTCTGTTTCCTTTAGACCCCAGTGAAGCGTCATATCTTTAAGGGTGTATCAAGGCGGCGGACATTATGCAAATATTTAACATGTTGACGCCGACTGGATGTTTACATTCCTGGCGTTTGCTGTAGTGCAAGAAATTAGGGGAAGGAAAAGAGAGGCTTTTTTATGTATGAAACGGATAAACTCTGGTTCAAGGGGAACTTGATAACTTGATTTATTTTTGATTTCAAATAACAAGAGCCGTTTTCAGAGATCGGTCACCCTGCCTTTAATACAAACACTTAAACATTAATGAAACATAATGAAAGAGATGTTATAAACATGAAAATGTATAGATGTTTGCTTCAATAACATCACAAAACAAATCCGCTTCAAATAAAGTAAAGGTTAAGCATTTTCTGAGGTTTGTAGAAGCACTGCAACAAAACGAACAAAAAACTTCACAGACGCATTTAGACATCAACACTCATCATACAAATCTCATCAATGGTGACAATCATCAAACTAATTCAGATAAACAGATCAACTGCAATGCATGCTGGGAGTCATGAATGAGTTTTGTACTATGATGTTACCCAGCATGCATTGCAGCATGAAGTTTTCTTTTGTTGATTGTTGAGTTGCATACACTGATTCTTCATGTCTACTTGATTCATTAGCTTAACCAATATTAAATATATTTAGTTAATTTCTGATGAAATGAAGTCCATAAATACTTTAATACTGTTTAACGACAGAAATGTTGGACGACTGGCAGTATTAGTTAGTGATGCAAACTACAAAACGCTGTTTTAAATGGGAAATATGTCATTTACGTGATTCATGTAGGCTAATGTAATTCACAGTTATGTGAGGAGACAAGAGCCGTTTTCAGCATTTTATTATGGATAAGAATAAAAAGAGATTAAACATGTCAACCTAACTCAGCAATTATTCAATAGGTACTCATCCCATCTCACACATTGAGGTCAAACTTGTTCATTTCTCATAGGAATACATTAGCCAACAATTAATGTAAGTAAATTCACTTTCAGTCTAAGAAAATGACAAAATCATTGTCAATTGTGTGGCTTTGAAAGTCTGTTTAGTGTTTATAGGTTGTGGTAAGCCTATTAAAATAAAAAACCTATTTGCAAATGCATTATTTAATAAAAAATTATAATAGACAAACACTTTCTATATTTGTCAGTTTCTTTATTCCTTTGACAAGATCTCCCAAGTGTCTATAAACTAAAATGATTACGTCTTAAGAGAAATTATGTTATCAAATGTTTTGACAATCAAGTAAACAACCACAGCTCTTTACTAAAAGTTGCACCTATTCATTTTGTGTCAGTTGAGTTTGTGTTAGCAGTGTTTACATACTTGTCTATTTCTGCATAATATAATTCTTTAAAATAGAAGGTTTAATTTAAAGGTTGATTTTATAATGCCTACATTATTTGCATTTTGTGTTTTTAAGGTGAATAAGAGACTAATCTCGTCTTGTCTCGTTCTTGTGAACTCAGTCTTGTGTCTCGTCTCGTCTCGTCTCATGGGATAAGTGTCTTGTCACACCCATAATATATATATATATATACACACACACACACACATACAACAGTATATATCCTGTATATATATTAGATGAGTTTGTGCAGTTATTTAACTAATGAAAAGAAAAATGAAAAACAGAAAATTAGCGCACACAAAAAAGTTCTCTATTGCAGGAAGTAATAGACACATATAATCTTATTCTTAATTTTAATACGTGGTGCAGATGAAGTTGAGTTGTTGAGATCGAGGACGGCTGATCCAGAGATGATTTCCTCCAGACTGAACCGCTCCAGCTCTGTGTTCACCGCTGCAGTCAGTCAGTTGAATCTGAACCCCTGGAGCCCAATTCTGATAGCAGACGATCTCTCCTCGTACCCAGATCCAGAGATTCATGAGACAGTAATAATGTAACCCCATCCACACCTCAGCAGTCGAGGCCTCATGAAGAAATTCAGTCACCATGAGCTGAATCTTCTCTGAATCAACTGAAACCAGATCCACATGATTCTCTCTGCAGTATCTCAGAGCTTCAGTCCAGCTCACATTCTTCTGGATCAATATCAGCTTATCTGAACACACAACAACAAAACATAAACACTGAATGAACATAATGAAGAAACTTCTGTCATCAAACACACACACATTGACTTTTATTATTAACTCACCTTCATGACACACAAAAGTGTAAGAGTTACTGCAAGATATGTCATGCCATTTTCTCTCTTTATTCATATTGACTGCTGTACACTGGTCAGCACCATTATCAGGTTGATCAGAGTCCCAGTATCTGAAGGTGGAGTCACTGTTATCTGACCAATCCCATGAGTCTCTGAACAGACCAATCCAGACAGATGTCTCAGTATTATTAATGATGTTCTGGATCAGTTTATTGTCAGTCTGGTTCCTCACATTGATCAGATCAGTATGATACTGTCTGCAGAAACTCTGAGCTTCTCTCCATGTTTTACTAGAAGTCTCAATGATGTATGTTTTACTGCTGTCTGTGGAAGAAAATAAACATTTAAGTTTTATGATTTTCATTCATTCTTATAACAGATTAGACGTGAATCTACAGAAACTCTTTTCTTTTGAAATTCTTGAACAATGCTTCATTTGTTCATCAGAAGGTGCCGGAAGTGAAGGGGTGATAAGGCAGACACACGGCCTGAAATTATTATTTTTATTGCTGTTTACTTTATTTTAACAATTAATTTGAATTTTAATGCAATTTATTAGTATTCTCAATTAAAAACAGTTGTCATGTTAAACTGACTTGAAACTTTTTGGCTTAATTCATTTTCATTCTAAAACAGTGTTTCAGTCAAGTAGCTTAAAACTTTTGTTGGTTGTCCAATTTACTGAATTTATACATGTTAATTTAACACAATTTATTTATATAATCAATCACAACTTTCAGTTCCCAGTATGCTTTGCAATTGACTGAATATTGAACATTAAGGTCATAACAAAGTCTTATATAACTGTAGCAACAATCTAACATCAATCAGCAAAAACTCAAGAGAGTCAAGATTTCAACTAAAGCAAACTCTCATCACAATAATGGTGATTTGCTGAAATCAATCAAACTTGTTGACACTACTAGCAGATTTTTAGTAATATACTTACTAAATAAAGTATACATATATATAAAGCCCTATATAAAGAGTTGGGTATCAGTTAGATGTAAAACTCACTTGTTGGTGCTTCAACACATTCATAAGACACATTCAGATATTTGTAATTTCCAGAACAAGGACCAGAGAAAACTGCATCCCCCACAACCCCAGAACAACTTGTTTTTCCATCACATCTGTGACAATAAATACAAAGAACAGGAAACATATATAAAACATGATCTGATAGTATCTATTAGTTCTTTAATGATATTTAATGTTCTTACCGAGTGGTCATCACACTTGATGTATTCAGAGTGCAATAAACATCTGAGATCTCTTTAGCTGATCTTCCAGTCGAGCAGGTCTGATTGTCTGTACGTCCATAACTGGCTGAAATGACTTTAATGGTTCCCTGGTCTGTTGATAAAACATCACATTACACACAATTGTGTTTTACATACTTTTATTTTCTCATCATGTTATAAATCATTGGACAGCAAACAAATGCATGAAACTCAGAGAACTCACCACAGCTGAGAAGAAAAGGCTGTGATTGACAGATATTTAAATCCTTTGATGCATCTGAAGACAGAGATGAGCAGTGAATTAGATGTCGTGTTGCTACATTGACCTTCTTTGAATATTTGTTTAAATCACAAGTGTCTGATCCTGAAGACTTCAACTCCAACCTGTTTATCTGACCAACATACTGTGTTCTGTCATGTTTATTATTGTTGTCTTATGATGATGATTTTGTTAAGTGAAGGTTTGCTGTCACTCACCATTGTAGCAGATGAATCTCATGTTCACATTACAGTTCTGCTGACGCCATGTTCCATTTCTCATAACTGTACAGTTATTTCTGTTATCTGATGTTTCAGTTTCCCAGTTCAGATATTTCACAGGATCACCCAGAGACCATTTCCATTTATAAACACCTGTTCTCTTCAGTCCAATATAGACAAACACCTGATTATTATTCACAGTGTTGTTCAGTTGTTTCATATCATTCATGTTGTTGACTGTGGCCAGATCTGTGTAGTTCTCTCTGCAGTATCTCTGAGCTTCAGTCCAGTTCTTCATCATGTTTATATAGTGATAGTGGCGCTGAATGCATTCAGATAATGAACAGAGAGCTATGAAAGAAAGAGTTTCAGTCTTTCAAAAAAAAAAAACACTTAACATTGTTGGTAGAGCTAAATTAATCCTTTAAGTTTGGTTGCATTGTCATTTCTCAAAAAACTATCAATTCATCAAATTAACTTGACTTTTGATTAATTCAAATAAGTTTAATTTAGAATAAGCTTATGTAATTTCAACAGTTATATTTGAAAGTGTAATATGCATTAAGGTTTCCAAATGAATTTGATTTAATTCACTTTAAATGTTGTGTATACTGTCATTACAGTATATTTTAGTTCACGTATCTACATATAAAGATATATTGAAGGTTAAATATCACACAAAATTTCAACTAACTGCATTTAATATGAATTAAATCTATCCCAGAATGCAAGCTAACAGGTAGAAACCAATGAATCAATGTAAAAAAATATTTTGCAATGTTAATGTCATTGAATCAATATCACTTTTGCACCCGCTATTAATGTTGAAAAAAATGTTGAAATTTCAACAAACCACCATTTTGATTTAACATTAATTGCAGGTGCAAAAGTGATATCCCAGATAGCAAAATTGTTGCGGCCCATAACTGACACGTTCATTTGGCCCACATACGGCATGTAATGTTGGCACTTGGGCGGTCCCCTCCTATTTGCCAGATCTGAGCCACAAGCAAACCATGGCAATGCCACATGTTAGCCAAATGTAAACCAAATAAACTAAATTTGAGCCTAATCTGGCCCTCAGTTCACTTTTATTCTTTTAATGAGTTATTCTAGATCCGCTCCAAACCTGATACTTTCATTTGGCCCACATAACGCAAAGTGTCCAGTTTTTATTTTTTAGACGTTCTAAGAATGTTCCCAGCTAACAAATGTCACCATCATGATGATCAGTGTTTCCTTGAGTTGGGTTCTTCACTCTTGATCATCATAGATTAAATCTTTTTGTGTGCAGTGGCTGTGTGCTTTTAAAGTACATTTGTGAATCTAATGCAAATGAGAATCTAATCTTCTGGGTTTGTTTGTTGGTCATTAGAGTCTCAATCATGTTGATTCACTGATGTCTGTGTTGTTAATTCTGAAATAACATTATAAGATAAAGCAGTGGCATTTTAATTTCTAAGAAGTTGAATGAAATATGAGTGTAAATAAAACAATCTGTGGCAGAACACAGAAAAACACAGACATCAAGAATCTGTGTATGAACCTCAATAATGGTGAGAATCAACTAAGGACAACTTAATACTAGACAAATTATAAATAAACACCCTGATCTTAATCTTAAACTGTTATTTCAGGATTAACAACACAAGCATCAATGAAACAACATGATGGTAAGTTTAATAACCACCAAACAGATGCATAAGATTAGATTCTTATTTGCATTGGCTTCACAAATGTACTTTAAAAGTACACAGTCACTGCACACAAAACATGCAATCTATGAATGTCAAGGGTGAAGAACCCAACTCAAGGAAACACTGATCATCATGATGGTGACGTTTGTTAGCTGGAAACGTTCTTAGAACGTCTAAAAAAAAAAAAAAAAAAAAAAAACAGGACACTGCGGTATGTGAGCCAATTGAAAGTGTCAGGTTTGGAGCAGATCTGAGCCAGAAAAAAGCAAACTGTGGGCCAGATTAGGGTCAACTTTAGTTTATTTGGTGTACATTTGGCTAACATGTGGCATTGCCATGGTTTGCTTGTGGCTCAGATCTGGCAAACAGGAGCGGACCGCCCAAGTGCCAACATTACATGCCAAATGTGGGCCAAATGAACGTGTTAGATTTTAGCCGAATCTGGGACGCAACAATTTTGCTATCTGGGATTGATTCAATGCAATTATAAAGATCACATGGACATCAATATCAGGCGTTCAGAAGTCATCATAAAAAGACATAATAAAAACGTTCATTCTGGCTCCTCAGGGCACGTCTTTTCAATGCTATAAACGAATAGAAAAGACGTCTTTTAGGCATGCCTGTGGGTTGATTTTTATTTGCCAGACTTGATAGTTATATTGATATATAATTAGATCAGTATCAAAGGACATTAAAAAGAAACTATTGTTACTCATCTTGAATTAAATAAGCAGCTACTTCACATCATATGCTGTTCGGTCTGCACAACACAGAATAAAGTCGAACACAGATTGCACAAATTGCTCATAAATCACATTTAATGATCAAATAAATCTTTGGATGTAGAAAACCCCTGATTAACAGTTTACTAGCACTTGTGTCCGAAATATGAAATAAACATTATGTGGTTTAAAACACTAAACATTATCGAATAATGACAAGTGACTGAGGCTTTCTCTGGCATGTGCCAAACACAACATGCATCTCTTAGCTGTGTGATCCGCTCCAGAGAACATATATTTAAAATATATAAAGACTTGCTGTCTGTGTAGTTTGGGTCTAGTGAGGGCAGACAGTACAGACTAAGGCTAACTGGTGCTAGTGATTCACTGATCTTGTGTTGTATTTTTAGACTGATAATCATTTTTACATCATTTTACAATTTGAGGTCGAGCAGTATTGGTGCAGATGAGATGTTCAGAACAATGTGTTAAAGCAGTGGTTCTTAACCTTGTTCCTGGGGACCCACTGCTCTGCACATTTTGTATGTCTCATTAACAGTTCATGGATTTCTACCTTAATGAGTGGATCATTTGAATCAGGTGTGTTAGATAGAAGAAACATGCAAAATGTGCAGAGCTGTGGGTCCCCAGGAACAAGGTTGAGAACCACTGGATTAAATCCTATAAAATTCCAAAAGACTGTCGAGAAACACACAGACATCAAGAATCAGCATATTAAACTCAATTACGGTGACAGTCAACAAACAAAATCTTTGTGCTGTAATGCATGCTGGGTAACATCATAGTATAAAACTCATTCATAATTCCAAGCATGCATTGCAACATGAAAGTTTATTCACACCATTATTAAGATACATACACTGATTCTTGATGTATTTGAGTGTAAATAAATTGTTGTTATTTTAGAAGATTCTAGTATCGTCTGAGTTATCACATGTTTAACAAAACAACATTTAACTCTTTATCATTTATCAATTCCACTACCAGCTTAAACACCTTTGGCATTATTCAATATAATAAATGTGCTCTATACAGTAAAGACACAATTACAAGAGCCAGAAGAAAAGTGAACCACTGTAGAGTCAAGAGTTTATCTAAAGCAAACACTGATCAACATGATGGTGACTTCAAATGATAAACCAGTCACATCTAAACCTATAAGCCAGTGGTTCCCAAACTCTGTCCTCTGGGCCCCCTGACAGAATATTTTCGATGTCTCTCTATTGAGATAATGAAGTGATGATTGAGTTATTAATGATGAACACCTGCTGTTAACAAACACAATCACTGAAGAAAACAAAAACCAGAATAGTGTTTAGTGTTTCCTTTAGTTCACCTCTTGACTCTTGTGATTCAGTGTCTGGTTGTATTTAGCCGCTCATGTGTTTAAGGAAACGTGGTGAAGAGTATAAACATCAGAATATGAAGATGGTGGTAGTTCCGAATTCACCATCTAATCTCTTAAATACTCTTTGATTGTGTTGTGTTATCATTGTGTCATTATTCGTTAAGAATAAAGCAGTGTTACTGGCAATTAAAAGATCAGATTTTGAAGAAAACTGTTCATTTCCTGAATCAATTAAACATGAAAAATCAGTGTATGAATCTAATCAATGGTGACAATCAACAATAGAAACGTCATGCTGCAGTGCATGCTGGGTAACATCATAGTGAAAATGTCATTGATGACTCCCAGCATGCATTGCAGTTGATCTGTTTATCTGAATTAGTTTGATGATTGTCACCATTGATGAGATTCATACACTGATTCTTCATGTCTAATTGATTTAGCTGTAAAACAGATTTATCCAAAATCATAAATTCTGTTAGTTTGTCCATAATACAGGTTTTATCTCACACTGTATTATCACACAACTTTCACACATTTATGACTGAACACACTCAAATGTCACTGATGTGCCTTCCAAGTGATTTCATGTCTTGATGTTTACATTCTTCACCATGTATCATTAAATACATGAGCGGTTAAAGACAACCAAACACTAAAAGTCAAGAGGTGAACTAAAGGAAACACTAAACACTATTCTGGTTTTTGTTCTTATTGTTGATGTTTTCTTCAGTGATTGTGTTTGTTGAATCTGCCATGGGTTAATGAAAAAAAGGCAACTTTAGGACTGCATTAGAAAGCATGAATTTATTAAAACCATTATAGTTTGAAATGTGAATATTTTATGTATATTCTCCATACATTTTTTGACAGTTCATGGAAAAGTTCAAAATAGGCAGACAGGCAGAATAATGCTGGAGTAAATTCTCATCATGACATTATAAAATCAAACATAAAACCAAAAACATGAACTCACCCATGAAAAGAAGACTGACATATAGAGTCTGAGCCATTTCTGAAGAAACAAACACATTGAAAATGTCAGATTTTACTATATTTAAATGTTTTAAATAAATCTGTGAAAGTGACATGAAAGTTTGTTACGTGTCTGTCATGTTTTGTAAATGTCACTAATGTTGAACCGTCTCTTTTCTCTCGGTTTCTTTATAAAGTTTCATTAGAAGTTAAAACAAAAAGAATGATTTTAATATGAATGAGAATGTAAATAGTTCTTACTTTTCATGTCTTGTGTGTTTCTCTGGTAAATCTGCTGCTGTTTCTCTCTCTCTGTGTGTGTGTTTATATGTTATTATATCACATCTGATCTTCAACACCTCCCATCATTTGACTATTTCTCTAGAAAGATGCCATATTTGCATACTGACATGTGTGTAAGTCTGTATCAGAAACATTTTTTAATAAACAGAAGTAATAATGAACTTTTTATACATAATAATAATAATAATGAAGATTTACAATAGTGATGATCCACCAAAGACTTCCCTGATAGCAAGCAACCATTGAGTCGATGTTAAAAACTGTTGATTTGTCAATGTAAATAGCATTGAATCAATATCACTTTTGCTCCCGCTATCAATGTTGAAAAATTGTCATTTTCAACAAATCACCATTATTGTGATCAGTGTTTGATTTAATTGAGTGTTTGACTCTTGTTTTGTGATGGAAAGCACCTGATTTAATACGTTTGAATCATACGCACGCACGTCTGCAAAACTTCTTTCTTTGTTGGGAGGACGATCTGCTTCATGTCATTGGTAATAGTTCACGGAGTTATTCCACAGTGACCCACATATACAGATTGCTTTTAATAATGGCTATAAAACCGGGTGGAAAACGTGACGTATACATTTACGCATTTGGCAGACGCTTTTATCCAAAGCGACTTACATTACATTGTACTATACATTTGTGTATAGTAAGCAAGTGGGGGTTAGGTGTCTTGCTCAAGGGCACCTCAGCCGTTACCCACCAGCCCTGAGAATCAAACCAGCAACCTTCTGGTCATGAGTCCAACTCTCTATCCACTGGACCACAACTGCCACTTATATAGCACTTTTCTCTTTTTTCTAAAGCGGTGGGAGCTTACGCACTCCTGGCTCAAATCCAAGGTAAATTGCCAACGCTATCATATCTTACATGTGTTTTATTTAAGTCAATACATTGTAATCGGCTAAAACACACGCGCAGGGTTTGGTACCCTTGGTGCCCAGAGTTCATATGACAGATTTCATATTAGTGATTTTTAATGCAAACCGTGCTCTGTTCTTAGCTACACAGTCAAGCCCCTTCAACTGATCCAGAATGCAGCAGCACATCTGGTGTTCAATCAGACTAAGAGAACCCATGTAACATTCCTCCTGATTTCACTTCATTGGCTGCCAGTCGCCACCTGCATCAAGTTCAAATGGCTGACACTGGCCTTTAGAATAGCCACTTTACCTTAACTCACTACTCCAGGTCTACAGCCCTCCCATCACCTTCGGTCTGAAAACGAGTGACGTCTTGTTATTCCATCACGACGAGGCACCAAATCGCTTGCCAAAACCTTCACACATTGGGTTCCTCTGTGGTGGAATGACCTACCAGCCTCCACCCGAACTGCAGCATCCTTCACAACCTTCAAAAAACAACTCAAAACATTTCTGTTCTATATCTATCTGACTAACAAAAAAATTAACGTTGTTCATTTTCTCCTTTGCTTACTTCAGCTTAATCCTCCTAGATCCACATCTCGGAGGACCTGTCCTGGACTACCAACACCTCCGGCCTGGTCAAGAAGGCTCACCAGCGCCTCTTCTTCCTGAGGACACTAAAGAAGAATCGTCTGTCCTCGGCTATCCTGGTGAACTTCTATCGCTGTGCAATAGAAAACATCCTGACCAACTGTGTCACAGTCTGGCATGGGAGCTGCTCTGTTGCAGAGCGCAAGGCACTGCAGCGGGTGGTGAAAACCGCCCAGCGCATCACAGGCACTTCCATCCATGGAGGACATCCAGAGGAAACGCTGTCTGCGTCGAGCTCGCAGCATTCTTAAGGACTCCTCTCATCCCGCTCACAGACTGTTTCCCACTGAGCAAAAGTTCCTTCTTATAGACGTCTTATAGACGTCCCCTGAGGAGCCAGAATGAAAGTTTTTCTGATGTCTTTTTCTGACGTCTTCTGGACGTCCAATGTTGACATCCATCTATAGAAGGTACGAATGTAGTTGAAATGTGGTCGTTGTGGACGTATTTTCAACGTCTTATAACATCAACGCAGACTCATTTTAGACATTATAACAAAAATAGGTGTTACACTATGCATTATATTAAAACATATTTATCAATATCACTTTTGCACCCGTTATTAATGTTGAAATTTCAACAAACCACCGTTTTTGTGATCAGTGTTTGCTTTAGTTGGGCTCTTGACTCTTGGTTTAATGTCATGTTTATATTGGCTGCCAATTTGTGTTTGGCAAAGAAAACAATGATCCAGTTGGATCAGAAAGTGTTGGTGATTTCATCACTATGAAGTCACTCAAACAACTCTTAAGTGTTTAGTTATTAATATGTGAACACTGTGTTATGATGCAGTTTAAAGTCACTCAAACAACTCTTAAGTGTTTAGTTATTAATATGTGAACACTGTGTTATGATGCAGTTTAAAGTCACTCAAACAACTCTTAAGTGTGTAGTTATTAATATGTGAACACTGTGTTATGATGCAGTTTAAAGAGATTAAAGAAGTTTTATAGACGACAAACAGAGCACATGACTTACAAAACCTGTGACACTGTTGAATCAATAAAACATGAAGAATCAGTGTATGAAACTCAACAATGGTGACAATCAACAAAAGAAAACTTCATGCTGAAATGCATGCTGGGTAACATCATAGTACAAAAACTCATTGATGACTCCCAGCATGCATTGCAGTTGATCTGTTTGATGATTGTCACCATTGTTGAGGTTTGTATGATGAACATTGATGTCTAAGTTTGTCAGTAAACATTTTCTGATATTTTGTCTCTGTACTTTTTTTATTTGTGAAGCTTAATGTCAACATCAATCATGAATAGATCAAATCTTAGTATAATTTAAAAAAAAAATTTAAACTTATTATTCTCTAACACTTGTCAAAAAGCAAACTATTCCTTCAAATCTTTTTCAAAACCTTTATTTCTTTATCAATGCACAAGTGTTCTTATTGAAACACAATTACAAACATTGAAAGAAAGTTGATGAATGTTAAGAGTCAAGAGCCCAACTAAAGCAAACACTGATCACAAAAATGGTGGTTTGTTGAAATTTCAACATTAATAGCGGGTGCAAAAGTGATATTGATTCAATGACATAAATATGTTTTAATATAATGCATAGTGTAACAATTATTTTTGTTAAAATGTCTAAAATGAGTCTGCGTTGATGTTATAAGACGTTGAAAATACGTCCACAACGACCACATTTCAACTAAATTCATACCTTCTATAGATGAACGTCAACATTGGACGTCCAGAAGACGTCAGAAAACGACGTCAGAAAAACTTTCATTCTGGCTCCTCAGGGGACGTCTATAAGACGTCTATAAGAAGGAGCTTTTGCTCAGTGGGTTTCTCTCCTGCCCTCCGGCAGGCGTTTCAGGTGCCTCCGGACCAGGACCAGCAGACTAAAGAACAGCTTTTTTCCCAGAGCGGTCTCTTTATTGAACTCTGCCTCTCGCTGAGCCCACTGCCCCTCATATACTACTACACTCTTCTCTCCCCCCCCCATTGCACACCTGACTTCACTTGTTATTTGCACTAATGGACTGTCTATACATAACATTTATGTTCATTTACACTACCAACTGTTCATTACAGTAGCGACTGTTTACTATGCATCTTGCACTCCTACACTTTAACTGAAATATGCAATAACTTCTTCCACTGCACTGTTACTTAGATAGCTTCTGTCCATAATTTATTTGCACTACTTTATATCCATCGCACTGCTGCTCACCATAGCCTAACTTATTGTATACATCCATCTGTAAATTTCTGTTTATAGTAATAGCCATCTGTACATTATGTTCATAATACATATCCATCTGTAAATCTCTGTTTATAGTAATAGCCATCTGTATATTATGTTCATAGTACATATCCATCTGTTAATTTCTGTCTATAGTTAGAGACATCTGTATATTATGTTCATAGTATATATCCATCTGTTAATTTCTGTCTATAGTTAGAGACATCTGTGAATCATGGTCATAGTATATTTCCATCTGTAAATTACTTCTGTAATATTTATTTATGTAATTTATGCAACCACTGTATATCCTGCACTTGCTGCTATTGCACTTCTGGTTCGACCTAAACTGCATTTCGTTGCCTTGTACTTGTACATGTGTAATGACAATAAAGTTGAATCTAATCTAATCTAAACCGTTTAGTGTGTTGACAAAATGTTTTATGCTCTCCTACTTGTAAGTAGCTTTGGATAAAAGCGTCGGCCAAATGAATGAATGTAAAATGCAAACTCAAACACAGATCAGCCTGCGGGGCCCCTGACCACCTTAATCTGCCCCTGCGGCTAACACAGGTCACCATCATGGGGATCAGTGTTTCCTTGTGTTGGGCTCTTGTCTTGTGACTTTGTATGATGTATGATGGCATGCTGAAATTGTGTTCTTTTTTAAGATCATTTGTCACTACAACTGATCAGGTGCTTTGAGTGTTTTTAAAATATAAGCAATCTTCAAGGAACATTTTTATAATTTACTTTTGTTAGCAGGGAAAATTGGGGTCCGTTTCAATAAGAAGGGTCAACCAACTCTAAGTTAAAACTTGAACTGTGGCTTGATTTACTTTGAGATGAGAAACTTTGAGTTTTTGGTTTCAGAACAGCAGATTTGAGTTAGTTCTATCAGCTCTGGGTAAGCTAACCTTGAGTTAAGCGACTATAAAAAGTCATGATCAATGGAGCTCTGATATTATGATTCACCATGACATGCTCTAGTGAGAGACATTAAGTGTGTCAGTGTAGGACAGTTGTTAAAGTGACACACTCTTGTGCCGTTGTTGGGTTGATCGCTGGTTCAAGTCTCACTCAAGACAGGGTTGGCTAGGTATGGCTGCACTATACGTTTATGACTTTTTTAAGTTATAATTTCTGCATTCATGTCTGTATTTATTAATTTCTTTATTTATACACTTATTAATTATATGTCATTTCTTGTCCTTCATAGAAAACCATTTGTAAATCCACTCGTGTAGCAACTCCTCAACTCATGCAGCCTCTTCATGTACAAAATCCTCCATAAAAGCACATATGACATTTTAGTGACTCAATCAGATGATCTCTGTATGATTAAAAATGTGTGCAACGAATAAATGTATTTAATTAATAAATAGGAAACAGAACTTGTGCTTTAAAAAGGGGAGGAGATGGAAAGAAACTCTGGGTTTAAAGAAGAAAACCTGCTCTTGACCAGGTTAGGTTCACAGATTAAGTTACTATGGTTACTGACTCTGAGTATAAGTTACATCTCTTTTAGAAACAGGCTTGACTTACACCACTTTCTCGGGGTCTGAATTTACCTCCATTTTGAAATGGAAAACCTCATTTCAGGGTTAACATACTCTGAGTTTAAACTAAACCTCCTTTCTGAAACAGGCCCCTGCACTTCACAGGTGAAATGAGGGCTAGTTTAGCAACGGCATAAGAGTTTGGAAACGAAAAGTGTTTGTGGCAGTCGTGGTCCAGTGGTTAGAGAGTTGGACTCATGACCAGAAGGTTGTTGGTTAGATTCTCAGGGCTGGTGGGTAACGGCTGAGGTTCCCTTGAGCAAGACACCTAACCCCCACTTGCTTACTATACAAAATGTACAAATGTATAGTACAATGTAATGCAAGTCGCTTTGGATAAAAGCATCTGCCAAATGCATAAATGTAAATGTGGAAACAGTGTGGCTAATTCCCCACCATGGCCTGATAACTATGATGTGGAGCAAGTTCAATAAACCGACTTAACTCACCAGGCTAAATCAGTAATACATGACATATCCAGGGCATGCGACATGAAGCCATTTCATATAAATGTCTTATTCATCACCGACCGTGCATTGGTCAAAGCCACCATACCTAGCTTCCTCTGTTTAGCTTAGCGGTCGGAGGTTGAGGAAATTCACTCCACGGCGAAATTTAAAAACGAGAAAGAAAGCAGATGGCGGCATACCACACACAACGGTGCCATATTGTTGTGAGTTTCGATGTAATGTAGATGTATTAGTTTGAATTGAAAGAGTTAAAAGGAGGACTAAGAGACAAAACCTCCTGCAACAATATGCAGCGCTACAAATCACTAAGATAGAGAAAACAACACAACGTCACGAGCAAACTCCCCCACACACCCTGCACCAGTCAGGGGACACTATCATCCAAATGTTAGGGTTGATATTTGCATCAATGTTTTTCTTGTGTAACGTTTCTAAATAGAACATTCACACAGTGAGCTTTGTTCCTCATTCAAATGACGTTTGCCTGAAGGTTTTGAATAATATTGGCATTGCATGAGATGTGGATTGTTCAGTATCAATCATCATGAATAATTCTGCTTTTGTTTAAAATGTTGTGTACTGAATTAAACACAGTATATGTTTAATACGTGAACTTGACTGAGTAATAAAACAATACAGATGAAATATTTTGCGAGAGAAAGGGTTAGTTGTTAGTTGCAGTAAAGTTGAATTGTGTGAAGACCACGAGCCTGACAAGGATTCAGACATCATGAAAGTATTCCAACTTACGATGATCAGGAGATCGAAGTTTATGAGTGATGCCAAATTTAGGTGCCAGTAAACCAGTGACAGGAATTACAGATAGCTGAGAGAAACCATTGAATCAATGTTAATCGCCTCGAATAAATAAATATCCCTTTTATACACGCAATTAATGTTGAAAAAAGATTTGAGAGAGTTGTAGATGTGTGTTTTAGAATTTAAGTGATATACAGTCTGTTTTGGGGGGGAATACCAATTTGTGACTATTTGTTTGCAACTTTAAATTCAGAACACAGTTCTCAGTTGCTGTTGATATTTATATTAATGTTTGTTGTGTGGCATTTTGAAAGGAAACATTCACACGGTCAGCTCAGTTCCTCATTCAAATGAAGATCACTTGAAGGTCTCGGCTAACAAAAGCCTCTTTGAACGACAATATTCCTGCATCCACAGGTGCTTTGCATGAAATGTGGGCTTTGAACTCTGCTTTACACAAACAGTAATAAACATTTAACATTATGTTTCAAATATTGTAAACAGAGTTAAGCACAGTGTGACATTGTGGGCATATTGTGTATTGTGAACTGTAAAAGTGTGTTTCTGAAGCACATTTATAACAGGCAAACAAAAGCTCAAATCCCTTTATGCTTACTGATGATAAATGTTACAGTAGTACTTTTAAGCTATGTAAAAGTACTACAAAAAGTACTAAACTACATATAGGTGCGTTTAGACATATTCAAATGTAATATTTCACTCCTGATCCTGTCATATCATAGTGTAGAGATCAATTTTATGATGTTAGTTAACTTTACCTGAGAATGTCTAATGAAAGCTCCAGATAATTGTGTTTATCTTTTACATTACAGCATCTTTAATATTAACTCTCACTTTCTGAGTAAAAATTGTTTCTAGCTTTTTTCAAGTACATTCTACTGCACATGTTTTTCAGTGAATGTGAAACATCTGATTCAAGTCATCAGTTTGTTCATTAGAGAGACATTTCAATCATTCTGATGAAGTCTGATGAGTTGAATCAGGTGTTTTATATACAGACAACATCTAAAACATTGTGTCAGGGATCCAGTAGGACTGGATTGGGAAACACTAAACTAGAAAACTTCAAGGCAAGTGTGTTGGATCTGGTTGAAGCTAAACTCACGGACGACTGCAGGGACAGAGACTCTTCAGGACTGAAAATAGCCATCTCTGTCTCTTCACTGTAATTTTTTTTTAGTTGTTTCAACTTAAAAAAGTAAGTGTTTGTGCTGACTTAAAAGTTTAAGTTAAGTTAACTTGGTGTTAAGTTGTCTTAACGAAGAATAAAATTGAATGAACTTTATAAAACAAGTTAAATTAACACTATTAAAGCTAAGTCAATTTAAATTGTTAAGTTGTCTTAACTGAGACAAATGTTGACTGAACTCTATAAAACAAGTGAAACAAACACAATTTAAGTTTAGCCAATTTGAAATGTTAAGTTATCTTACCTTAGAAAAAAGTTGACTCAACTCAACAAGTAGTGTAATTTCAACTTTATATTTTTTTTTTTACTGCAAATCACTTTCAAAACATGTTCTCTTTATAATGGTCATATTCAATTCAAAATACCAGACTTCACCTATATTACTTAGGTTCAAGAAAGAAATCACAAACATACCATAGAAAACATACAATGTCATACAGTTAAACAAGCATGTCATACTGCATAAACAACAATTTAATTCATAAACTGTACTTTATAAAACACATGAATTTACTGCATACTATATAAAACATCCAATGTCATACAGTAATTTACTGCCTAAACAACAATATACTGCATACTTGCAAATACTATATAAAACACAGTAATTTACTGCATGAACAACACCATAGTAACATACAGTAATGTAATGCATTATACAACATGGCACTAAAAAGAATTAAATGTATACTAAACAATAACCAGAATTTCACAAGGCAAATAACAGACAAGAATTAGAATTGATCCTGGAAACTGAGCACAACCTTTCAACCACGAATCATACTTTTGCAAGTAGGACATTTTACAAGGTTTTGCGAAGGAGTCTATTTTTCAGTCCATGTACCTTCACAGAACACTAATCACCTCCAAGGTCAATGAAAATCTTCTGAATGATCTCAAAGGTGTAGCGTAGTTTTTAGGGCTAATCAATATTAAGTGGAAAGATCAGGCCAACTAAAAGAGCTACAGCATGAGTGAGGTCTTTCACATCTCTCAGGACAATCTGCTCCTCCAGCACAATTGAGTAGTCAAAAGCATCATCTTCACCAGGGATTATGAGGATGCCCACATCCATTCCTGCTGTCATGCGGTCGTCAATGGCTGTTGCCTAGAGTCAAATAGTTGTAGAAAAAAAAATCAATTTTTAGCAGAAAATTATGCTGGGAGAATAAATATAAAAAATAAACATTAAAGTCTACCTACTGTTTGTGAAGTATGTGCAAAACTTGCACGTCCATTTCATTTAGCCTAACAGCAGATTGTAGGTTTATCCATCCACATTCTAAAATTAAACAAAGAAAATTCACAAATCAAAATAGCACCAATTAATATAACATGGCTTGTAATGTTAAGGCTGGAACAAAGCATTGACCTAATCCATTACATACATTGACTGACACAACATTGCAACACATTAGAAAGATATATTTCTCATGTTTGTTTAGTTGCATGATGCATAACATAAAACTACAACAGCATAACGTACCACTGAAGACTCCAACAAGCACACAGCAATGTTGAAGTCAGAAAATGGCGGAGCATAAAGACGTAGGCTACATCTTATGACGTCAACCGGAATATATAAATCTAAATTTCTATAATATATTCTATTAATCAATAAAGGAACTGTTTTGTTCCTGAAATACAGCATTTTTTTATATGAAAGGCGTTAAATTATTTGGCAAATAATTTTTGGGCGCGAAAGTGGTTTAAGGTGTTGGATTGGCCCAGGAATATTACTATATTATTGACAATTTATTTACATTACAAATGATATATGGTGTGACTCAATATGAGATTCAGATGTAATGTTAACGTTAACAACTTAACTGTTAACTTTAGCCTATAGGCCTATACATTTTACATAATTTGTTAGATACCTCAGAATATCATTATTTACCTTAAATCAGGGTGAAGCTCCATGGCCAAATTAAAACAATGTAGGTTTCTGACATCTGCCAAACGAAATTGAACAATTTGAGGAGAAAGACTTGAGCAAGCACACACCACAGTGTTAGCTGAGAAAATGGTGGTGGTGAACTTGCAGAAAGATTGACGTCATACGAAAAAAAAATCTATAAATCCACAATATTTTTATTTAATCAATAGAAACGATTAAAGTGAATATATATGTAATGTAATATCTATTACATTATTTTCGCGTTTAGGCTGGGAAAATGTCCTTATCCCAGCTGTCTGGAACAGCAACATTTTATCTAGAAAAAAATTAATTAATATATTTAAATAACTTTTATTTATTTGTAGCCTAATATATTGTGGAATATCTTAAACATTACACTAATATCTCTACTTTACACAAATGGCATGCATAGCATACTATATTACAAAATAGTTGACTGTATATTATGTTTTTTTTATATTTGCACTATGTAAAAGCCAGATAATTTAAGCATAGTTATTTGAACTAATATGTTTACATTTACATTTACATTTATTCATTTGGCAGACGCTTTTATCCAAAGCGACTTACAATTGAGGAAAACAGCAAGCGATTCGTCTAAGTAAGCAATATTCACGAGAGGTGCTAGTAATACAAAGTTTCAAATACAACGTCAAGATAGTATAAGCAAGTATATAGAGAACATTAGAAAAGGAAAAATAGAGGTAGAAAGATTTTTTTTTTTTTAAACAGTTAAGTGCTCATGGAAGAGGTGGGTCTTCAGCTGTTTTTTGAATTGTGAAATTGATCCAGCAGTCTTGATGGAAACAGGAAGATCATTCCACCAGCCGGAACGGAGAAAGAAAATGTCCTTGAGATGGATCTCATGCCTCTCTGTGAAGGAACAATGAGGCGCCGCTCGTTTTCAGACCGCAGACTTCTGGAGGGGATGTAGGTCTGTAAGAGAGAGTTGAGGTAGATGGGTGCTGTGTTAGTGGCTGTTCTGTAAGCAAGCACCAGTGCCTTGAACTTAATGCGTGCCGCTACTGGGAGCCAGTGTAGAGAGATGAGCAGAGGTGTGACATGTGCTCTCTTGGGCTCATTGAAGACCAGGCGTGCAGCAGCATTTGAGTTCAGTTGACTCATAATTTTAGGTCAAATATGTTCAGCCATGATAAACGTTGATATTTGAGTTATCTCAACTCAAGTTAACTTAACTCAAAATGTTAAGTTGTCATAACTAATTGGCGCAATCATTTTTTACAGTGTTGGAGATGGTCTGATAGACTGATGGGCTGTCACCACCTTCTTCCTGATGTCATCGGATATCTCCTTTTCTCTTGGCATTGTTTGACTCCTTGGCACTACATTGATTTGATTGGTTCTAGGTTAGACAATTGATAAATGTTTCTTGGACGTCCAGTTCATAGCATATCTTCTCTGATCCGAAGTATTACACCGAAACCTTAGTTTAGTCACAACATACGCATCTCTTTACATCCGGTCTTCTTAATATGGTTTTTCTTCCAAACAGCAATATCCCCAGCGTTAAATCAACTCTGCTCAGAGTTTATATGGGTCCAATCTACAGAGAGTTAAAGTAACACTGAAGCAGAGTTAAAGTTAATGAGATGATGAAGATGATTAATTATGTGATGATTGAGTTATTAATGATAAACACCTGCTGTTAACAAACACAATCACTGAAGAAAACATCAACAATAAGAACAAAAACCAGAACAGTGATCAGTGTTTCTTTTAGTTGAGGCTCTTACTCTTGATTCTTAGAATTATTATAATTAGAAAGCAAAGAATAAATAAATCAACAGAACATGTGCGTCTGTAATGTGTGTAGGGTGCTTGTCTGCTGGTGTAAAAGTAGGTGATAACTCAAAACAAAGGCTCAAATCTCAACCAAATAAAACATCCAGGAGCAGACACTCAAGACAACTGAAGCCTCTTCTTTTAAAGAGCCGAACAAGCATCACAGATTCCATAATGAGCCCTCTGAGCACACCCGCTGGCCGGCTACAGCGAGAGGGGAAAGGCAGAACCATCAAAAATTGATTGATTGACATTTCATTTATAAAAAGCAGGTGATAATAAAATAATAAAATCATGGTAAAACAATAGAAAACAGTTCAAGAGGTTGACAAACTTTCAAGCAGCACTGTAAACGTGCAGGAAGCTTAAAGCGTTTGACTGTAAAACAACAACATTATAAATCAGAGTTTTTTCACCAAAGACTTAAATCTGCATTGGTATATAAAGTGCAGGATTAACAAAAAATCCATATTATTTAATGTATATGTTTATAAAAGTATATTAACGCTTTAAATTAATTATTTAATTAAATATAAAATAGTTCAAATATATGTAGTAGCCCACTTTTATAGTGAAATATTTAAATATATATGGCTCATCATGGCTATTTTTGTGATATAAAGTCTAGATTTGTTGAGCTGTTTAACATGTCTATAGTGTATTTTACCAACATTGTGTAGCCTATATGTATTTGATTACATTGCTAATTGTGTAAGATATATTAAACACCTGCTGTTAACAAACAAAATCACTGAAGAAAACATCAACAATAAGAACAAAAACCAGAATAGTGTTTAGTGTTTCCTTTAGTTCACCTCTTGTCTCTTGTGTTTATTATGTTAAGTTTTTGTCAGCTATAATAGTGTGTTTCTGAAGCACATCTATAACAACAAAACCAAATACAAAATGATTTTGTTCTGTAGATGGGAATACTTGTACAATTGTTGGTTGTAGATGTAGATGTGTTATGTCATTTATTAGATTGAATTTAATTGTTTGCTACATTTGTTTTGTAACAGCAGTTTATGAAAACAGATTAAAAGAGTTTTATAATTGAATCTTTCAGACATCAAGAATCTATTCTACATGCTGCAATGCATGCTGGGAATCATGAATGAGTTTTGTATTATGATGTTACCCACAATGCATTGCAGGATCCAGGAGCTGATTCTTGATGTTTGAATGATTCAGGTCAAATGTTTTTACGTCATAAACTTTATCATTTCACTGTGATATTACAGAGCCAGGTGCAATATTAGGTCTGAAAATGACAAAACACACCAACACTTTTCTTAAAAATTCACTTCTGTAAGAAAACAAGAACATTTTGTCTTTTGTTTGGCTGTTATAAAAGTGCTTAAGAGAAACACACTATTATAGCTAACATAAAACTTAACACAAAGAGTCAAAAACTCAACTAAAGGAAACACTAAACACTATTCTGGTTTTTGTTTTCTTCAGTGATTGTGTTTGTTAACAGCAGGTGTTTATCATTAAGAACTCAATCATCACTTTATTATCTCATTAACTTGTTCATGTGTTCAATAGAGAGACATCTAAAATATTCTGTAAAGATGGCCTGAGGACTGGAGTTGAAAACCCCTGATAGAAACTTTCAAGCAGGTTTGGGTTGGAGCTAAACTGTGCAGAGCTGCGGCCCTCCAGGAACTGAGTTTCACACCTGCACTGCAAAAAGTGATGTGTCAAAAAACAACACACATCACTGTGTTAATAGCATAATGACACATGTTGTGTAGATTTTTACACAC
Source organism: Oreonectes daqikongensis (assembly GCA_026939265.1). Taxonomy (NCBI): domain Eukaryota; kingdom Metazoa; phylum Chordata; class Actinopteri; order Cypriniformes; family Nemacheilidae; genus Oreonectes; species Oreonectes daqikongensis. Next base: position 388,713 of record JAOTQM010000100.1, on the reverse strand, counting down.
ATAGTGTGCTTTTTATAAAAAAAATGCCCCTGGGTAAATTAACACAGTAAATGTGTTATCTCCTGAAGGGAGAGTGTGTAATATAAATAGTAATAAAATAATAATACTTTACATGTTAACATATCAAAAACTTTTAAACAAATAAAAATGACAAAAAAATGAATCTACATCTGGTAAAAATATATTTTTAAAAGATTATCGGCTGTTTTTGTCGACCAGTCACGTCAAGCATCATGTCTTCTTTAAGTTTGCGCACTTTTCACTCTGGCCTAGCTGACTGAGAGGAATCAGGAGGAGGATGTCGGACTCAGAGAGACATGTAAGTTAGAGCTTTTATTCACTTATCAATCAGCAAATAACTTTTAAGATATGCTTTTAAGCATATTTTAAATGTGTAATGCCACAACAACAAAAACATTGACAGTTGAATTAATTTACCTATTTAAAGTAAGTTAGCATTTAATTGGAAAGTGGCAGTGTCCACTAAGTAGGCCTGTCTGCGAGTTGAGTTTTTAGATTAACACGTTTTCCTGTGCACTATAATGTTTATGAACATTTATAAACAATACAGATGAGCATAAGTGTACGTTTTAATGCAGAAAGGTCGTCGCGAAGTTGGCTAAGAAATTGACTTAACTTTAGCATTTTTATCAAACGTTAGTAGGGGATGGGACCAAACGCATGTGAATCAATAATCTCATATTATACTGTCTATGTAACACAGTATTGATTAAACTGCTGATAAACTATTTCTGTACTACTTTAACAGCAGAAGTCTTGCTCAGGCCTCAAGTGATGATGGCTTAAGTTAGTTGTGAATTTAAATTCGCTGCTCTTAACGTAACTTACGGCTACACGTGCGGATTGGTCTGCTGTCCCACAGAGACATTTGCTTTGATAAAACATTGTTGATCATTTCAATTGTGTGTGAGTGAAGTCACCTAACGCGCCTGTTACACACACACACACACACACACACACACACACACACACCATGTGCGGTGCTAAAGCAATATGCTCTGTAACGTTATAATTTAACATATAATTCTTTTCCGCGCCTTTTGTGTAACGTTACCACAAATTCAACATTTCCCAGGTGATTATAAATTCTGGGGATAAACATCTTTTATACAGGCAATATAATGTCTAGTGTATTTCATGTAAAACACTCTTTTCCCTCAAGTCTTGCCGATTCTAGCGACGCAAGCATTGATGTCACTGCCTTAGAGTGCTATAACACGTGCTATAGAGCTCCTGCAGTTGACCTCACGCAATCTAAGCTCCGCCATTTTGGCAGGCATTCAGGAGAGCGCTAGAGCGGCTGTAGCATTGATATCGACAGTGGTCGAACAATAATTTAAAACCAGACTGTTTAGACTTTACTATTTAGGGAGTTTTCAGACTAGGCTTGTTTGCTGCGATCCGAACTTAAGTGCGATTGTTCCCGGTGCCCCCCGCAGCGTTAGTTTGGTTTCAGAATTAGAAATGTGCACAGCGCATGACAAAAACACAATATATTAATTCGTGCTCTGTTTTCTATTAATTTAATGGGTTTACTGTATGCGCGTTGCATGCAGTCGGCTTTCTGCCGTTTGAGGACTATTTTGAGGAAACAGTGGATTATCATTGACCTGCCGCTCTGATTCCACTCGCTATGCAAATACTATGCAGGCTCACTCTTGCTCGAATCCAATGTAAATCATTAATACTACCATCTTACATGTGTTTTATTAAAGGAAATACATCGTTATCAGCTTAAACGCATGCGTAGGTCGCTTTACTTCCTCATCAAGTGTGCACCCGGATCCATGTTTCTTTCATATTTATGCGAACCGCGGCACAGTTCCAGAGCAACCGAACTCAGACCACCTCCTTCAGGTTCACTTGACAGCTTTCACATAAGCGATTTTTCCTGCGAACCGTGCCCCGTCCCGAACTGAACTACAAGTGTGAAAGCCACCTTACACATGGTGTACAGTTGATGTGCGCCAGGATGCCAGCACAGGCAGGGGAAAGCAAAGGGGAAATCATTTTATTTTGATTTCATGAATGACGTCTACTGTAAAGTTACTCACAGCAATACTCAAATCTGTGAACTCCGTTGCCTTGAAACTCATGCTGGCACCATTCATTTCATATTCGCTCACGGCTGTTCTTGCCTGCCAGTATGGCGGCGTAAACAGAATAGGTCACGTGACTGCAGGAGCTCTATCTACTTGTTTCTAGTATCACCACATAGTACCTTATAGAAGTATTTCAATAATATTGATTGACATTCTACACTGTAAAAAATGTTCCGTTGTTTTTACGGAAAAATACCGGCAGCTGTGGTTGCCAGTAAAATTCCGTAAAAAATATGGGAAAAGCACGTAAACAGTGATGAAGTTCAAGAACTTCAGGGCAAAAACTTCAAGCTGTGATTGAATTTATTTCATTTGAGTCTTTTATATTGAGAACATTTCTTTACATACAATTAAAACATTCACCTAATGCATAAAAGTGAAAATATTACATTTCCTTCACATATTTAAGTTTATTTCGTTATAATAATCGACAGTCATTTTTAAACAAAACAACATGCAGCATGATATCAGAAATTTCTTGCCTGACTTTGACTTAAACACAGACTCCACTCTTCAGCATAGCGGTGACTAAAAAAACATTTAACGGTCAGAAAAGAACAATTCTGTAGTTTTTACAGAAAAATACCGGCAGCTGTGGTTGCCAGTAAACTACCGTAAAAATACGGGAACGTCATGTTTTTATTCATCCAATCAATTCACAGAGGAAAACATGAGCCACACCCACTATTCTTCCTCATTAAATATTCAATTTAACTTTGAAATACGTCAGAATAATGAAGACGATCATAACTTTTGCTTCACAGGGACTTAAGCATAACATCAATGAATGTTGTTTAAAGTCACCGTTATTGTGATCAGTGTTTAGTTTAGTTGGGCTTTTCACCCGCGATTTGTTAAACAAGTTTTCAATTGGTTGCTATGCTAGAATGTGTTTTATGAAACATAACTGTCATAGTAAATAAAAACTAAAGGGAATGTAAACAGGAGCTTTAGTCTGGTTTTCATTATTGTGAATACTTAATTAAAAACATTTTTTTTATGTTTTGAAGTGTTTTAATAACATTGTGAATGAGATTAAATTTGAGAAAAAGCTGCATTTGGTTTTTAACACAGACATCAAGAATCAGTGTATGAATCTCAACAGTGGTGACCATCAAATGAAAAGCTTCATGCAGCAATGCATCCTGGGAGACATGAAGGAGTTTTTCTACTTTGATGGTACCCAGAATGCCTTGCGTTTATCTTATGTGGTCGTTTTTGTGGTCACCATTGATGAGATGAATAGGTTTATTATTGATATCTGCTAGACCAGTTAGTTCTGTAAATCATGTGTTGTAAAGTCTCTCAGAATATCTTTCTGTCAGTCTCATTCATAACATCAGTGAGCATAATAAAATAATTTTAAAACCAATGTATGACAAATCTCATGACAAATAACATGATGATATTTTCTCTTAGCTCTTTCCACTATAACAGATGTGTTTTTAGCACAGTTACAGCAGCTAAAGAAAATCTAACACAAAGCAAAGAGTCAAGAGTCCTACTAAAGCAAACACTGAACACCATAATGGTGACTCAACAAAACCATCAACATCTACACTTGTGTTTATTCTCAATAAGAACTTTTGTAGATGAACCATAGAAATAAAGTCACAGTGATGTAATAAGTGAATGTGTTAATAGTGTTTGTGATGTTGTTTAATGGTGAGTTTTTAGAGAAAAAACTGATTGTTAAAAACTAATTTAATTTGAGCTTTTACAACGTGTTTTTTCCCCCCCAAAAAACGACAGAATTTCACTGACAGGTTTTACAAAGTGTGACAGGTTTTTTCGGTAAAAACGACAGAATTTTACTGACAGGATTTACAATTTGTGACGTGTTTTTTCCGTAAAAACGACAGAATTTCACTGACAGGTTTTACAGTGTTTTTCCGTATTTTATACGGAAGTCTTCTGACAACAGTTTTTCTCTGTGAAAACGACAGACTTTCCCTGTTAATTTCATGGACATTTTTTACAGTGTACTAAAACTTTTTTATAAAGTGAAGAAAGTTTGAACAGCCAAAATTGTCTGTAGTCAGATGTGTTTAAGATTTGTTTGCAAACTCATCATACCAAAAATGCATAACTACATCTCTTCTCTTTTTCTCCAGGACCCAGTGTTTGATTCGGAATGTGTCAGAGTTCTTGCTGCTGTGTTAAAAAATGGAAAAGAGTGCTCAAAGAAGATTTATAGTGTTTACAGTGTTGAACAAGTCATAAATTGTGTCATTTCAGATCAGCTAGATTTTGCTTTTGACGGAGTTCAGAAGTATAACACTGATTTCCAAGAATTTGTTGACGTTGACAAGAATACAGCAATCAAAAACTTTGACAGATTTCAGGTCTTTTTGTCAAGCACACAAGTACAACCCCAAACAAATGCTGGAGAGGTCTGTCAGATTCAGGTATTTTGTTTATATACTGTATTGAATTTTATATATAAAATTAAATGGTCACAAACCATATACACTGGAGGAATGTTTATTTTACCATCTGTAATAATGTTGGCATTGTAAAGTCTCGAGATGGTGTACATTATTTTATGTATTCACTTCTATCTTGTCTCTCTATATCTTCTTTAATGGAGTCTCTTCTTCAAAGTAAAGCACCAGGTATTTTGGAAGAACACAAGAAAACCGGAACAATAAAAATCGAGACAAGAAGGTTGCTGGTGAAAGTATGCGTCAGTCACTTGGTTGAGAAACATGGCTTGTAAGTAGAAGAGTGTTACACTGAACCTGTTGTCCTTGTCCAGTATAGCAAGTTTTTGTAATGTAGCACAGTGGTCAGGAACCTGTGTCTAAGCAGCATAAGAAATGTTTGGAAATGTAAACTAATATTTCCTGACACACTAAAGTACTCTAAGTGTTCTGAGGCCTATTGTAAACCGGCAAGTAGTTTATGGTGAAGCACATTTTATTAAGTTGTCTATGGACCTTACAAAATGTTGAATTATTGAAGAAATGTTTTTATACTAGTACAAGTTTATGCAATGGCTCTTTCTTAAAATTTTTTTACCAAAAATGTAAAATAACTGTTTGGTTGAAACACTTGATGTAGCTAAATGTCAGGCCCTTCAATGTCTGAATTTTTCTGTTCTCTGTTTCTCCCTTCAGTTACCCATCCAGTGCTGAAAAGCTTTCTTTAGCAAAGCACATCATCACCCGTTTCCCTTCCTTAAAGGTTCAGATAGAAGGAAAGGGAGAAGGATTTGTAAGTAGAAATCATTAGATTTTATTAAATTTAAAAAAATGATTTTAAAGGGAAACTAAATTTTCACATGATTTACTCACCCTCGGGGCATCCGTAATGAATATTTGGTTGTTGCTGTTTGTCCGCCATTCTCCCTACATTGACACAGCGGATGTGAGCTTGCTGTGACGTATGATGTCTGCATGAACAGGGTGCGCAGCCTTTCATAGATGATATATAATTATAAACATTACATTTTACCACTATACTTCTTGATTGCTATCGAGATGTAAAGAGATTTCCAACCAGCATGACAAAAAAACATTTCTGGACAGTATCACACATTCTGCCTTAAATTTCTAAATCAAAATTCAAAAACAGTAGTGCGAGGCCCCGCATTGCTGATCGCAGCTATTTATTTTTGTGTGTATGTTATTGTCAGTATTCTGAAAATTTTATTTTTTATAACCTTAGGAGCATTTTTATGAGTCACACTCACGTTCTGGATATCTGGAAATAAGGCTGCGTAATATTCACCGAAAGATAGAGGCATGTCAGCGTCGTTACTCAAAACGAAAGGTAGGTTGCGATGCTGGACCAGCATCAGAAGACGACCAGGGGGAAACCAGTACGAGTGTGACTAGTGAGTGGGTCACATTCATGAAGCGGCTTCGGCCCACTACAGAGAACATCTACAGCCTTCAATCAAATCAGCAATGGAGAAGACATACACTGGGCTTATGTGTGAAAGGATTAATAGACCTGAATAGTTCTGATTTTAATATAAAGTTCTGATTTTGCATCTCTTTAAACTGGATGTCGAGTTTGCCAAAATGACAGATGGAAAGACAGAACTGTTTATCAGACGATGGGAAGCCCGCATCATTCCAAAGCTAAAAGCTGTCATTACTATGGAAGGTGGTGACCTTTCATCCCTTATAGAGGGAATACAAGACAAAACAGAAGGTATGTGTGCATATTTATGTTGATACTCAGGGATGCCAACTTGTCACCTTTTGGTGAAATTGGATCCAAAATGGGTCATTATTGTGATTCATCTAGATCTGAGGAGTTTTTGATAATGGGGGGTGAAGGGGGCCTGTGAGCCTTTGGATAGGATCGCAGTGAATGAAATTATGAGAATCATGTCCAGATGTTGTCCAGAAGGTTTAATTTAGTCCTGTCCTGAGCAAGTTATTTCACAAAATAAATGTTAACACAAAGTTCACACCAAAGATTAATAAGAGACTTTCTGTAAATAGCTGTGCAAAAGTCACTGAAAGTCACTACATCCGCCTGATTCTTAATACTGTATGATGTTACCTGAACAATCAATGACAGTTTTTATGTTTTGTTATAGTTGTTTAAGGGTTTCTTGTTTGTCTTGAGTCAATAAACTGTCCACTGATCTTCAGAAAAATCATCCTGGTCCTCCAGAATCTTTGCTTTTTCCATTCATTTAAAGTCAGATGGCTGTACACCTCTGAAAATGATAACTGGTGTAAATAGTTATGTAGAAACATGTATATATTTTTATAGCTTCTGAAAAACATTAATAAATGAAAAAATAAGATGTGTAAACAAAACAAAAAGAATTTACACCAGTTCTCATTTTCAGAGGTTTACACCCACCTGACTTTCAGTGATGCTCATGAAGTCAACACCATTCATTTAATATTTCTCTCTATTGTAATAGTTGTGTATGAGTCTCTTGATTGTCCTCAATGTAAAAACATGAATCTTAACATCATACAGTTACTGCTGGACATGAGTCAAATATCCAGAAATGCTGAAAAAGCTAAGATTCTGGAGGACCTCGATGATGTTTTTGAAGATCAGTGGACAGTTTAATGACTCAAGACAAACAAGAAACCCTTAAACAACTATAACAAAACATTAAAACTGTCATTGATTGTTCTGGACTGTCTCATCATACAGTATTAAGAATCAGGTGGATGTAAACTTTTGCACTGGGCTATTTTTAGAAATTCTCTTATTCTTTGGTGTGAACGTTGTTAATATATCTTTTGTGAAATAACTTGCTCAGGGCAGGACTAAATTAAAATTCCAAACTTTTTTGCATTTTCCAGATTTTGCAAGGGGTTTGTAAACTTTCGACTTCAACTGTATATATAGCAATAAGGGTTTCACATCTTTAGCCCTATTCGGACGGTAATAGTTTCTCATAGGGACATAAGATATTTTCACCAATAACAGGGATAAATGGTGATTTTATTGCCATCCCAATCCAGAATGTCTGTGTTTTTCTCACACCACCCGTGGAAAAAAACTTCTGCGAACGCAGAGAAACAGTTCACAGACGCCAGAAAGTGCATCCTTTTGATTTTCTTTCTTTTACAAAAAGCACAATGTTTTGTGGTTATCGTAGATCTATACAAATACTTGTAAACCCTCCAGAGATTTAAATAGTTGTATTTCTGCCAAATTCTGTGTTATCCATTGATAGAAAGCTTATTTATTCAGCTTTTAGATGATGTACAATTCTCAATTTCAAAAAATGTACTCATAAGACTATGATCTAGGGTCACATATGTGTTAAAACATTATAAAGTTTTGATGCACATGTTTTCCCATAGTATACCATTATAAAAGCGTGCATTAGGGGAAACAGATTTAGCGCATTTAAACGGTGATATTAAAAGACAAAATTCAATGCAAACTCAATTAATAAAGCATACATGACATACAAACAAACAAGAGCAGAATAATAATTAATATGTTCTCATTTCATTTTCACCATCGCCTGGGAGTCGCTGCAGTGTTAAATCTTCAGTTTCATTTCTACTTGACTTTGTGCCAGTTTTTTTTCTCTTCCAAGTCTGGAACCAGCATTACATCCCTCTGCAGCAACTCTGAGACCACATCAAGGACCCAACTACAGCTAATCTGCATTGGCAGTCTTAGGAATGCTACACAACAATTTGTCATTGTAAATGACAGCGTGACCATTCCTGTAGATGATGGATTGACGTGTGCTGTGGACAAGTTCTTCAAGCTCTACTGGGTCTGCAACGTGTCCTATCCACCACAGCTTAGCTCCGTGTTAACCTTATTTGAATACATCTATGACCTGCCCATATCAACCAACAGAAGAGCAAAGAAACTAGAGCTTATCTCAAAGCTTCAGGCTCTACAGTAAATCACACAATAATGTACTTATGCCCAAAGTGCAGACAATTAATATCCTCAGAAGTAATTTGGTATCTTTGTGAAATAGACGCATTATCAGATGGACAAGACTTCACTATTATCTGCAACCAAGATGGTTGCCCAAGGACATACCATACCATTAATTCATTTTCCAAACACCTTCATCGAGATCACCAGTCCACAGCAACACAAATAGACAATGTGTCATTTCAAGCTATTGACCAAAATTCATTAGATATACCTGTATCTGAGCCAAGTACATCTAATATTGAAGAAACGCCAGCCACTGTTCCATTTAAAACTATCACACCTAGTGACTGTGTGGCCTCTTTTGTGGCCAAAATGTATTCTTCATCAAATACAACTGTAATGGATGTAGCAAGAAGTATTACATGTACTCAGGAGATGCTAGAAAGAACTGTAGAAAGTTTGCAAAACTCAACAGCTGAATTCTTTGAATAATTTAGAGATTCTACTTGAAAGTGACTCTGTTCAGTCATTGATGAACAAGTTTGAAAATGCCACACATATGTTTAAAGATGTAGACGCTCCTTTCAAAATGAACAAATACTTTTCAGAGAAGTTTGATCTTGTAAAGCCAAAGGAAATATTTATTGGTCATAGGGCAGACACTGCAAGAAAATGTGGACAAGTAAAACAAGTGTTGGCAGCAGACACCTGTCAATATATATCAGTCATTTTATTCAGTAATGACATGATGCAAAACGTTTACCTTCAAAAAAAGACAAGCAAAGAAAAAATGTACGACAATTGTGATGGCTCTCAATTTTCATCTCACTCATTGTTTGGAACATGTCCTCAAGCACTCCAAATACAGTTGTATTTTGATGATTTTGAAACTACAAACCCTTTGGGGTCCAAAACAAAAATTCATAAAATGGGGGCTGTTTATTTTAGCCTGAAAAATTTGCCACCGGAATGCAATTCTTCACTTCCAAACATTCACTTATGTCTTCTGTTTAAATCTTTGGACCGATATGGATTTGGTAGGATTTTTGAACCACTGTTGGAGGAGATCAGAAATCTTGAAAATTCTGGTGTACAGGTGGAGATAAAAGGACAAAATTTTCAATTGTATGGAACAATCTGTGTCTTAACTGCAGACAATTGAGCTATTCATTCCCTTTGTGGGTATGTGGAGAGCTTTTCAGCAAAGATGTTTTGTCACTTTTGCATGGTTTGACAAAAATGATTATAGATAGAAAATGATCAGCAACATGTCACACTTAATGATCCAAGCTCAACTGATATAAAAGAGGACTCCTGTTTAAATAAGTTACAGTATTTTCATGTTACGGAGAACACATGTGTTGACATTATGCATGATATCCTTGAGGGTGTAGCTCCTTTGGAGGTGAGACTAATGCTACACCACTTCATTTATAAGGAAAAACTTATTACCCTTGAACTGCTGAATAAAAGAATTTCCAGTTTCAACTATGGTTATGGGAATGAGAAGAACAAGCCAAGTGTTATTCTCAACCTGAAAACCTCAGAAAATGCCATAAAACCGACTGCTTCACAAATGTGGTGCTTTTTGCAGATGTTGCCCTTTCTAGTTGGTGATCTTGTTGACAAGAAAAGTCGACACTGGAATCTGTTCATTCTGCTGAGAGAAATATGCAGCATTGTTTTTGCACCTGTTGTTACCCACAGGCTTCTGAAACAACTCATTATTGACCACCACACATTATTCAAGCAGCTATTTGACAAAAATCTGATTCCAAAGCATCATTTTATGGTTCACTATCCATGGATGATGGTTCTGTTTGGACCGCTTTCTCAGCTTTGGTGTATGAGATATGAGGCAAAGCACCACCCATTAAAAAGACATGCTCATGTTGTTGGAAACTTGAAAAACATTTCTAAAACACTGAGTTACAAACATCAAGTTCAGCAAATGTATAACTTCAAGTTTGGTGACTCTTTTTCTGTGACAATGAATGTTACAAATGCATACCCTGTTACCATGAGTTCCTTGAAAAAAAGCACATATTGTGCTGGACAATCTGAGATCAACCTTTGCTGAATTGACTTTGAACAGCACTGTCTATGTTGCGCACACTGTTAGTGCGCTTGACCATACTTCTAGAACTGGCTCTGTACTGCCACTTAAAGCAAATGATTCATATTCTCCTACAGGCTGATACACCACAGACTGCTGTGATGTTTGTAAGAGTACTTACAGTAAAGTACTTTGATGAGCATTTATATGCATATGCTGTACAACAAACACATATATACTTTGGATATACTGTTGAGTTTTAGTACAGATGAGCTATATGGAAACCCAAGGTACAAGATTATTTACATGCTCTAGAATGCCTGCTTAACTGCAGATTGCTTTGCAATCTTTTTATTTCAAAATGTACATCATTACAGCAGATTTGTTTTCTATTCTGAAAGGTTATATCCTTAAATGTGCAACTTTCTTGTTATGATATTAGAGTATCATTTTTTTTATAAGGCATGTTATCCACTAGTCTTAAATGTTCTGTTATGTCACTGTTAGTCATTGTATTTACTTACAGTGAAGTATTTCATGTGCATTTATTTGCGGTTGTACAACAGACTATGGAAGTGTAATGTATAAGCTTTCTGTCCTTTTCTATCCTCTTATGTGATTGTTTTAGTTCATTTGTAAACTTTAATTTCTCCCCCCCAAAAAAATCTATATTTTAATAATTTCATGAAAAGACAAGTCTGAGAGATGCTGCATATATCTTGCCATTTGATATATTGTTGTGTTTTAATAGAAATAAACTAAATATAGATCCAAGGTTTATACTCCAGAATGGAGTCTGCCAGACTGACTAAAGTTTTATCTTTAAAAATGTCTTTTTCATTTGTTCAATTAACATTGATTAAATGGTTAACATTATTACACTTCACTGTTGCTTTTTTTTTTACAAATCACAAATGGCTGGTAATGTTTAATATTGTAATTTTAAGATTTATTATATAAATATACAAAACTATATTTATATCTGGTTAATATGTAGTCATTTGCACAATTTCCACATTTTAGTGTGTTAAAATGACATTTAAGTTTGCAAAAGTGGTTTACACATTAATTTGTTAAAAACACGCATTTTTGTGTAAAATTACCTGACACAATTTGTGTGTTAAAATGACTTGCACACACATTGTGTGATTTGAATCCAAATGCTTATTCGAAATGCTTTGTTACGTTAGATCCAGTAAAACAAAGACTATTAATGTTGGGGTCTCAGAAGACACAGATGATATGGTGGGAGCAGCAGCAAACTTCTTGATGGAAAGCAGGTTGAGAGGGGCGGCAATTTCTTTTTTTAATTCAAAACCACAACAACAAAACAAAACAGTACAATGACACTCACTTACATTAAAGCCATAGTTCACTGCCAAATCAAAATGTACCCATGTTTTATTCCCCTTCAAGGCATCCTAACTGAATCTGTTTTTCCTGAAGCATAATGGCGGCAGGATTTATAATCCCACGTATCATTTTACTTCCAAGTGTATCCATCGATCAAAGAACTGCTTCAGATCCAGAGCGGTCCCAAATCGCATCTGCAAGTTGATAAATCTGATAGATTATCTTGTTATTGATCCAAATGATACCATCTTGTTACCATGAAGCCAAAAGTGATCGATCGAACCAGCCAGCAGATTTAAATGTCTACTATTAAAGATGAAGAGGCAAGAACAGCAGGCAGGAGACGAAGTTGATGTTATAATAAAATGAGCCACATTTATTAGAGAAAGTCTTAGTTATGTTAAGATGTTCATTCTAGCTTCGTCAGGAGTGAACTCCCACTAACTCCATCTGACTAGAAACAGATTCATCAGGTGATATTATACCAGCATAGAAAGTGGAAAATGACTGCATAACGTTATCATGAACCTTGAAAATGAGACACTGAAAATCATATGTACTTGTGAAGACAATACAAATGCAGCATCCAACGTAAAATGAAAGAACAGTGAGAAATGTAATATAGAAAAATTAACAGAAAAAGTCAAATATATAACTAATAACTATATCAAAATAGGAAAGAATAATAATAATAAAAATAAGAACAACAAGTAAACTACAATACTAACCAACTACAAATATTAAACTGTATTTTTAAACGTACTATAGTCTGTGCAAGTTGTAATGAAATCTTAATAGATGTTAACTTTGTCTCATAATTCATGGAAACCTTGATGCTGGGGTGTATTATGTAAAAAAAAGTCTTTTTGTTTTAAATAAAACATTTCACTTTTTCACAACAAAATCAGACTTCGTTAAAGACTTATTAATGTTTGATGTTTATTTACCTTTGAACAAACTGTTGCCAATAATACGATAAATATAAATCTAAAGTTACTGGCAAACTGCTGCAAAACTACAGCTACATGTTTACAGTGTGGGCTCATGTAGTGACTTTCTACCAATACGTTAATGTCGTGACTGTGAATATTTGACATTTATAAAAGCAAAATTAACTTTGTTAAATATTGTCTATTTACTTGGACATGTGGGAATGTGGCTGTCTAGCATGCCTTACTTCTTGAAAATAGTTTGTTGACTTGTGTACATTATAACGTTACTGTACGCATTAGCTTAGTGGCTGATATGAAAGTGTAGTCCTGATCCATCACTATGCTAAAATGTATATTTTGCATATCAAGAGACATCTAATGGTAAACACAAAAAGTTGCAAGATCAATTTGATTTAATGACATTATGACTATAGTGTAGTTAGAATGGACATATGACGTTGATAAAACGTTCTACTAACTTAACAATGATAGCCAAAATTAGCTGGGAAATTACGTTTTAAGATTGTTGTACCAAAACTTTAGTCAATAAACAGGCGGGGAATGTTTATCAGCCGAGATCAATCTTGAAATTGCGCTCTGTTGTGAGCACGTGGGTGGCTCTTAGAAGAGCCGTTGGGTTTCAGATGTTTCACTTCAGAACGATCGCGTTTAACCCCCGAAGCCGTACAGGGTGCGCCCCTGACGCTTCAGCGCGTACACGACGTCCATGGCGGTGACGGTCTTTCTCTTGGCGTGTTCCGTGTAGGTGACGGCGTCGCGGATGACGTTCTCCAGAAACACCTTCAGCACACCGCGAGTCTCCTCGTAAATGAGACCGGAGATACGCTTCACTCCACCGCGGCGAGCGAGACGACGGATGGCGGGCTTGGTGATGCCCTGGATGTTATCACGCAGCACCTTACGATGACGCTTGGCGCCTCCTTTCCCGAGTCCTTTCCCGCCTTTACCTCTTCCAGACATGCTGACCGACTGTTCGGAGTTCAAGAAAAATGTGCAAAACGAAGCCACAGCGGAGGGCTTTTACATGAGCCTACAGGACCTAATAGAAACACACACGCACGAGGGCGGGGCCAGCGGACGTCGCGCGCGTTTCCTCTTGCCTCCCAAAAACTTGACCAATTCGCCTTATAATGTAACTTACACAAATCAAGATTTACACACAGAAGCTACACTCTCTATAAATAGTTTATATATATATATATATATATATATAAACGCGATGCGATCCGTGACATCGGTAATACACAAACATTTACGCAGTGAGAAACTAAATGTTGTTTTCGGTCATCTTAAGAAATAAACAGACAGAAGTCGTCACACAAACCAAAAGGATTTAATTGATCAAAAATGCTGATGAATGTTCCCCCTGCTGCGTGATTACAGCAAGCTGAGGCAACATTTCGCTTCGATCGTGTCGTCGGAATGAGAAATTAAAGCGTAATTCATGACGTTAAATCACATGACCTGAACTACTCACACGGACATCATAACGTTAACGGATTATGGTTTGTTTGTGCTGCTGCACGGGGTAATTAACGCTGGAAATGGCGCAGTTTAGTGGATTTGGTGGCTCTTAAAAGAGCCGTTGTGTTTCTGTCGTCGACGCGGGACTCAAGCGCGTTCTCCGCGGATGCGACGGGCCAGCTGGATGTCTTTGGGCATGATGGTGACCCTCTTGGCGTGGATGGCGCACAGGTTCGTGTCCTCGAACAGACCGACCAGATAAGCCTCGCTGGCCTCCTGCAGGGCCATGACGGCAGAGCTCTGGAAGCGCAGATCCGTCTTGAAGTCCTGAGCGATCTCTCTCACGAGACGCTGGAAAGGCAGCTTGCGGATGAGCAGCTCGGTGGACTTCTGATAACGGCGGATCTCTCTCAGAGCCACGGTGCCGGGCCTGTAACGATGGGGCTTCTTCACGCCGCCGGTGGCCGGGGCGCTCTTACGGGCGGCTTTAGTGGCGAGCTGCTTCCTCGGGGCTTTGCCACCGGTGGACTTACGAGCGGTCTGCTTGGTTCTTGCCATCACTGCGGTGTGTTCTGCGTTCCGTACGAATGAGCGGCAGTGTAGGTGCGCCTGTTTTTAAACGCTAACACACGCAGCGCGTCGAGGGCACGGAGACACGCGATTGGTCGATGCGTGACGTATCACGTAACAGAGGGCCAATGGCCGCGCGATAAGCGTTCAAATGAAAGTGGCGGGACATCGCGCTTCCTTTGTTCAGCTCACACGTGACAGTGCAGGAAAAACACAAAGCAGCATCATTTCTCCTCATCGAGTTCTTTTCTACTCGTGTCGTTTCATCGCGTCCGACTAATAAAGTGACAGTATAAAGACCTACAGATCAAAATCGTTCTTTACGTTACATCATGAATCCAGCATAAAAATATTTACTGACGAAGTCGTTTAGCTTCCTTTCGCTTATAACAGGACTAACGTTGTTGATATGTAGAAACCTGATGCAGTCGCTTTGGATAAAATCACCTGCTAAATCAGTGTAAACGGTAATTACTCACGTTAATCTTTCAAAGGAAACTTATTTTAAAGAATCGAGAACAATGTGTGCGTTTCCAACAGGTCTATGATTGAGCAGAAACAAGACAAAAATGAACAGTTTAAACAGAATTCGCATCGCTCTCTTGTTGTTCAAGTGGGTGGCTCTTAAAAGAGCCTTTGGGTTTCTGAACTCTCGCCCGTTTACTTGGCCTTGGCGGGCTTCTCGGTCTTCTTGGGCAGAAGCACCGCCTGGATGTTGGGCAGCACGCCGCCCTGAGCGATGGTCACTCTGCCCAGGAGCTTGTTCAGCTCCTCGTCGTTGCGCACCGCCAGCTGGAGGTGACGGGGGATGATGCGAGTCTTCTTGTTGTCACGAGCGGCGTTTCCGGCCAACTCGAGGATCTCGGCCGTCAGGTACTCGAGCACGGCGGCCAGATACACGGGAGCGCCGGCACCGACGCGCTCCGCATAGTTGCCTTTACGGAGGAGCCTGTGGACGCGGCCCACGGGGAATTGGAGTCCCGCCCTGGATGAGCGCGTCTTTGCCTTAGCTCTGGTCTTACCGCCGGTTTTGCCTCTGCCGCTCATTTTCTATCACACAACGAAAGCGAAAAGTGTGAATTGTGCCACTGCCGCTTCCAGTATTTAAGCCCGTCTTGTCAGTCGACTATTGGTTGGAGTGCGTTAAACTCTTCAACCAATCGGTCCACTTCCCTCCAAACTCAAACTCAACAAAATCTCTCCATTCCTACCTCTTTTTGTGTCTCTAGATGCTATCCACTGACAAGGCATAGAAAAGCTTAGATAGTAAAAAAGTTCAGTAAAATAACTAGACCTTGACCTCCATAACAGGATGCATGTAGGATTACGGTCATTACATTTACATTTATGCATTTGGCAGACGCTTTTATCCAAAGCGACTTACATTACATTATAGTACACATTTGTTTCCAAGCAAGCAAGTGGGGGTAAGATGCCTTGCTAGTCATACATCAACAACCAAATAGGAGAAGTGCTTCAGGCTATCCGTTTCAAGCTATATCCACAAATATAAAAAAGCAAAGTAAAATTTTGCACTTACTCGAGGAATGATCACAAAGCAACGCTCAGCTGTGGTGATGTCGCTTCACTGAAATTCTATCGTTTTTTTTACTAAACACATCGTTATTACTTGGGTGAAAAATGACCACAGCTCGATTAGAGCGGACGTGGCTTAGCTGGCTGAGATTTTGTGCATATACCCCAATAGGTATGCCAAATTCAGTTGGAAAATATGAAAAAAGTACACTTTAGTTACATTAGAATAATAATTGAATACAAAAAAAAAAGAAATCCTCTATTTGCTGAGACCTGTTGGAATCAAGAACAATTGTCTGCAGGTAGCAGGGCCCCTCAGGCTCAATATAATAAACTTTCAAAAACCGACTTTAAAAAAAGAAATCAAAAAGCACTTTTATTTATTTTTTGTCTTTTTCTTAGGACTGACAACACATACAATAATATTTACACTTGCAGCAAGTTGAGGGGTTGCCTGGAATATGACACTAAAATATTGCATTTACACCACTGTATGTGGACAGGCCTAAACATTCAGGGACTCAAACAGTGAATTATTTTAGTAATATTTACTCTCTAGAGATTTATTGTTAATATCATCATCAGAAATAAAAGGGTAAAATATAGATTTATTTTAATCATATGCAAATCATCTGTTTCTCATAAAATAATGCTGATTAATGACTGATTAATCTCAAAACTATAAAAAGGATATATATATTTATTTTTTTGAAGATGGAGCCACGGCACCCGTCCCTTCAACAGCAACCTATAGGCAAATTTCTCCTTCGTTTTGGTATTAGTGTGACTAATTAAGTAAAAAAGTTTAATTATATTTATGATCATCATTTAAATCGCTCGTAAAAACATAACATTCTGCTAAAGTGTCCTGCAGAAATGTTTTTCATGTGCATAGATGTTAAAAAATACAAAACACAGCATAAGATACAACAACATTAATAAAGATGAAAAAAAATTAAGTCTGATTATTAGTCACATTTCAGATCTCTCTCGCACGCACGCACGCACGCACGCACGCACGCACACACACACACTATACATTGTGTCTGTACAAATAAGTCACTTTCACTTTCAAACCCATAATAAAAGAAATAGCGTTGAGTGTCTGGATGTGTCGTGTGCTTTAGATGATAAAATCAACCGCTGTATGCAAAACTCTCAAAAGTCCCTGAATCTTATTAATCTCGCTCAGATCATTCTTCACATGTATGTTAAATAAACACAAAACGCGTTTAATATTTAATTCAAAGTTTATACATATAAATCACATTAAGTTCATACGCTGGTTTTCTCTCGAGGTCGATGTTGGTCGTGTATTTGCTCTAAAAGAGTCACAATAAATTCTTCACTGTTGTGTAGTTTAGTTTCTGAAGAAAGCTTTGGGTGTGTGCTTTGGGTTTGGACTGTTTTCAGCCCGTCAAACTCTTTAAAAACTCAGTTTTTATTTCGAAATGTCACATGAGAAAACACAAATATTTGTGGGTCACAGACGCGCGCAGACGCTGAGCTAGGCGGGTTGAGTCTATACGGTTCTCATGTAGTGTATAAGAGCGCAGCGCCGTTCAGTCGCTCTTCATAACTGATCAGCTTCAGTGTTTGTCAGTTCAGATTTAACAGAGAAATGGCAGAAACCGCTCCAGCTCCAGCAGCCGCTCCGGCGAAAGCGCCCAAGAAGAAACCAGCAGCCAAAGCAAAGAAATCGGGTCCCGGCGTGAGTGAACTCATCGTTAAAGCCGTTTCCGCATCCAAGGAGAGAAGCGGCGTGTCTCTGGCCGCCCTGAAGAAAGCTCTCGCCGCCAGCGGATACGACGTGGAGAAGAACAACTCCCGCGTCAAACTCGCCATCAAGAGTCTCGTGACTAAAGCCACACTGGTGCAGACTAAAGGCACCGGCGCTTCCGGTTCATTTAAACTGAACAAGAAACCAACCGAGACCAAAAAACCAGTGAAGAAAGCCGCTCCTAAAGCGAAGAAGCCCGCAGCCAAGAAGCCCGTCGCTGCTAAGAAGCCCAAGACCGCAGCGGCAAAGAAGACCGTCGCTAAGAAATCTCCGAAGAAGGTGAAGAAACCCGCAGCCACCGCCGTTAAGAAGGCAGCAAAGAGCCCCAAGAAAGCAAAGAAGCCCGCGACTCCTAAGAAAGCCGTCAAGAGCCCGAAAAAAGCCAAGACTGCCAAACCCAAGACAGCGAAACCTAAAGCAGCAGCGAAGCCTAAGAAAGCCGCTGCTAAGAAGAAGTAAATTCATCCGTTAAAGTGAACAAACGGCTCTTTTAAGAGCCACCCACCACCTCAAAGAAAGAGCGACTTTACAATAACTCAAGAGTTAACAGTCAGAACTTGTTCAGATGTTGTGTTACTGTGATTAACTGAAGCTTTGTGGCATTTTCCTTTTATAATGAAGCATGTGCATGAAGTACATCTAAGTAGACGTTTACCCTTTCAATATGCTTAATTACAATAAAATCTAAATTAATTCATATTTGGGCAACAACTGTAATATGAGGCAGAAAAGCTGAAACTCAGATCATTCGATAAACGGTATATATGCATGTGGCTCGCGCTTGAGGAAAGGAGAGATTTAAGTTAGATCTAATAAATTTGTTCGAGATAGTAAAAGATAAGGCCTTTAACAGAGCACATTTCATACAGAGGAGTAAAAGATTACAAAAATACTCCAATATTAGAATGAGCTTTGGTGTGATTTAAAAGTATATGAACTGGAAAATATAATTTATGTTTAATTTAAACGAATGCTATTCTATAATACATATTAGTGAACGCCGCCAACATCCTGGGGCTGAGTTTGGAGGGAAGTGGACCGATTGGTTGAAGAGTTTAACGCACTCCAACCAATAGTCGACTGACAAGACGGGCTTAAATACTGGAAGCGGCAGTGGCACAATTCACACTTTTCGCTTTCGTTGTGTGATAGAAAATGAGCGGCAGAGGCAAAACCGGCGGTAAGACCAGAGCTAAGGCAAAGACGCGCTCATCCAGGGCGGGACTCCAATTCCCCGTGGGCCGCGTCCACAGGCTCCTCCGTAAAGGCAACTATGCGGAGCGCGTCGGTGCCGGCGCTCCCGTGTATCTGGCCGCCGTGCTCGAGTACCTGACGGCCGAGATCCTCGAGTTGGCCGGAAACGCCGCTCGTGACAACAAGAAGACTCGCATCATCCCCCGTCACCTCCAGCTGGCGGTGCGCAACGACGAGGAGCTGAACAAGCTCCTGGGCAGAGTGACCATCGCTCAGGGCGGCGTGCTGCCCAACATCCAGGCGGTGCTTCTGCCCAAGAAGACCGAGAAGCCCGCCAAGGCCAAGTAAACGGGCGAGAGTTCAGAAACCCAAAGGCTCTTTTAAGAGCCACCCACTTGAACAACAAGAGAGCGATGCGAATTCTGTTTAAACTGTTCATTTTTGTCTTGTTTCTGCTCAATCATAGACCTGTTGGAAACGCACACATTGTTCTCGATTCTTTAAAATAAGTTTCCTTTGAAAGATTAACGTGAGTAATTACCGTTTACACTGATTTAGCAGGTGATTTTATCCAAAGCGACTGCATCAGGTTTCTACATATCAACAACGTTAGTCCTGTTATAAGCGAAAGGAAGCTAAACGACTTCGTCAGTAAATATTTTTATGCTGGATTCATGATGTAACGTAAAGAACGATTTTGATCTGTAGGTCTTTATACTGTCACTTTATTAGTCGGACGCGATGAAACGACACGAGTAGAAAAGAACTCGATGAGGAGAAATGATGCTGCTTTGTGTTTTTCCTGCACTGTCACGTGTGAGCTGAACAAAGGAAGCGCGATGTCCCGCCACTTTCATTTGAACGCTTATCGCGCGGCCATTGGCCCTCTGTTACGTGATACGTCACGCATCGACCAATCGCGTGTCTCCGTGCCCTCGACGCGCTGCGTGTGTTAGCGTTTAAAAACAGGCGCACCTACACTGCCGCTCATTCGTACGGAACGCAGAACACACCGCAGTGATGGCAAGAACCAAGCAGACCGCTCGTAAGTCCACCGGTGGCAAAGCCCCGAGGAAGCAGCTCGCCACTAAAGCCGCCCGTAAGAGCGCCCCGGCCACCGGCGGCGTGAAGAAGCCCCATCGTTACAGGCCCGGCACCGTGGCTCTGAGAGAGATCCGCCGTTATCAGAAGTCCACCGAGCTGCTCATCCGCAAGCTGCCTTTCCAGCGTCTCGTGAGAGAGATCGCTCAGGACTTCAAGACGGATCTGCGCTTCCAGAGCTCTGCCGTCATGGCCCTGCAGGAGGCCAGCGAGGCTTATCTGGTCGGTCTGTTCGAGGACACGAACCTGTGCGCCATCCACGCCAAGAGGGTCACCATCATGCCCAAAGACATCCAGCTGGCCCGTCGCATCCGCGGAGAACGCGCTTGAGTCCCGCGTCGACGACAGAAACACAACGGCTCTTTTAAGAGCCACCAAATCCACTAAACTGCGCCATTTCCAGCGTTAATTACCCCGTGCAGCAGCACAAACAAACCATAATCCGTTAACGTTATGATGTCCGTGTGAGTAGTTCAGGTCATGTGATTTAACGTCATGAATTACGCTTTAATTTCTCATTCCGACGACACGATCGAAGCGAAATGTTGCCTCAGCTTGCTGTAATCACGCAGCAGGGGGAACATTCATCAGCATTTTTGATCAATTAAATCCTTTTGGTTTGTGTGACGACTTCTGTCTGTTTATTTCTTAAGATGACCGAAAACAACATTTAGTTTCTCACTGCGTAAATGTTTGTGTATTACCGATGTCACGGATCGCATCGCGTTTATATATATATATATATATATAAACTATTTATAGAGAGTGTAGCTTCTGTGTGTAAATCTTGATTTGTGTAAGTTACATTATAAGGCGAATTGGTCAAGTTTTTGGGAGGCAAGAGGAAACGCGCGCGACGTCCGCTGGCCCCGCCCTCGTGCGTGTGTGTTTCTATTAGGTCCTGTAGGCTCATGTAAAAGCCCTCCGCTGTGGCTTCGTTTTGCACATTTTTCTTGAACTCCGAACAGTCGGTCAGCATGTCTGGAAGAGGTAAAGGCGGGAAAGGACTCGGGAAAGGAGGCGCCAAGCGTCATCGTAAGGTGCTGCGTGATAACATCCAGGGCATCACCAAGCCCGCCATCCGTCGTCTCGCTCGCCGCGGTGGAGTGAAGCGTATCTCCGGTCTCATTTACGAGGAGACTCGCGGTGTGCTGAAGGTGTTTCTGGAGAACGTCATCCGCGACGCCGTCACCTACACGGAACACGCCAAGAGAAAGACCGTCACCGCCATGGACGTCGTGTACGCGCTGAAGCGTCAGGGGCGCACCCTGTACGGCTTCGGGGGTTAAACGCGATCGTTCTGAAGTGAAACATCTGAAACCCAACGGCTCTTCTAAGAGCCACCCACGTGCTCACAACAAAAGAGTTCAACTTTTAATTTTTTCTTAATTTTATTGCATCATAATCTTGATGCGCGAATTCACAAATGTTGATATTAAGGGAACTTTCAACACCGTCGATTGTAATTTGTTACGCGTTTAATTTTTGAGACGAAGTTTGCCATCTTTGTTTGAGCTCTTGTATTTCTGCTACAAGAGTTGTTATAGCGCTTGTAAGCATTTCATTTTTGTAGAATATGACCAGAACGAGCGGGAAGTGAAACATTAGTTCATTGGCTCCCTTAACGAACCGCCAAATTCTGAACTGACCAATAGAAACATTTTAAGGGTGTGGCCGACGAAGACGCGCAATCAGAGCAAGTTTCCCGTCGCGCTGAATATTTGCATGTTTGAGTCAATAAATACTCCGTGCACGCTCACGTTCTGATATTCACTGTGGAATTTTTCAACGGAACCGTGATGCCTGAACCTGCGAAATCCGCGCCCGAGAAGGGCTCGAAGAACGCCGTCATCAAGACCGCCGTAAAGGGAGGAAAGAAGCGCAGGAGGACCAGAAAGGAGAGTTACGCCATCTACGTGTACAAGGTGCTCAAGCAGGTTCACCCGGACACCGGCATCTCTTCCAAAGCGATGGGCATCATGAACTCATTCGTCAACGACATATTCGAGCGCATCGCCGGCGAGTCCTCTCGTCTCGCGCACTACAACAAGCGCTCCACCATCACTTCCAGAGAGATCCAGACCGCCGTGCGTCTGCTGCTGCCCGGTGAGCTCGCCAAACACGCCGTGTCCGAGGGCACCAAGGCCGTCACCAAGCACACCAGCTCCAAGTAAAGCGCCGCCTTCGCCCGCTGCACTCAAAAGCTCTTTTAAGAGCCACGCATGACGTCACTTCAAAAGAGCTTCCGACGTTGTCAGTGACACTCGCTGTTGCAGTTATCAAGCAGAACGCCAGTTTAAGGGATCGTTAACACCACAATAAAAGATCTCATTTTCTCACCAGTTGTTCCAAATCTGTGTAAAGGTCTTTATGAACACGCATCAATGCTGGTAACCAAAAATGTATATGACTTAATTTGCTAAATAATCATTTTTTAAGCACTTTTTGTTAATGACATGATCACAGATCATAAAATAGATGCTCTTGTAACGGAGGCCAGCTAGTGAAGAGCTGTGCAGTGTAAACCTCACTCTCCGACCTCAAGAGGCGCTCTAGCGACAGACTGCGGTCTTTAGCCTCCTCGTTAGAGCGCCCGACTCCCATACCGGACCGACCCGGTTCGAGGCCCGCTCGGGGCGGGTGCGAGTAGGACCGGTTACACTCTGTCTGACAGAAACGTGGCTAAAACCAGATGATTATATTTCTTTAAAGATTCTCCAAAGATTACTGTTAGAAACACAAGCCTCGTCTAAAAGGCAGAGGAGGAGATGTTGCTGCACTTTACAATCATACTTTAGCATTACTCAAAAGTCTCATTTTAAAGTAATGGTACTTCACACAACATCACCTTATGTTAAGGATAAAACATTTGTGAAATGTATTTTGGCTACTGTATACAGGCCTTCAGGGCACCACACAGACTTTTTATCAGAATTATTACTGGCCGCAGACAGAGTCCTTGTCGTTGGTGATTTTAACATCCATGTAGATAATGATACAGATGTTCTGGGACTGGCTTTTAATGACATTCTTAATTCCATAGGAGTTAGACAACACGTGACAGGACCCACACACCTTCATAATCATACTTAAGATTTAATACTGTCATACAGTATAAATGTGGACGACGTTCTAATTCTTGATCAGAGTGAAGACATCTCAGATCATTATCTTGTATTGTGTATGCTCCACCTTCCCTTTTAGCTGCAAATCAAACTCCATGTTACAAATATGCTATAACCCTAACTTCTACTACCAAAAACTTGTTTCTCAATAATCTACCTGAATTTTCTCCATTCCCTAGCATATCTGATAACTTAGTTAATATTTTCGGTGAGGATATCAAGATCTTCTGTGTCTTCTCAGAAACACTAAACACAGTTGCTCCTCTTCTCCTAAAGAAGATTAAAGATAGCAGTCCAACGTCGTGGTGTAATGAGCACACGCACGCTCTAAAGAGAGCTGCCCGGAAAACAGGAGCGCAGCTTTAAGAAAACAAAATTAAAGATATTTCACTTAGCTTGTGTTCTATAGTGTTTTAACATACAGGAAAGCCTTAAAAGCTTCTAGATCCGCCTACTTTTCATCACTAATAGAACATAACCAGCACAACCCTAGGTTTTAATTTAACACAGTTGCTAATTTAACTAAAAATAAATCATCAACATCTTCAGATATTGGACATCAACATAGCAGTGATGAATTTATGAATTTCTTCACAAATAAAATTGATAATATTAGGGAGAAAATTACAACTATGCAACCGGAGGCTGCGCAAGCTGATCAGACAACAAATTACAGCTTCCCTAAGGAGCAAAGGCAATTATTTTCTACAGTATGGATGAACTGTCTAAAGTTATTACAACATGAATCAACAACATGTATGCTAGATCCTATACCTGCAAGTTTACTGAAAGAAATGCTCCCTGATCCTTTGTTTAGTATTAACTCATCTCTGTCTTCATCCTAGGGTATTAGTTCATTATAGACCTATTTCCAATCTACCCTTCATCTCTAAAGTTTTTAAAAGGTAGTCTCATTACAGCTATGCTTCTTCCTCCAAAGGAACGACATCTATGAAGAATTCCAGTCAGGATTTAGTGCACATCACAGTACAGAGACTGCTCTGATCAGAGTGACAAATGACTTTCTTCTGGGGTCGAACCGTGGCTGCATCTCTTTACTTGTGCTATTAGATCTTAGTGCCGCTTTCGACACCATTGACCATAGCATACTTTTACATAAACTTGAAAATTATGTTGGCATTAGTGGAATAGCATTAAAATGGCTAAAATCATACTTATTCGATCGTTTTCAATTTGTATCAATAAACAATGAGGTGTCACGCAAATCACATGTCCAGTACGGCGTGCCACAGGGCTCAGTTCTTAGACCTCTGCTCTTCGCACTATACATGTTTCCCCTAGGAGCTATAATTAAGAGACACAGAGTTAGTTTACACTGCTATGCTGATGATACTCAACTCTATATTTTCCTCGAAGCCTAACGAAACACAGCAGTTCAATAGAATAATGGAATACATAGTCGATATAAAAAACTGGATGAGTAACAACTTTTTATTGTTGAACTCAGACAAAACGGAATTGTTACTCATTGGACCGAAAACCACCATAAACAACCAAGAATACCACTTAACTATTGACGGATGTTCTATAAAACCCTCGTCGTCAGCAAGGAATCTGGGCATTTTATTCAATAGTAATCTGACATTTGAAAGCCATGTCGCCATCGCCAACACCTGTAAAACCGTGTTTTTCCACCTTAAGAATATATCCAAACTACGTCATATGCTGTCACTATCAGATGCAGAAAAGTTAATTCATGCATTCATGACATCATATAAGCCCGGTTCTGTCAGGATTGCACTGGTTACCTATCAAGCAACGTATTCACTTACTTATTCAATCTTGCTGGTTACATATAAGGCCCTACATGGTTTAGCTCCTCAGTACCTGAGTGAGTTCTTCTCGTTCACTACGCTCTCAGGGCTCCGGTCAGTTGGTAAAACCTAGAATTTTAAAATCAAGTCCAGGTGGTAAAGCGTTTTCCAATCTAGCACCTGAACTTTAGAACAGTCTTCCTAGTACTGTGCGAGAGGCAGACACACTCTGTCAGTATAAATCTAGATTAAAGACGCATCTCTTCAACCTTGCATACACAACACTTTTATAATACAAATCCTCTAAGAGATTTAGGCTGCATTAGTTAGAGCAACTGGAACCACAAACACTGCATTAAAGAGGCTTGAACAGTATTCTGCTCTCAGTTGTCTTTCTCAATGTTCCGAGGGTACCACAGCGAGCAGGATTCAGTCCCTATCCAGACCAGAAGGTACAGCTGAAAGAGGGAAGCGGCGACCCGACAAGTCCTCACTACTAAACTGCAACTGCAATTAACTACTAGAATATTATTGATAATCGTACACTACATCTACATTTTATTTTATTTTAGCTCAGTTGTGCAGCCCTGTCGAGCTTGTACAGATGCTGCAGTTTTTGTCAGAGAGGAACTGGTTCCCCTGGTTGGGTCTGGGTTCTCCCAAGGTTTTTTTCCTCCACTGGAGTTTTGGGTTCCTCGCCACTGTTTGCATATTGTTTTGCACTATTTGCCAGACTGGGGGGGGCTGACATCAGCTCTAGAATGTAAAGTTTTTGCATGTATTACAGTTTTTTTCGATTGCTAAACGACAGTGAGCACAACTGGAGCTACATGTGCAAAACTCTAACTACAGTCTGCACTACCAACAGTCACCTGAGCTAAACAGTTCACATCACCTGCAAAACTCATTCCAAGCAACACAACTCTTAACACAAGGCTCAAAACAAGCTTAGTGCAGCCAAACACTATGCACAACCCTCACTGAGATAACACACACTGTCACTCAGAACACACTGAGAGTAAAAACACTAGCATGAAACACCAAAACAGAAAATACTAACTTTTCATCTTTACAGTTTGAACAATTTCAGTGACTTCATACAAAGTAATATTTTCTTCAAAGAAAAGAGTGACATTCTTTCACATGATTTATTAATTATTATTTTTAGAACATAACAATTCTTTAAGGTAAATGAAAATTAGCAGTTTGCTTCAATAGTCTGTAGTAATTTACGGAATTACAGTAATGAGAAAAAACAGGTAAAAACTAAAAGTACATACTGTAATTTGAACAAATAATTGAGGGGCTAATCCTGCCTGTCTCTAGCATCAGGCCACAGGTTTTCATCAACATCACATCTAATGTTCTCTCTTGCCATGCACCTGCGGAAGAACCTTCTGGAGTACCTTATCCATCCCTGGCAGTCCTCTGGACTCGTGTCCTCACATCCGGCACGCATGGCTTCCAAAAGAGACATTTAGTCATGTGGGTGGTGATGAAACACTTTCCACCTCCAGGCAGAGAAAAACTCCTCTATTGGGTTGAGGAAAGGGTGAATATGCAGACAGGTACAAAACCATAAATCTGCGATGTGCTGCAAACCAATCTGTGACAGCTGCAGAGTAGTGTTTGAAATCTATTCTGTTTTGAATGTGTGGTTCACAGTTTTGACAGCAGTGTGTTAGCATTTGAACAAAGTGCTGTAAATCCACAGTGTTGTGCAGGTATAAGTGTGTAGAGTTTTGAAAACTGTGTTCAAGCAATAAAAAACAAACTAGAGTTTGGTCCACATGAACTGCTGCTGTGCAGACTGTAGTTAGAGTTTTGCACATGTGACTCCAGTTGTGCTCACTGTTGTTTAGCAATAGAAACCATTTTAAATGTAATCATTCTACGTAATTGATTTAATACTCCATATAGGAATTTATAGTTTGTGTATGTTTCCTGTGTTTCTTTTTCCTATATGCGTTTGTGTTTGTGTGTGTGTCAGCGTGCGTGTGTGTCAGCGTTTGTGTGCATGTGTGTTTAATGAGCGTGTGGTGTGTGTGTGTGTGTGTCAGCGTTCGTGTGCATGTGTGTGTGTGTTTAATGAGCGTGTGGTGTGTGTGTGTGTGTGTGCGCGCGCGTGTCAGCGTTCGTGTGCATGTGTATGTGTGTTTAATGAGCGTGTGGTGTGTGTGTGTGTGTGTGTGTGTGTTTAATGAGCGTGTGGTGTGTGTGTGTGTGTGTGTGTCAGCGTTCGTGTGCATGTGTATGTGTGTTTAATGAGCGTGTGGTGTGTGTGTGTGTGTCAGCGTTCGTGTGCATGTGTGTGTGTGTTTAATGAGCGTGTGGTGTGTGTGTGTGTCAGCGTTCGTGTGCATGTGTGTGTGTGTTTAATGAGCGTGTGGTGTGTGTGTGTCAGCGTTCGTGTGCATGTGTATGTGTGTTTAATGAGCGTGTGGTGTGTGTGTGTGTTTAATGAGCGTGTGGTGTGTGTGTGTGTGTGTGTCAGCGTTCGTGTGCATGTGTGTGTGTGTTTGATGAGCGTGTGGTGTGTGTGTGTGTGTGTGTGTCAGCGTTCGTGTGCATGTGTTTAATGAGCGTGTGGTGTGTGTGTGTGTGTTTAATGAGCGTGTGGTGTGTGTGTGTGTGTGTCAGCGTTCGTGTGCATGTGTGTGTGTGTTTAATGAGCGTGTGGTGTGTGTGTGTGTGTGTCAGCGTTCATGTGCATGTGTGTGTGTGTTTAATGAGCGTGTGGTGTGTGTGTGTGTGTGTCAGCGTTCGTGTGCATGTGTGTGTGTGTTTGATGAGCGTGTGGTGTTTGTGTGTTTAATGAGCGTGTGGTGTGTGTGTGTGTGTGTGTCAGCGTTCGTGTGGTGTGTGTGTGTTTGATGAGCGTGTGGTGTGTGTGTGTCAGCGTTCGTGTGCATGTGTGTGTGTGTTTAATGAGCGTGTGGTGTGTGTGTGTTTAATGAGCGTGTGGTGTGTGTGTCAGCGTTCGTGTGCATGTGTGTGTGTGTTTAATGAGCGTGTGGTGTGTGTGTGTGTGTCAGCGTTCGTGTGGTGTGTGTGTGTGTGTGTGTGTCAGCGTTCGTGTGCATGTGTGTGTGTTTCTGATGAGCGTGTGGTGTGTGCGTGTGTGTGTGTCAGCTTTCTTGTGCATGTGTGTGTGTGTGTTTAATGAGCGTGTGGTGTGTGTGTGTGTCAGCGTTCGTGTGGTGTGTGTGTGTGTCAGCGTTCGTGTGCATGTGTGTGTGTGTTTGATGAGCGTGTGGTGTGTGTGTGTGTGTGTCAGCGTTCGTGTGCATGTGTGTGTGTGTGTGTGTGTTTAATGAGCGTGTGGTGTGTGTGTGTGTGTGTGTGTGTGTCAGCGTTCGTGTGCATGTGTGTGTGTGTTTGATGAGCGTGTGGTGTGTGTGTGTGTGTGTGTTTAATGAGCGTGTGGTGTGTGTGTGTGTCAGCGTTCGTGTGGTGTGTGTGTGTCAGCGTTCGTGTGCATGTGTGTGTGTGTTTGATGAGCGTGTGGTGTGTGTGTGTGTCAGCGTTCGTGTGCATGTGTGTGTGTGTTTGATGAGCGTGTGGTGTGTGTGTGTGTGTCAGCGTTCGTGTGCATGTGTGTGTGTGTGTTTAATGAGCGTGTGGTGTGTGTGTGTGTGTGTGTCAGCGTTCGTGTGCATGTGTGTGTGTGTTTAATGAGCGTGTGGTGTGTGTGTGTGTCAGCGTTCGTGTGCATGTGTGTGTGTGTGTTTAATGAGCGTGTGGTGTGTGTGTGTGTGTGTGTGTCAGCGTTCGTGTGCATGTGTATGTGTGTTTAATGAGCGTGTGGTGTGTGTGTGTGTGTGTGTGTGTGTCAGCGTTCGTGTGCATGTGTGTGTGTGTTTAATGAGCGTGTGGTGTGTGTGTGTGTGTCAGCGTTCGTGTGCATGTGTATGTGTGTTTAATGAGCGTGTGGTGTGTGTGTGTGTGTGTCAGCGTTCGTGTGCATGTGTATGTGTGTTTAATGAGCTTGTGGTGTGTGTGTGTGTGTGTCAGCGTTCGTGTGCATGTGTATGTGTGTTTAATGAGCGTGTGGTGTGTGTGTGTGTGTGTCAGCGTTCGTGTGCATGTGTATGTGTGTTTAATGAGCGTGTGGTGTGTGTGTGTGTGTGTCAGCGTTCTTGTGCATGTGTATGTGTGTTTAATGAGCGTGTGGTGTGTGTGTGTGTGTGTCAGCGTTCGTGTGCATGTGTATGTGTGTTTAATGAGCGTGTGGTGTGTGTGTGTGTGTGTGTGTGTGTTTAATGAGCGTGTGTGTGTGTGTGTGTGTGTGTGTGTGTCAGCGTTCGTGTGCATGTGTATGTGTGTTTAATGAGCGTGTGGTGTGTGTGTGTGTGTCAGCGTTCGTGTGCATGTGTGTGTGTGTTTAATGAGCGTGTGGTGTGTGTGTGTGTCAGCGTTCGTGTGCATGTGTGTGTGTGTTTAATGAGCGTGTGGTGTGTGTGTGTCAGCGTTCGTGTGCATGTGTATGTGTGTTTAATGAGCGTGTGGTGTGTGTGTGTGTTTAATGAGCGTGTGGTGTGTGTGTGTGTGTGTGTCAGCGTTCGTGTGCATGTGTGTGTGTGTTTGATGAGCGTGTGGTGTGTGTGTGTGTGTGTCAGCGTTCGTGTGCATGTGTTTAATGAGCGTGTGGTGTGTGTGTGTGTGTTTAATGAGCGTGTGGTGTGTGTGTGTGTGTGTCAGCGTTCGTGTGCATGTGTGTGTGTGTTTAATGAGCGTGTGGTGTGTGTGTGTGTGTGTCAGCGTTCATGTGCATGTGTGTGTGTGTTTAATGAGCGTGTGGTGTGTGTGTGTGTGTGTCAGCGTTCGTGTGCATGTGTGTGTGTGTTTGATGAGCGTGTGGTGTTTGTGTGTGTGTGTTTAATGAGCGTGTGGTGTGTGTGTGTGTGTGTGTCAGCGTTCGTGTGGTGTGTGTGTGTTTGATGAGCGTGTGGTGTGTGTGTGTCAGCGTTCGTGTGCATGTGTGTGTGTGTTTAATGAGCGTGTGGTGTGTGTGTGTTTAATGAGCGTGTGGTGTGTGTGTCAGCGTTCGTGTGGTGTGTGTGTGTGTGTGTCAGCGTTCGTGTGCATGTGTGTGTGTGTTTAATGAGCGTGTGGTGTGTGTGTGTGTGTCAGCGTTCGTGTGGTGTGTGTGTGTGTGTGTGTGTCAGCGTTCGTGTGCATGTGTGTGTGTTTCTGATGAGCGTGTGGTGTGTGCGTGTGTGTGTGTCAGCTTTCTTGTGCATGTGTGTGTGTGTGTTTAATGAGCGTGTGGTGTGTGTGTGTGTCAGCGTTCGTGTGGTGTGTGTGTGTGTCAGCGTTCGTGTGCATGTGTGTGTGTGTTTGATGAGCGTGTGGTGTGTGTGTGTGTGTGTCAGCGTTCGTGTGCATGTGTGTGTGTGTGTGTGTTTAATGAGCGTGTGGTGTGTGTGTGTGTGTGTGTGTGTGTCAGCGTTCGTGTGCATGTGTGTGTGTGTTTGATGAGCGTGGGTGGTGTGTGTGTGTGTGTGTGTTTAATGAGCGTGTGGTGTGTGTGTGTGTCAGCGTTCGTGTGGTGTGTGTGTGTCAGCGTTCGTGTGCATGTGTGTGTGTGTTTGATGAGCGTGTGGTGTGTGTGTGTGTCAGCGTTCGTGTGCATGTGTGTGTGTGTTTGATGAGCGTGTGGTGTGTGTGTGTGTGTCAGCGTTCGTGTGCATGTGTGTGTGTGTGTTTAATGAGCGTGTGGTGTGTGTGTGTGTGTGTGTGTCAGCGTTCGTGTGCATGTGTGTGTGTGTTTAATGAGCGTGTGGTGTGTGTGTGTGTCAGCGTTCGTGTGCATGTGTGTGTGTGTGTTTAATGAGCGTGTGGTGTGTGTGTGTGTGTGTGTGTGTGTCAGCGTTCGTGTGCATGTGTATGTGTGTTTAATGAGCGTGTGGTGTGTGTGTGTGTGTGTGTGTGTGTCAGCGTTCGTGTGCATGTGTGTGTGTGTTTAATGAGCGTGTGGTGTGTGTGTGTGTGTCAGCGTTCGTGTGCATGTGTATGTGTGTTTAATGAGCGTGTGGTGTGTGTGTGTGTGTGTCAGCGTTCGTGTGCATGTGTATGTGTGTTTAATGAGCTTGTGGTGTGTGTGTGTGTGTGTCAGCGTTCGTGTGCATGTGTATGTGTGTTTAATGAGCGTGTGGTGTGTGTGTGTGTGTGTCAGCGTTCGTGTGCATGTGTATGTGTGTTTAATGAGCGTGTGGTGTGTGTGTGTGTGTGTCAGCGTTCGTGTGCATGTGTATGTGTGTTTAATGAGCGTGTGGTGTGTGTGTGTGTGTGTCAGCGTTCTTGTGCATGTGTATGTGTGTTTAATGAGCGTGTGGTGTGTGTGTGTGTGTGTCAGCGTTCGTGTGCATGTGTATGTGTGTTTAATGAGCGTGTGGTGTGTGTGTGTGTGTGTGTCAGCGTTCGTGTGCATGTGTATGTGTGTTTAATGAGCGTGTGGTGTGTGTGTGTGTGTGTCAGCGTTCGTGTGCATGTGTATGTGTGTTTAATGAGCGTGTGGTGTGTGTGTGTGTGTGTGTCAGCGTTCGTGTGCATGTGTATGTGTGTTTAATGAGCGTGTGGTGTGTAGGTGTAATCTTTCAATATGTTGTTCTTACTTTCCTTTTACAAATGTAATGTTTTGCTTCTAGTCATTTTGTCTTATGTACAGACAATGAAAACTGTAAAAAGCGCTCAGTTGAGTGTTTTGCATTCTGAGTCAATTTCTCAATGCAAATGCATCTCATTACAGACATTATGAATTACTAAATTCTTTACATTAGTTGACAGAATTCCAGAAGAAGAAACACCTTTATTCCATTGAGTCTACATGAATGGAAGAATAAAAGTCTCATCTCATGTCCAGATGTCCAGGGTTTGAGGTCAACTATAGTAAACAGGTGTTGAACAGATCATTTGTTTTCAGCAGTTTTTTATACATTAAAGGTGTTTGTGATCACTGACTGTCATGCTCAATTGAGTTTTGTCCGCTTCATTTAGGCCCGGACACATTTGTGTGTTTATTAAACCCTGTTCCCTCTGTTTAAACATGTTTACAAAACATAAAAATGAGACAATTTAAGCAGCACTGCTTCATGCACTAGAAATACAAAATCATGCTGACAATCATCATTCATCACAAGTGAATATGTTGCAATGCATGCTGGGACCTTTCAAAGCCCTTGTTTAATGTACATGTGTTCATACAGTCAACCAAAAATCCTTGTTTTCTGATCTTTCATTTTGTTTTGCCGTTTTATTTAATCTTTAATCTTTTGTTTTTGTTCAATTCTGAAGCAACATTTAGACGCATCTACACAGACAAATGAAAACATTCATCAAAAAAATGTTGAAATTTCAACAAACAACCATTATTTAATTTTATGTAAAAGTATGCTATGGTCAATGGTGTCGAAAGCGGCACTAAGATCTAATAGCACAAGTAAAGAGATGCAGCCACGGTTCGACCCCAGAAGAAAGTCATTTGTAACTCTGATCAGAGCAGTCTCTGTACTGTGATGTGCACTAAATCCTGACTGGAATTCTTCATAGATGTCGTTCCTTTGGAGGAAGAAGCATAGCTGTAATGAAACTACCTTTTCAAGTACTTTAGAGATTGGAAATAGGTCTATAATGAACTAATACCCTAGGATAAAGACAGAGATGAGTTAATAATACTAAACAAAGGATCTATAATTTCAGGGAGCATCTCTTTTAGTAAACTAGCAGGTTTCGGATCTAGCATGCATGTGGTTGATTTAAAGATCTAATAACTTTGGACAGTAGCCATATCCTTACCTATAATAGAAAATAACTGCATTTGCTCCTTAGGAGAGCTGATATTTGCTTGTCTGGTTTAGATTGAGTAGCTTGCTTTAAATGACTAGTGTAAACAAACGGTAATAAAGAAGCTTCTTTATGTGATATTGTTGCTGATTCTGTATTGTGCCAAAACAATCAGAAAATATTATGGACACACTTGGACATCAACATTCATCACATCATCAATGGTGACAATCATCAAACTAATACAGAGTCATGAATGAGTTTTGTATCTAAAGTAAACACTGATCACAATAACAGTGGTTTGTTGAAATTTGAAAAAATATTCAACATATACACTGTAAAAAACATTTTTGGATTGTAGTCAGCTGAACTTAATTTAGTAAGTTAATCCAATGGTTTTGTCCAATCTTGTTGAGTTGACTCAATTATGTAAGTTATCTCAACTTTTGGAAGTCAGTACAACTCAAAAAATCCAATGCAAAAAAGAAACTTGAAAAGATGAGTTTAAAAATTGCAGATTTTTTACAGTGTAGGTGCATTGACAATAATTTTTTATGTAAAAGTTTAATGTCAAATGCAAGTCTGATTTGCATTTCTGACCTGTTTCTTGATGTCAATTTGAGGTCAAGTTTACATTTTTTTTAACATCAAGGTGCCCGCTGGCTATGTTGTTTAATCCTCCTGGTGAGATCTTGAGAGATTTAATGTGTTTGTTATTTGCAGTTGATTTCAGCTAATGCCAGGTAGGGTACATGCTATACAATTTTAGCCTTGATTTTTATTCACCGACAGCTTTGTGAAAAATTGCTGACAAATCAGTGTTTCTTTTATCACATAGCATGCATCACCTGAGATGCGATCTAAAAAGCACTGATGCATCACTGATGCCTGAGAGATATTTAGCGTGTTTAGTCCAGCAATGTGGAATGTGTTTTACATATCGGTGACAATTAACCTACAGCTAAAAAAAGAGCAAGATACAGGTTAAGTTCAAGGGGAGCAGCCGTACAGTAACTGCCAGAAATATGATGGAGAAAAAACTTTGTGAACAGCTTTGCCATTTAAAAGTCTCAATGCTTTCAACAATGCTTATCCGTGTCTGAACTCTGAAATGAAATAAACTGTATTGTCCCTAAGGGTGCAAAAATGCATCAAAAACACATTTATAAAAAGAATAAACAACATCAGAATTCAACATCTATGGAGCCAGAAACATGACAAAACAATCTGAATTTTAATTTTGTAACTCTGAATTTTAGATAAGTGTAATAATTTCTGGCATTCAATATAGTTAATATTGAATTTGAGAATTGTAATATTGAATATGGTTTACAATTTTTTGTTTATCTTGAAAACATGAAGCTGTATTTTTGAAAATTGAATATTTACAGTCATATCAGATGTCCTGGATTCAAGTTTCAAATCTAATTCAGAAAATATTAGAAAATAGTCAATTTTGTACAATTACACTTGTCTAAAATTCAGATTTCTGGCTCCATAAACATAATTAAAGTTGCACTATATCCAGTTGCCTATTCAAAAGCACTCATTCATTATTTAACACTCTTCATACAGTGACTACAATAACTTGATGTTTTATCATTGTGTAAAATCATCATTATTGTGATCAGTGTTTGGTTTACCTGGGCTTTATATCTGTAATATAACAAATGGTGTTTGTTGGCCACTGTGATTTTGTTTGTGTAAAACACACGGTTTTTATCAATGAAAGTTAAGTGCTGCTGATTTTTTAACACATAACACCAAGAATCACAGAAGGTGTGAACAGAAGGTAAAATTATAATGGGTGCTAATGCTTTATATCGTCTTATGTCGTGTCGTGCTGCGTCCGGTGTAGCCTGTTAATCTCATCAGTGGTGACGGTCAAATGAACAGCTTCATGCTGCAATGCATGCTGGGTACCATCATAGAACAAACTCATCCATGACTCCCAGCATGCAGCCACTGATGAGATTAACAGGCTGATTCCTGATGGCTCTATATGTCGAATCATTTCAGAGTCCAGTTTTTAATCTGCATGATGTGTTTAAAAAAAGTGTTTCCAAATCACACAAATGAAATGAGTTCGCACACAACTAACAATACAACACATTTTTGTAGTTTTCACAGTTTTAAACTGTAGACTGAATTTTTCAGGTAACCACAGCTGCCAGTTTTTTTCTATAAAAACTGCAGAATTTCACTGTTCATTTTACAGACATTTTTTACAGTGTATCAAATGTTATAATGTAACAATAGAACTAACACAAAAAGAAAACATTGTTATATTTTAGTCTCTTATTTCCAG
Source organism: Oreonectes daqikongensis (assembly GCA_026939265.1). Classification (NCBI taxonomy): domain Eukaryota; kingdom Metazoa; phylum Chordata; class Actinopteri; order Cypriniformes; family Nemacheilidae; genus Oreonectes; species Oreonectes daqikongensis. The sequence goes on along the minus strand of JAOTQM010000100.1, from coordinate 353,254 downwards.
AATCAATAATATGCTGATGTTTGCACTGTAGACCAGATGTTTATTGTTGACATATCGGAAGATTCTTAATGCATCAAATAAACGACTGTGATTTGTATTTATTACTATTAATAATATCATGTTTAAATTAAACAATTTGTGTTTAATTGTGTTCAAGTTTTTTTTTGTACCATCGCATACTTTTGAAATACCTCGTTATTTGCCATACAAATGCCATACAAATGCCATAAATGAAACCGTGTTCTCACCTCAACGGCTGTAAGTGGCTTATCATCAACAGCGCTGAGAAAAGTAACAGTGATCTCATGACAACACGTGACGCGTCACCAGCTGAAAATCCGACTAAATAATCACACAGACAACATTCACTAGACATTCACTATTGTGTAAAATTACACGAACTAATTTAAAAATGAGCCACATTTTTTCCGCTAAAGTTCAGTGATGCAGCGAGATGAAGACAAATGATGACGTGTGCGTTCCGGAAGTGACGTTGCTCCAGAAATCTATCCGTTGCTATGGGTGTTCTCATGCTGTATGATCAGCGACAGAATAAATAATCAAATAAACAAACAAACAGTGAATTTGTCAGGATGAACTGATCACATTGAGAGCTCTCACTGTAAGTACAAATATAAAGAAATCAATCATCGATATCATTCGTTATCTGTTTCTCTGTCAGTGAATAAATGTCTGTGTCATGTATGTATGAACGTTAAAGCGATCAACTGATTGTTTACGAGTTGTAATATACTTAATGTTTATATACAGTATGTTTCCATCTTTTTCTTTTAAAGTTTGTAGAAATAGATGAATATTTTTAAACCCATTAGGTAAAATACACAATGTGTGTGTGTGTGTGTGTGTGTGTGTGCGTGTGTGTGCGCGTGCGTGTGTGTGTGTGTGCGCGCGTCAGGCTGGTGGAGTGTGTGTGTGTGTGTGTGTGTGTGTGTGTGTGTGTGTGTGTGTGTGTGTGTGTGTGTGTGTGTGTGAGAGATGGCAGGTAAGGTGAAGTGGGTGACAGACATTGAGAAATCGGTGCTGATCAATAACTTTGAGAAGAGAGGCTGGATCCAAGTGACGGACAGCGATGACTGGAACTTCTACTGGTAAGACACCTATACATCCCACTTTTGGTCAAGTTCATTTCTTGCCATAACAAACGGGATGCTTCAGCAAAGTCTGTTTAGGGCAAGCATGCCTGCGGTCTCTGTAAACTGATTTAAAGAAATCTTTATTTCATTTGATGTTGTACCATTCACAGGATGAGCATCCAGACCATCAGGACCGTCTTCAGCGTGGACACCGGCTACCGGCTGTCAGATGATCAGATGGTCAATCACTTCCCAAACCACTACGAGCTGACCCGAAAAGATCTGATGATCAAAAACATCAAGCGCTACAGAAAAGAGCTGGAGAAAGAGTGCAGTCCACTGGCAGAGAAAGATGAGAGTGGAAAATACATGTACCTGGGTACATCACCTTTACTTCTTTACATTCATAAACACATTGATGTCTACTGTACAGAACATCCGTCAGATATTGTCCAGATCTTTTCAGAATGACTTTTATTGTGACAGATTTCGTGCCGGTGACGTTCATGTTACCGTCTGACTACAATCTGTTCGTGGAGGAGTTCAGGAAGAGTCCGTCCAGCACGTGGATCATGAAGCCGTGTGGAAAAGCTCAGGGGAAAGGCATCTTTCTCATCAACAAACTCTCACAGATCAAGAAATGGTCTCGAGACAGTCGCACGTCCACGTAAGGATGAAATATTCTTCTTTAGAGAACACGCAGTACAGTACAGATGTTCTTTATTATGACTGTAAGCCGTCAAAACCACACATGGAATTCTATTGTGAACAAAACAAGTAAACATCTTAAAGTGTTATGTTTGGTAAATAACTATCCATTTTTGCATTTGTGTTGTTGGATTTACATTACATTTTAAAATGGATAATTTTGGGATGTATATAATAGTAATAATAATGCATAATGCATAATAATAAAAAAGTCATTTTGTCTAAAAACAATTAGGAAATCCACAAGGCTCTATATGGAGCATCTAATGGTTACATAATGATTTTTCTTCTTTACTCCCACCAGACGGCACTAAAATGTCAAAAATTGGATTTTGAAGAAACAAACAAACAAAAATGTAATGTAATGTGAAGATGATGAACATAAATGTAAATGTGTTTAGGTAAGATTTGTAATATATGTAAAACTCTGACAAAGGATGAAATGATTCTCTACTGATAATTCTCTGTCATGTGTTGTTTTGCAGGTTCGTGGCAGCAAACAGTGGGAAGGAAGCGTACGTTATCTCATTATACATTGACAACCCTCTGTTGATTGGAGGGAAGAAGTTTGACTTGCGTCTGTATGTGTTGGTCAACAGCTATCGGCCTCTCAAATGTTACATGTAAGTTCAGTAAGTGTCAGTATCGGTCACATTGAGCTCCGAGCATCTGCTGATGTGAAGCGCTTGTGTGTGTGTCAGGTACAAACTGGGCTTCTGTCGCTTCTGTACGGTGAAATACACGCCCAGCACCAGTGAACTGGACAACATGTTCGTCCACCTCACCAACGTTGCCATCCAGAAGCACGGAGTGAGTCCTTCACTTTTCAATTCTGTAGTGCCTTTTACAGTTTTATTCAGTCATTTACTGCACATTAACGATCTAACAATCAAATGACATGAAGCAGTCTTGGGTTGAATTTACAGCAACATAATTGTAGTTTAATCCATATCAATGCTGTAAGTCGGTACTCGTGTTCAGTGTATGTATGTACAGTAGTGTGTATGAAGAATGGTCACGTGTCATTACAGGACGACTATAATCACGTCCACGGAGGAAAGTGGACGGTCAGTAACCTGCGTCTTTATCTGGAGAGCACCAGAGGACATGATGTCACCAATCACCTGTTCGATCAGATCCACTGGATCATCGTCCAGTCACTGAAAGCTGTAGCTGTAAGTCTCTGCTCTCTCGCTGGGAATTTGTCCATGTTCGAGAGGTGTGGCTCTTCTGTATATTCATCATCTTCTCTCTGTAGCCGGTCATGAACAATGACAAGCACTGCTTCGAGTGTTACGGTTATGACATCATCATCGACGACAAACTCAAACCGTGGCTGATCGAGGTGAGCGTTTCTCACACCTCATTTGCTTCACGGACCGCACGTCAAAGTCGGCAACTGTTAACTGTGTCTGTTTCAGGTGAACGCGTCTCCTTCTCTGACCTCCAGCACAGCCAACGACCGCATCCTGAAGTACAACCTCATCAACGACACGCTGAACATCGTCACGCCCAACGGTGAAATCCCAGAGTGCCGCTGGAACCGCAGCCTGCCCAAAGACGCTCTGGGACACTACGAAGTGCTGTGAGTATTTCAAAAACAGGGCAATGCCAGAATGCTATAGAGAGCAGATTGCTACAGATCGAAATCAATGTCTTTGTTTAACAGTTACGACGAAGAGCAGGCCATGAGCGAGAGCGCCGAGCGCGACCTCCGGAGTCGATCGGGTCAGTCATCGGGGTCAAAGGGCACGAGATCGAGCGGCGTTCGCCCTTTCCCGGCCACCTGGAAGTGATGTGAGCTGACCTCGGCCCTTCAATCTGGAGTCATGAGACCCTGCATGATCTGATGTATGAACGTGTGTTCCGCACAAACCCCGTTCGCATGATACCAACGTGCCTTTACAGGCAATTCTGACATGTTAAACCTTTGAATGAATGAGAGGTTTACAGTAGAAATACAATGAAATATGAAAGCAACACACTGGACCACATGCTTTGGTGTGAAACTCGTACCCTTAAGTGTTATTTTAAGCTATTTTAAATTTTTGTATATGTATGTTTGTGTAATTTGTTTATTACAGCTTACAAATGTGTGTTAAGAACATACTTTATGAAATACGCTATTAATCTCTTGTGTTAAGATTGTGTTCTCTTATGTAAAACTCACTCCAAAAGTGTCTCTCTTTTGAAAATAAAACAACACAATCGACGTGAATAACACAAAATATCATAATGCAGTATTCTCATTGAAAATATGAGCAGTAAATGCTCCAGTGAGCACTCCGAGATCTCTCTGGAAGTCTTATCTACTTCCTTTATTTGAAATGTGCCTTCTGGAAAGTGTATTTTTAAATGACTAGTAATGCAGATACTGTATTGATAGTATGGGATTTAGTTTATGTCGAATAGTATAGAATACAATACTTCATTGCAATTGCACAGCTGTACAATGATATTCCTCAGTAGTGCACATCACAAACAAACGATATGTTTTTAGGACATATAAAGGCGTAATATAGTTTTTAGAAAATGATTTACTATATGAAATGAATTAAAGATGAGATTAATTGAAACGGACAAACACACAACTCTTCGCTTTTGTGGACTTTTATTACGGCCGAGCGGAAGTGACACGAGAGGGGCGGCCCGGGTGGAATTGACGTCAGAGAGGCGCGCCTCCACTCGCTTGTCGGTTGAATATCGCTGAAAATCGGAGAAAGTCAAACTTACGTCGACGCAGGAGCGACTTTAACACACACACAGGTAACGATTTAACACAATGTTTGACTCGATGAAGAAATTAAACGCGATTTTACGAGCTTTTTCTCGTGTGTGTGAAAACTTTGGGAGATCTGTTGGAGTCTGATCCCCAGCTGATCAATCACTGACATGTCTTCATACACACCGCGAGAAAAAATCCGACGTGATTTATTTTCTCCTTATTGTGTGTCTGTATGTGTAAATAGTGACACATGACAGTTAAAGCTCATGAAAGCTCTGGTTGTGTGTGGCAGGGCGGGGCGGTTTCTGTATTTCTCGTCACACTTCACCTCATAATGTCTTTTTCACTTCTCCCTATGGCTCCATTGTGTGTAATTGGGTTAAAGCGGTCTAGTTGGTGTCATTCTGTCGGTAAGAAGACAACGTTGGTGTCCGGGGAGCTGCATGTCGTCGTGACGTCATCATGGCTTAAACGCATGTGTATATTGACAGACGCTTTAATTCAAAGATGCTTACGATTCATTCACGATAAACACATTGATCAACGTTAGTTTCCAGGAACTCGAACCCCTGACCTTTGTGTTGCTCGTGCTGCTCTCTACCTGTTGAGCTACAGGACACACGGCACAAAACAATCAGCTTTAAATTCCACATGTTGATGCCTGACATGATGGTCATCTGTAATAATAAACAATGACAGGATTTGTATTTTTGGATGAACTGTCCTGTTTTCTTCGGTTTGTTGTGTACTAAGCACCTGTTGATGTGTTTGTGTAAGAAAATTCTTTTAGTCATACAGCTGTGATGTGTTGAAGAACTTCATAGTGTGCTAATCTCAGTTCAGCTCGTGATGCGTTTATTCACCTGTTTGTGTTTCACTGAAGAGATGAGTCACAACAAACTCCACTGACCGCCTGTATTCTGACTTTCTCAAAGTCACAAAATCGGCTATGGAATATTTCACTTGGCAAGATTTGCTCTTTATGAGTTTTTAGAAACACTGGAATTGTCAGAAAAAGAGCTTGTGTCTGGGATTAAGCTAATGTGTTTGAATATGTATGTAAACTGATGCTGCCTGCCTGGTATACATCGAGTAATTTAAACAGCTGGATGATGCTGTGAGTTTGAGGGTGAGGTCGTTTCATTGGACCCAAAGACTCACTGATTCGGCGATCCGATCACAGGCGAACTCGCTGGTGTGTTAGATTTTCTATGAAAACTAATGTATATTCAGTGTGTTTCTCACACGGAGTCGTTGAATGACTGTAAATGAGTTTTTTTCACCCACAGCTCCAGTCCTCATTCACTTTCATTATATTTTGGAAAGCGATTTTTTGATTATTGTTGTGTTTCTGATGTGTATTGTGTTCAGAAAGCACATGTGATGTATTGTGTTTAGGTGGCTTTTGTTCTGCTGCTGGTCAGTATGGGAGCCTCATCTGGATGTTTCTTTACGCTGGTGTTTTTCATGGTGTTTGGACACAAGACGGATGTGTTTGGTGTCGAGTTCATATTTCTTCCACATTTCTTCCACATTTTACAACACTAAACTCATTAAAACGGTGGAGTAATACAGATTTATTTAGAGACTAAAGAAAACCCTGAATTAATGAACATTTATTGGTCTCACCCTGACTTGATTTTAAAATGTATACAAATGTTTATAAAAACAATTCTTTAATACATTTTTTCAACTAAACTAAAGTGCCTTCAGATCAAATGTTTATTTTATTTTTTTAAGGTCATAGCATCAATGTTTGACAGCTAGTTTAGATTATAGATGTGGTTACCCATTCACTCCCATTCTACTGCTTGGAAGAAAAAGGATACATGGTATTATAACTCCAAGTGCATTATTGCATTATTCTTCTAGAAGAAAGTCATATTCACATAGGATGCCTTAAAGGCGCAGTTTTGGATTTTTAGCGGCCACTAGTGTTTCAGTATAGATTTGCAATAAATCTTTCAGTCATTTGCTCATCCCTCTCTTTCGAAGTACGACGGTGGCCGCAACAGTTAAAAAAAACATGTCGCCACTGAGACAGCGGCTGTGATTCTAGCCACACTGTCATGTTACTTCACGTGAAATTACAATGCAGTTACATTATTTCTACACTTATAAGGAAAAACGGTCGTCTCTCGTAGGTTATATTCCCATTTGTATCAAATGCTAACGTTACCAAAAAACTGGTTTCACTTTCACAAAAGTTAAATTATCTTACCAGCCCAGCAGAAAACAGGCAACTTCGGCGTCACGTTGAAAACATTTGTCCTTCATCTGGTAATAGCGACACCGATGTTTATCCTGGATTTCTGCCGTCGTTTGTCTCTAATTTGTCACATTTGCGCTTCACCAACGGAGATTCGCGCTCTGTCGGCTCTTGTGCACAATACGTATGTTCTTCCATTGTATCAAAACTTCTATAAACAGAAGATCTATGCTTCAGCTACATGACGACGACTACTCCTCTTCGTACTACGACTAACTAACTTCTTCGTGGTCTTCAACTCAGTGATGACGCAATTCTGCCTCTATGAATTACTAAATGCGCTCTGTGAGCTGTTTGTCTGTTTAGTGCTGCTGTAACCAAACATGGCCGCGCAACATGGAAAACTCCACATATATAGACCCGCGCCTATGTAGATAAAACTGGGTTATTCTAAGGTAATAAAAACATAACTGTTCATTACGTACGGCCTTTATACACCTCTGAAGAAACAGTTTTGTATGTTATATTGCATTTCTTTTAATAAATCATACAAAAAAATCAAGTATTGTTCCTTTAAGGGTGAGTAAAACATGGGGAAATGTTTGAGTGACATGTCCTCCATCAGATATTGACATGAAAACTGTAACTGATACAAATAACAGATTTATTTCATTTAATCTGGTATAAACTTGTTGTAAAATTGACAATATTAAAGGTTTAATGAAATCTTCTGTGTATGTATATTAATAAAAAAACATGTTTTTAACATAAAATATAGAATGAATTGCAGTATGTCATTATAAATATTACTTACATACTGTATGTCAAGTGTTTTGATGTCATGTGAGAAATTGTGAAGAACGCACCCACACATCAGCCGTTGTATAGTTTGACAGCTGGTATTTATGTGATATAAATATTCTTCCAGATGACATTGTTTCTGTTCCACTGTGAAAAATATGGGTTTGAAACTGCTGGAGAATGAGGAAATGATGTGGTTTTTGGGTGTACAGTTCCTTTAAGAGTCTTGTGAGTGTTTCCCTCTTCCTCTTTTACCCTGCTAAATCAGTTGATGTCATATTGTTTGAGTTGTTTAATCATGGAAAGTGTGTGTGTGTGTGTGTTTCGTAGCGATGTGTGTTTTGGAGATAAAGCGGCTTACAGAGGTCAGAGAGGTCAAAACGCTCCTGGAAGAATGACAGGAATTTTCATCACTTCCCCAGAATGTTCCACATTATTGAGCTTGTTTTGAGCTTACATGTGTGCTGCTGGCAGATGTCTCGGTGTTACACGGACTGAAGAACGTCTGTTTTATGACACTTATGAAAATGAATCATGCTTTTACTACAAATCAAACTCGAGAATGCTTTTTTATTATTATACTTAAACCACAACCTTGCTACAGTAACCATAGTTTAACCATGATATCTGTCTGTAGTAAAACTCTTGTTATACAAATGATGATCAATCTGCCAAACTACAAAACATTGTGCAATTCATAAATAATACTATAATAAAAGCATGGTTAATTTTCATCAAGGTTTAATTTTGAGTTACCTTGCCTAGCTACCTCAGGTTTCTTTAATCGTAGTTAAATTTGACATTTGAATATTCAAATTTTAAGTTCTTGACCACTAGTTGGTGCGGTGACCAATCTGCAGGAAGTGAAATAATCATGATGATGTTTTCTTTCAGCCATGTCGGACTTCACAGACTCTTTGACTGACGTGTCCAGCGACAGCTTCTGGGAGGTACGTGACGGTAACACGCACTGAATTTCTCGGTTAGCTCGTTCTGTTTTTAATCGTCACGTGACATATCGTCTCAGGTGGGGAACTACAAGCGCGCAGTGAAGCGAGTGGACGATGGAAACAGGCTGTGCAATGACCTGATGAACTGCATTCACGAGCGAGCGCGAATCGAGAAAGCTTATGCGCAGCAGCTGACCGAGTGGGCCAAACGCTGGAGACAACTCATCGAGAAAGGTGATACCTTACCATGAACATAATACATTTAAATGCACAAATCAGCAGTATTTGTACTTGATGTAATATAGGAGCATCATAAAACAACAACGCACCTGTATTCTGTGTATGTAAAGAGATAAACACTGGCCTGTCTCTGTTACTTTCTGAAGTAAACTGTTAACCGTATTTGTCCTTGAGTGTGAATTCTGGACGTCATGCTTTGCGTACACATTTTGACAGTGCTGTTGACACGAGTGACGTTCCGTTTGTTCCGATAGCTGAGTCATCTTAAGATTTCTATTTACAGCATCTAACTAGCTGTGTTATGGTAAGTTGCCACACACAGTTGTTAGGTCGTAAAGTGTGACCTCACTTCCTGTTAGACACACTTCATCCTCAGTTTGGTTTGTCACACATGCCGTTGAATGAGAAAATGAAACCTGAGGAGAAGCTCCTGGTATCTCAGAACTGCTTCATCTACTGTTGACAACACACACTATAGTTAAATGTAAATTATGTGTACAGTAATGTAGAAATAAACAGGTATGCATTTATAGATTATTCAGTCAGAATGGATGTGGCTTGAGGTGCACATTGATGTTTAGGAAAGGTCTCTGTTTATCAGCCACTGACTGAATGTATTGCTTACTGTCAGTTCAGATATTTCAGGAATGCTCTACGTTACTGTGGTGTTATCATGGTGAGTTTTGTAACATTCTTGGATAAAGATCTTGTGGTTGGTCATTGTTCTCTTCTGATAAATATAATTATTGGATTGGCCCAGCATAGCATCATCAGACCTTATTAGTCATCCAACGTTGTGAAACATGGCGATTGACTTTTCTTTGTTTAAATAGCTTTAACTTTTCGTAGCTTAAGGTTACCAATGCTGTGGTGTTTCTTTGTTTTTTATTTTTTAGTGTCCTACGTAAATGTATCTGAATAAAGTTGTCCATGGCTCAACAGCTGCAAGAATATTAATTTAACATCAATTTTTTTTATGAGAGAACTGATTCAAAATGGAGTGGTGACATTACAAATTTATTGTGCAATTCTTATGCTCAGTTTCTCAATAAATTGCAATTAAATGCCACCACATCTGAAAGCCAGAGGGTGCTCTTGTGCAGAAACTCCAAATTTGGGCCGCAGAAGAAGTACCATTTACACATGTAGTTCCAGGAAATGCCAATGGGCATATTTTATCGCTATTCTTCATACCTTTTCAGGTATTTTCATGATAATAAAGTATATTTATAATGATTATGTTTGACGAGTGTGGCTTTTTCAAATGCACGTTAGAGTGATTTTAGATTGAGCAGTACTTCCTACTGATCAAAGAGCCGTAGTTCACGGAGGAGCTGTGCATAAAACACAGAATTAAAGCCGTGGCAATTTTCAGAATCGCCCTAGACAGGTATATTAAGTGTGAATCGCGATACATATCGTCCCGGCCCTAGTGAATAGTATTCTTAGTTACTATCATATCATACTGCACATGTGAGATCAGGGCAATTGCAACTGTCCTATCAGGAAGGTATACAGGATTGGAGCAGAGCAGGACCTGTGAGAATATCAGTGGGCTCAGGACAGAACCCTGGGGGTTTCCTATATTCATTGTGATGGTTTGACAGTGATTGGCCGGCCACCTTCATCACCTGGGGCTTATCGGTCAGAAAGATACAAATCAGAATCATGTCTCTGATTTCATCCAGCTGATTCTCTTTCCTGGGCTACTGTAGGGCCTCAGTACGGGACAGTGGAGCGAGCATGGTGCGCCCTCATGACCGAAGCAGAGAAAGTTAGCGACCTGCATGTAGAAGTCAAAGCAGCTCTGATGGGCGAGGACTTTGAGAAAGTGAAGAACTGGCAGAAGGACGCCTACCATAAGCAGATGATAGGAGGTTTCAAGGAGACCAAAGAGGCAGAAGATGGTTTTCGCAAAGCCCAAAAACCCTGGGCCAAAAAACTAAAAGAGGTACGGCCTTGAGCACCCTAACTCAACAAATATGTACTTAATAAAGCTTTAATTGCACTTCTATTTAACAGCTAGTTTTTTCTCTGTCTCTACTGTAAGTACCTGTCACATGTTCTCCAGGTAAACCTTAATGAGTGAGTTACTGTTGTAATGTTTGTGTTTGTTTAAGAGAGACAAAGAAGACAAAGGTTATTATGTTTTATGGCTTTGTGGCACATTTTAAGTAAGTTTTTGTTGTTATAATCTGAATTTAGAGGTCAGTGAGATAAAAAAAAACAGCAGCAGCTTTGAGATTTAGCTTTTGACACAGTAATTCACACTAGCCAAATAGAAGTATGCAGACAAAGTATGCCGAGTTGTTAAGCTCACAGAATGTTGTGGTCGTGTCGGCAGGTGGACGGATTTAAGAAAACGTATCACAATGCCTGCAAGGAGGAGAAAACCGCCACCAGCCGAGAGAATTCAAGTAAACTTGACAATAACAACCCAGAGGCTCAGAGGAAACTGCAGGAGAAGGTGGAGAAGTGCCAACAGGAAGTTCACAAGGTGTGTAGAAATGTAAAGTCTACGCTTCTGTTGCGCACTTGTGTTAGTTTTATGTGACCGCTTTCTAATTCTACTGTACCTTTAAGGCTACTTTTGTATAAATGAGCTCTGTTATGATTGGCTAATCTTTACGAACTGCTGTATTTCCTCATTCTGTTTGGTCGCTGACAGTATCTGTATGACTGTGTTTCAGACTAAAGAGCGTTACGATAAGTCTCTTGAGGAGCTGGAGAAGATCACTCCTCAGTACATGGAGAACATGGAGCAGGTGTTTGAACAGTGGCAGCAGTTTGAAGATAAGAGACTGTCCTTCTTCAAAGAGCTGCTGCTCAGTGTCAAACAACACCTCGACCTCTCCAACAATCACAAGTGAGAGCAACACATCTCACTCTCTTTCAGCTGCTGTGCTGTGCTGTTCTGTGAAGACCTTGCGTTTGCATTCACTTTTCATATGTGTAAGGTGCACAGCAGTGATGTCATTGCACGGCAAAACACTCATGCAAATCTTCAGGTGTCACATTCACAAACCTCTGTCCCGTCAGGTACAAAACTGTTTATTACACGCTAGAAGACACCGTCCAGGGCGCCGACGTACAGGAGGACCTCAAATGGTTCAGCTCGAATCATGGACCCGGCATGAGCATGAACTGGCCTCAGTTTGAGGTGCAGCACCATTTATTTTATTCCCCTTTAAGTAATGATTCACATGTTCGGTAACCCAGATAGCACAGGTATGTCTTGTAAGATGCCTGCTAAAGATCTGGCGATCTGGAAAACATCTGTGTAAAAACATCTGCTAAATGCAGTTTTACATGCATTCTAGATGTCTATCTGACAGCAGATGTCTCAGAGACGTATTGCATATGAGTAAACAATCCAATAAAATAAAATGCAGACATCAAATAGATTGCAAGATATATATGTGTGCTAATGAGTCTGAATGATATTGAAATTGATCTGTCATTGATGTTTTTTTATTAAAACACAATCTGTGTCCGTCTTATTGAAATGTATGTGTGTTGTAGGAATGGTCCATGGATTTAAATCGAACGCTCAGTCGACGAGAAACGAAGAGAAAACAGACTGATGGAGTGACGCTGACAGGAATCAGTCAAGCGAGTGATCAGGTCTCTAAAACCAGCAGCAGGTAAATATAACTGAATATGCATTGTGGTTTCATGTGTTAAATTATATTTGTGCGGTATGACTCAGGGTTTTTTGTTAGTGACTAAATACTGTTTTTATATTTGGCTGTGAAAATGTCCTAATGTGTAATTGCTTTTTTTCTTCAGGGAAAACCTTTTATTTTGTCAAAAATGTTTAACCAACTTTTATTTTACATTTACATTTAGTCATTTAGCAGATGGTGTTATCCAAGCGACTTGCAGAGAGATTAGGAAGCAATTTTAAAACAAACTCAAACTGTTGTGCCCTCTGTTGGTACATACAATAACCATGTTTAAAGAGCGCAAGATATGTTTTGATTTCCAGTGAAAGAGGGTTTTTACGCCATCAGTTTTTTATGTAGAGGGTCCATGTTTTTTTCTTGTGGAAACGTTTGAGCTGTCAAGCACATTCTCTCTCAGAAGTGAAGTAAACAGTTTAATTTTGCTCTTCAAGCTTTCTGTGATGCATTAGACCTGTTAGTTCTATTAAATCAACAGCTGTGTGTGTGTTATGTGTGTGTATGTGTCTTTGGATCATTGTGTTTGAAGATGTTTCTAATGGCCGTGGAGTGTGATCGCGCTTGATCGTCCGGTCTCATGTGTGTGTCTGTGTTGTTAGTTTGACTGCGCCCAGTAGCACAGAGCCGCAGTGTTTAAACCCATTTGATGATGACGACGATGACGAAGAGGAGGAGGAAGAAGCAGCGGCAGTTCAGCAGCCCCAGAGCAGCCCGCTCACTGTCAAAAAAGACCAAATCCATGCCAAAATGTTGGTGAAGCCCAAAGCACCTGTTCTTATTTTCTCTCTCGCTCTCTGTGGTTCACTCTGTGGGTCTTCAGGTGGCTGTTTGTTGTTCTGCATGGCCGATCGACGCTCACACACCCTCTCGCTGTCTCTTCATGTGTGTCTCAGAGATATTGAGCAGTTCAGCAGTGTGAGAACACAGCACAAGATGAGCTTTAGATGAGATGCCTGAGACCAAGCGAGACGATGTGTCACGTGATATCTTTAGTGCATGTTTGTGTCTGTGTTTAGTGTTCTGAACACACTACAGCACTTGTATATTGTGTTGTGTTACTGTTGACCATCTGGTGGTCATGTGACGTACTGCAGCCAGTAACACTTCCTGTTTCCTGCTCGAATGTGCCTTACATGGCTCTAAGTGTTAACAAACACACACACACACACACACACTTTCATACTCGTGTGATGTTTGTTTGCAGAGGTGTTTGTCTTTCGGCTGCTGGAGTTTTGTCTGTTCTGCATTTGCTGGGTTTGGTTTCAGGTTAAGGGTGTCATGCATGTACAGTTGAGCTCAGACTCATCCTTGTGCAGTATCCTTGTGATGTTTAACATTAAAAACATGAAAGAGATCATATAAATACGTTAATGTGCAAAGCATGCTGGGAACTTAAGACATTAACAGCAACATTTCAGTCTTGTGATAGATATATGTTCTAATGATCTCTCTCAGTTTTTAAAAAGTGACAAACATAATGTGGATTCTGGATGAGGTTTGTTAACATCATTCGTTTCATTCATCTCTTTTCTCGTCCTTCCAGCGCCAGCACCGTAGAGAAGACTCCTGATTGGTCGGATGAGGAAACTGGGAATCCCTTCGCCAGCTCGAATGCCAACGGCAACCCGTTTGACAACGAGCCGTCCTCTCCTGACGAAGTGTCCGTGCCCGTCCGGGCGCTCTATGATTATGATGGACAGGAACAGGACGAGCTGAGTTTTAAAGCAGGTGTGATGCTCTACATCGCTCCTGATGATGTCATTAATCATGCTAATTGTGTTTTCTGTCATCAAGACACATATTCATGTTGTTCACAGGAGATGAATTCACTAAGATAGGTTTGGAGGACGAGCAGGGTTGGTGTAAAGGACGACTGACAGACGGAACCATCGGACTGTATCCGGCCAATTACGTCGAGGACATTTAGCTAGCGAGAGGACGTTTGTAGAGGCGAGATTGTTACTGTTTGCCAACCTTAAGCTCATCTGACTGATGAACTATGCTTGTCCAGGATCAGTTAACCCTGCATGCACTCTGTTACAGGCCTCAGATCAGCACCTCACAGAACTTACCAGCATTATTCCTGACATTAGTAGCTAAACATTTATTGGCCTATTATAAATCTTAAATCATTTACAAAAATCACTATCGGCCTTTAATCAGCAACACTTAATTCAAATAATAATAATTATAATTGGAGCAGGTGTAAAAGCCTTAAAGGGCCAGTCATTATGAACTGTTTTGTTCATGATAATATTTCATTAAACACTTTCTCACAAAGCGATGCTGTTAAACTCAGCGCTCAGATTTGAGGGTGACTCGCTGCTCTGTCAGATGTTTATGGCTGAATCATGTGCTGATGTGGGACTTTTGTTTTTAAATATGTTTTTATAAATTTGGTTTTGAGAATTTAGCTGTATATCCAGACATTTTATCAATCTATTTGATTTTATGACATGTATCTGATTCATCCTGTAAGACTGAATAGAAGCTGATACATACTTCTGTTTTAAGCCTAAACTATTTCACCCGCTTGCCTTTTAATTCAGAACCCTTTCTTTGTTCTTATGGAACGTGTTCTGGCGATCTGACATTGGAGGCCTATGACACTGCTTTGTGTTGATTCACTGTTTTATTTTCATTTTGCTGTTGTTTTGTTTAGGAACAAAGTTTCTCACGTTCAGCTCTTCGTCTGCACTGGACAACTAGTTTAATGTTAGAACAAATGATGAATGTTTTAAAAAGAGGTGCACATGAATTCAGTATAGTTCACAAAGAAAGTTATGTTATGAAACAGCTGTTTAGTGTTCAGCATGTATATAGCACTAACCTACATATGCAAAGTATCTAATGCCTTCATGAGATCATATGAATTCTAGTTTTAATATGAAAGACTGGTTTTGTATATGCCACAAGTGCTTTGACATATGCTGTGATTCACAATGAGAATGTATATTGATTGTTTTTTGTTTGTATATATAAGTTTTGACACCCCCAACCCATTCAGCGTCTCAGGTGGTCTATACAGTGAGTTTAAAGTTAGGTGATGTCTGTTGTTTCGGATGCTGTTCAGTGTGTTCGAGTGTGATGAATTTTCACTTCATCTTCTAGGCAGTGCTGTATTAGAACAGAGAAATGCAATATGAATGAATGAATTGAATATTGCTGTACAGGTGATGTGGTTGGTTTGTTACGCCACGTCGCCAAACACTTTGCAGTTCATTTAATTTCGTATATTGTCAAGCTGGCAATAAATAAATGAATGTTACATTTGTTCAATTATGGCGTTTTGTTTATTTGTCACTTTACAACAAATGTCCAAGATTTACAATTAAAGCCAAACAATAAAAAAAACTTTATATACTACAAGGTTCTTAATGTTGGACTAAATTAAAACATCAAAACATTTATTATGCAGACATTTTAGATTATGCAGTATTTCAAGGTTATTTGTTCATTTTTAGGTTAACTTTAGTTTAAATGTTGAATAAGCTACTAAAATCGTTCACTTTTCAATGTTTATACATGGCAGTTATGGCCCAGTGGTTACAGAGTTGGACTCATGACCAGATTCTCGGGTAACAGCTGAGATGTCCTTGATCAAGGCACCTTACCCCCGTTTGCTCCCCGGGTGCTGCAGTGATAGCTGCCCACTGCTTCGGGTGTATGTGTGTTCATGACTTGAAGTGTGTTCACTATTCACGGATGGGTTAAATGCAGAGCTCACATTTTGGGTATGGGTCACTTTCACTTAAGTTGAACATCATTTGTGTAAAAAAAGATACGTTTTTTTACTAATGGTTTAAGCCACAAACTCACGTATTAATTATAAAAATTAAAGTACATGACACTAATGTAGCAACTTCTAGGAGATTGTGAAAATATGTGTTTGTAAACAAAGTGAATCCGCCAATGAGCACGCAGCTCTTGACGCACGGCTGTGACGCAAGGGCGTCAGGAAGTGCGCTGCTGTCTTGAGTGTTTATGAGTGTAACTTCAGTGTGTGAATATACAGCAGATGTAAATATGACAGAACCGTCGAAAAGCGACATTTCTGCCATTTTCAAGCGTTTGAGATCCATCCCGACGAATAAGGTGAGTTTAATACGTGTCGACACGCGACTCTGCGCGGGGAAGCAGGAAGTTTGGACACGTTGCAGGTTTGATATCAAACATATGGCAGCTGATTCACTTTAACAGGTCATTTATTGAACACTCTTACTCTGCTTTTACTGTAGTTAAACTATAGTTTCTGGCGTTTAAACGCTTATATTTTACTATGTATATCATGGTTAATGTTCGTTTCTTTTGTGGTTGGTTTAAACACAACATTACTGTAGTAAAAGCAGAGTATCATGACAAACATCAGAGAGATCAAAGAATTTCACAAGATATAAAGAAGTATTTAAGAAATGTAATGTCAAAAAGTCAATTTATTTACTCGTTAATACTTACTTTTTAAAGCCACATCCTAACCCATGGACAAAAAATAACTCTTTCTATTGAATGTTTACACTTTTATACATTTTTAATGTAAGTTGAACAGGCAATAGTTGAGTCAGTGACTTTATTAAAACATTTCCTCATAAAATGTGAACAAATGAAATCAGTCAATTCCATGTTTTTAGCAAAGGTTTTTACTCTAATGAAAGCAAATTTGTTTTATTTTTAGTGCCTGATTTTCTATAGTCTGGTAAGTGCCAATTTCAGGATCGTCACATCCGTAACGGTCCATATTCCTCAAGAATAGATACATGAAATTAAAACAAACTATTTCATATTTTATTTAGAGTCATCCCTTTTTCATTTGGTGGGTATTATTGCTTCTGGGTTGTGTCCTTTTTTTTGTGTCACGTCCATAACGCAAATGTCAGGTTGTTTAAATAGAAAACATGTGCATAGACTGATATTTTTCTGATGTTTAGACTCTCTTCACAAGGATTTAGGAAGTTAAATGTAAACATATGGTTCAGTATATTTGTATCAAACACACTCTCCGAGCGTTTATATGTCACATCCATAACGCTTGTTTAAATGAATAGTTACAGTATTACAGCAACACAACAGCTTGAATGCACTTAAATCTCTCTTTTCAAAACATAAACGAAAATGAACAACGTGAACTCGTTTCTAATGCAAATTCACCTGAATTTAGATTTCAGGTTCAGTATTGTTTATACAGAATTGATCAAAGTATATCTTCATCATACGTAAATATCCTGAAAGTGCAGAGCAATCCCATACTTGACTTCCATTCATGGGACATTAGAGAAATGAAATGAAATGAAGTGATGGGATGTTGTTATGTTTTGTCAGATGTGTTTCGACTGTGCGGCGAAGAACCCGAGCTGGGCGAGCATCACGTACGGCGTGTTTCTGTGTATCGACTGCTCCGGGACGCACCGCTCGCTCGGAGTTCACCTGTCATTCATCAGGTACGTTCATGCAAACGTGATATAAGACTTGTGTTCGTGTTAAGTTCTATAAGGTCATTACACACGGGATAAAAAGTTGAAAAATATGAACCAGAACTTGAAATTGACTTTGGGGCACCCTCATAAAACATAAGGGGTTTTAATTGATATGTGTATATGTTGCTGTGAAATAAATGATCTGTTTTAAAGTATTTTCTCTATTTTTGTGCAGGTCGACTGAACTGGACTCAAACTGGTCGTGGTTTCAGTTGCGCTGTATGCAAGTGGGTGGTAACGCTAGTGCCGTGAGTGTTTCTCATCTATGTCACTCTTCATTTCATGACACCTGCTGTGTTTATCATGGTAACGTAAGGATGAACGTTCCTACAACATGGTTTTTATATTCCCCGATAATAACCAAACAGAAACTGAATGGCAACGTTAGGGAACCGTCTCTTCGGTGTGTAATTCTAGACGTAAACCGTGTCACTGATCAGATGAATTCTGCTGTGATTGTTTTTTCATGCAGAGCACCTTTTTCAGTCAACACGGGTGTAACGCCAGCGCAGCCAACGCCAAATACAACAGCAGAGCTGCGGTGCTTTACAGAGAGAAAATCAAGAGTCTGGCAACACAGGCCACCAGACAACATGGCACTGAGGTCACTCACACTCACTCACACACACACACACACACACACACACTGTACCGTATCGTATTAAACTGTACTCTACTGTACTCTAATATACTAGTTCATGATCAGAGGCGTTGATGTTAGTATGATGGTGTTTGTTTAGTTATGGCTGGACAGTCAAGCTCCTCTCTCACCCACATCACCTGTGGACAAACAGCAGGACTTCTTCACTCAACACACTCAGGTAATGGCCTCCAACACACAGCCTTCATTTCACTCGTATGCATACTCAGGTGTAGGACGCAATTGTAATACCTCTCTTGGCCTGCAGGGGTCTGTAAGGAGCAGTTGAGCAGGTCTTGCGATGTGACGAATGACACGAACACGTGCGCCACCTTGTGAATAAACTGATTACCGCAAAAACAAAATTAAAAGCGCATGTTCGACCTGCACGTAATGATCTTCTCTCGCACACACTATACGCTAACCCTCGTGTACGCGTAAAAAGTGAAGCATACTTTAGGCTTAACGCTCAGTCACGCTATGAACTCACGTTTTTACACTATTGTCGTCTTCTTGAGCATCTCAGAACTGGTTTACCTGTAATATTGTATTCATATAATATAATATATTCACCCAAAAATGAACCATCATGCGTACATCACATTATCTCTTAAATTCAATATCAGTTAAGATCATAAGCGTGTTTTATTCCAGAGCTTCCAGAGTGAAAAATCATCTTTTCCACTGAATGTCAACCAGCAGCTGCAGGATTCAAGAGTTCAGGATAAGAATGATAACGGTACGATCAAACACACATGATCTGTAGTACATGTACTGTACATATCTGATCACCCCTTTATCAACAGCTGACGCTTCAGAAGGGCCGAATGTCCATCAGCTCAGTGTTTCTACAGGTAACACTTGCTATACATGATGATTTACAGGATGAGTATAGAGCTGAATAACTGCAATGATTTGTTTTCATACAGAAGCCCTGACAGAACCATCATCACTTATCAAGAAAAAAACAACCGCAGCAAAGAAAACCGTGAGTTTACTGTAGAGTCCTGTAAATCTGATACTGATGCTGATGCCATATGACGAATATCATGAGTGTGTTGTGTTTTGTGTCAGACGGGCTCTAGAAAAGCTGGTCTGGGCGCTCAGAAGGTCAGCAGTGAGAGTTTCTCAGCACAACAGAAAAGAGCTCAAGCTGATGAGAAACTACAGGAACAGATCAACTCCAGCAAGAAGAGTCAAGCAGATGATCTGACGTGAGTGTTTCAACGGTTAAAAAGATGCTCCTAAGCACTGACAGAAGTCACATTTAGAGGATATAGGCATTTTAAATGGACGGTCTAGCTCGTACGCTCCAAAAAATCTAAACATTTCATGACATCACGCTACACTTCAGCCTCTTGTCAAAGTTCTTGTCCAATCATTTACGCTTTAGAATCCAAAGAGTCCCGCCCTCTTCACTGCAGCAGCGTGTCATACATGGTGAATGATGCGTAGTGCACTAGATATGAGTTCGTGTATGATTCAGACACTGTAAACATGTTGTCCGTTGGGACGAATTAAAGCTAAAACAAGTTAAAGCTGTTATTGATGTTTACAGTGCAAGTTTTGATCGGCAGTTCATATTAAATGATGATCAAACTGACTGGAACTACCCGTGCGTTCAACAGTTTTATATGATGCTAATGCTGATGCTGGTGTGCTGTGATAGATTTTCATCTCTCAGTCTGGCGTATGAGAGTCTGGAGGTTCAGAGGAAGAGAGAGCTGGAGAAACTCAAGTGTCTGGACGGGAAGAAGAAGGAACAGGCCGAGCGTCTGGGCATGGGCTTCGGTGGCCGCAGGTCAGCGCTCACATTCGCTCATGTCTCTCTCTCTCTCTCTCTCTCTGTGTTCGTGTCATTTCATCTGAATGTTGTGTTTGTCAGCGGACTCTCTCACTCTGTGCTGGAGGACATGAAGATCATTCAGCAGCAGTCTCCAGCTGTCGTCTCCTCCAGGAGCAGAACGTATGAGGAGCACGACGAGGACCAGGACGATCGACGTGCTTCCTCCAGGTAAAGCCTGATCCAGTCATCACCCAGTCATCACAGAAAAAACGACATTACTTTGACCGTTTATTTGCATTTTGTGCGCCAAAGGTTTCTGGATGAAGCACCTGGTTCATCCGATCTGTTCTTCTCTCAGTGGACGGGAGCCAAAAAACAAACCAAACCAGAGTCGGATTTCTACCTGGACACTAAGACCCCATCAGCAGACGAGAGGTGAGACCTCTTCAGATCACACCTGAATAAACCTGACACTGTTCACCAATCAGAATGTTGTCATGTGATCACAGGGCTTTAGCGAGGAAGAAAGCCGAACCCGAGGCGCAGTCGGTCTCTGATGATGCTCGGAGGAAATTTGGAGACGTCAAGGCGATTTCCTCAGATATGTACTTCGGCAAACAGGATCACTCCGAGGTGATGTCATTATTTACCTTCATGTGATATCAGGAGGTTTTTGTGTTCACTGTTTTTGAGTTCATTTTGGAAAAAGGACAGCAGATTAACAAATATCAATAGTTTTTAATACCTGATCCAGTTTTTGTAACTTTCCTTTACTCAATGAATTTACCTTGTTTTTGTGATTGTTAATTAAACAATGACATCTTGATAAAAGTACACATATACAGATCAACTACATACCTGTTACAAAATAACACATTATATGTGACCCTGGATCACAAAACCAGTCTTAAGTAGCACGAGAACATTTGTAGTAAAAGCCAAAATACATTGTATGGGTCAAAATGAGCCATTTTTCTTTTATGTCAAAAATCATTAGGATATGAAGTAAAGATCATGTTCCATGAAGATATTTTGTACATTTCCTACCGTAAATATATCAAAACTTTATTTTTGTGAGTAATATGCTATGTTAAGGACTTCATTTGAACAACTTTAAAGGCCTTTTTCTCAATATTTAGATTTTTTTTGCACCCTCAGAAGTTTTAAATAGTTGTATCTCGGCCAAATATTATCATATCCTAACAAACCATACATCAATAGAAAGCTTATTTATTCAGCTTTCAGATAATGTAAAACTTACAATGTATTCTAATGTTTTTATAACTAGAGGTATAAAGCAAAGTGTTTATCTTCTGAGGTGATGGATGTTAAATCAGTATTTTCAGTGCTGCTTGTGTGTTTTTCTTGAACATCTCTGTTTCTCTCATGTGCAGTATGAAGTTCGAGCTCGACTGGACAATTTCTCAGGCAATTCTTCCATCAGCTCTGCAGATTTGTTTGACGAACAGAAGAAATCATCAGGTGAGATTCATGATAAACTGAACGGATTCCATCACAAGACATTATTTTGAATAACATCATAAGAATATTTTCAGTATTTCAACTCCAAACTTTATTTCTACACTGTATGACTCACTTGTGTTGTCTGTCTGTGTTCATGTGTTTAAGGCCCGAGCGGCTCGTACAAATTGAGTAACGCCGTGCCCGACATGACTCAGTTTAAGAGTGGCGTTCGCTCGGTGGCAGGGAAACTGTCCGTCATGGCCAGTGACGTGATGTCCACTATACAGGTGTGTTTCCTGTCGTTTCACTTCATATGTACAGTGTGTGACTCTGTGGGATTTATCACGTCTGTTTTTCTATTTCACTGCAGGACCGGTACAATACCTGAGATCCACAAGTGATAAATGTAGCTCGATAAGTGCATTACAATCTTTACAAAGCAGCTGCTGCATCCACTAAATGATCATTCAACTTGGATTCTTTTTCTTTTTAAATCGATTGCTTTGGCATTTTGACACTTGTAGTCATTTTGGGATTTAGGTCAGTATATTTTCGGCTGTATAGATTGGGATTATTTACTCTGGTAACAGTCGGTGTGGTTGTTCGGCTTTTTTTCATCAATATTTCGCATTATGAAGAAAACATTAGTCTTGCTCTTACATCTCTTGAGGACCAAAACTTCTCTTTGTTTTGAAGATAGATGTTCCTACTCATTTACTGTTTTTCCCAAAAGTGCATTTTTTACCTACAGCATCAATAATATTATGAAGCAAGTTTATTAAGTGCAATAGTAATAAAAACGGCACAATGTGCAGATCGTTCCGTTCCAAAAAACAATATTTTCATTGACTGATCTGAGAGTTATTTAATGTTTGTTCAATTAAAGAGCTTTATAAATGACCTTTAAACCTTTTGTGTAAATCTTATAAAGAATAAAAGGTCAGAATCGAATTCACTTGATGTTTGCTTTATCATACTATTTTATTTGCATGAAGTAACTCAATAAAGGAAATACTTGCTACACAACTAAACTTGTTTTCTTTTATTGAGGACCGAGGGGCTGGCGATGACATTTAAAGGTTCCTGCAGTACAATCACTATATAGACTTTACATGAAATAATTATTATGTAACATATGAATTGTATTACATTTCCCGTGTCTTAACTCTTCATGAATGCTGGAGATTTGCGAATTATTAAGTTCAAGCTGTTGAACGTGATGATTTATATTGAGTCCTGCAGGGGGCGCGCGACAGCTCTGCGCCATTGAGCCTCGTGAAATTCTGCAGTGTTTTGTCGTCTTAGAGATATTTATATGCTATAAAGTAAAACTAAATATTTCATTTATAATCAATAACTGACATATAAACAGTTACACATCAACAATTTTTAAGAAAACTGTAAATAAAATCTGCGTGACACTTCATCAACGGTCTACACCGTTACAATACACGGTTACAATACTTTTATAGGTATTGAAAACAGTGGAGCGTTAGAATATCGAATTATTAAATATTATTATTGACTATTTCTAACAAATTAACTTCCGGGCCGCTAAGCCCCGCCCTCTTGAGAACTTCATTGGCTGTCATGAGACGCGCTCGCTCGCGCTGTTTCTGTGCTGCTGCGTGCGTGCGTGGCGATTTCAGCAGCTGACGAGATATAACAGATCATGACTTAAGTTTTTCAAAATCTCGCTCTATATTCGCACACATACACTTCTGTCTGCGCACTCTGAAGCGCTTTTTTATAGACTCTTTTTGGATCAAACATGCAGAGCAACGACATAAAACAACGCAAAAAAACTTCAGATGCCAAACAAAACGGAGAAAAGAGAAAAACAGAAGAGAAAACCAAGAATGACGGAGAGGAGGGTAAAAGCACGACACAGAAGAGCTGTGACGTCAAGCTCATGTTGAGTTTGATGTCTCTCGCGATCTCTGTGATCATGATGTGGTGAGTAGTTCACGCATCATAACATTCGCAATCCGAATCCATTCCTTTACGTTAATCTTGCGTTGTTTTCTTTGCTTTGTTCTCCCAGGATTCTTTATCAGCAAAACTCGAGGTTTACAGAAATGAAAGAACAATATGATGATTTGTATGAGAAGACTCGCGGTGTCCTGGAGCTTCAGTCACACATGTCTTCAGTCTCAGATAAAGTGAGTTCACACTTGATATCATTTTTTCTCATTCAGACTGATGTCCATGAAATACAGTGACATCCAAAGTCTTAAACCAACAGTGAAAATACGTTTAACTTCCTTTATTTTATCATTGCAAATTAGATTATGTGCAGAAAGTGAAAAGTTGAATTTAAATATGAAGATGAATTTGGCAGCAGCTCTGAATGAAAACCTGAAGGTCCGTGTGCTCCTTGCCGGGTCTTCTGAACAGAGTCTCATTCTTCAATCTGATATGCTGTACAAATAACTTCCTACAAATGTCCTACATATTTATATTTCATAAGTGACCTACGGTACAAGACTTGCAAAACATTCCTACTGAAATCAATTCATTTCTTTTGTTTTAAAGTGTATGCATTAAATCCCCAATTTCAAATGGTCGCACATGTTTGGACTTCACTGTATGTGTAGTAGTTTTCTGTTTTTTGTAAATGTAGTATAATAAAATTATGCAACATTTTATAATTACTCAAAATACTTCACTCCTGAAAAATGTATCTGTTCATTAAAATATTCGAACTAAATACATTAATATAACACATGACTTCACTAAATACTTGCCAGCTAAGAAATAAATCATTATTATCCAAACATCTATTCGTGACACTATATAGTCTCTATCAAACACCATATGCTGTAAGCAGGACATTAGTATTCCATTTTAAAAATGGCCACACCAACATCTTTCATTTGTTGTGGATGCAGCTGCAGGCCTCTGTCGACGAGTATGACGAGATTCTGTCCTCCACGACACTGATGACAAAACTGAGCCATGACATCACCTCCATCCATGACACATCTACAGCGCTACTGGAGGACCAGGAGACGTCTTCACTTCAATATGAAACGTTAAACAAACGCTCTCAGAACGCCACAGAGACGTGGCAGAGCAGGCTGACTGCCGCGACTGACGACCTCAAAGCGCTGAAGAGCGACTCGCGCTCCGCGCACGGACGAGTAACCGATCGCGTCAACTATGTGGACGACCGCCTGCGTGTTCTGAGCGAGAGTCTGCAGGAGCTGGAGGACGGCATCAAGAGAAACACGCGTGTGTTAGATCGGACCGAGGAGGACGACGCAAGGAGAGTCCGGGAGCTGCAGGACTGGAACTCCAGACGTTTCTCTAAACTCCAGGAGCGACTGCGGCTCGTCGGCAGACTGCGGGATGAGCTTCAGAAGAGGCTGGAGAAGACGATTCCTCGTGTCCAGCAGTGGAAGAAACGGCTGCCGGAGGTGGAGGAGTCCGTCCGCTCCATGGTCAAAGTCCGAGCTCAACTGAGCTCAACGGAGAGGAGATTAACGGAACTGACGCTGCAGGTGCAGAGAACAGAAGACCAGATCTCCTCACAGGACATCATGAGCGATCGGACTGATCCAGAGGAGCTCAGACTGTCTGAGACAATAATCACATCGGAAACAACAGTCTGATCTACTGGACCCTTTATATGCTGCGTATATGTGTGTTGTTTACCAGAAAAGACTTTTCATTGGTCAAATATACAGTGTCCGATTTGAACCTCGGTGAAATCACTGGTGTATCACAAGACCCAACACTCATGTTGAACACAAATCTATCTGAAAGCTTCCAGAGTGTGAAAAGCTGTCAATGAATAACAAGTGTATGTAAAGCATTTTGAGAATGAAGCAGGAGAGGTCATTAATTATAGATGTTATTAGAACAATAAAACCTCTTATTACTATTAAATCTGTCGTTTCAATATTTCTGCATTTCACATGATGTCATTCTTACCACAGATGTCACAACTAATATTTTAAACGCATTTAATAATATGTAGTGTATGCATTTTCGTGTACTTTAAAGCAGTGGTTCTTAACCTTGTTCCTGGGGACCCACAGCTCTGCACATTTTGCATGTTTCCCTTATCTAACACACCTGATTCAAATGATCCGCTCATTAAGGTAGAAATCCATGAACTGAAGCAAACGTGTCAGTTAAGGAGACATACAAAATGTGCAGAGCAGTGGGTCCCCAGGAACAAGGTTGAGAACCACTGCTTTAAAACACTCAGAGCCATACTTCTGGGTGTTAGGGTTAGTTATTTCTAGGTGTTGTGCATTGATCTAAATATTGTTTTGCTGATTCGAATAACATTTGACAATAGATTCTGTCTAAAACTCCTGTGTCTTGACATTATCTAATGCTGATTCTTCACTTACATTTCCGTCAGAGATGGCATTTCATCACCTCCGTAATATTGGCCGACTCCGGCCAGCCCTCGGCACCAAAGACGCTGAAACTTTCATTAACACCTTCATCACTTCTCGCCTTTTGACTATTGCAGCTTGCTCCTTGATGGTCTGACTGCTCAATCAATTACAAGGCTTCAGTATGTCCAGAATTTATGCCAGAGTTGTTTATCGAGTCAAGAAGTCACAGCACGTATTACCCCTCTACTTTCTGATCTTCTTCGTTCGCTTAGTTTTCATGGATTTGCACCTGACTAACCCAATTTAAACCTAATCTCTCTGAACTCCTGCACCATTATTCTCTTCCTCGGTCCCTTATGGCCGCTCCAGATTTTGCCATGATTCGCATGTCGTAGGGCATTGAAAAAATTTGTAAATGACATGGGGTGTCAGGACGAAAGATTCGATCGTGTCGTCTCGTATAGTTCGTCATAGTATACGACAACTGGAATTGTGCTTGTGAGGTCGTACGACACATTTTCCTCGTCGGTCACGACCGGCCCTGTCACAGCCAATAGGAGCTCAGATGCTCTTCTGTGTACAGCTTTCAAACATGGCAAAATGAAAGTGAACAGTGATATTTGAAGGAGAAAAGCTAATCGTGCGGCATTTTGCGTTTACGTTCTGCTTTTGGGGCTGAGAGATGGTATACTGTTTTCACACATTCCAACATCCCTGTTTCTTGAGGTGGGGTCCTGGTGATACAGATTGCAAGAGTGATATGTAGAGCTGCAGTGGATTATGTCAGTGTTAAATGATTTGGGGGCAGTTGTGGCCTAGTGGTTAGAGAGTCGGACTCGTAACCAGAAGGTCGCTGGTTGGGTTCTCAGTACCGGCAGGTAATGACTGACGTGCTCCCCGGGCCCTGCAGTGATAGCTGCCCACTGCTCCGGGTGTGTGTGTGTGTGTGTGTGTGTGTGTGTGTGTGTGTGTGTGTTCGTTCACGACTTACTGGATGTGTTAAATGCAGAGGTCACATTTTGGGTATCCATCATCATATCTGACAAATAGGTCCCTTTCACTTTTGTTGTACTTTTTGAATAATCATAATTATGCACTGAAAAGACGTGTATTATCATAAAACAGAGATTAAACAGCTTTTTTTGTGTATTTGTCTAGTGCGAGCGTGTTCAGTCACTGATGTCCAGTCTAAAGAGACCGCCGGCCGTTTCTCATCTGGAGAGTTTGGATGTGGAGGTCTCACACCTGAAGGAAAAATTCACAAACCTTACCAGACAACGGCAGCAACTCCAGGAGAACCTGAGCCGTCTGGTTCAGGCCGTGGAGAATGTGGAGAACCGAACTCTGGCGACCTCTAATGATGTGATGTCAAAGGTGGCCTCCATCCGTACAGACGTCAGGCGCATGGCTGGACTGGAGGGTGAAGTGGAGGCTCTCCTCAGTCAGACAAACACCCTGGAGGAGAAAGTCGCTCAAACGGAAAAACTGATGATCAAACGCATCGGCGATCTGCTGGCCGGCAGCATCGATCGTGTTTCTGCTCTAAAAAGCTCGACAGAGAGAAACACTCAGAGACTGGATCACATGGGTAAACTCATTCAGGATCTTTCCACAGCTAACAGTCAGCTGTCTGAGCGCATCCTGACGCTGGAGAGCGCTCAAGCCAAGATGTCGAAGATGAGCACCTTCGCCGCCGACCTGAAACCTAAAGTGTTCACCATCAAACAGGACTTCAATGCTATAGAGTCGAAACTGTCAGAACTGACACTGAGGATCGGACTGATCGCTGAAGACGTGATGAGAGAAGATCAAACCACAATACGTCTGAAGAGTCGGATGACACGCTGAACCAGATACACACACTGTAACACCGTCAAGCACATTTAGGTCAAGTGTGGATTTTTTTACCATTTCATAAAAAGGTGCAGTTTTGAAGATATGAGGTTTCAAAAAGTATTTGATTTGGAATATATATGATGATTTATTATCTGTACATGAGCTGATCATTTGGCATCTTTTCAGTCTCCAGCAAGTTATGTAAGCCCATTTCATTTTACCTTCAAAAGAATTGTATTTGATAGTAAAGAATTTGTGTGATATTTTGATGATAATGAAATGTGATCATTTGAAGAATGTTTCTTTAATGGCCTGTAGTCATTTTCTCCTGATCCCAGGAGGACATCTGTAATGATGCCACACCCATCATATGTCATTAGATACACTCGCCTATACAACACTGTACTTCACAAACTAATGCAGATCTTGTTTACTGTGATGATGTCATGCGAATGAAACATTTCTAAACAAATGAACATTTCATTAAATATTTTAAGAGACTTTGTTGCGTATGTTGAATATGAAGAATTGTCTAGGTGACACGTGTACTTTTTTCTATTACAGAAGATTGTCTTAAATACGATCATACAGTCTACAGTGATATAATAAAACAATCATATTATATACAGTTGTATGTAATAAGAATCGCACATTAGTTCATCAAATTTGTAAACTTTTTTATTGGAAAACAACTACAATCCATTTTAGAAAACCGGACCGATAAAAACTACAGTGCAGGTATTTGTAGACATCAGCAGTTCATGAATTCAAATATCGGTTTGACTTCATTGTCACATTACTACACTCACACGAGCGACTCGACATCATTCAGATTCATGCGTCTCTTCAGACGGATCGTCTATTGTGATCGCAACATCTTGTGCTACATCTGAACCATCCAGTTTTAGTTCCACTGCCTGGAATCTCACCCGAGTCTCACTCAGACTTCTCTTCATCACCTCCACATCATCTCTCAGTGTCTCGGCCACTGTTCTGTAGTTCTGCAGCAAGCTCTCATCAGATTCGTACTTTGATGTAAGAGCGTCCAGTTTGTTGGTCTGCTCCGTCAGCGAGGACATCAGAAAGTCCTCGCTCTCCTCTGTGGCCTTCAGTCTGGCCTCAACGTCTTCTCCTCGCCTCTCCACCTTCAGCAGTTCCTCTCTCAGCTGCGTCTCCAGGGTTTGAAGGGCCTCGTCGGACCGCTCCAGTCCGTCGCTCAGAGCCTGGACCCGGTCGGACGCGGCCTGCACGTCAGTCCGAGCCGCAGACACCTCTTCCCGTAAAGCTCCCACGGTGCTCCTCACCAGCGAGCGCACGGAGTTGATCTCCTCCGACACAGACGCCACCTCTTTGTTTCTGGTTTGGAGTTCGGCGCTCACATCGGCGATCTGCTCCCTCAGCACCTCCATGTTACCCTCGGACACCTCGCTGGCGGTGTTGAGGTTGGCCACGGCGCTGTTAATGGATGTCAGCTCCTGTTTGAGGAGCGCGGGCGTCTGCTGCTCCTCCAGGTGAGATTTGAGCTCCTGAAGTTCATTCTTGTACCTGCTCTGATCTCCGGAGAACTCCGCCACGCTCTCTGCGATGGAGTGGCTCAGCTGGGCCAGACGTTCCTCGAGGGTTCGCTCCAAAGACGACACGTCCCGCTCCTGAGCGTCCTTCACCTCCTGAATGCTGTTTGCCAGATCTCTGAAGATTTTATTCTGGACATTCTGTAACGTTTCCTCCAGTCGGAGGTTCTCGGCTTCTCCTCTCTGCACCGCATGACTCGAGCTCTGTAGATCAGCTTTAACAGCAGCCACTGCTGACTCCAAACCCTCCAGAGATTCCTTCACTTCACTGACCTGAGAACAGACAGACAGACAGACAGACAGACAGAGAGAGAGAGAGAGAGAGAGAGAGAGAGAGAGAGAGAGAGAGCTCCCATAAGAATCTCTTAATTGTCTGAATTCTTTCTCAGTGTGGTGTTTTTTCACATGATATATTGTGATCTCTTTTATGTTTTGTGCACTTAAATTCTTGCGTAGCTCCGAGTTAGTTTGTTTAACAAATGGAAATGTGCGAGCATGTGTTGATCTAATGCAGTATGTTTTGCCTGCTCACAAAATATCATAGTAAACGTGTAAGGGCTTAGTGTTGACTCCTTGTTAAACGCTTTCTCATGTCTGAGTCACTTTGGATAACAGTGTCTGAAAAACCCAGATAACAGAGATCATTGATGTTGAATAAACGTTATATTGGTTTTTCACAACATTAACTCAACCTTCCCTGATCTTTGCATGTGTTTGATAGTAAAATACAGTAAAGAACAGCTGAAGATGCTCGCTCTCTCTCTCTCTCTCTCTCTCTCTCTCTCCCTGATCTGATCTGAGCAGCCAATCACAGCTCACCACATCTGCTGCTCAAAACA
The DNA here is from genome assembly GCA_026939265.1 of Oreonectes daqikongensis. NCBI lineage: Eukaryota > Metazoa > Chordata > Actinopteri > Cypriniformes > Nemacheilidae > Oreonectes > Oreonectes daqikongensis. The sequence goes on along the minus strand of JAOTQM010000100.1, from coordinate 322,882 downwards.
CATCAACATTTCTCTTTTATACAAAAAAGAAGCTGTTCACAACTCATATTTACATTTGAAATCATTTCATAATGATCGTCTTCATTCTTATGTCAGAAGAACACAGATATAAAAGTTATAGAATAATGTGATAATATCATGTCTGTATAGAGAATAACAGACCTGTTGAAGCGCGCGCTGCACGTCACGCGTCACGTCTGTATATCTCTCCATTGATTCTTCATGTTTTAGGTTCGTCAGTTTGACCTCAGATAACTCTTGTTGGAAATAAAGCGCCGCGATCCCCGCGCCTCCAGCGAGCGTCACATATAATAACGCAGAGATAAACTTCACGAGCGCGCTCGGTCCCGCGGCCAGCGGCGCGTTCTTCTGGCTCTTCTTCGCCGCGTCATCGTGCTGGATCGCGGGGGGTTTGTCGTTGGCGTTTGCGTTGTTCTTATTTCTGTTTTTCGCCGTCATCGTGTCGGTCTGTCCGCTGAGTTTGGACGCTCGGGGATCTTTGAAGCGCCGGACGCGCGGTGACGTCACGTTGCGCCGCGTTCCTCTGCAGCTGAGGTGGGACAGTATGGAAATCTTCCTCCTGTGAAGAGGGACGCGTGTAAAAGTTTTTAACACAAATGAAAGCGCTAAAACGCGAGCTTTAAACAATCTGCCTATGCTTTAATAAAGAAATGATTATTATTTTAAGTTTTCTGTGTTTTAATTGTATGCTGGGAAAAGCAGGATGTAAAGATCAACGTAATAAAGACTGTGTTTAAAACATAATAAGGTGCAGTGGACTGGATATATATTTCATGTAACTTTTCTTAAATGTAATGTAACAGAAAAGCGGTTTGGGGCTGCTTACGTCATTGGCCACGCGCCCCTCGCGCGTCCCACCCATCTTCGACGTGGCAGTGGTTGGAGCCTCATCCAGATCTACACCGATCATCAGCTATAACATTATGAGCACCTTCCTAATATTGTGTTGGTCCCCATACGCACCAAACTGTGATGCTCTGTGTATTGTGAACCAGATGAACTTCTTCAGCAGTTTGAGCTCCAGGAGCTCGTCTGTTGGATTGGACCACTGTTTAAATTTGACTGAAGATTTGGTCCGTGATGGGACATTTCAGCTGGTGTGGATGAATCGGAATGATGTTGATCTACAGACAGACTCCAGATATCAGATTAGATCAGATGAACAGTGTCTTATCCAGCAGGCCCAGTTCCAGAACCAAATCACAGTGTCACCTTAGGAATTTGTTTTACTGTAGTAATATTTCATATTAAAGTTACTTCAATGCATGCATACTTTTTTCATAAGTTTAACTTTTGCATTTGAAGTAAAGCTTGAAACAAAATTAACTACTATAGTTTATCGTAGCCTATTTGTAGTAAACAAAGCAGTCGTGGTCCAGTGGTTAGAGTGTTGGACTTGTGATCAGAAGGTTGCTGGTTCGATTCTCAGGGCTGGTGGGTAACGGCTGAGGTGCCCTTGAGCAAGGCACCTAACCCCCACTTGCTTACTATACAAAATGTACAAAATGTATAGTTCAATGTAATGTAAGTCGCTTTGGATAAAAGCGTCTGCCAAATGCATAAATGTAAATGTAAATGTAAACATTTTCTCACTATAGTAGCCTAACTATAGGTTAACCATGAAAAATGTAATAATTTTAAAGTAGGTCTAAATAAACTTTTTTGTCAGAACCTTTTAGTAGCCTAAATAATGTATTACTTTTAGTCGTCATTCAGAATCGTGATCTCTATTTGAAATAGCCTAAAATAATCCAGATTCTCAGTTTAGCCAGTGCACCTCTAATATACAGCGCGTGCATAATTATTGATTTCCGATCATATTTTTTTCCAGGCAAATTTGATCAATTCCTAACCACATTAATCTTAAAAATTACTATTATTTTGTATATAATCATTTACACATGTAGAAATATTACTGTTGTATTGCTTAAATGTGAATATGAACTTTTCTTTGCAGTTTTTGAAGCATCTTTTCTGTTATTTTCACCTGTTTCTCCAGTTTTCATTTTCTGCAAATAGAAACAACAATATTTTTAGATAGTCTTGTGTGATCAAAATGTGTGCAATGAATGAATGTATTCAATTAAAAAAATAAATAAGTTACAACTTGCGCTTTAAAAAGGGGGAGGAGATGGAAAGAAACTCTAGGTTTATAAAAGAAAACCTGCACCTGACCAGGGGTCTCATTTATAAAACTCTGCGTAGATTTCATCCTAAAAATGTACGTATATACACACAAAAGCTACATTCTGCCTACGCTCAAGAATAAATAATATCCATAAAATATCCATAAAAACAAAACTGTTTAAAAAAATATAGGCCTATATACATATTTTAAAGTTGGTCTCATTTTTTCCACTGGCCAGATAGTATTTTAGTAGTTTTAAACAATATACAAATCAAATTAAATGCACTTTTGCTGATAATGTGAACATCTTTTAGCTATTTTTAGTGAAAACAGATAGGACTATATTTATTGCAGTGTATATACATGTGTCTGACTCTTTAAAAAGGAAACGTGCAAATCTTACTGTTTTGTATCCTTTAAATACAGTCAGTGATATTTTTCATAATGTTGTAGAGATGCATTCACACAACATCAGCCTCTGTGCAGCTGTGGTTGTACAGTAAGCTACTAGCCTATATATTTCATTAGATCTATTCAAACCGGACAATGGACCGTTCGACCACCGACAATAAATATTTGTTAGAACACGAGTTCTGCAGTTAAGGAATTCTAATGCACCTGCACTCCCAGCTGTCAGAAACATTAAAAGTGCAACATGCTACAGGAATGTGTTTAAAAGCAGCGCATGACCTAGAAATATATCTACACTTTTGGTTATTACATTTAAATTTAACTTGAGTGAATAACTCCATTAATAAGAGGGAAATGTTTAATCCAAGGTGTGTATAAAAGAGGAAACAGAGTTTAAAATTATTCTGCCTGTATTATTACTTCACTCACACCAAATGAGTATGAAAACATATGGTCCCATATTAGACAATATGATGTTGAGACAGCCTCACCATCTGTGTCGCCAATTCCTTTTGTCTCCAAAATGTCCGTACGCATGGGTCAGAGTTTGCGTGCAGGTGCGCAAATTTTCCCTTCAAGTTTGTTTTATAAGTCCCAACTTTTACATAGCAAGGGGCGTGTTTTGTGTGTACACAACTTTATAAATGAGACCCCATGGGGAGTATTCCAGAAAGCTGGTTATGTGACATACCCGGGTATGTTTTGAGGATAAGCGAGCGGATAACGTAAGTTATGACTATAACTATGTGTAGTGAAGCTTGTTAATGTGTGACCAATGAGCTACTGCTTTGTTGGGTATAAATACCTGTATGTCGGGCCTCTTGGTGTACGTCATGGTTAAGGATCCCCCCTCCTTTTTCTTTGTGAATCACGGAGGTTAGGTGTTTGTAGCTGTAGCCGTTAGTCTGGTTGTTTTGTTTGATCTAATCGTAACTCGTGTTTGTTTTAGTGAGGTTCCCACTTTTTGTGCCTCGGTTTAATTGATGTCGGAGTATCAGCTGTGGTTGCGGAAGCGACTAAAGAGCTCTCTCTCCTCTGTTTTGTATACATTACTGGGTAATTTGTCACCGGATTACTGGGTATGTAAACTGCATGGGTTGGGCATTGTTATGGCCGTAAAACAACTGGTAACTCATACTTTTTCTTGTTAGAACAGGTTGATAATTATTGTGACATTTTCCTATCTACCAGCTGGTTTTGGAACCACGCTGCTGCTTTGTAGAGAACCAAGTCATCTTCGTGGTCCTCGTTGTTTTGTGTTTGTTTATTATTGTGACTGTAAGGTGGTAATTCTGCTTGCTGCGGCCACACAGTTATGGTGGCTTTGTTTCTCTCTTTACGTGATCCATACTCATTGTGCTTCCTATGCGTCCTATGCGTTTATGTTGGTGTTGTTTCATCACCATATTAACCAATTACCATGAGTGTTAATGTTACATCGCAATAGCAGAATTGGTCATGTGGTAATATTGTGGCTTTTAATTTAGTTAAGTGGTAATTGTATGACTTGTTTGTGTATTTTTAGTAGCTTACCTGATGTGTCTGTTGGGTTTAATGTGTGTTTAGTTTTTTGTGTTAATTTTCCTTGTTTGATTCTTTTGAAGTTTTCTTTTCTTTTGGTTTATTGTTTATTTGGATTGAATGTATTTTGTTCTTTCTTTTGCAGGAGCTGAGTGTGACCCTTTACGGCCTCAAGTGGTGTATTCTAGTACAGGTTGTTGTGTCACTATTGCTGGTTGTAATTTGCTGTGCATTCAGTGTGATTTTGATTGGTGTGGGTGCTCGTTGTATAATTAGTGCCGTGGTGTCAGCCTGTCCCTCCTGTAGGATGCCTCAGTTCCCTGTTTGAAGTGTATTTCTTGTTTTGTTTGTTTATTGCATTGTTGTCCTTGACTCATGTTTATTTGTATTTATTGATTTTTGCCTAAACTCTGATCTAGAATAAAAGAGTAACTATTTTTGTACAAGACCTTGCGCCTCTTGCCCTTTTCTCTCGAGTGGAGTGGACGTGTGTTTCCTTCTGTTCTTTTCCCCATTTTGATTTGGGGTGGTGTAGTTGCTACTAGTAGGCCACTTTACTACATATGGATCTAGGAGACCGAATGATGACCGTCACCACGGTCTCACCTTGAATGACGCCATTCTGCTGCCTTTCCGAGACCTAATGTAAACAAAGTCAGGTGACTACCCTAAATGGCTGGTTCGCTATAAACACATCCGGGTGAACCGAGCACTTCCTCTTTACCTAGAGCGCCTCAAGTTCAACCCGAGTGACAAAAGATGGTGACGGTCGTCATTTGTTCTCATAGATCCATAGCAGGGGTCTCCAACCTTTTTGTAAGCAAGGGCTACCTGAAGAGATAAAATCATCTAGAGGGCTATTTGTTGATAAAATTCTTTAAAACTTTAAACATGTGATGCATTATTTTTCGGCTCACAGGACCAAATTGAATTTTCTTTCACATATTTTTGCACTTGAATATATTAAAGCATATAAACAAGTGCTAATAATAACATTTCATGACAATGTAGCACTTTGCTGATCGATATAGTCACAGATTAAATCGAGTGTTATTGTTTAGCCCTGTGTTTGGTGGGCACCTTACAGAGTTCATGCAGGCTACCACGTTGGAGACCACTGCTCCATAGTTATAGTCATAACTTACGATCTTTTTCGACCTCACTCAGACCGTCACCACGGTCTTACCCTGGATGACAAATATCAGCAAGGTCACGAAGGGTCAAAGGTCGCTATGTTTAGCAGCTGAGAGCAAAACTGTCAAACCAAAAGAATCTGGATTTGCAACATTGACCCTGTAGTACCTGGCAAAGGTACAAGGCGAATTCCAAGATGCCACGGCACATATGTCTGTAAGTGCTACCCCTTTCAGTGCTGCCCATGATGTGGCGAGACTCCTGGTAGAATGAAAGTGAAAAAATGAAAGTGACCCATACCCGAAATGTGACCTCTGCATTTAACGAATCTGTGAGTAGTGAACACACGCACTGCAAGTCATGAACACGTACACCCGGAGCAGTGGGCAGCTATCACTGCAGCGACCATGAGCCATGGTCAATGAGCCACCAAGTTTCCAGGAACTGGTAAGACCCGAGTGGAATATGCCTAATTCAGAAAACAATTCCTGGTCAGGCTGAAGCGCCGATAGTTCGATCGCCTGATTGACCGTGCAGGGATTGAGGACTTTGGGAAGAAAAGCCGGGTTTGGCCAAAGAGAGACTCCTGAGTAGTCCACTTTCCACCTCAGACAATCCTCACCTATCGACAAAGCATGTAGCTCACTTACTCTTTTCGCAGAGCTAATAGCCAGGAGAAAAACTGTTTTCTATGAGAGTAATTGAAGGTCTGTTTGGGCTAATGGTTCAAACGGGGCTCTAGTTAATGACTGTAGAACCAAAGGGAGGTCCCAAGATGGTGATCTTAACTTTCTTGCTAGGTGGAGGCGTTGTGCGCCTTTTAGGAATTGGGACACCAATGTGTGTTTACCAATTGACAAACCTTCCATTATATTGTAAAATGTGACATAGTTGCAACATAGACTTTCAATATGTTGACTTTTCTTCCAGAGTCTAACAGTGATTGTAGAAAAGATAGAACAGACTCAATACCGCAACTTGTAGGGTCCAGATCTCTACATTGACACCACTTGAAGAACACACACCATCAGCTTGAGTAGTTCTCCCATGTGGAAGGTGCTTTAGCATTGTTAATAGTATTTACTATTGCCTCCCCTAATTCATAAGAGATGGAAACCCAAAGTTGCAGCGTGGTTGGACTGGGATGCCAAATCTGGCTCTCTACTTGGGTGAGAAGGTCTGCTCTAAGTGGCAATGGCCACGGGCTGCCTTGTACTAGTCATAGGAGAAGCGGGAACCAACATCTCTTTGGCCATTTTGGGGCCACTAGTAGAATTTTGTAATGTCCCAGTTCCACACACTTGAGCACATGAGGAATCAGTGGGAGGGGAGGGAAAGCGTATAACAACCCTCCTGGCCAGTCGTGAGATAGCTCATCTATTCCCAAGGGCCCACCCTGGTTGTTCATCGAGAACCACATCCTGCAATGGGTTGTCTTGGCTGATGCAAACTCCCACAATAAAAAAAAAACTTAAATCCTTTTCAGAGGTTTTCTGCGCATGTGTGCGCTTTTGATGAGCGTCAAGTGGGCGTGGAAGCACAGATTACGTATAATATTTTAATTTGACAGTATTACCAGTATCACATCCATTGCGACAATTTATTATATGCTAATTTTATCATTTGTAACCTTTTAAAATAAAATAATATGAGCTGTTCCTAATAAATTTAAAGGAACACTCCACTATTTTTGGAAATAGGCTCATCTCCAACTCCCCCAGAGTTAATAAATTGAGTTTACCTTTTTGTATCTATTCAGCCGATCTCCGGGTCTGGCGATAGCACTTTTAGCATAGCTTAGCATAGATAGTGGAGTGTTCCTTTATGGCGTTATGTCCTTACATTAAATTACTTTTAATTAGGTTTATTATTAAATCTCTAAATATAAATTAAGATTTCAAGATTTCAAGATTTTTATTCGTCACATACACAGCTATATAGAGAATATACAACCAGTAGTGAAATGTAAGTCAGACCAGCTCCAAAGATAAAGGTAATATATAGTTTATGATAGTTTATGCATACAATTCTTGTATAACTTCCGAACTATTTAAGCGTCTGCATCTCATTACTCTTCCTCACTAACTAGATAATATTTGCTTCATTTTAGGGCAGTTGTAGTGTAATGGCTAGAGAGATTATAGATTTATAACCCAAAGGGTTGCAGGTTTAATTTCAAGTCTGGCAGGCCTGATTTCCAGGATAAGTTTTATTCTCACCCATGGCATAGCGTTCACAGATATCACTTTAATTCAGGTTCATAATAAATTACATCAAAAGACTTCATGCTATTTCTATTTCTTAATAATGTTTTTCTGATCCTCAGCCTCCTCTACAGTATTGAAAGGCCTTTCTCCTTATTACAATGTTTTTGATCTTTTTACACCTCATTTAACATTTGGAAAGCCATGGCCTTATAGCAAACAACGTCAAAAAAAAAGAAGAAGAAAGAAACCGTATGTGTATTTGAGATATATTCTATTTTGGGATATACTGTATATGACATATTAGACATGTGACCATGGGCCTAACATTTTAAATCTCAGCAGACCATCATGCTTTAAGTATGCTAATTCATTTCCATTAGTGCAGTAGTGCAGTCTACTGAAAAGCGTTACACAAGTTTTTTTCAAAATTATGACAACTGTTACAGTTTCTACAATTAAAAGAGTCTAAATTAATATGACTACATCAGCAACTGTTGAAAATAAAGCTGATACAATACGAAGTCAGTTTTCAAAAAAAACAAATAAAGGGAGATTTTTAAGGAACAAAAAAGGGATTTAATACAGCTTAGCTTACACAATTAGCAATGTAATCAAATACATATACGTTAAAACAAACATCTCAACAAATCTAGACTTTATAGATAAGAGTATATATTTAAATATTTTAGTATAAAAATAGGCTACTACATACATTTGAACTATTTTTATATTTAATGAAATCATAAATTTATAGCGTTAATATAAACATATAAATGAAATAATATGGAGTTTGTTTTTTAAACTTTATACAGCGATGCAGATTTAAAGCTGCAGTTTGTAACATCTTTGCAGTAAAATATTCAAAAACCATTAGGCTAGTGTTATATATTTTGTTCAGCTGAATACTTACAAGTAGTTAAAAACATTTGAGATATTGTAAGTTGTGAGAAAATCGCCATTTTAAACAGTAACACGGGGCCGTGCAGTCGCCTGTCAATGGCGTCATATCCGCGTTACCCTGTTTTCACCTTTACTGACGTAGAAACCGCATGACAACCATTTCTCCTTTTTTATTTTTATTTTTTTTATTGCTTTTAACAGAAATAGACAACAGAGTTGACAACAATTTCTCATTCCTGTCTGATTAATGGCCATCAGCGGTGGAGTTGAAGACAACAGATCCCATAATTCCACACTCCTTCACAGCGACTACGACATTGTTGTTGTTTTGATCGTGCGCCGTCTAGCGGCGGATTCCCTCAAACTGCGCCTTTTGAAAAAAACTCAGTCAAAAGCTTTAATAATAAATAATAATAATATGTTTAATTTATATAGTGCCTTTCCCAAGTTCAAGGACACTTTACATGGTATACCAATTCAACACAAATAAATTCATTGTAACAAAATACATATTCGCCAGGCATTTGCACAGGACGAAGGGTCACATGCAGTTGCATGAAATTGTAAACAGGAAGACAAAACTATACATAACACACAATACATTCAAGGACGCCAGATAGGAGACAGGGACTCCAAGGACATAATATGTATTTACTGATAGTGAAGGTTGAACAGGTAGGTTTTAAGCCTTGATTTAAATTCAGACAAGGTGGTGGTAGTTTTGAGTGCAGGGGGGAGCGTGTTCCAAAGTTTTGGAGCAGTAACAGAAAAGGATTTGCCTCCCATAGAGGATAGATGGAACCTGGGGACACATAGAAGTTCGGAATTTGAGGACCGGAGAGAACGAGAAGGTATGTAGGAGGAAAATAGTTCAGAAAGATAGGAGGGGGCCAGACCATTGAGCGCCTTAAAAGTGAGCAGTATGATTCTGTATTTTACACGAGATGATTTTCTGGCAGCAGAATTTTGTATGTACTGTAAGCGGGAAATGGAGTTCGCTGATAAACCAGAGAAGAGTGCATTGCAATAATCAATACGGGACGTGATTAGTACATGTACTAATGTTTCAGCATCATGTTTACTGATAAAAGGGCGCAGCTGGGCAATACGTCGTAGGTGGAAAAAAGCTGTTTTGGAGAGGCTGCGAATATAGTCATCAAAGGATAGTGAGGGGTCGAGTATGATACCTACATTTCTAACAGTAGCCGAAGGGAAAATAGCAGTAGCATCAAGATCAAGGCTAAAATCCACAGAATTGTTTTTTATTAGAGATGGGGGACCAGTTATCAGAATGTCAGTTTTACCCAGATTCAGACTCAGAAAATTTGAGTGTAACCATAGTTTTAACTCACTGACACATGAGGAAAGTGAGGATAGTGTGTGGATGGACTCTGGTTGGCAAGCAGTATATAACTGAATATCATCCGCATAACAGTGATAGTTAAAGCCATGGCGACGAATGATTTTGCCAAGCGGCTGAATGTACAGAATAAATAGTAATGGACCAAGAACAGAGCCCTGTGGGACACCCTGTTTCAGTAAGACAGTGGGAGATTTGGAATTGTGAAAGCAAATGTGATATTGCCTGCCCATGAGATATGAGGAAAACCAGGATAGTGCGGAGCCAGATATGCCAAACTCCGCTAGGCGGGAAAGTAGTATCTTATGACAGACAGTATCAAAGGCAGAGCTGAGGTCAAGTAACAGAAGTAAAGAAAGACTAGCCGAGTCACCAGAGAGTAAGAGATCATTAACAACCTTTACTAACGCAGTCTCAGTACTATGCTGTAGACGGAAGCCAGATTGAAAAATATCAAAGAGACTGTTACCAGCTAGGAATGACTGCAGCTGAGAGGCAACAGCCTTTTCCATGATTTTTGATACAAATGGCAGATTGGAAATAGGGAGGTAGTTAGATAAATTAGCCGGATCCAGAATAGACTTAAGTATGGGGGTAACTGCAGCAGTCTTAAGTGACACAGGTACAGTGGAGGAGATGAATGACATATTAATAAGGTGGGAGATGGCTTTAAGCTTCCTGCCCGTTTCCATGGTGACTCGTGAAATCTGCGATCCATTGACAATGTCTTAATTTTGTTCCTGTGAGCGCGCGTTAACTCTGGGTAACTTTCTTCAAACGCATTCTGGAACCCACATACCCAGAGTTCAGGGTTTAGCTGATGGGAAGTTAACCCTGCTTTTTGGAATACACCTCAGGTTATGTTCACAGAGTAAGTTACTATGGTTTTTGATTCGGAGTACAAGTTACCTCTCTTTTAGGAACAGGCTTGACAACCTGATCTCACGGGGAGTTGTAAGTATTTTACGACGTGGCTAATTCGTAGGAATTCATACAACGCGAGTCGTACAAAAACGTACAATTAAGCAATACTGAAGGCCCGCCCCTAAACCTAAGGTCACTGGCGCGAAAGCAAACCGTACTAAAATGTACTCATTACGAATTAGTCAAAATTAGCCACATCGTAAAATATTTACGATTTCGCCGTGAGATTGCGTTGACCTACCCCCCATTCTGAAACCGAAAGGTCAGAGCTTCCCATATTTCAGTTTTCATCAAACCTCCTTTCCGAAACAGGTCACAAAATATTATAAATGACGTCTTTTCCAGATTAATAACAGGTTTTGGCCACACCAGTCGTGATGGCGATACACATTCCAATTTAATGTAGTCTATATTAGAAACAGTTCAACTTTGATACGTCTCTTGTGGCATAGACACGGTGTTAGACTCTTATACAAATAAAAAAAAAAGTTTTTTAAAACATCTTTTTCTCACAAAGGAAACTAAAGTATGTTTATCCAGCTAGATTCCCGAGTACTATAGCATGTAAAACTATTCATTTTACTGCGGACGTTTGGCTGAGTAAATGAAAAAAATTTTCGTTCACTTCTGTATCAAGCACTTGAACGTGCTCCAGTTCATTGACATATTAATAGTTGAATGCGTTTCCTGTTTTCTCTGAATCTCTTACTCCTGCCAGGTAATCCGTCCCTCAGGTGAAGTAAAATAATTCTTCAGCACGTTTCTTTGTTCTTTAGCACTGAAACACGGATTGCGTATGTTCCCGCTGCTCAGCGGCTTGAAGACTCCCATCCCGTATCTACGCCAGGCTCCCTTGACAACCGTGTGGTGGGAATCTTCCCAGTCTGTATATTCTGGCGGCGTGTACGTGTCCGACCGGCACTCAAGAAGAAAATTGTGGACACAAAGCGCGGCCATGGTGATCTTGACCACCTTCTCTGGTTCCACACAGATGGTGGATCTGAACACCCTGAATCTGTTGGCAAGGATGCCAAAAGCGTTCTCCACTACGCTCCGTGCCCGAGAGAGGCGGTAGTTAAAAATCCTCCGACCGCGATCCATGTCCTTCTGTGGATAAGATCTCATTAGATCACATCTCAGTGGATACGTAGGATCCCCCACGAACATGTAAGGCATCGCGATGTCAGTCGTTTCAGGCAAGGGTTCGGGAGGAGGGAGGTGAAGAAGGTTCTGGTCCATGGCTTTACACAGATCTGACTGAACAAACACTCCAGCATCAGACACGCTGTCCTGAGTGTCCACGTCTGCATAAATAAACTTATAGTCTGCATCCACAGCGGCCAGCATCATGAGAAAGTTTTGAGACGGACAAGCGTTTTTAGCAGAAGCCTGGATATGAATGTGTTTCGCATCCAGCGCACCGATACAATGTGGAAACTGCCATCTCTCCTCAAAGCGTTTGGCAATCCGGCGCCAGCCGTCCTCAGTGTCTGGTGTCTGAGAAAGAGACGAAAGGCAAGATATTAAAATGATGGACAACAGGAGAGAAACCAGAAGCGCTGTCATGTTTTAATATATACTAGCACACATGTAAACCGCTCTTTCAGTCACAAAAGACAATACTTTGAAGAATGTTTATAACCAAACTCCATTGACTTGCATTGAATGGACCACAAAACCACAGAGACATTTCTCAACATATCTTTTTTGTGTTCCACTGAAGAAACATGCACAATAAATGATGTAATTCTTCATTTTAGGGTGAATGTCCTTTTAAATATTAAGACACTTTGTGTCAGGATGTCCATTATTTTAATTGTAAATGATAGACATTTTTCAACATATACGTTTTATAAATTTGTGCTAAATGCTTTACCTTCAGAAAGTTTGCTTTCATGACCTGATGCAGGGCAGCGCATGTCTCTAGTACAATGATAGAAACAGTGGAGCTCCCAACGGGATACTGAAGACTGAGGGATCTGAATGTTTGTCCTATCATGACAATATAATAATCATTCAATCTTTTCGCGAAAACTGTATGTAGCACAGAGTAGCTGTACACATACTGACCCGTTGTGAGAAAGCGCAGAGTTAAAGACAGACGCTCTCGTGCGGTTATCGCGCGCCTCATCTTTGTGTCCTGTTTCGTGATTAGAGGACTCACCAGCTCCAACAGAACATCAAACTCCTCAGCTGTCATAAACCAACTGTTTTCATGAACCTTTAACAACATAAAAACAAACGCATGATCACATAAACAAACATCGCGTGCGTGTAAGTGTTGTTCTGTTTTATCACCTCCAGCTCTTTCTGCAGCACACACAGCTCCTGTTCTCCGTGTCTCCAGTGTTTCTGCCATATTCGCTTTTTTCGCGTCTTTCGTTTTTCGGACAAAAACAGCGCACAGACAACTTGAAACGCGTTTACATCCATTCCTAGACAAAATCTCGACCCCGCTGTAACTTCTCGCGAGGACGTTTTATATGGTAAACCAATCTTCAACTATAGGGAAGGAGGGACTCTTGTGTTCCATGTTCTCGCTTATTACTGTTTGTTCTCCTGTATTACTGCTGTTGTTATTGTAAAGCGTCCTTGAGCTCTGGAAAGACACTATATAAATTAAACATTATTTTTATTAGTCTGTACAGTGCGACTTGCGCATGCGTAGTAGGTTTTTCTCTTTAATACACAAATACATTTGCTGTTAGGTTTATTTTTTAGTCGGCAATATGTTGTTCTGTTATGACTTGCAATTTTAAAGATATCTGTGTTCCCCCATTTAAGTAGAACTTTATATTTTGTTTAGTCCTTTCCTGTGGCTTAAGTGGTTAAGCATGGCGCTAGCAACGCCAAGGTCATGGGTTCGAGCCCAGGGATTGCACATATCAGAAACAAATGTAAAGTATAATGTAATCTGTAAATGTAAATGTGATGGATTTGACTCAAACGCTGTTTTGTGTACGTTTGCCTTTAAAAAAAAGTTGCATTTTGTATCGCAACGTTTGTCACTCCTGACCAATCAGAGGCGACGTTTAGGCGCATTGCCCCGCCCCCTTCGGTTTCGCTTCTGAGCTCGTTCAATTGTGAGTGAGGGAGGTAGTGCGCCTTCGCGTTAGCGTAAAACCCGCCAGAATGAACGCATGTAAACATAATTTAGTGACACATGAGCAGATTATTAACAGATGGAATTTTGACTTTTACGTGTTAACAGCATTCGACGCATTCAGAAACGGAGATTTTACGGCTTTCACAGAGTTCACCAACATTATCGAGAGTAAGCAGCGCGAGCGCACAGTGTTGTTTACATGAGCATGCGCGCGCGTGTCTGTAAGCTTTAGCTTTAGCACGTAGCTCAACTGTATAAAATATCATTGTTTTAAGAAATAGAGTGATACAAACACATCATTAACACCGTTTTAAATGTCAGTGTTGTTGTATAAAGAGATCGAAACGATGTTGACGTCGCGTTGGTGTGATGAAAATTAAGCTCGTTTTTATTATAGTTTAAGTGTAGTAACCGTATTAATCTAGTTTTACTACAAACACAATAGTTAACCTAGTTAAATTTGAGGATTGATTCATGATTGACAGGTTTGGTGGTCAGACCCATTGATGGACGCAGTGACATCATTATCAAACTTCGCTTTATGCAGTTTCTGTCTAGGATCAACAATGGAGATCGGCTGGGTGAGTCAGGGTGTGTTTGTGATGATGATGATGTTTATGATGATGATGATGTGTTCTGTTGTAGACATCACGTTTGAAGACCCGTTAACACCCCTGGAATCTGCTCTCAATGTGCTGAAGTCCATCTGCAGTGACATGAACATCCCTCACAGAGACCACCAGCGCATGCACAACTCCATCACAGAGATGGTGAGAGACTTAACCTGTTTTAGGTTTTTATTTATCAATAATTAGTCTTAAGGATGTTTGTTTAACATTTGTCATAATGTTCAATCCGTTTGTTAAATTGTAAACATTCGTTAAATACGTTCTTTATTGAACTCTGCCCCTCACTGATCCCACTGCCCCTCATATACTACTACACTCTTCTCCCCCCCCCCCCCATTGCACACCTGACTTCACTTTGTTATTTGCACTAATGGACTGTCTATACACAACATTTATGTTCATTTGCACTACCAGACTGCTCATTTGCACTGCCAACTGTTCATTTACAGTACCGACTGTTTACTATGCATCTTGCACTCCTACACTTTAACTGAAATATGCAATAACTTCTTCCACTGCACTGTTACTTAGATAGCTTCTGTCCATAATTTATTTGCACTACTCTTTATCCATCGCACTGCTGCTCACCATAGCCTAATTTATTGTATACATCCACCTGTAAATTTCTGTTTATAGTAATAGCCATCTGTACATTATGTTCATAATACATATCCATCTGTATATCTCTGTTTATAGTAATAGCCATCTGTATATTATGATCATAGTATATATCCATCTGTAAATCTCTGTTTATAGTAATAGCCATCTGTACATTATGTTCATAATACATATCCATCTGTAAATCTCTGTTTATAGTAATAGCCATCTGTATATTATGTTCATAGTATAGATCCATCTGTTAATTTCTGTCTATAGTTAGAGACATCTGTAAATCATGGTCATAGTACATATCCATCTGTAAATTACTTCTGTAATATTTATTTATGTAACTTATGCAACCACTGTATATCCTGCACTTGCTGCTATTGCACTTCTGGTTAGACCTAAACTGCATTTCGTTGCCTTGTACTTATACATGTGTAATGACAATAAAGTTGAATCTAATCTAATCTAATCTAAAACTTGTTTGTTGTGTGTGTGTTTTTTAATCTGCAGCTTGTAATAGTTTGTATCAGGGCTGGAGAGTTTGAGAGAGCAGAGCTGATGTTACAGAAACACTTTCCTAAAGGAATGGATTCAGCTGGAAAGGTACAGACACATACACCACTGCTTCTCGTCAATGTATGGTTGATGTGGTTTTTTGAATCGGTTTCTGATGTGTTGTTTGTTGTGTTTATCAGAAGAAGCTGTACATGAATCTGATCAGAAACAGACGTTGCTCTCACTCGGCACTGCAGAACTCGTACAGTGACTTTAAACAGGACATGCTGGATTTTATCGACAGTCTCTACAGTATTCCAGAGCCGTTCCTCCTCAAGGTCTGAAATGAACCTCTACGTTCTGTACATGTTCATCCTCAACTCCTCGAGACTTTACGCATGAATTATGATAGATTAGTTTCATTGTGTATAACATGCTTGAAACAGATGTTGTGCTCATGTGTCATTAGTTTGGTTTTGTGTTGAAGATGTTGTTGAGTCCAGACAGCCGGAGAGAGAGTGAAGAATCTCCTCAGATCAGCACATCCCCACAGAAGCGCAGTACAGCAGACTACACGTGTGCCATATCATCTCCACGCCTGTAATTTCTACAAGCTCTCTGTTATCACTGTCATGAATGTCACGTGATTTCTGACATAAACTTAAACGCGTTTCTGCTGTTTCAGTTCAGCGTCTCCTCCGCCGGCCCCGGCGCATGTGAGTTTGGAGAATCTGCGTCTGATTTACAGTAAACTCAGCGAGGTGTACGGGGTGAGCACACCCTTCTCACAGCTTCAGCGGGATGTGGAGAACGAGGCCCTGATGGAGAACAGGACACAGTCTGACGCTGAGCTTCATCTGGCACTGTCAGAGACACCGCTCGAGAGAAACTGCACACAGCAGGACTCTGAGGAGGAGGTGAGGGACACGGACGCCCACCAAAAGCTTCATGATTCTGACGGGATGAAGGAGACGGATGCTCAGGAGCTTCAGAATGACGTGCGGCAGGACTCTGAGGAGCAGGTGAGAGACTCGGACGTCCACGCAGAACCTCAGAACAACACACAGCAGAACTCTGACAGGGGGAGGAAGGACACTGACATCTCTGGAGAACAGCACTGTCTGGTGCGCTCCCGTTACGCCGGGATGACCGTGTCTCGTTTGGTGCTGGAGGATGACAGTCAGGCCAGCGAGGACGAGTCTCAGGAGGATGTGACGGCACAGGACGAAGAGTCCACACAGATCAACATCAAACCGTCTCCACGGACGCGTTCTAGCAGGTATGACAATGAACACTGTTGAGTGTGCTAACACACAGTCTTGGATTTATTCTGAACAGATGTGTTGGTGTATTTCAGACGGAGAAAAGCCAGCCATCTGCAGTCTGACCCTGAGTCTCCTTCAACTCCATCTGTCAATCAAACACACACAAAGAAACATCAAAACAAGAGGTGTGCCTTTAGTCACATGTCACATGATCAGTGTTACATTTATTACCGTAGTTCAGATTTACAGATTCTGCCTGATGTGTTACTTACGTGTGATATTTCTGAACACCTTTCTAAAAAAAAAGTGCATCTCTATATCTATTATAGTTTATTGTGTCTGAATCAACTTCACATGTGCAGTGTGCTTTAGTTGAATCATTGAAACTTGTGCAGTTCTCTTGAGTTTGATAAACCACCCCACTACTTCTCATAATGGAAATGTTGGTGTTTTCCAGGCACCGAATTGCCAGTGATCCAGACTCTGACCCTGAAACTCAGACAGAGACATGTCACGGCAGTCCGCCTTCATCCGTCAAACAAACACAACGAGAGAAACAGAGAGAGACTCCTGTACGTCACACACGTTACTCCAGCGCTTCTCCATCTGTCAGTCAAACACCCCAAGAGAAACAGATAGAGTCTCCTGTACGTCACACGCGTTACACCAGCCCTCCTCCATCTGTCAATTTTACACAACAGGAGAAACAGAGAGAGACTCCTGTACGTCACACGCGTTACTCCAACGCTTCTCCATCTGTCAGTCAAACACCCCAAGAGAAACAGAGAGAAACTCCTGCACGTCACACGCGTTACTCCAGCGCTTCTCCATCTGTCAGTCAAACACCCCAAGAGAAACAGATAGAGTCTCCTGTACGTCACACGCGTTACACCAGCCCTCCTCCATCTGTCAATTTTACACAACAGGAGAAACAGAGAGAGACTCCTGTACGTCACACGCGTTACTCCAGCGCTTCTCCATCTGTCAGTCAAACACCCCAAGAGAAACAGAGAGAAACTCCTGCACGTCACACACGTTACTCCAGCGCTTCTCCATCTGTCAGTCAAACACCCCAAGAGAAACAGATAGAGTCTCCTGTACGTCACACGCGTTACTCCAGCGCTTCTCCATCTGTCAGTCAAACACCCCAAGAGAAACAGATAGAGTCTCCTGTACGTCACACGCGTTACACCAGCCCTCCTCCATCTGTCAATTTTACACAACAGGAGAAACAGAGAGAGACTCCTGTACGTCACACACGTTACTCCAGCGCTTCTCCATCTGTCAGTCAAACACCCCAAGAGAAACAGATAGAGTCTCCTGTACGTCACACGCGTTACTCCAGCTCTTCTCCATCTGTCAGTCAAACACAACAGGATAAACAGAGAGAAACTCATGCACGAGAGAAACAATGTGCCAAAAGGTGAGTGTGTCCTCCTGAAGGTCATGAGTTTGAATTTACGGCCATACACACACACATACTGATAAAACATTTTCTGGTTTCTCTGAAGTGTTTCATGTGAAGAGTGTTTGTGTTTTTCAGCGGTGTGGAGTCTGACTGCGATCAGCGAACAGAAACTCTTGCACATCAGACACCAGAGAAACAACAAGACAAAAGGTGCGTCTGACTCCCACCTTTACATCACCTGATACATGATCATCAATGTGATCTTCCTGTTATATCTTTACAGATTATTTCTGTGCATTCACACTGGTATTATCCTTCAAAGTGAATTCTTCAATCTGTAACTGTTTTTTGTTAACGTCCAGTAGATATCAGCTCTTCAGCGCATCCCTTTTAATGCTCCTGTGTGTTGCAGACAGTCCATGTCACATTTTTTGTTTATTCACTGCACATGAAGTGTTCAAGCATCCTATATGGCTCTTGCAGAGATAAAGGAGTTGGATTTCCAGTAGTTTGACTAAAATGTCCAGCGCCTTCTCTAGAGTTTAACTGTATCTTATGGTTTTCTTATGTGTGATTGAGACTTCGTGTTTGTATTTCAGGCACATCATTGTCATTGATACAGAATCAGACTCTCAGCAGGAGACAGATGCTCACATAGAGATGCGCAATAGTAGCTCTCCTCCATCTGTCAATCAAACACCCCGAGAGAAACAGAGTGAGACTCTGGCACGTCAGACACGTAACAGCAGTGGCAAGAAGAACCAGGACAAGAGGTGTGATCTCCATAACTCCTTTCAGATTATTTTCTGGTGCATTCAGTCCATCATTTCACACTGAATTAACAACAGTAAATAAATGCATGTTCACGTATCTCTCTACAATATCCTTTTGTATTGCAGGTACAGAATAGCCAGCGATTCAGAGTCTGACTTTGAGTCAGAAGCTCGGAGGAAAACTCCTGCACATCACAGCAGTCCTCTTCCATCTGTCAGTCAAACAAACACGGAGAAACAACATGACAAGAGGTGAAATTCAGCGTTATGTGTTTCTTTTGTCTCTGTGTGTCATATACATGACTGTAGAATGTTGATGGGGTGTTTGTGACAGGGCCAGGAGATGGCTGGAAGTGTCAGGAATTCATGAGGAATGGAGTGATGAGGATTCGTTGTTTAGCGCCGCTGCAGGTGAATATATCTGTGTATAACAGACAACTGTGTTTCAACCTGATTTATGAAACTCTTTCTCTCTGTGTGTTTAAGGTCCGTCACGTAATTCACGTAAGGAGAAACAGACCAGAAAGGTGCGAATATATTTCGTTGTGTTCACAGGTGATGAATTGACTGTGATCACTGATGTTTCATTGTGATTTGTGTGGTTGTTGTAGAAGTGGACAGTGGAAGAGTCGAACTGGTTGAAGGAAGGTGTGCAGCTTTTCGGTGAGGGCCGATGGGGAAGAATCCACTCGGCATTCCCGTTTAAAGACCGCACACCTGTAAATCTGAAGGATCGCTGGAGGACCATGAAGAAAATCAAACTGGGGTGACAGCTGATTTTATAACAAACTTACCTTCTAACAGTTCTGAGCAGAAAACTGGAGTAGAAACGTTTTTTTTCTTTTAAAAAAAGCCTTGTAAATTGTTCCCAAAATGCTGTTTTAAAAAAGTTTTAAGTTTTCTTTTTTTGTATGAAATGTTTAACACATTTGCAGCATTGTTGTTTTGACAATGTTTTTAAGTTTAATTGTGTTTAATTAAAGTTGATTATGCTTAACGGGTGCAGAATATGTGAATAAAGTTCAACATGTCATTTCTAGAACACATGATGATTTTGTATTGTATAGTTTATGATCCAGAGTCCTGCGGCGTTTAGCTTCGCATCTGCTGCTGGAATCCTGCTGTCGCTTCCTTCACATGACAATTCTGCTTATTTTATTACTGTAGTATATTACGAAAAGCCCAAAATGATAGATATAACTACTTTAATTTCTAAGATGATAAAACAATCTCTAGTCACGGAGCACACAAATCCACTCACACTTTTTTGTTCTGTAAAAAATGACATTTATTCAGATGCTGTTATTCAAACAGATAAATGCAATGACTAAAATACTGTCAAATTCAAGCGGTCACAGTCAGGATATTCACAGCGCCGTCAGATCAGCTGATGTCAGCAGTCACAGCTCTTTTTATCTGTCGTGTCTGGTGTGAGATGATCGATGGATCTCGAGTTTGTTCTCAGTATCACGCGTGTCGAGTCGTGACGTGAATCCTCTCGCGTGACCATCATGCCGTTCCTCAGCAGAAGTTCTTGAGCTATCATCATGAACGCCTCATCGACGCTTTGAGCATCTTTAGCTGATGTCTCCAGAGCCGCCACTAAACCTCTGTCATCTGCTAGTTTACAAGCGTCTTCAAACTGAACCTCACGCTCATCCTCCAGATCACATTTATTACCTGGGACAAATAATATAGAAAAAAACTTCTACGTGTTCATTTTGATTCTTCAGGGGCCATTTGGAAATAATAGCATGAGTTACATTACAGAGGACATAAAACAAGATGAGATAGCTTCAAGGGAAATAAACTGCTTGGCTGATCATTTGTAATAAAACTATGGCTAACATAAATCATACTAAAAGCTGAAAAACCTCCAATTTGATTTCATGGAGACTTTTTTTGTATACCGTATTTATTGTTGACTCATAAGCTGCTGTTTTACCTATCAAAGCCATGAGTACGTTTGCCGCTCCAAACTGCTGAACCTCGTGAATCCAGCGCGGGACGGAATCAAACGTGGCCCGGTGGGTGATGTCATAGGCGATCATGGCCCCGTGTGCGCTGCGATAGTAACTCTGTGTGATGGTGCGGAATCGCTCCTGTCCCGCCGTGTCCCAAACCTGCATCTTTGAGGAAACACTACAATAGTCACGACTCCTTCAAATCAACACTGACAATGACTCGAACCTGAATATGACAGACTAGCTTTCATAAATCTTTCAAATAATACCATCACGCTATATGCTTACAATTCCGTATTAGTGGTGAATAGTTGTCTTAGCACCAAATAGTAGTGGACTTTTCCACCATTATTGTTCAGGAATTTATTTATCCCAATATGGGGTAGGTTGTCACAGTAGAATTTGGGTTTATTAGGTCAAATGTAAACACAAAATAATTCATTGAACAACAGAACTAGTAAAGTTAAAGTCTTTTCTATGGATGACAACAATCTGATGTTGGGTTAAATGAACCCAGAGAACAATGGGTTAAAACTACTCAGCATTTTGGGTTGAAACAATTACCCGGCATAGGTTCATTTATAACCCAATGGTTGGGTTTGACCCAACATTTTTAAGAGTGTAATGATCAATCAATATGTAAATATAACATCAATTTGACTAGCCCTGGATGGTCTCCACACATTCTTAGCAATTGAAATAACAGCTAAAGTCTTCATAAGAGGAACAGTTTTCTTGAAGGACAAGCTTGACTGATGGTTTTCATACCCAGAGGGATATCAAGTCAAGTTTTTCCTCTTGTGTAATCTGTTGTTGGCAGTATGAATGCCAACAGAAATAAACCAGCCCTTGTTAACCCACATTCAATCGAATCTGTGTGGTAATGTTTGTAGACGCCAAAGATTTCTGCTGGGCTGCTTCGCGTTTGAAGGCTCAGAAACAGAGAACCGCTGCGTGTGTTTTGTGTCGAGCGGTCACGTACGACACCTCTGGTGTAAATGTGTGCACGTGGATGAATAACCGGCTAGGCCGGTTCTGTAGAAGGGACGCTGGTTAAACTCGTTCAGTCTGACGTTGAGATGGAATCGCACTAACCTCGTGCACGACACTGAAATATAACATCAGCCGTGCACATTCAGGAGGGAAATATTGGGAATGTATAGAATCTATAGAGAATAAATATAAAGAAGTTGAACCTTGACTCTCTTGCCATTGATGTTGAGGGTCCGGACGGTGAAGTCCACACCGATGGTGTTCTGCTGTCTCTCGGAGTAAAGTCCTGTTTTAAAGCTCTGCACCACACACGTCTTGCCCACGTTTGAATCTCCGATGAGAATGATCTTGAAGAGGAAATCAAAAGCATCTTCAGACTCGGATCCGCTCCACGTCTGATCCATGTGTCATAGATTCAGTGCTGATGCTCAGTGTAAAGCTCTCTCATTCAGCACAGCTCCATGAATGAGATGTCATGTTTATCTCAGGTGTGCTCAGGTGTTCAGCTCCTCGTCGTCACGCGTCTCCTGAGATGTCTTCATCCCACAGCAGACGGCCGAGCTGAGAGTTTCACTGGTGTCGAATGAACCGTCTGACGTTCATCTACACTCACCTGCACGCGCTCTGTCTCTCTCTCTCTCTCTCTCTTCACACCTGTGCATGCGAGGTTTTATCTCTCACTTCTCATTCCCAGCACTGTGGAACAGGTGCAACAGGGTCACATGTCCCACTGCATGATGGGTAATGTAGTCATTTATCACACAATATCTACAATGTACAAATGCACATGAATGTCATGTCAGTCATTTCAACAAATGTTGATCATCTGCATCCAGAGGTCAAATGAAATGTTTAATGTTTTTAAAATCATATTTCATTTTACATGAGGTTGCAATTTTTGCATACCTGTTTGGGACACCGTTTTATTCGTTTAAATGTCAACTTTTAATAGAAAAACTCTGTATGAGAAATAAATGAAATGAAACATTACATTTTGTTTGCATGACAAATTAAACCCTTATTTATTCCAAATTGAATAAATACATTTGGAACTTTCATGAACAAACATTAAAATACACGTTTCCTACATCTCGAACATTATGCATTTCACTAGTTATATATACATAAACATAGAAACAGACGTGTAAACAAAAAATCAGAGAGCTTAAACAGTAAACAGCCACTTAACGTGTCCACGCCCTAGAGAGACTTTTATTTTGAAAGGTCTGAAGAAGATCAGCGAACGGAACTGGTTCCCCTGTCGCGCGCTTCTCTGATACAGCTCTTCCTGTCGCGTGCGGCTTTTCAGCTCATCCCAGAATCACCATGGTGAGAGATTCCTTTACTAAAATATAATTTATTAATCGTTTAATTCAAGTAAGCGAGCGCGAATGTCGTGCACTCGGACACGCGCAGCGGCTTTATCAAGAGTTTGGTCTCATCGAGCGTTTAAACGGAGAACTTGAACATTGAATGCGTGTCTGTGCGTCACATGCGCGTGAACAATGAAACGGCAGATTATAAACACAAAAACTTGACATAAACTCTTTAACGGGTTTATTACAGTATGATTGTGTAAATGTAAACTATATAAATCATCGCTCGTGTGGTGTGATGTGCGCTAAGCGGCTAACGGCGCTATTGTGTGACACAGTGTGTGAGCTCTGATGCGCATGTGCTGTAAATGTATTTATTTATCTTTAAATATGCAGGGAGTGTTATAATGTGTGAGTGCTGATGTTTGTTTGAAGAATATGTCGTTTTAACACCGTCTGCAGATGTGAATGTGATTGTTTTACGGGACTGGAAGTGAAGCTTCTAGTGTTTTCTGAGGGAGGAGTCTCGGTACACACATCTATATATGAGCATCACTGTCCTCTTCACATAGATTCAGTCATACTTTAATACACATGTTTAAACTCTTACAGTATGTTTCAATTAAATCAATCTCCGTTGTCTTCTGTAAACTTTAAGTAGTCTGTTGCAGCTCTCGTGACGGGGTGCTTATAAATTCTGAACAACATTTGACGGATGGTGTGGATAAAGCACCTAGTAAAGAAATAATAATGTTTTATATTCTATTATTGTTGTTTTGCTTGTTTGTTGTGCGTTTTTACTTGATTACATCTTTATTATTCAGCACCTTGCTTTTTTAAAATTGATTTATTGTCTTGAATTCTGTAATATAAATAATTGTTACTTTATTGTCATTTATTATAAAATGATTTACCATATTTAAAAAGTCATTGCTGTTATAAAAAATATTAATATTAAGACAACATAATAAATACTTTAACAACAGGATCTGAATATAAAATACTTTAAAACTTCATTTAAAATAAAAAATGTTTTTAATGTCCAACACTATAATGTAAATGTACACATGACATAATGTACACATGACATGCCGGCTGTTTCTGTTATAGTTTCTCATGATAATAATAGTTTATAAATAATAATTATTATTTTTAAGAGTTTGCAGTAGAGCTGCATGATTCAAAATTGAGAATCACGATTCATTTATTTCATATTACGATTCTGGTTGACTAAAAGTAATACATAATTTACTAAAGGTTCTGACAAAATAATTTAAAAAATTGTATTTAGGTAAGTTAATATTTAAGACTTTGCTTCAAAATTATTATATATTTCATGGTTAACCTATAGTTACTATAGTGAGAAAATGTTTACAACAAATACCATAGGTAAACTATAGTGGTAATTTTGTAAGTTTTACTTCAAATGCAAAAGTTAAACTTCCTAAAACGTATTAATGCCTTGAAGTAACTTTAATATGAAATATTACTACAGTAAAACAAATTCATAAGGTGACACTTGCAATTAAAGGTCTTTAGAAAGATTTGACATCTACAGATTGCTTGAAAGAGGTCTTTAACAAAAGATACAATTGATAAACATACAAACACTTTATTCTCAACTATGAACATTTTAAAATAACCTGAAAACATGAAATGCTGGGCAACCTGATGAAAAGCTCTTATAGCGCAGCTTCTCCATTAGCATAAAAATAGTGATTAGCGCCATAAACCCTCATGACGTGTTTTTACCGTAATGACAGATATAAGCGCTCACTCGGATTTCTCCGCGCTACAAACTGCAATCATTAAAAGTTTTAGGGCTGTGCGATTTGGGGAAAATATCTAATTGCGATTATTTTGACAGATATTGCGATTCGATTTGCGATTTAATTTTGCAAAGTTAAGCTTCAGCTCAGTACTGTCAATAGTGTGAGTATTGTTACCCCACTGAATAAAAAAACAATGGAAACCATCACAGTTAGAGTGTGTTTTGGGCATTTTTACTGTTGTTTTATTGGTTTCCATCTGCCAGATCACATCCCACCAAAATAATCCATCAAATACCAGCAGACACCATTATAGTTTACATTAAAACCAATACAATTCCCATTATAACCATCAAATTTTCGATTGTGTTTTGGGAGGAGTTCTATTGTTTTTCAGCAGGGAAAATATAATGGTATTAATACTCACAGAATGAACTTAATTACTGAATTTCACTGGAAATATTTGTTTATTTTGAATAAATAAAGAACTGTAGCCTATTACTTTAGTCAATTATTAATATAGGCTACTTTATTGTTAAATTAGCAAAGCAGTTAGATTGAATGTACATTTGTTATAAACGTAGAGCCAGGCGCGAGCTAACACAGATGCGCTCGTGGAGACTTGCGGTGCGGAGCTGGACATTACACACATTATGAAACAGCCTGCATGTGTGGGGCAAGTGTAAAAGTCTCGCCCGTAAAACGCGGGATACGCATGGCAGAGAGACGCGAGTATGAGAAGCACTCCGAGACGCCACAATTCCACTCGCTCGTTATTTTGTAATGGTGGGCGTTTACGCAGGCTAGGGCAGTGCTGATTGGGCAGAATGGAGGTGCGCCCACTCAATTGGTTAGTAAGACTGTCACTCAAGGCGAGCCGGGCAGTCATGCTTTTGCTTTGACGAGAACAGACGCATTTCATATTTTTCACATCGCAGCCTTTGCGATTAGCAAATCGCAATTGTCTCAAATCGCGATTCGATTTCGATTAATCGCTCAGCCCTAAAAAGTTCTGTTTCAAACCTGTCTAGTTAAAGGAGCTTTATGTAACATTGACATCTAGCGGTTGAGCTAGATTGCCCCCTTCCTCCAGTCCTCGACATTCACATAGGTTGGCAGACATTAACAGGACTGCACGTGGAAAGCATCAACCCTTAAACGAAGTATATCTGATATAATGTGTACGTTTTCAAATTACAAACCAGCTCGTGAAGATAAATCAGCTGTGGGCAGGGTCATACAGACCAAAACAAATACAGGCATTCCGGCACGGAACGCCTATTTTAGAGTAGAATAACTAGCTGTAGCATTGCATTTTATCTAAAGTTTTAATTGCAAGTGTCACCTTATGGATTTGTTTTACTGTAGTAATATTTCATATTAAAGTTACTTCAATGCATTAATACTTTTTAGGAAGTTTAACTTTTGCATTTGAAGTAAAACTTAAAACAAAATTACCACTATAGTTTACCTATGGTATTTGTTGTAAACATTTCTCAATATAAACCGTTTCAAAGTGAAAACATAAACAAACGTTACTGCGCATGCGTGCTATTTTGACCTCAACTTAACTTCCGGTACACATCCACAAACTATAAGAGCGCCTGTAGATTATTTCTAATAACAAGCAAAAGAAACCGAGAAAAAATGTAACTTGACCAAACGTGTCTCTCCCCATTATTTTGAATTAAGACTGCGATACCAATCTCAACCAGGTTTCTTTAAATGCGACCAAACTACAGGACCCATCAACAAATTGTTTATTTAATACAATTATTATACAATAATATAAGAATATAAATTAATATTAACATAAATGAAATCAAATATAAATAGTTATATTATTAGACACTAGCCAAACACAAACCGGAAGTTAAATGGGGTCAGGTGCGTGCGCGTCCGATGAAACCGTCTATAGTAATTATAGGTTAACCATGAAATATGTCATAATTTTGCCCACTGTGTTATTTTCTGAGAGCCACCATGTAGCGGTGGAACAGTAGTGCGAGGGCCTGCCATTGCTGCTTGCAGCTATATTATTAGTTGTTATAATAGTGGTAGTTTGTTTAGGGTTAAATGTTATAGCCTATAATATAATTATAAAACTAGTAATAACATATTCCCAGTAATATTAGTTATAAAGCACCAGGTGTTTTTTTTGATTGCTCATAATTCATCATGACTGATGTTTACAGGCATCTTTATCAATGGCCCCCGTAAACATCTTCAGACATGGAGCTGATGAGGAGAAGGCCGAGACCGCTCGACTGGTGTGTACACTACTGTCTGGTCAAACACATTAGAATATAAAACTGAGCATGTTTGTGTTTTTCATGCTTTTCTGATTGTTTCTTGATGCTTTGTTTCAGTCTTCATTCATTGGTGCCATTGCTATTGGAGATCTGGTGAAGAGCACTCTGGGTCCTAAAGGAATGGTGAGTATCACCGTCACGTGTGCTGTGATAACAGATCGTGCCGACTGTGTGTTTGGGATCTTTCACAATCTGTTACCCTGTGACCTTACAGGACAAAATCTTATTGGGTGGCGGTAGGGAGGGTAGCGTCACAGTGACCAATGATGGAGCAACGATCCTGAAAGCCATCGGTGTTGATAACCCTGCGGCTAAAGTGCTCGTGGGTATGTGCGGCTGATCTCTCTTCATTCTGTGATGTTTTCTGTCACAGATCTCATCAGTTGATGTGTTTGTGTGTTTCAGACATGTCTAAAGTTCAGGACGATGAAGTGGGTGACGGAACGACGTCGGTTACGGTGCTGGCCGCTGAGCTGCTGCGGGTACGTGATGAAGAGAGTTACGTCATCAATCCTTAGCCTGTCTGTCATCTTATCGTTTTCTCATGTGTGTGTTATTTTGTAGGAAGCCGAGCTCCTGATCGCTAAGAAGATTCATCCTCAGATCATCATCTCTGGATGGAGAAAGGCCACTCAAGCCGCCCGGGATGCCCTCAGAGAGGCAGCGGTGGATCATGGGTAATGAGAAGAGTCTGCTGTCGTATGGTGTCAGGTCATTCGACCCTCTGTTTGTGTGAAAGGTCAAATCTCTTTCTTGTGTGTGTAGGAACGATGAGGCTAAATTCCAGGAGGATCTGCTGAACATTGCGCGCACAACTCTCTCGTCCAAACTGCTCACTCATCATAAAGATCACTTCGCTAAACTGGCCGTAGAAGCCGTGCTCCGACTCAAAGGCTCCGGAAATCTGGAGGCCATTCATGTCATCAAGAAACTCGGAGGCAGTTTGATTGACTCGTACTTGGACGAAGGTGCTTATAATGTCTCAACGAGCACTGTGAAACAATAAAGCAGTATTTTAAATAGAAAAAAAAAAAAGGTTTTGAAACAAAACCTGCTTATTTGGGTGTGAATGTGTGTGACAGGATTTCTGTTGGATAAGAAGATTGGCGTCAATCAACCCAAGAGGATTGAGAATGCTAAAATTCTCATCGCCAACACCGGGATGGACACGGATAAGATCAAGGTACGTAAAGTTATTTTCACACTCTCCTTGTGACGTTTTTTGTCAGTGTTTAACCTCAACTTCATCGGTGACCTCGTCCGTGTGCAGATCTTCGGATCCAGGGTGCGCGTGGACTCCACGGCAAAGGTGGCCGAGATCGAGATGGCCGAGAAAGAGAAGATGAAGGAAAAGGTGGAGAGGATCCTCAAACACGGCATCAATTGCTTCATCAACAGGTCAGTGATGCACACCTTCATGTTGTTGTGTGCTGCCCTCTGCAGGTGATGTGAGGTTTAACGTGTGTCGTGTCTTGTGTTTTATCATTAGGCAGTTGATCTATAACTATCCCGAACAGCTGTTCGGCGCTGCCGGCGTCATGGCCATTGAACACGCTGACTTTGTGGGAGTGGAGCGTCTGGCTCTGGTCACAGGTATGACCTCACACAAACACCACAGTATTGGCTGATAGATGTTTTTTAAAAATGTCATTATTGTATCAACCTAAAATGATCATCATTTCATAACCTGTTTGGTTATATAAGAGAAGCCATCATGTCTAAAGGCCCATTTACATTGCGGGCGATGCGTAAAGCAAAATGAATGCCCGACGAACCAAGCTTTCATATCAAGAGCGAAATGATTATCGTCAGCTGCTATTTCACTCTGGTAAGCCAGGTGGCGCTGATAGACAATGAGTCCACTGTTGTTGTTTCAGTAAAGACGCTGAGAAACGCAGCTAAAAGATGCAGCCGAAGGCATACATACTGATGTAAAAGTAGTACAGTATACAAGTAAACAACTTGAGTATTTTTATAATGCCTGTATCATATTTTAACTAGAAAATGGTCTTACTGGTTATGATTGTTGTGTTTTTAGCACTACATAAGTGTTGTCACGATACTGGAATTTCTAACTTCGATACGTTACCTTAAAAAAATATCGATTTTCGATACCACGGGAAAAAACTGCCATAACATTAAGACCATAAAATGTTTGAATTTTATTACAATTTTAATTGAACAAGACTAGACAATCAGGTATATTTTTACATAATTTATAAATTGATAATCTAATGTTAATATGACTATACATTTACTAATAAAAGCTGTATTTGTTAATATTAATAGACCAGAGCTTACATAAATAGTTGTATTTGTTTTAACTAACATTTAAAAGGATTAATAAATACTATCAAATGTATTGCTCATTCATTGTTAATGTTAGTTTGTTAATACATTTATATGATGAACAAATTTTAATTTGGCGTTTATTCACATATAATCATTGATCAGCGCACAGAGACAGAAACACAAACTTTAAATGCAAGAACTGTTGCAGAGGACATCTGTCTAACATTAACAACGGAGCGAATGAAATGAGATGAGCTCATTGATCAGCGCACATACATGGAGCGCTATGATAAACACGGAAGCGGAAACGTGCAGAACACGTGAGAACTGTTGCGGTCTGGAGACTTTACCCGCACCAACATTATTTCAAACCTCAACTTAACCGGAGCAAATAAAACGAGTGGATGAAATTATTGGTGAGCGCACAGAAAGACAGAAAACATGAGAACTGCTGAGGAGTTTCTGCACTGGCCATTTTTCTAACATTAACTGTTTAACCAGAGCGATGAAATCATTGATCAGCGCACATACATAGAGTGCTATGCAAAACATGGGAAGCATAAACAAGCGTGCGTCAAGCGCCAGATGTTTTACAGAGACTCTGCACTGGACATATTTTTAACATTAAAAC
The DNA here is from genome assembly GCA_026939265.1 of Oreonectes daqikongensis. Taxonomy (NCBI): domain Eukaryota; kingdom Metazoa; phylum Chordata; class Actinopteri; order Cypriniformes; family Nemacheilidae; genus Oreonectes; species Oreonectes daqikongensis. The sequence continues at coordinate 292,717 of JAOTQM010000100.1, read as the reverse complement.
TATTAACTGCTGCAAAGTACAAGTCAAGTCTGTGAGAGGAGGCGGGGCTCTGTTGTCACTGCGCTCACATGCACTGCAGTGTGTGTGTCGCTGTCTGAAAAAGAGAGAGAGAGAAAGAGAGAGAACGCGCAGCTAGTATCGATGTATCAATACTGTGGGACATGCGTATTGGAACTGTTTCAGTATCGATATCTCAGTATTTTTGACAACACTACTACATAAGCATATTTTCAACAGATAGATAATCTAACATTATTTCAGCAAAGATAATGTATGCAGGTATGTTACAAAGTAATCACGTTTTTAACTAAAGGAAATATGAACCACTTTGTACTTTTGTTATACTGAACAACTATTTATTTTGAGCTAAAAATCACAATGTAGGCCTACATATTTATTATTTTATAGACTTGTAGTTAATATTGCAGTACTTCAAATAATTTAAACACGTGTACTGATGAATATTATTAAATAAATACTAGGGCTGTAGCTATTGATTATTTTAGTTATCGAGTATTCTAAAGAAGTGTTTTTCTTTATTAAAGCGCAATACTAAATATACAAGAGAAAATATGACGGGTATCTTAAAATGAACAACCCATTTGTTTCCTTTTTTAGAAAAATTAAATTTTTGTATTGCTGGAATGTAGAAACTAAACCCATTTAGTGCATTTAATTGCCATTCCATAAAAAATGCAAATGCAAATATATAAGTAAAGTCAAATATAAATGATTATTATATGAATATAAATTTTAAATGAAAAAGGTAAACCACTAACTAACTTCAGCTTATGCATGACTCAAGCATTTACTGTCGTCTTGGATGGCCTTGTGGATTTTTTAAGAGGTTAAAATTTGTGGACAGGATTTCTTAACACATTTTCCTGCAACATGAATAAACTCTTCTCTACATACTCTCTCTAGTGTGTGTGTGTGTGTGCGTGTATGGGATTAGATTTGTGCCAATAAAAATTAACGCAAACTTTTAAAATACGAACAAAAATATACAATGAGAAAGAAAAAAAAAACTCTGATAACGAAAACAATAAACTCGATTGCAAGATGTAACATCGTTTTCAAATTAACTGCATTTTTTAAAAATAGTTTTCAAAGTTTCGCTTTTGCAAATAATGGTTTATGAATTCGCTGCTAGATTTTTCAGTTGCGCTTCCCAAGTTTTCGTTTTCGCTTCTCAAATTTACGTTCGCCTTTCTGGCTCAACCCTCACGTGAGGGCGGGACTTAAGGGCACTTTACTCTCATTGGCTAGTGAGATTTGGATTGACAGCTCCCTGACAAGGAAGTCGATACAGAAGTCAGTGCAGCTGCAGCGGATTTTAGAGAGCGATCTGCATGCTGTTTTGTATTGTTTTCAGTGTTTTTGAAGTTGGTTAGTCATGCGTCCGAGCGTCTTGCTCATCATTATTCTTCTCACCCTTAGGTAGCCTAAATTAATGTAATTCAGATAATAAAGAAAATCGCTACAAGTTTTATTCCTGCACAGTAGGAAATTCTGTCTTTATTTAACTCGTTCAATATGCGTTTTATTTTTTGTCATGTATTATTTAGTATATAGATAAAGATTATTTACTTAACCACTAACGAACCAAATGCATCATAACATTCAATAAGAAGACAAGTTACAGATTATTGGGTAGTGAGAAATTAACGGGGTAAATAAAAACATTGTTGCATACTGTACAGAAATAAAACTTTAAGCCATTTTATTATCACAGTTTACATTAATGTGAGGGTGACTTTTGTGTCCAGTTGAGGAGGATGATGATGATGAAGCTTTGTGGCGTTCCTGCATACAGTCTTATCTTAATGCATACTCTGCATACTCTATCTTTCCTTTAAAAATCATGGTGAATATATTATGCCCCTTTCTTTACATACACAGAAAGTACACCTCATAAAATAGTATTAATACATTCAAATGACATTTATATATTTTAAACATTGCTACAACAAAACAAATTCATAAGGTGACACAATTGGAGGTCTTTAGGATGTTTTATTAATTTAGTCTGCCCCTTGCAAACAACTCTTTCAGTATGTATCAACACCTACATAAAACAGGTTAAAAACAAGCAGAAAAGAGAGACTTTGAAAATATATAAACATCTAAAGGTAGAAACAATACATGAAATTCCACCACGATTATCATCTATAAATAATAAAGATGAACTGAAAACATAACACTTTATTATACTATCTCCTCAAAACTCACTAGGCATCTCATTTTCCGGATGTTAATGTAATTATAGACTGCTGTCTTTACAGCCTCCAAACACACATAAAGTTGTAGGTGAATGGCTATGCTATCCTGTACTCGACGTTGGCTTGTTATGTGGCATGACTGAGAGAGCCTGGACGCGTGTTTCCCACTCCAAGTGCGTGTGAGTTGGCGAACCGCTGATATACTAACAAAAGAAGAAAGTAATTTAAGTACAAACACTAAAACAAAACCATACAGAGTCACAGACAACCGCATGCAGATCGCTCTTATACGCAACACTCATTTCACTATCGACTTCCTTGTCAGGGAGCTGTCAATCCAATTCTCACTAGCCAATGAGAGTAAAGTGCCCTTAAGTCCCGCCCTCACGTGAGGGTTGAGCCAGAAAGGCGAACGTAAATTTGAGAAGCGAAAACGAAAACTTGGGAAGCGCAACTGAAAAATCTAGCAGCGAATTCATAAACCATTATTTGCAAAAGCGAAACTTTGAAAACTATTTTTAAAAAATGCAGTTAATTTGAAAACAATGTTACATCTTGCAATCGAGTTTATTGTTTTCGTTATCAGAGTGTTTTTTTTCTTTCTCATTGTATATTTTTGTTCGTATTTTAAAAGTTTGCGATCATTTTTATTGGCACAAATCTAATCCCATACGCGTGCGCGTCAGACAGAGAGAATGAGACAATCGACATGATACATGAATGACACTTTTACAAAACTTCGCTAACATAGGGACATAATAACTAGCCCCCATATTCATTTACAGTCTTGAGTAGTCATACAACATAAGCTTTTACGTGTCTTCATTTCAACTAGCAATCATATTGATTTAGGCTAAATGCGAAAGCTAACATTTAACGTTATACCTGATATTAGATGCGGTTTGGTTGATCGGGACCTAAATACAGGTGCAAACGGGGTGTGAAATGTTTTGAGCTTGTCCACTTTTGACCACTTCCAGAGGTGATCGAAACGCTTTCCTCCGGATTGCTTTCAGGCGCTTATGTGGTTAAATGCGTCCGAACAGCCAGAAGAGACGCCTGCTATTCGCATTCACATAGTGCGTAAACATCATGAGAAGTGCGCTAGCCAGACAGGATTGAAACAATGTTCTTTTACCATTCCAGATTTCTGACACACACACACACAGTGTTTGTGTGTATATTTTTCTGTCACTTATGTTGCAGCGTCTTCTGTGTTTACAGACGTTTAGCGGGTCGTGCGTCACTAATAATGGTCTGTGGGTTAACACTGTGCTCTGTTGTATACTGTATTTAAATGGACTGAACGAGGCCTCAATGATTTTTTGAATTCGAGTTAATCGAGGAACCGTTTCAGCCCTAATAAATACGTTATGTTGGTGTATATGCAACCATGATTAACACCAACCCCAAACCATGTGACAATTCTTACCTAAAACAATAATCTAGAAAAAAAGTAAGTTGTACACAGTAGTATAATTTGTTCCCCTGTTCAGAGCCGTCCATTTCTTCACTTTGCGAATAGGGAAGGATTCGTCGCACTAGATTCCTATTCCTTCACATTTTTGGCTTCATAAGAATCTATTGTTTTTGTTCTTAACGTTATCGTGACGAACATTGGCACCGAATATTCATGGGTAGTGTGAATGGGCCTTAAGAAACTAAAAAAAAAGAATGTTTTTCCAAAATATTTAAATTGTTCTTTGTTTAAATGACTACTTATTGTAGACTCAGACATACGTTAGATTTTCAGCAGAAAATTTTATGAAATCAAAAGGTAATTCATTAAAATTGTTAAAATAATTTTTTGTTCAAGGTAGAGATCAGGATTCTCTTTATGAAAATCATTTTTAGTGTTACTGAATGACATGTTTTATGTTTAAAATCATTAGTGCCATAATGTTTCAATGGTTTCTGTTTTCTCCTGCAGGAGGTGACATCACGTCCACCTTCGATCATCCGGAGCTGGTGAAGCTGGGACAGTGTAAACTCATCGAGGAGGTGATGATCGGAGAAGATCTGCTCATCCACTTCTCTGGAGTCGACATGGGTAAACGCACACATGCACGCTTGAATTTCTTACAAATCATTGACAGTACTTTATGATATTTGTCTCTATAACATCTTTTATGTAAGCACCATTAATGTTTTCTCTGTGTGCATGTAAATAAAAATGTCTATCGTTCTGCATTTAAAGTCTGGTTGGTTACAGTAGTTCAAATGTTGAAATATTTGAAAGCAAATGTAATAAATACACAGTACGTCGTATGAAATTGATGTGTTGTTCTGGTTGACGTGTAGGTGAAGCGTGCACTATTGTCCTGCGTGGAGCTACGCAGCAGATTCTGGACGAGGCCGAGCGTTCTCTTCATGACGCTCTGTGTGTTCTCGCTCAGACTGTTAAAGAGACACGCACCGTCTATGGTGGAGGTCAGTACACGTACCCGTACACATCATTGCTGTCCCTTTAAATCACGACAGTACAGTCCCGTTGTAATGTTGTTTTTGTTCTTTTCATCTTTACGGAAGTCTGGCTACCATATAATGTTCGTCATCATTGATCCTTGTTTTAAACTAGCTCATGGTTGCCTGCTGTTAGGAAACTGCACACACAAGCTTTAATATCATATGTTTTTAATGTGATCGATGTGTTGATGTTTTCAGGTTGCTCAGAGATGTTGATGGCTAAAGTGGTGTCAGATCTGGCTAACAGAACAGCAGGTAAAGAGGCGGTTGCCATGGAGTCATTCGCTAAAGCTCTGATGATGGTGAGTATCACACAGTGTCAAATCCAACATCTACTGATGGTCTTGAATTACTTTCTCTGGTGGTTTTGGTGTTTGCTGTGGTGTTGGTGACCGACGTATGAAGTGTGTTATTAATGAGCGGTTCCGTCTGAAGTTGAAACCGTAAGGTGGTTGTTTGTGTTGCAGCTCCCCACCATCATCGCAGATAACGCAGGATATGACAGCGCAGAACTGGTGTCTAAACTGAGAGCCGCTCACCAGGACAACAAGAGCACGTTTGGACTGGGTAACTCACACAAACACCACACACACAACCTCTGAGAACATTCAACAGAGTGAGTTAACCAAGCGTGTGTTTGTCAGACATGATCCAGGGCACCATCGGTGACATGGCCACTCTGGGCATCACAGAGAGCTTCCAGGTGAAGAGACAGGTGCTGCTGAGCGCTGCCGAAGCGGCCGAGATGATCTTGCGTGTGGACAACATTATTAAAGCTGCTCCCAGGTAACACAGCCGGAGAAATCTGATCAACTGAAGCAATATTCCTGGAATGTCATCTGTTTCTGATGTGTGTCGTGTGTGTTTCAGGAAACGTGTGCCCGACCACCACCCCTGTTAAACGCACAGATCACACTGAGTGTATTTATTAACCGGACGTCTGGCCTCCGTTAGCGCTTTAGTTTGTTGTCTTGGTGTAGTTGAGCACTTGACAAGCATCAGTTGTGTCTCGCTGTCTCTGCATTGCTCAACAGAACGACGGCTCGCTCTTTTGTTTACTGAATAAAAACAATAGAAACTCTGCTCACGTTGTGTTTGTTTTTATTGAAGCCGTATGGAAAGAAGTGTGGCACATTTGAAGGATTGTTAGTGATGTTTAGGTCGCTTCTAGTGAACTGATCAAACCGAGTTTTGAAGATGAACTGTTTCGGTTTGATACCTCAGACCATCATGGGTGAAGATCAGCGTGGATCAGCTTCGGTTTTGTTGAAGGATGTTGTCTTCTCACCACATGCATATCTAAAGTGATAGTCAGAGTGCAGAAGTCCTTCTCAAGAGTCTTCTCTCCTTGCTGCTACAGCATGACTGGCTTTCAAAACTTGGTCCGGTTGCCATATTTTTAAATGCATTGTGTAGTGTGTGAAGTCCACAGTTTCATAGCATTCTTTAAATCTTCAAGCTCACAGTTGGGCTCGTACATTGAGATGGACATCAGTATTCTGAGGGGAAGATGGGCCACCGCAAATCCTTCTTTTGAACTCCTTAAGCTCTCAGGTAAGAGTCTTATTATTAATTATAATCATTTGACAACGAATGAAAAGTTAATAACGTGGCCGTCTCTCTTTCCTTGTTCTTCTTTTTTTCAAAGTTTCACTTCACTGTAAATTCTCAGGCAATTTCTAACAGTATATTACCGTATTCCCCTAAAACATTAACAGGCTGTAAATATACAACTTAGATGTTCTTTCCACTTGTTTTGTAATACAGTATTCTACAGTGGAGGCATTGCATTATGGGAGTTATTTCGTGCTCTATTTGCTGTGACGATGAGGAGAAATGTGGGGAAGTTGTCTGCAGGATTTCATCGAACAAAATCGATGAATGATTATTGCGTTAGAAGACCAAGCCCGTAAACTTTTATTGGCTGTTGTGATGGGGAAAGACGGACGAAACTGCGCAAGATGACGAGTAAATTGTGTCATCATGGCCTCTTAATAATCTCCATCTCTCTCTTCTCTCCACCTACAGCTGGTGTGTGTTGAGCGCTCTGCTGCTGTCGCATCATCCCTCGCTTTAGGTGAACGGCAATATAAATGCGTCATTCATTCATCTGAATAATCTGAATATGACGATGAGAAATGGATTGTGAAGCATGAGAAATCGGATAAATCGTTTGATTGAGCATTGGTGAGCAATTAGCTGATCTTTATTTTGCTTGCATGTCTGTACTGTTTTCACTCTCAATGGTTTGGGAAAAGTCCCAAGCAAACCATTGGTCTCTTTACTAAATGACTTTAATATTTCACATTATATGACAAAATGTACCGTATCATTCAAACAATCTACTTTTATGTCGTTTCTGCATGAATAATGTGATGAATTTCCTGTTCGTAAGTGCAGCAGGGTACTGAAGTTTTATCAAAAGTTATAATAAATAAATAAATAACCATGTAGGTTGTTTCACGGGTCAATATCGCTTTATGATTAATAGTGAAGGATTTTATGTGTCTTTCTGTTGTGTCACCCTGTGACCTGATGTAATTACCCTAAATGTCTGATGTGTTACATTGTGCCTGTGCCCCACCTGTAGTTTTCATATGTAATCGACGTCTGACATTACTGCCCCACCTGTAGTTTTCATATGTAATCGACGTCTGACATTACTGCCCCCACCTGTAGTTTTCATATGTAATCGACGTCTGACATTACTGCCCCCACCTGTAGTTTTCATATGTAATCGACGTCTGACATTACTGCCCCCACCTGTAGTTTTCATATGTAATCGACGTCTGACATTACTGCCCCACCTGTAGTTTTCATATGTAATCGACGTCTGACATTACTGCCCCCACCTGTAGTTTTCATATGTAATCGACGTCTGACATTACTGCCCCACCTGTAGTTTTCATATGTAATCGACGTCTGACATTACTGCCCCACCTGTAGTTTTCATATGTAATCGACGTCTGACATTACTGCCCCACCTGTAGTTTTCATATGTAATCGACGTCTGACATTACTGCCCCACCTGTAGTTTTCATATGTTATCAACGTCTGACATTACTGTGCCCCACCTGTAGTTTTCATATGTTATCAACGTCTGACATTACTGTGCCCCACCTGTAGTTTTCATATGTAATCAACGTCTGACATTACTGTGCCCCACCTGTAGTTTTCATATGTAATCGACGTCTGACATTACTGCCCCACCTGTAGTTTTCATATGTAATCAACGTCTGACATTACTGCCCCACCTGTAGTTTTCATATGTAATCAACGTCTGACATTACTGCCCCCACCTGTAGTTTTCATATGTAATCGACGTCTGACATTACTGCCCCCACCTGTAGTTTTCATATGTAATCGACGTCTGACATTACTGCCCCCACCTGTAGTTTTCATATGTAATCAACGTCTGACATTACTGCCCCACCTGTAGTTTTCATATGTAATCAACGTCTGACATTACTGCCCCCACCTGTAGTTTTCATATGTTATCAACGTCTGACATTACTGCCCCACCTGTAGTTTTCATATGTAATCGACGTCTGACATTACTGCCCCCACCTGTAGTTTTCATATGTAATCGACGTCTGACATTACTGCCCCCACCTGTAGTTTTCATATGTAATCAACGTCTGACATTACTGCCCCACCTGTAGTTTTCATATGTAATCAACGTCTGACATTACTGCCCCCACCTGTAGTTTTCATATGTTATCAACGTCTGACATTACTGCCCCACCTACCTCTGTAAAGTGTGAACCAAATGGCTCAAGCCATCAACTGAAGGCTCTTCTATCTGTCCATTGTAAGGTCTCCAGTAGGAGGTCCTGATTGTATCCATTTGTTACCAAGTATAAAGTCTGGTCACACAGACCGTACCTTGGGTTAAGATGTGGTTAAGATCTAGAAGACGACTATGCTACACGAGTATCTTCAATAAACTCTTTTCCCCTGAACATTGGTCCAGCTTTTCTTTTAAGTATTAGAAGCATTCTGATACTTTGGCGAGCCACCCAACGACTGCCAAATTCAAGGAAATCTAACAATTGTCATTTTACTGCAATTACTGGACTGTCATTGATTTTGTTAGGAAGTGATTGTGGTCATTTGTGATTACACTTCTACTCCCACTAAAATGAATTTTCTTTGAAAATATCTTGCCTTAAACATTTCTCATACTGAGGTGCGTCTTTCGTTGCGTCACTGCCATTGTTGTTATGTTTTATCCAGGAACTGTCTGACATTACAGCCAAATTCTACAGTAAAGTACTGTTATCAACTAAACAGTTTTGGACTGCATTCTGGGTAATATTGCCACAATATACTGTAAGTTTATAGCAAAAAGTTTTACAGTGTTAGATGGTAAGATTCAATTCAATTAAAAAAGATGGTAAGATGACAGCAAATCAACATGTTATTGCTACAGATATACAGTACAACTCTTTGGACATTTTTTAAAATCTTTTTGAATAGTAACATTTGTTCACTTAAGGCAGAAATATTGACATTTAAGTGTTTACATGGTACAGAGTACAACATATATCAATGCTGGGATCTATTTACTGGATTAACTTTGGTGGTTTACAGTAAAGAGGGCAATTATTAGCAAGCGTATGGGACAATGACTTATAAGGATTTTAAAATACCCATTTTAAAATAAAAGTAATAATATCAATTGTGTCATGTGGTGCGACCGTGATTTATGTTAAAATGAATTCATTTCCTTAAAGAAGCAATGTGGAGATTTTAGATTTTGCGAATTGCAACCAACGGCTCACGTCACCCCCTCCCTTTCAAAACACTATGGTGGCTGACCAGAGGCGGCCTTTGAAATTCTGAGGCTTGTTTCAAAAAACAGTTTGAGGCCTCATTTATTTTATAAACACTGTATTTAACATTTGATGTATTTCGGCCAGTAGCGTATTACATTTACATTTACGCATTTGCCAGACGCTTACATTGAATTATACTATACATTTATTTCTGAGTATGTGCAATCCCTGGGATCAAACCCATGACATTGGCGTTGCTAGCGCCATGCTCTAACCACTGAGCTACAGGAAAGCTTTCAAACAGAATTATTTTACAATCACTAAAGATTCTTTTTATAGAAATCAAGTAAAATTCTAATCAAATGTAAAAATCTAAATAAGCGCTACATGTACGTCACTGACAAATACTTAAAATCTATGGTGTTATGATTTACATCGGTGTTGTCAAAAGTTTATTAGCTGGTGGAGAAAATATTCATCCCTAAATAATACAAATACCCCGATTACGACATTTGGAAAACATTCTGAGTGCGACAAAAGCTCCTTTACAACACTTTTACCTTAAGTCCCCTTAACATTTAACCCGGGTGCATGCGTTCTCTTTTGAGTGTAAGTGAAGGCCCTTTCTCAAGTGAAACCTAGCAAAGGCCGCTACTGTGGCTGACACAGGACAAAGATGTCGTCTTGTTTTTGCTGCTTCACCGTAGGAAATAACATATTTACAAAAAGCGTTTTGTGGAGCAGTTTGTCTGTTTAGGGCTACTGTAGAAACGACATGGTGAATTCCATGTAGGGGGACCTGTGGTGTATGTAGATAGAAATGTTTCATACTAAGGTAATAAAAACATAACGCTTGATTATATACAATCTTTATACACCTCTGAACACATAGTTATGGATATTATATAGCATTTCTCTCAATAGATCCTCCAAAAAACTACACACTAGACTTTTAACATGCTTAACACTTTTTTATAAATATTCTCAGTATTTTTGTCATATTAATGCTAACAGTATTACTTATAGTATTAAATGCTAAACTTACATCACATGACAGCAGTTGAAGTTACAGCGGCACTCAGTTACATTATACCATCAGTATTTGCCTGCTTAAAACATTCCTTATAACAGATTTAACAAAATCTATTTTCTGAATTACGTTTAATAAGCTCTCTCTGATAATCTTAAACATTTGCTCAATAACCATTAATCAAAGTCACTGAGTACAGCTGTGACACGTCAGAGGAGAACTGGCCCTCCCGACTGAGACTGGTTTCTCCCGAGGTTTTTTTCTCCATATATTTATCATTTGGAGTTTGGGTTCCTCGCCACAGGGCCGTGTCGGCTTGCTCACCGGGAGACTGCTTTTATTTATTTTACAGTTATGTGTTCTGTTATGACTGCAACTAAACCAAAGCACAAAGTACAAGTTAACTTGGACTCAGCATCTGTAGTTCTATTTGATCCGTGAAGATCTCTGTCAATGTCCTGTATGTGTTTCTGTAAAATGACTGTATGCCAAGTGTCAAATCAACAGCACATGTTAAAAGGGTCAAATTGACCTCAGTTCAAGAACATTTTCTTTCCTAAAATGATTCTACATATTCAAAGTATTACAAAACAATTTCTTAAATGACTGCTGGACATATTTGCTTTTCTAGTATGGGTAATAATGAATGGGATGTTCTTGACCTGACCTGACACGGTTTATTCAGATAAGGCGATACTGTGGTAAACGCAGTGACCGGGATAATTTTCTCTGGACTCCATGCAGACACCATGAGGACGTCTCTGATCCTGCTTGCTTGTTTGGGATTTGTGCAATGTCTGATAAGGTAAGAGCTTTAAAATCATTCTTTTCATTTAAAGTGTATTCTTCATACAGTACATGTAGCCCATAAGACCTGATCATACCTTCAGGCAACAGACCCCGATAGCACATATATCTAGGGGATGTCTGCATTTACCTATTCAAGACATTGTTTGCTCATCTGCAATACGTCTAGAAGATGTTTATGATTTAGAAGGGATGTAAAACTGCTTTTTCTAAGACGATTATCAGATGTTTTTATACGCAGCAGATGTTAGATCTTTAGGAGACATCTTACAGATGTACCTTTGCTATCTGGGGACATTATCGAGTTTAGTGATAATCCATTAGTAAAGATACATTGAAAATGTGATTCTGGTCTAAAACGTAGTTTTGTCAGTGGCCAACACAGGGTTGCAGGCATGCAAAATACACAATAGAGTATCAATTATGATGTCAAATATCTGTATATCACATGCAGAGATGATACAGAAGTGTGAATGAATATTGATGTACATTTTTATTCTGTCAGGGTGCCGTTGAGTCGCGCGCCTTCGGTGCGGAGTAAACTGCGCGCCAGCGAGCAGCTGCAGGAGTTTATGCGCGAGCACGAGCCTGATGTGTTCTCCCGGCGCTACGCGCAGTGTTTCCCGCCTGCGCGCGACTACCTGCGACTGCGCGGCAAATCTGCGGAGAGACTTTACAACTTCATGGACGTGAGGAACAACATCAATTTTTATTTAAAAACTACATCAACAAACTTCTCCTTAAACTCGTGCACGCTGAGAGTTATTATATGAAACATTCCCTATTTCCAGTTTAAAGGGGCAGTTCAACCCAAAATCAAGTTTTACTCATTTTTTCCTCACCCACGTGATGTTCAACATGTTTTAAGAACTCCCAGCGCCTTCGGAACACAAACAAAGATATTTAGATCACATCTGAGAGGTTTCCAGGCCTCCTCCTTCTGTCAAGGACCATAAAAGTACTAAAAACATTGTTAAATTGGTCCATCTGATCATAGTGGTTCAATTGAATCAACATTTGAAACCTCTCGGATGTGATCAAAATATCTTTGTGCTCCGAATACCCTGGGAGTTCTTAAAACATGTTGAATGTCATGTGGGTGAGGAAAAAATGAGTCAAACTTGATTTTGAGGTGAACTATCACTTTAATAAGCTGGTTTTCACCTAAAAGCATGTCATTTTGTCAAGTATGTTACAGACATGTAAGATCAGTTTTCATTGTACTATGATGTTAAAATTGTCCATGATATATAAAATCATGTTTTAAAACGCTTGACGTGACGTGACGTGTGTGTACAAAGGCTCAGTTCTTTGGTGAGATCAGTCTGGGGAATCCACGGCAGAATTTCACTGTGATTTTTGACACGGGCTCGTCTGATCTCTGGGTTCCTTCATCATACTGTGTCAGCCAGGCGTGTGGTATGACTCTCTTTCTGGATTTACACACACGGTTTACAGATGAATGATGGTTTATGTGATTACGTGTCGTGGAGAATATTTGTGCTGCTGGGTCACTGTGTTCTTCTGTTGGCACAGCCATGCACCACAAGTTCAAGGCCTTTGAATCGAGCACATACGCACATGACGGACGAGTGTTTGGCATTCATTACGGCTCTGGACATCTGCTAGGGGTCATGGCCAGAGAACGACTCAAGGTGATAACGTACAGCGATAGTTCAGTCAGACCACTGTGACTGACCCTGTCATGATGTTTGTATGCTCAGCTATATTTGCATATTTTTCTCTTTTTCCATCACTGCTGTTGCTTCAGGTGGGCTCTGTGACGGTTCAGAATCAGGTGTTTGGAGAGGCCGTGTATGAACCGGGTTTTTCTTTTGTTACGGCTCAGTTTGATGGGGTTTTGGGTTTGGCTTTCCCTCAGCTGGCGGAAGAACTGGGTTCACCTGTGTTTGACAGTATGATCTCACAGAAGAGCATAGATGAGCCCGTGTTCTCCTTCTATCTCAAGTAAGACAGCACACATGCATTAAGAAGAGCGGTTCTAGAGTGAGTGGATATCTGGGGTTTAGCCCAGACACATCCATATATGTGTCAATACCCGGCATACGCTTTAAAAACATAACCGTTCACAATTCGCCTCTAAAAACGTGTGGAAAAACCAAGCCGTGCCACTATCTCATTCTTTCTAAGCGGTCGAGCGCTTGCGACATTCTGAAAAGTTGAAATATATTCGACTCACTGCAAAAATAACGTGTGAAACTGCATGCGCACCACGAACACAACGCTCCCTATTTGAGCTCAATTGTCAGGCGTCTACATTTCAAATCATTGAATCAACTTGAAAAACAAAAACATGAAATGTGAACGGCACCTTAGTGATTTGTACAGGGCACGGCTTTGCTGAAAACAGGAGGCTCCAGCCCCCTTAGCCCGCCTCTAGCGCCGTCGCCCCTGGTCTACACTGGTACACTGATTTCTAGTCGCTGATGCTATACATTTAGAATTGTAGGATTTAGAAAAACTCCCAGATGGAGTTTTGTCTACCTTTAAATCTCAATGACAGGAGCAACGGATCAGGTTTTGGTGGAGAGCTGTTGTTTGGTGGTGTGGACGAAACACTGTTTGTTCCTCCTGTGAACTGGGTTCCAGTCACTCAGAAGGGCTACTGGCAGTTCAGAATCGACGGGTGAGTTCACCTCACTTCACCTCACTTTCATCACCGTCGCACACAGAACGATCACAATCAACGATTGTGTCGTGTGTAGCGTGAAGGTCCAGGGAGCTCTGAGCTTCTGCGATCATACTTCTCACGGATGTCAAGCCATAGCGGACACAGGAACTTCTCTGATCGCCGGTCCGAGCAGAGACATCCTCATGCTTCAGCAGTTCATCGGAGCCACGCCCACTGCCATCGGAGAGGTGAGGAGACTTTCTCATGTTTGCAGACATCCTCGTTTCAGATAAGAAGACCGAATTAAGAGTGTTCATGCGCTGGTTTTCAGTATCTGTTGGACTGTACCCGGATCAGCAGTCTACCTGTGGTGACTTTCCTGATCAATCAGGTGGAGTATTCGTTGACTGGAGATCAGTACGTCAGGAGAGTGAGTACACTACATTTCACACACGTTACAGAATTGATTTATGATTTACGAAAGCTTTAAATGAATGGAAATGATTTTTGTGTGTAGGACATCCTGAACAATAAGGAGATGTGCTTCAGTGGCTTTCAGTCCGTAGATGTGCCGTCTCCATCCGGACTCATGTGGATTCTGGGAGATGTGTTTCTCTCTCAGTTTTACAGCGTCTATGACAGAGGTCATAATCGTGTCGGGTTCGCTCATCTCTCTCTACTGCCGAAGAGCATCACATGAACACGTGCTGCTGAATGCACCTCGCGTTCTCTTTAAAACATGAACCATCAGTCTAAACGCAAGAGCAGAGAGTAAAATACCATAAAATCATTGTGTGTGCTTTTGAATTATTTCCAGTATTTACAGCACTGATTTGACACAATATTTTCTTATATCATTTTCTTTTATTTACCCTTTTCTTTAGCCAGGAGAATCCCATTGAGACTTCACAGTCTCTTCTTCCAGGGAGGCCTGGTCTAGATGGCCGCACAAAGTTACACACCAAACCAATTACAAAACAGAACATTTAATAATCGTAAGATCAATTCTCATTAAAAATACGCACAGATCATTCCAAGCCCGGGAGCATAAAAGGAGAAAGCACATTTTCCAAATTCTGAAAGAACTTTTGGAACTTTTAACCGAATGAATGACTGAGATCTAGTACGGTAATTATTTGTGTAAGAGATGAAAAGATTTAAAATACAAGAAGACAACTTACTTAAAAGTGCCTTAACAATTTCCTCCTATGATATAAAGAAGACCAGGCCAATGATTCGTAGAGTACACAAAGATGGGTACGTAAATCTTCGGCACAAACAAAACGTAATGCTGCATGATAGACAGAGTCCAGTTTCCTTAATGAAGATGCATGTTACAAGGTCACCATAGATAAAAAAGTACTCTCCACTAATTTCCTCCTTGCCTCATACACTGACAAAAATGTGATTTTTGCTGCTTGTGTTGATTTAACTTGAGTAAGTTAAGTAAATTGGACAACTTTTAGAAAATTTGGTCACAACATGATTTTTTGTTTAGTCAGACTGATAAACAAAATTTGCATAATTTTATTATGTAAATCAAACTGTCTGTTGAAATAATATTTGCACATAAAGTCAACTTAATTTGAGTATTTCTCCAGTCATTTTGTGTGTGTGTCATCTACATAACTTTGAGTTCTAAATGTGCGTTTTTGATTAAATCCAACTTACTTTTTTAATTTTCTTATTACAAATTTCAAGTTGGATCTACCTTGTTTTTCCAAATTTGTTAGTGCATTTTTAAGTTAAATGTCCTCAAACCTTCTAATTGTCAAATGAGTATTTCTACTGAAAGTATAACATTTACATTTACATTTATTCATGCGCCGCTCGTTTTCAGACCGCAGACTTCTGGAGGGGATGTAGGTCTGTAAGAGAGAGTTGAGGTAGATGGGTGCTGTGTTAGTGGCTGTTCTGTAAGCAAGCACCAGTGCCTTGAACTTAATGCGTGCCGCTACTGGGAGCCAGTGCAGAGAGATGAGCAGAGGTGTGACATGTGCTCTCTTGGGCTCATTGAAGACCAGGCATGCAGCAGCATTCTGGATCAGTTGCAGAGGTTTGAAAGCACAGGCTGGGAGACCGGCCAGAAGAGCATTACAATAATCCAGTCTAGAAATGACAAGTGCCTGGACGAGAAGCTGTGTTGCATGTTCTGTTAAGAACGGTCTGATCTTTCTAATGTTGTACAATGCAAACCTGCATGACCGAGTTGTTTTAGTAACGTGATCCTTAAAAGTCAGCTGATCATCCATGATTACCCCAAGATTCCTGACTGAAGTCGATGGGGTTATCTTTGATGGACCAAGTTGGATGGTAAGCTGGTGCTGTTCTGACGGGGTGGCAGGAAGGACGAGAAGCTCAGTCTTGGCCAGGTTGAGTTGTAGGTGATGATCTTTCATCCAAGAAGAGATGTCAGCCAGGCAGTCGGAGACTCGTGTGGCTAGCGTGGAATCGTCTGGATGAAATGAGAGGTGAAGTTGAGTGTCATCAGCATAACAATGGTAGGAGAATCCATGTGCTTGTATGATGGAACCCAGTGATGTGGTGTATATGGAGAAGAGCAGAGGCCCAAGAACCGATCCTTGTGGGACCTCGGTGACTAGTTGGTGTGATTTGGACACTTCACCTCCCCAAGCTACCTTGAAGGACCTATCTGCGAGGTAGGATTTAAACCAGGAGAGTGAAGTTCCAGTGATGCCCAGTGACGAGAGGGTAGACAGAAGAATGTGATGGTTAACCGTGTCGAAGGCTGCAGAAAGGTCTAAGAGAATGAGAACAGATGATTTGGACTCAGCTCTTGCCCTCCTTAGGGCTTCTGTAACTGTTAGTTTCAGTTGAGTGACCGCTTTTAAAGCTTGACTGGTTGGTGTCCAGCCTGTTGTTTTGAGTGAGGAAGGTAGACACCTGATTGAAAACAACCCGTTAAAGTGCTTTTGCTATGAGAGAAATGGGTCTATAGTTCTCCAGTAGGGAAGTGTCATGTGTGGTTTTCTTAAGCAGCGGGGTTACCCGGGTCTGCTTGAATGCAGTGGGGAAAATTCCTGTATTAAGAGATGTGTTGATGATATGAGTGAGCGATGGTAGGAGTGTGGGTGAGATGGCTTGTAGTAGATGTGAGGGGATGGGGTCTAACGGGCAGGTGGTTGGGTGAGTAGAGAGCAGAAGTTTAGAGACATCATCCTCTTTAAGAGGAGAGAAAGAGGAGAGAAGATGGTTTGCTGTGTGTATGTGCGATGTGAGATCATGGATGGGTGGAGCTGAAAATTGTCTGCTGATAGACCTAGTTTTGTCTGTGAAGTAGCTGGCAAAGTCATTAGCCGTTAGGGAGTTAGACGGAGGTGGTGGAGGGGGACAGAGGAGAGTTTTAAATGTTTTGAAAAGCTTGTGGGAGTCTGAGGCGCTGCTAATTTTTTCATGGAAGAATGCAGATTTAGCAGTGTGAATGTCTGCAGAGAAGATAGAGAGTGAAGCTTGATACTTACAGAGGTCAGCGATGTCTTTTGTTTTGCGCCATTTCCTTTCAGTCGCTCTAAGTTTAGCCCGGTGTTCCCGGAGGGTATCGGACAACCAGGGACTGGAAGGAGTAGCACGTGCTGGCCTGGAGGAAAGAGGACAGATAGTGTCTAGACACGAGGTTAGGGTTGTGAGAAGTGTGTCTGTGGCAGAATTAACATCAAGTGATGCAAAGTGTGTGAAGGATGGAAGGGAGGTTTCTATGACAGATGAAAGATGGGCAGGAGAAAGGGAGCGCAGATTCCGCCTAAATGAGACTGGCAGAGGAGTTGGTGAGTTGAGGGAATGCAGTATTAAATTAAAAGTGATGAAAAAGTGATCAGAGACATGCAGAGGTGTAATCAAGGTGTTCTCTGTATCACAGCTGCTTGTGTAGATAAGATCAAGTTGGTTACCTGACTTATGGGTACTTGTGGTGGGGACAAGTTGGAGATTGAAGGAGGTAAGCAGTGAGTGGAAGTTTGAGGCATAAGGCTTCTCCAGGTGGATGTTGAAATCCCCAAAGACAAGAAGCGGCGAGTCGTCCTCAGGGAAAGACGAGAGCAGCATGTCTAGTTCTTCTAGAAATTCGCCCAGTTGACCTGGAGGGCGATAAATAACTACAATGTGGAGTTTTAATGGAGAAGTAATAGTTACGGCATGGAATTCAAAAGAATTGGTGTTGACTACGGAGGGGTAGGTGGAGAACTTCCAGTCTTTGGAGATGAGAAGACCGGTGCCACCACCTCTCCCATGCTGGCGGGGAGTGTGAGAGAAAGAGAAATTACTAGAGAGAGCAGCAGGGGTTGCTGTGTTCTCAGAAGTAATCCAGGTTTCAGTTAATCCTACAATACTAAGAGCAGAGTGGGATGCAAATGCAGGGATGAAGTCAGATTTATTAACAGCAGATTGACAATTCCAGAGACCAATGGAAAGAGAGAGTGGAAGAGTTGAAGAGGTACAGACAGTGCGAAGGTTGGCAGGATTGCTCCTCCTCCCTCTCGTGAGAGAGTGTCGTGGGCGAGAGACCACAGGAATGAATTGAAAACACATGCTGTGCGAGTAAGGATAGAAAAGGCGAAAAGAATGGAGAGAAAAACAGTAAAATAAGGATTTTTAGATAAGATACTACTGTGCGTTGTCGGTTTCGTTGCTCAGCTGAGACGCGCAGGACGAGTCGAATGGTCTTTACACTGAAAAAAGTGTGGAGTAAAATTTACTTGAAAAATACTAGTAAAAGCTGCAAACTTTTTGCACTCAGAAAATGTGAGTAAATTTTAATGGAGTTTTCATGTAAAATCTGTAGACAATTATTTGTAGCTTTTAATAGAATTTCTCAGGTAAAGTTTACATTGAAAGTTCAAGTAACTTTTATTCACTTTTCATTTGTAACCCTCATAGTAAACAACCACCATGAAAAGCCACCATAATTGTGATCAGTGTTTCATTTAGTTGAGCTCTTGACTTCTGATTTTTGACATCAAGTTTTCTTTGACTGCCAAAGTGCTCGTGTTATGTCAAAGTTATTTAAAAACATGACGGTCACAAACAATCATCGGTGTGCTTACAAGATAGTACAATCGTTATGATGGTCACCATTAATGAGTGAATTGATATTACAGCTTATGTTCAAATCTTCTCTGGTGGAAAATCTTTTTTTAACAAAATAGGCTAAAATTGTAAAAACCATCAGCAAACAAGACCCACAAAGACAAAGAATCAATGTATGAAACTCAACAATGGTGACAATAAACAAAGGAAAACTTTATGCTGCAATGCATGCTGGGTAACATCATAGTACAAAACTCATTCATTACTCCCAGCATGCATTGCAGCATAAAGTTTTCCTTTGTTTATTGTCACCATTGTTGAGTTCAATACACTTATTCATGATGTCTTTGTGTCTTGTGTCAACTTTAGCCTATTTTGTTAAAAAAAAATTGATCATAAGCTGTTATATCAATTCACTCATTAATGGTGACCATCATAACGATTGTACTATCTTGTAAGCACATCGATGATCGCTTGTGACCATCATATTTTTAGATAGCTTTGACGTAACACGAGCACTTTAGCAGTCAAAGAAAACTTGATATCAAAATCAGAAGTCAAGAGCTCAACTAAATGAAACACTGATCACAATTATGGTGGCTTTTCATGGTGGTTGTTTACTATTAGGGTTACAAATGAAAAGTGAGTAAAAGTTACTTGAAATTTCAATGTAAACTTGTAAGCTAATGTAAGCTACAAATAATTGTCTACAGATTTTACATGAAAACTCCATTAAAATTTACTCACATTTTCTGAGTGCAAAAAGTTTGCAGCTTTTACTAGTATTTTTCAAGTAAATTTTACTCCACACTTTTTTCAGTGTACCTCGTCGGTCTTGAGTCACGCAGGACGAGTCGAATGGTCTTTACCTCGTCGGTCTTGAGTCGCGCAGGACGAGTCGAATGGTCTTTACCTCGTCGGTCTTGAGTCGCGCAGGACGAGTCGAATGGTCTTTACCTCGTCGGTCTTCACGCGAGGAGGGCTGAACGCTTCCGCTGGCCTCTATCTGTATTAAATGGGTTGCTAATCATGTCGTGAGTGGGAACAGCTGCCCGTGCGTTTCAAATTAGCAAGACAAAGCCTAAATGAACACGCAATGGCTCAAGTCGAATCTAATGCTGGACTCTTCCGGACTTAAGTGCTAATTTATCCAAAGGTGAAAAGCTTTCCTGTAATCTAAAATCAACTAGCTGCAAACAACACTCCAAAGCACCATAGACTTATAAGGAAAATAGATCAGAGAACGAAATAATTCTCACTACTTAGCAAATATATCACCTAAGCGTCATACAACAGAAACATATAATATACACCGAACACTTACGCGTGCGCTCTTGCCGTGACTACAGACTACTCGCTTATCCTGAGCGAGCGTATAAATGAACATTTTTCATTTTTTACTACTATTTACTATCCCTGATAGCAAGTAACCATTGATTCAATGTTAAAAACTGTTGATTTGTCAATGTTAATGGCATTGAATCAATATCACTTTTACACCCGCTATTAATGTTGAAAAATTTTGAAATTTCAACAAACCACTATTATTGTGATCAGTGTTTGATTTAGCTGGGCTCTCGACTCTTGTTTTTAATGTCATGTTTTTATTGGCTGTTCATTTGTGTTTAATCATTTGTTTTGGCAAAGAGGACAATGATCCAGTGGGAACAGGAAGTGATGTTGATTTCATCACTACGAAGTCAGACAAATACTCTCTTGAGTGTGTTGTGTTATTAATATGTGAACACTGTGTTATAATGCAGTTTAAAGAGATTAAAGCAGTGATATTAGACGACTAACAGAACACTTTATTTTCAAAACACTTACTCTGTGCTTGTACAAGTGTCTTACGATCGTATTGTAACACTGGAAAATTGAATTCACTTACAAAAAGTCCAGTTTCAATGTTTAAAACAGAGTCAAGGTCCCAACTAAAGTAAACACTGATCACAATAATGGGGATTTGTTGAAATGTCATTATTTGTGGGTGCATAAGTGATATTGACATTATGAGAATGTAGTAATGATCCCCTAAATGTTCAGAGAACGTCCTGAATGTTCTGTGAAAGTTCACCAAATAACGTCCCCACACCCTTTAAAAAACTCCACATTGTGACCATCTCGGAACGTTCTGGGAATGTATTCCACACCAGCAGGGACATTCTGATGACGTTCTCTTGAAAAAAACATTTCTTAAGGGGATTTCACACTGCTCTCCAGAAGTTCATGAAATTCACGAAAATCAAACGTGCAACTCAAGCCAACTTTATGCCAGTGGACAAATAGGCTACTAAATTTGTAAATCTGTACTTGCATAACTTGGCAAAAATTAAAATAAGACTAAAATAGTACAAAAACACATGGCCCCTGGCTATGGATAACTCCGTTTTAAAGCCATTGCCAGTGGACAATGCACGCATGCACACATTTATTTATATATATATATATATATACACATACACACAGTGTCAAGAAACAGCATTTTCCTGGTTTTCTGCTTGAATTGGTCATGAAATGTGATGTGATCTTCACCAAAGTCACGAATATCAATGAGAACAATATTTCCAAGCTGATAAAACACAAACAGTCCTGATCTTTTGTGTCTTTATTGAACACACCCATTAAACATACAAAGTGATGGTGGAAAAAGTAAGTGAACCACTAGGCTTCTGGTGTACAGCTAAAGACTTAGAGGATTCATTAAGGCAGGTTTTCATCTCTGTTCATGAGTTAATCATATGTCAAATATTGAACAGGCATGGTATCCATTGCACAAGTCATTGGTGTTTGGTGATGAGTTCCCCAGCTAACAAAAGTTTGTTATAAGAATGTTCCCTAAAGGTTTTTCATGTTTTTTTTAACTTTTAAAAACAGTTAGTGTGTCCAGTGTTTTAGATGTTCTAAGAACGCTTCCAGCTAACAAAAGTCACCATCATGGTCATCAGTGTTTCCTTGAGTTGGGCTCTTCACTACTTTCATTCTTTCATTCACAAACACATCTGTTATTAAATTCATATCATTCTCTTAACAGCCACAAATACATGTCATTTAACTCTGAATATTTACACATCACACATGTATCTCCTTTTGTGAGTCAATTTTATGAACTTTACCCATCTATCAAAAAATAAAAGACAGTTATCAACAGTTAATAAAGAAACATAATAAGGACATTTTTATATAAATTTGTGATAGCATAACATAAAAGAGAATTTACTACAGAAACGTTTTCAAATATTACCAGAATATATTACATGTATTTCACATGGCACGCTTTGTATTGCGGAGGTCACTATTGCGTAGACAAAAATAAAAACTGAAATCAATATGAAAATGAAACCCAGAAAATTTCCAAGAAACCAAATTGTCTACAGGAACTGAAACACACACATCATTGAAATCTCAATCATCTTTCATGCAGATGAAGTTGAGTTGTTTAGATTCAGGACGGCTGATCCAGAGATGATCTCCATCAGACTGAATCGCTCCAGATTTCACTTCACGCTCACAGTCGTCCACTGCTGTTTCATTCCCTGGAGCCCAATTCTCATAACACACGATCTCTCCATTCACCCAGAACCAGATCCCAACAACACAAGAGTGACGTAACCCCATCCACACCTCAGCAGTCAAGGCTTCATGAAGAACCGCTGCTTTCACCCGATGCTGAATCTTCTCTGAATCAACTGAAACCAGATCCACATGATTCTCTCTGCAGTATCTCAGAGCTTCAGTCCAGCTCACATTCTTCTGGATCAATATCAGATTATCTGAACACACAACAAACACAAACACCAGAAACTTAACATGAGAACAACACAAACACTGTGAATGGACTGACATCAGTTTTATCATCAAAAACACTTTCTTTTTAACTCCTGGCTCCAAAGCTTGACCCTTCACTTCTTACTCCAACAGTCAACGTTAATAAGATTAATTCCTGCATATTTGATAAGAGATAACACACATCACTTCATTTAAACTACTACAATAAAATAAATACATTTAAAGATGTTGCATCATGCTATGTCATGCATTCTGACTTAAACCACTGTCTTCTCATGCTTAACATGGTCAGATAGCCGCGGGAAGTGGGGCTGCTGAGGGGGCTGCAGCACCCCCTGGCCTCCAGCGAAAGAACAATTTTAATGGTGCTAAAAAGAAAGAAATAAAAATGTTTTAGCATAAAATAAATACAATTCATTTTATTAATTTGTCTTTTAACTAATATTCATTGAAAACATTAATTACTTTACTGTAAAAGTTAAGCAATGGCAACGCCGTCATGACGTCACACGGTTCGTTAGTGAAGGTCAAGTGTCACAGCGGTCTTTGTTCAAATGGTGTAAAAAACAGATTTTAGATTTTTTTTCAAAACCAGAAGAAACAGAATCTCGAGTTCATCAGCGTCGACAACCCAGAAAGAAATGTCACAATTGGGGTTTTGCATGCAGCCCGGCAGTTAAGTTATAATATATTATATATTTTGTATTTATTTGAGATTATGGCTGATAGGTCCAACATTACAGTCAGTATGTGTACGAGTTGATATCAATGTGCTGTCGCCGTACAGTGTGCAGTTGTGTTTAATCATGTGAATGCTTCGCCCATGGTGGTTTATATTTGATGTAAGCTGCCGCCGTGTAGCTAGCTTGTAGTTTCGTTCAGCAGTTGTGCTTTGGCTATACATACATATAACATTTATTTATCTGTTTGTTTTCTATGCTGTATCTTATAATCGCAATGGCCACGTACACACTGCAAAATGTCGGGAGTGACAACTGCATTTATGTCTTGTTTGGTTCGTTTGAATCGAACTCAAATTCGTTTTCTCCCTTGGTGCGGATCTTTTGGGCAGGTGTGAATACAACAATCGCACTCTGGTGCGGACCAAACAACCGTACCGAGACCCAGCTGAAGAGGTGGTCTCGGTCCGGTTCCAAACGAACTCTGGTGCAGTTCGTTTAAGGTGTGAACATAGCCCGACCTCGATCCGACATAACTGCAGTGATCCGTCTTCTGCGCAGCACCACTGTAATAGCGCGTCTCCTAAAACATCCTGCAAGCTGTTTAAACTTGATGCATTCGCGCATCTCTCTCGTACATACTCGCTGTGAGAAAATAAAAAGAGCTCTTATTCCAGACTTTCTGTTTATGACCACCATGCCTTAAGTACTGAAAGATAAATCTATAAACTACCCAGCGATACAGATAAAAATAACAAAAATGTCCGTTGGTTTAAGCGAGCCTCGAACCGGCGACTAACCCATCCAGCGATATAAAGAACGTTTCGTTATCCAGCAGGCCAACGCCAACAATCTATACTAAAGCAATAGCCGCCTAAGCACATGTTAAAGGACTGACATCCTTTATACAGGGAACGATTTGTGGTGTTGGAAATTAGTTAAAAGATATTTTCAACCGATTACTTTTTTACTTTTCACGTAAGCAGTTGACTGGCCACTACATGTAACAAGCAGAATACATACAATGGAATTGTCATGCTACAACTGCTGACCACGTTGTGTAACTTGACATTTTTAAAGAGAAGAAGTCGTTCCTTCAGAAAGCAAGCAATGGTATGTTTAATGTTAACAAAGGTAACACTGCACACATAATAAAATGCTGTAAAATCAAAGGCACTCCTTCGTGATCAGTGGTAAATTGGTCTGGTCTGGCTCTGTTCATAAGCTATTGGATGAGAATGGTAAGTTACTTTAACTCTATGAAGATTTTGCCCATAATAACTCTGGGGATTTTGCTGTGCAGAACCAGATCATCTGCATACAGAAGACATTTGATTTGTGAGTCCTGTAGAGTGAGACAGGGGGCTTCAGATCCATCTAGAATGGTTGCCAGTTCATTGATGTAAATATTAAACAATGTTGGGCTTAAACAGCATCCCTGTCTCACTCCACGCTCCTGGGAAAGATGTTTAGTACGTTTTGTGTTGATTTTTATGCCGCATTTACTCTCAGTGTACATTGATTTAATAAGATCATAGGTTTTACCACCTATTCCACTTTCAATAAGTTTGTATAATAGACCTTGGTGCCAAATTGAATCAAAAGCTTTTTTAAAGTCAATCATTACTACATTCTCATAATGTTTGCAGGAACTTTAGGAGACCAAACTACATTGCTCCGTGCTAACACATGACTTACCAGTTACCAGTAATTCATTTGTCCTTTTTGGTATTTTTATGACTCTCCTGATAGCAAGCGACCAATCAATGTTTCAAATGGTTGCTTTTCATTTTATACTACTATTATTATTATTATTAATTATCAGGATCAAGATTGAGAAACACTGGCCTAAAGATCTTGATTAGCTAAATCAGGGGCTTAATAAAACATCAGCAAGTACTGAATAAATACACTTTTGTTATTAACTTTGGTTTAACGTGAATACAGAAACAAAACAACAACAGGTTTAACCAGAAAAGTTGAAAGAGGTGTTGAAATCCCATCATGTTAACTCACACCCAAATATCATGAATCTCAACAATGGTGACATGATTCATGCTGTGTACATCATACAAAACTCATCCGTGGCTCCCAGGATGCATTGCGGCATAAATCATGTCATTTGCATTTATGCATTTGGCAGATGCTTTTTTTTTCATTATATCAGGGTTCTTCAAATCTTACCCCTGGTTGTAAGATTAAATAACATGTTTTCACTGTAGTATGAAATGATTTGTCTGTGAAATGAAATAACAGATGTCAAGCCCAAATTAAAATCATTACATTTTATAAAATGAAAAAATCCTTTAAAAGTACACTGACAAAGCCTAACGTGTGTATTTTACTACTTTTAACCAAGTATTTTGTTAACCGAGTTTTATATACAACTGCTAATGCAATTCTATTTTCTTTATTTGTGTACAATACAGTCAAAGACCATAAGATGATGAACTGGATAACCACATGATGACTCAAACACCATCATACATCATAAACTATAATCTCTACTTATAAAGAGATGATGCTCAGTGTCACAAACACAAATACAGAACACCATCAGTATAACATGTGTTATGTGAATATGCTACTTTAAACATTGACTAAAAAACATAATGTTATGCAAAAGACTATAATTTACAAATATAAATGAAACACTGATCACAATAATGGTGGTTTTTTATGGTGGTTGTTTACTATATGGGTTACAAATAGTAAAAGTTACTTGAAGTTTCAATGTAAACTTTACCTGAGAATTTCTAATAAAAGCTATAAATAATTGTCTACAGAATTTACATGAAAGCTCCTTTAAAATGTACTTACATTTTCTTGGTGAAAACGTTTTTAGCCTTTACTAGCTTTTTTTAAAGTAAATTTCACTCCACACTTTTTCAGTGTAGAGCAGCAATTACATGATGAAACCGATAGAATAGAAAAACACACACCTGACATTTTTTGATTGTAATGTAACAAAACAAAAACAATATATTGTCACTTTTTGACGATTCAATGCATTACTTGTGTCCAACCATATAATTTATTGATCTATGATATATTTGATTCATTTTTAGAAATGTGTCTTTTTTCGTATGGATAACTCAGAATGTTATACATTTTGTTTGATTTATTGACAGATGCCTAATTAATTACATTTTTGCTTAAACTTAACGATAACACGTTTCGCTGAGAAAACCTTCCCATGTGGCTGCACTCTCCATGTCAATTGTGTGTCCTTCTCTATCCCATGAGCCTTCAGTTTCTGCCTTATCTGATGAAACAAATATTGTGACACAAAAGTCTATCATATTCATGACATTATTTCTTTATTTTTCTTTACTATAGTAACCACTGACCTCTGTACAAAGTTAAAATTGGTTCAAATCTGGAGTTTATCAGACTACTTTTACACATAGAAATAAATTAAGTGAGACTCTCAACTCAATTTGTTTCAATGCAGTAAGATAACAAACAACCATTAAATCAATATCAATTTTGTAATCACAAAAAAACATCATTATTGAGATCAGTGCTTGCTTTAGTTGGGCTCTTGATTCCTAACTTTTTGTAAGTTAGTTTATTTTTCAGTTGTCTAATAGTGGTTAAAAAAAGTCAGAGATACTTAATGTATGTGTTTTATTCAATGTGTTTTAACACACAAACTTAATTTAACATTAAAATACAAGAGTCAAGAGCTCAACTAAATCAAACAGTGATCATAATAATGGTGATTTGATGCAATTCAACATTAATAGCGGGTGCAAAAGTTATATTGATTCAATGGTTGCTTGCTGTCAGGGATGTAGCAGTAGTTTGCCAAATAACAGCTGCCATTCAAATGTTATAAAGACAGCGAATGAATCTGTTCTGTTCTGGTTTAATACTTACTGACAGTAAGATGTTCTTCATCACTGGAGGATCATTTACATTCTGACTAGATTTCAGCTCCAGTCTCACAATCTGTTTCTTTGGAGCTGTTGGAACAATAGAAGTTGTGAGGTTTGGCTGCTGAAACCACATTAAAGTGTTAGTACATTTTCATTTCTCAGTGACCTGTAACTTTACTCAAAATCAAACCATTTTTATATTCACTAGTACACTGAGTTATTACAGAGTCAGTTGCAGTACTACACTGTTAACCCTTGCCTGCTATTTCTACAGTAATATATTGGCAACACTGTTGCCAGCTAGTTACTGTAGGTCACACATCTATAAAAGTTTTTTATTGAGGTTAAAATGTTGAATTTTGTAAATCACCATTAGTGTGATCAGTGTTTCTTTTAGTTGGGCTGTTGACTCTCATTTTTAATGTTAATTCTTCCTAAATGTGTGCCCAAAACATGTTTGTTGTAGAAAAAAGATTCTACGCTCAAAAGTTACCATATGGTGTAAAAATTGTCATGAAGTGATGTGAACCAGTAATAGTTTAAGTAGTGTTTAAGTCAAAGTCAGGCAAGACGTTTCTGATGTCATGCTGCATGTTGTTTTGTTTAAAAGTGACTGTTGATTATTATAACGAAATAAAGAAATAAACGGAAATATGTGAAGGAAATGTAATATTTTCACTTTAATGCATTAGGTAAATGTTTTAATTATATAACTCACCTGAGCATATGTTATTGATCCTGATTGGGAGATTTGGGAATATTGCTGTAAACCCTTCTATGCATGAGCAATTATAACCTCCATTTATATTTGTACAGTTGGAATTTGGACCACATACAGTTGGATTTGCCTGACATTCATCCACATCTGGAAAGAGAACAAGACACAAAACAAACACACACTATTTAAAAGCAATTCCTCATTGATAATACACCCACAAGTTATCATTTTACATCAAGTATTCAAAAAACAAAAGAAAAAAAATCATTGAAACAGATTTTACCTGCACATGGGTTATTGCTACTGATCATTTCATTCATCTTTGTGACATTATATCCACTCCAACAAGAGCACGAGTTGCTTCCGTTGCAGTATGCGTTTGGCCCACACATGTCAAAACATTCATCAGTCTCTGGAATGATAAAATTGATAAAAAATATAGCATCTGCACGCTTAAAATGTTGCTTTTAAAGCATAAACAATAACAGTAAACATGAAATTCTGTTAGCTTTAGCCTGCACTGAATGATTTCATATAAACAGAAACCATAACAGTCAATCTCACCTCACAACAAAAAACCTCTAGGTCAATATTATACATGCGCCAATGTATTGGACGCCAATATTTACAGTATCTGATAGACAAATGTCTCTAATGACATATCTAGTAATACTCAATCTCCAAGAGAAGAGTTGATCAACTCGGCTTTACAGGCAAATGGTCACCGGGAGGTGGTTTACATTTACATTTTACATTTAGTCATTTAGCAGGTCACCTTTTATCCAAAGTTCCCAGAGTTTGTTTTTTTACTATAGGAATTTGAATATGAAAAACGTATTAAATAAGAGACATTTAAATGTACTTACTTGCACAATATGCCAAATGGCAGCTAGATGGGCTTTTGAACTCATAGACATAATATTGTCCTGGACATGCTTTTACATTAATAGGAGTGGATTTAAAATAGCAGCAGTTATTGTTCCAGTTACCACAGACATCTCGGGTGACCACCCCATCCTCCATTCTTGGATGTTGACCGTTTATCCACAGAGTAGCATGGGTGCCACAACTATTGTCTAGAACACATGTATCTGACATCATAGCATTTTGACCATTAAGGAAGAGACGATACCATCCAAGCCATTTGACACTCTGATCACAAAATAATTGGGAAGAAAATCTATTGGTTGTGACTCTCCAAGCATTATCAAGCACAGTGTAGTTACCACAGGGGTCAAGGCCAAGAGTCTCTGTTGAAATAATATAAATATAACCTTAGTAACTCTCAGAATAATAGCTCAATTAATACAGAAAGAACACATGCATTATCATTTCCAACAGTGCTGTCACAGGATTAAATACAGAGACAATCCACATATGAATCTTAACAATGGTGACATCTGAACCGCTTCATGCTGCAATGCATGCTGGGTGTATAGTACAAAACTCATACATGATTGTTTGTCACAATGGATGAGGTTTATATGTCATCATATGTATAGGTATATATGTTATATGTATCGAAGTACGTCTCAATAGGCAATAACATTTTTTTATTTAACAGACATTATTGGCAGCTGTTATCACTGTGTACCAAACATACCTTAAAAAAATCATAAATGCTATATTATTATTTAATAACAATCTATTTCTTTCTGACATGAAGGTGCACTTCCATAAAATCAGTATCGTTGCATAACATCCAGCAGATGAAATTCTGAATTTTAACGTTATGTATACAAATAAAGCTTTGAGTACAACTTGTGTATGAATAGTCAATATAATAAATTAATTTAGCCATTCAAGTGTGGCAATAAATTCCAGTATGACTACATTTTTTTTTTTTGATACTGTATGTTGTAAAGAATGATGTTCACACACGCGCAGACACACACACACACACACACACACACATGTATATGTACACAATACTATCTACAATATTTTGTGGGACTAAAATGTGAATAAAGCAAAGAACTCATTAAAAAAACTCTCGGATTTTAATGTTCTGACATGCAAAGTGAAACGCGCACGTGACTGAGCAGAAAGTGAAGCTTTGTTCATCATTGGTCACTTCTACGTTAACAATACAAGCTTCGAATCCTCAGTTCAAATATCACATCACTAATAAGAGTACATTACAAAAAATGTGCAGTAGGGTGTACTTGAAAAAGCTGAAAACAAATTTCACTCAGAAAGTGAGAGTTAATCTTAAAGAATCTGTCATGTAAACTAAACACAATTATCTGTAACTTTATATATAAATTCTCAGGTAGGTAAACATTACTTTGATATTTCAAGTAACCTTAACGCTCTTCATTTGTAACCCTGATAGAAAGAAACAACCATCAAAACTCACCATTATTGTGATCAGTGTTTGATTTAGTTGAGCTCTCGACTCTCGTCCTTTAGATTGCTTGGATTAACATAAACTAAACATTATTCTAAAATAATATAAACTATTATTATATGTTAAAGTTTCATGTTTTCTTTTCACATTCTCAGCATAAATATTTAGAGTTCATGCTTCATAAAATGTTCATTTATCTCACATTAACAGATCTTAACAATGAAATCACACTTTTAAATGTGACCGCCCATGACCTAACCAAAGGCAATGCTTTTCTGAACAAAGGTAACCACAAAACTCCAAAATATATAAAACTCCTCTAAATCTCAAAGATAAGTGAACATTAAACACTAACAAGTGTTTCTCTTTTACTGAAAAACACATAAAACAAAACTTAATTAAGAAAATACCTCTCAAAATGCAGTCTTATGCAAAGCATGCTGGGAAATGCAAATTCTCTTCCCAGTTGTAAAATTGTATGTTAACGCAACACAAACCATTCATGTAGTCCTAACATGAATGGATTAAGTTACATAACAAAAATCCCTTTTTTCAGTGTATGAAGTTGTAAGAATTGCATCATGTGAGTGTTTCGAGTCATTCTGCTGCATATACTTTTTGATGTAAAACACAATATGAGATGATGTCATTGTTGTGGTGAAAGATTCATTTTAATAAAATATTCTAAAATTTCCACTTTTGAAATAGAAACAACCTGTCATGTCACAGCACTATTATGTTAAGACAGTACATTAGCACTATTATTCATGTTATTGTTGCACATACATTATTTTCTGTGTATTATTTTTATTTTAAGGGATTTGCAGCATATACACTTTCATTTTACTGTGAGATAGACAAATAAACATTTACTTGTCCTGAACCTTAGCTTGAAGTTTATTAAGACTTTAATGAGATGACTGACTCTGGTTAATGGCACAAACATTATTCTAGTCAAGGTAGAGGTCGTCTCTGGATTGCTTCTCTGTGTGTTGCAGAACGCACCGCTATTATATCATTCTGAGCTTAGGTGGAATTTTATGGAGTGAAAACAGTATCAAAACCTCCTATAAATGCATGCGAGAAACCTACAGGCACGCACACAAATCTACAAATGGACGTGACAGATCCACAAACGCACACAATCCACAAATGCACGCATGGATCTCTCGCATGCATTTGTGGATTGTGTGCGTGTGTGTGTGTGTGTGGATCTCTCGCGTGCATTTGTGGATTGTGTGCGTGTGTGTGTGTGTGTGTGTGTGTGTGGATCTCTTGCGTGCATTTGTGGATTGTGTGCGTGTGTGTGGATCTCTCGCGCGCATTTGTGGATTGTGTGTGTGTGGATCACTCGCGTGCATTTGTGGATTGTGTGTGTGTGTGTGTGTGGATCTCTTGCGTGCATTTGTGGATTGTGTGCGTGTGTGTGGATCACTCGCGTGCATTTGTGGATTGTGTGTGGATCTCTCACGTGCATTTGTGGATTGTGTGCGTGTGTGTGGATCTCTCGCGCGCATTTGTGGATTGTGTGCGTGTGTGTGTGGATCTCTCACGTGCATTTGTGGATTGTGTGCGTGTGTGTGGATCTCTCGCGCGCATTTGTGGATTGTGTGCGTGTGTGTGTGGATCACTCGCGTGCATTTGTGGATTGTGTGGGTGTGTGTGTGGATCTCTCACGTGCATTTGTGGATTGTGTGCGTGTGTGTGGATCTCTCGCGCGCATTTGTGGATTGTGTGCGTGTGTGTGTGGATCTCTCACGTGCATTTGTGGATTGTGTGCGTGTGTGTGGATCTCTCGCGCGCATTTGTGGATTGTGTGCGTGTGTGTGTGGATCACTCGCGTGCATTTGTGGATTGTGTGGGTGTGTGTGTGGATCTCTCACGTGCATTTGTGGATTGTGTGCGTGTGTGTGGATCACTCGCGTGCATTTGTGGATTGTGTGGGTGTGTGTGGATCTCTCACGTGCATTTGTGGATTGTGTGCGTGTGTGTGTGGATCTCTCGCGCGCATTTGTGGATTGTGTGCATGTGTGTGTGGATCACTCACGCGCATTTGTGGATTGTGTGCATGTGTGTGTGGATCACTCGCGTGCATTTGTGGATTGTGTGCGTGTGTGTGGATCACTCGCGTGCATTTGTGGATTGTGTGCGTGTGTGTGTGGATCTCTCGCGCGCATTTGTGGATTGTGTGCATGTGTGTGTGGATCACTCGCGTGCATTTGTGGATTGTGTGCGTGTGTGTGGATCACTCGCGTGCATTTGTGGATTGTGTGGGTGTGTGTGGATCTCTCACGTGCATTTGTGGATTGTGTGCGTGTGGATCACTCGCGTGCATTTGTGGATTGTGTGCGTGTGGATCACTCGCGTGCATTTGTGGATTGTGTGGGTGTGTGTGTGTGGATCTCTTGCGTGCATTTGTGGATTGTGTGCGTGTGTGTGGATCTCTCATGTGCATTTGTGGATTGTGTGCATGTGTGTGTGGATCACTCACGCGCATTTGTGGATTGTGTGCATGTGTGTGTGGATCACTCGCGTGCATTTGTGGATTGTGTGCGTGTGTGTGTGGATCTCTCGCGCGCATTTGTGGATTGTGTGCATGTGTGTGTGGATCACTCGCGTGCATTTGTGGATTGTGTGCGTGTGTGTGTGGATCTCTCGCGTGCATTTGTGGATTGTGTGGGTGTGTGTGGATCTCTCACGTGCATTTGTGGATTGTGTGCGTGTGGATCACTCGCGTGCATTTGTGGATTGTGTGGGTGTGTGTGTGTGGATCTCTTGCGTGCATTTGTGGATTGTGTGCGTGTGTGTGGATCTCTCACGTGCATTTGTGGATTGTGTGCGTGTGGATCACTCGCGTGCATTTGTGGATTGTGTGGGTGTGTGTGTGTGGATCTCTTGCGTGCATTTGTGGATTGTGTGCGTGTGTGTGGATCTCTCACGCGCATTTGTGGATTGTGTGCGTGTGTGTGTGGATCACTCGCGTGCATTTGTGGATTGTGTGTGTGTGTGTGTGTGGATCACTCGCGTGCATTTGTGGATTGTGTGCGTGTGTGTGGATCACTCGCGTGCATTTGTGGATTGTGTGGGTGTGTGTGTGGATCACTCGCGTGCATTTGTGGATTGTGTGTGTGTGGATCTCTCGCGCGCATTTGTGGATTGTGTGCGTGTGTGTGTGGATCACTCGCGTGCATTTGTGGATTGTGTGGGTGTGTGTGTGGATCTCTCGCGTGCATTTGTGGATTGTGTGCGTGTGTGTGTGTGTGTGTGTGTGTGGATCTCTCGCGTGCATTTGTGGATTGTGTGCACAGCACCATCATATCAGACTAAAGAGAGCAACATTTAATGAGTCCACAGCATTTTGGGGGCAACATGTTTGACTTGCACCATCAGCACCAAGGTGCGCGTTTCAATGGTTTTAAACGTGAGGGATAGTTTTGTCGCAGTTTATAATGCAAAAGCAGAGTGGTGACATATGCCTGTCAAATTAGCACGTTACGGCTTTAAACAGCCTTACAGGTTCAGAAATATATGAAAATGCACTTTATTTCGCTCAGCTTAATCCTCCTAGTAACATGGAACACTGTTTAGCGTGTCAGTGAGGTTTGTATGATGCGTGTCGAGTGTGAAGTTCGCTTTTCCTCTCATCTCAATAATTTAACACATAAGTTAACCACAATGTTATTTATAGTCACCTCATAACTGCTTTCAGGAATTCATTCTTAAGCTACACTGTAAAAAATGTCCATGAAATGAACAGGGAAATTCTGTAGTTTTCACAGAGAAAAACTGTTGTCAGAAGACTTCCGTATAAAATACGGAAAAACACTGTAAAACCTGTCAGTGAAATTCTGTCGTTTTTACGGAAAAAACACGTCACAAATTGTAAATTCTGTCAGTAAAATTCTGTCGTTTTTACCGAAAAAACCTGTCACACTTTGTAAAACCTGTCAGTGAAATTCTGTCGTTTTTTGGGGGGGGAAAACACGTTGTAAAAACGCAAATTAAATTTGTTTTTAACAATCAGTTTTTTTCTCTAAAAACTCACCATTAAACAACATCACAAACACTATTAACACATTCACTTATTACATCACTGTGACTTTATTTCTGTGGTTCATCTACAAAAGTTCTTATTGAGAATGAACACAAGTGAAGATGTTGATGGTTTTGTTGAGTCACCATTATGGTGTTCAGTGTTTGCTTTAGTAGGACTCTTGACTCTTTGCTTTGTTGTGTTAGATTTTCTTAAGCTGCTGTAACTGTGTGATGAAAACACATCTGTTATGGTGGAAAGAACTAAGAGAAATTATCATCATGTTATTTGTCATGATAGTTGTCATCTACTGGTTTAATCACTGTTTTAAATTATTTTATTATGTTCACTGATGTTATGAATGAGACTGACAGAAAGATATTCTGAGAGACTTTACAACATGATTTACAGAACTAACTGGACTAGCAGATATCAATAATAAACCTATTCATCTCAACAATGGTGACAACATAAGATAAACGCAAGGCATTCTGGGTACCATCAAAGTAGAAAAACTCATTCATGTCTCCCAGGATGCATTGCGGCATCAATGCATAAAGCTTTTCATTTGATGGTCACCACTGTTGTGATTCATACACTGATTCTTGATGTCTGTGTTTAAAATCAATTGCAGATTTTTCCAAACTACTCAAAAACTTTTTTTACTAACATTTAAGCACATTCACAATGTTATTAAAAAACCTCAAAACATAAAAAAATGCTTTTAATTGAGTATTCCCTATAATGAAAACCAGACTAAAGCTCCTGTTTACACTTCCTTTAGTTTATATTTACTATGACAGTTATGTTTATAAAACACATCCTAGCATAGCAAACAAAAAGAAAACTTGTTTAAAAAAACAAAGTTAAATTGAATATTTAATGAGGAAGAATAGTGGGTGTGGCTCATGTTTTCCTCTGTGAATTGATTGGATGAATAAAAACAGGATGTTTCCGTATTTTTACGGTAGTTTACTGGCAACCACAGCTGCCGGTATTTTTCCGTAAAAACTACGGAATTTTGCTTTTCTGACCGTTAAATGTTTTTTTAGTCACCGCTATGCTGAAGAGTGGAGTCTGTGTTTAAGTCAAAGTCAGGCAAGAAATTTCTGATGTCATGCTGCATGTTGTTTTGTTTAAAAGTGACTGTCGATTATTATAACGAAATAAACGTAAATATGTGAAGGAAATGTAATATTTTCACTTTTATGCATTATGTGAATGTTTTAATTGTAGGTATAGAAATGCTCTCAATATAAAAGACTCAAATGAAATAAATTCAATCACAGCTTGAAGTTTTTGCCCTGAAGTTCTTGAACTTCATCACTGTTTACGTGCTTTTCCCATATTTTTTACGGAATTTTACTGGCAACCACAGCTGCCGGTATTTTTCCGTAAAAACAACGGAACATTTTTTACAGTGTAGTTTTTACGGTGGTTGCCAGTAAAATGTGGTTGCCAGTAAAATTCCGTAAAAAATACGGGAAAAGAACGTAAACAGTGATGAAGTTCAAGAACTTCAAGCTATGATTGAATTAATTTCATTTGAGTCTTTTATATTGAGAGCATTTCTTTACATACAATTAAAACATTCACCTAATGCTTAAAAGTGAAAAAATTACATTTCCTTCACATATTTCCGTTTATTTCTTTATAATAATTGACAGTCACTTTTAAACAAAACAACATGCAGCATGACATCAGAAACTTCTTGCCTGACTTTGACTTAAACACAGACTCCACTCTTCAGCATAGCGGTGACTAAAAAACCATTTAACGGTCAGAAAAGAAAAATTCCGTAGTTTTTACGGAAAAATACCGGCAGCTGTGGTTGCCAGTAAACTACCGTAAAAATACGGGAACATCCTGTTTTTATTCATCCAATCAATTCACAGAGGAAAACATGAGCCACACCCACTATTCTTCCTCATTAAATATTCAATTTAACTTTGAAATACATCAGAATAATAAAGACGATCATAACTTCTGCTTCACAGAGACTTAAGCATAACATCAATGAATGTTGTTTAAAGTCACCGTTATTGTGATCAGTGTTTACTTTAATTAGGCTTTTCACCCGCGATTTGTTAAACAAATTTTGTTTTGATTGCTATGCTATGATGTGTTTTATAAAACATAATCGTCATAGTAAATGGAAACAAAAGAAAATGTGAACAGGAGCTTTAGTCTGGTTTTCATTATTGTAAATACTCAATAAAAAGCATTTTTTTATGTTTTGAAGTTTTTTAATAACATTGTGAATGAGCTTAAATTTGCGAAACAGCTACAATCATTTGAAAAAAGTTTTTGAGCAGTTTGGAAAAATCTGCATTTGATTTTAAACACAGACATCAAGAATCAGTGTATGAATCTCAACAGTGGTGACTATCAAATGAAAAGCTTCATGCCGCAATGCATCCTGGGAGACATGAATGAGTTTTTCTACTTTGATGGTACCCAGAATGCCTTGCGTTTATCATATTTGGTCGTTTTTGTGGTCACCATTGTTGAGATGAATAGGTTTATTATTGATATATGCTAGTCCAGTTAGTTCTGTAAATAATGTGTTGTAAAAATATATTTCTGTCAGTCTCATTCATAACATCAGTGAACATAACAAAATAATTTTATAACAATGTATAAACCATTAGATGACAACTCTTATAACAAATAACATGATGACAATTTCTCTTAGCTTTCTCCACCATAACAGATGTGATTTAATCACACAGTCACAGCAGCTAAAGAAAATCTAACACAACAAAGCAAAGAGTCAAGAGTCCTACTAAAGCAAACACTGAACACCATAATGGTGACTCAACAAAACCATCAACATCAACACTTGTGTTTATTCTCAATAAGAACTTTTGTAGATGAACCACAGAAATAAAGTCACAGTGATGTAATAAGTGAATGTGTTAATAGTGTTTGTGGAGTTGTTTAATGGTGAGTTTTTAGAGAAAAAACTGATTGTTAAAAACTCTTTTACAACGTGTTTTTTCCAAAAAAACGACAGAATTTCACTGACAGGTTTTACAATGTGTGACAATTTTTTTCCATAAAAATGACAGAATTTCACTGACAGCTTTTGCAACTTGCGATGTGTTTTTTTCCGTAAAAATGACAGAATTTCACTGTTAATTTCAATGACAGGTTTTACAGTGTTTTTCCTTATTTTATACGGAAGTCTTCTGACAACAGTTTTTCTCAGTGAAAACTACAGAATTTTCCTGTTAATTTCACAGACATTTTTTACAGTGTAGCAAATATAAATACAATATAACATTGACTTTTAGTCAAAAGGTTTGTTTCTGAACTTTTAGCGATTGTGAGTAACACATCATTTTAAGTGCTGAAAGAAAATAATCTCAAAGAAAGTATAAGAATCAAGAGCACAACTAAATGAAACACTGATCACAGTAATGGTGGTTTTTCATGGTGATTGTTTCTTTCTATCAGGTTTACAAATGAAGAGTGAGTAAAAGTTACTTAAAATTCCAAAGTAAACTTTACATGAGAACTAAAGTTACAGATAGTTGTGTTTAGCTTTTACATGACAGCTTCTTTAAGATCAACCCTCTTCTACGGATTGAAAATTCTTTGTAGATTTTTTTCCAAGTAAATCCTGCTCCATGTTTTTCAGTGTATATAAAACACGTGATTCATCTCATCAGTTTGTTAGTGTGCTCATAAGAGAGACATTTCAAACATGAGGGAGACTGATGAGTTGAATCAGGTGTTTTATATTCGTGTGCACCTGACCCAAAGTTAACTTCTGGTTTGTATTTGGCTAGTGTCTAATAATATAACTATTGATATTTGATTTAATTTATGTTAATATTTATTTATATTATTCTTTTATTGTATAATAATTGTATTAAATAAACGATTTGTTGAATGGGTCCTGTATTTAAAGCATTTAAAGAAACCGTATGGGACATTGACATCTAGTAATTGACGTTGGTATCGCAGTCTAAATTCAATATATTGGAGACACAAGTTTGGCCTGTTTTCTTTTAAAAACAGATCAGTTAAGATGTTTACTTTTTAATCTGAATGCAAGAGGAATATTTCTTTGCATGTAAATGTAGTCACTAATAACAAGAATGGTGGTTTGTTAGCATGTCAAAATTTTATCATTAACTGATTCAATGCAATTAACATTGACAACTCAACAATTTTTAAGGGAAGTACATGTGTATCACCAATAATTATCTGGTAAAATATCAGAGGAGATTTTCTAATTAAAATAATGTATAAATACAAATATAAAAAACAGTGTGCATGCCATCAAGACAAGATATAATGTTAAAACTAAATCATTTGAAAGGGATCAAATGTAAATTTAGGTTACAGTTGTGTAACTTTTCCAGGTCAGTACTAAAAACAACAAAATACTGTATTTCTATATTTTTAAATTAATATAAACACACACTGACCTGAGAAAATCAGCAGAAGAAACAGCCTTTCCATTGCTGCTGGACAAATGGAATCAAACACATTTCAATGTTTAAGTAAATTAGCATACAAGTTTACATTTAGGCATTTAGCAGATGCTTTTATTCAAAGCGACTTACAGAGAAGATAAGGAAACAATAAAGCAATAGTAGGCAATAATACAATAAGTGTTCATACCAAGATTCTAGTTTTCACAAAGCCAGAACAACACCTATTGATAGAGAGAGAGAAAGAGAGCATTTTTTTGTGCGTAGAGAAGTCTGGAAGATTTGGAAGATTGTTCCACCAGCAAATATAAATAGCGATATAATACAATAAAACATCCAGGTTTACCTGAAGAAACAGTCTGAAGACAATATGGTCTTACCAATCTCAACATTCTGGGTTTTGTTTCCTACAGAGTAGCTTCCTACATTAGTTTTTATGCAAAACCCATCTCTGTTTGGAAAAAGCAACACTGATGTTCAGATTTTCCTTTGTTTCAAATAATGTAAATCAGGGTTAGTCAACTCCATACCTGGAGGACCAGTGATCTGCATAGTTAGGTTCTAATCCAGGCAGCAAGCTAACACTTGTGCATTAATAAAGAAAGAGATGTTTTAAAGTTAAATAGGTGTAGATACTGTTTGTGATTCTTGATGTCTAACTGAATCAGTGATTATTGATAATTTCCCATTATTTTAAAAGGGCTGGGTGATAAATCTCAGAACCTCTAACCGTTGTAATTTTCCCCTGTCGGTTATTTTGATTACTTTCCCTTAAACATTAATGTTGACAGGTGCTTCTACCTTACTTTTTTCTTATCAGAGCAAGAGACTTAAAATAGTCCATTATTTATGGGTGTACACGTATATGTAAGACATTATTAGAAACTGTAAGTGGTCTACTTTTACATTTACATTTACATTTAGTCATTTAGAAGATGCTTTTATCCACAGAGACTTACAAATGAGGTAAACAATGGAAGCAATTGGAACAACATAAGATAACAAAATGCATAAGTGCAGTAAAAACTGGTCTGATAAAGCCTAGCACAGTCTACAAAGCTAAAGAATTTATTTGTTTATTTTTTAAGAATAGAAAAGAGACAGAAAAGAATAGAAGTCAGTGTTAATCGGTCAGGTGTTGACGGATAAGATGTGTTTTCAGGCGATTTTTGAAGATGACTGCAGAATCTGCTGATCTTGTAGCAGCAGGCAGATCATTCCACCAATGTGGAACGGATCCAGAGATTGTTTGCACAAGTGATTTTTTTCCTTTTTTGGATGGCACCACAAGACGTTGTTCGTTTGCAGATCGCAGGGATCGTGCAGGAACATAAGTCTGTATTACCGAGTGAAGATATGGGGGAGCCGAACCAGTGGTGGTCTTGTAGGCCAAGAGCAGAGCTTTAAATTTGATGTGGGCGGCAACAGGGAGCCAATGTAACCTAATGAAGAGAGGAGTGACGTGCGCTCTCTTGGGTTCATTGAAGACTCTTGCTGCTGCATTCTGTATCATCTGAAGAGGTTTGATTGTGCAAGCAGGGAGTCCAGCCAGTAGCGCATTACAATAGTCCAGTCTAGACAGGACAGGACTTGCATAAGTGATAGGATCAACTTCCTGCTTAGTGGTGATTGGCGGTGTTGATCATTAGCTGGCCTATCGTTGGGCAGGGAGAACACACATATATATATATATATATATATATATATATATATATATATATATGTACGAAGTGGTGGGGGTCATGACTCATGAGTCACGCTTGATCGCCGGTAGAGCTGCATGTGGAGTGAAACTTTGTTACTGACATTTGGTTGGCGTTGCCCCTCTGCAACTCAAAGCTTTGAGTGAGTCTGAGTTGGGGTTGTATGTCTTGTGTCCCGTGGCGTACACAGTCTGTCAATAGACGTAACCAAGTTTTCCCTGTACATCCGGTCGGCTAGCTGATCGGTTGGGTTATATGAGGTCGGATTTGCATGCCTTTTGGGTTGTTTCCCACGGCTTGTTCCCTCTTGCGTAACACCGACTTCAGACAGTCTGACGAGTCCGCAGATGCCTAGTACATGTGTTGGTTACCTGATTGTGTGTGTTCGGAAGATCTTATTCTTACGATCATTCTGTTGCATCTCTATGAGCGATTGGTGTCCGCGCTTCAGAGGCTACGTGGGATGTATAGTCTGGAGGCGCTGTTGCTTTGTGCGTTAAATTAGTCCTTATCGGGCCACAGCGGTGTGTGTGGTCGAACTTCTCTTTTCTTTTTGTTTGTTGTTTTCTTCTTCTCTCCTCGGAGTGTTTTGAGTTTATTCTTACTGTGTTGCTGATAAGGGCACTATTTTGATTTAAATTCTTTCTTTTGTTTATAATATGGTTTGTTTCCCCCTTCTCCAAAATGTTGCTTTGGTGGTTGAAGCCCCTCAGCCATGTAGGAGGTAGTTACCCTCATTTCTTATTTTTCTTTCGTTTGTACACTGTAAAAAATGTTGCGTAGTTTTTACGGAAAAATACCGGCAGCAGTGGTTGCCAGTAAAATTCCGTAAAAAATACGGGAAAAGCACGTAAACAGTGATGAAGTTCAAGGGCAAAAACTTCAAGCTGTGATTGAATTTATTTCATTTGAGTCTTTTATATTGAGAGCATTTCTTTACATAAAATTAAAACATTCACCTAATGCATAAAAGTGAAAATATTACATTTCCTTCACATATTTACGTTTATTTCGTTATAATAATTGACAGTCACTTTTAAACAAAACAACATGCAGCATGACATCAGAAACTTCTTGCCTGACTTTGACTTAAACACAGACTCCACTCTTCAGCATAGCGGTGACTAAAAAACCATTTAACGGTCAGAAAAGAAAAATTCTGTAGTTTTTACAGAAAAATACCGGCAGCTGTGGTTGCCAGTAAACTACCGTAAAAATACGGGAACATCCTGTTTTTATTCATCCAATCAATTCACAGAGGAAAACATGAGCCACACCCACTATTCTTCCTCATTAAATATTCAATTTAACTTTGAAATACGTCAGAATAATGAAGACGATCATAACTTCTGCTTCACAGAGACTTTAGCATAACATCAATGAATGTTGTTTAAAGTCACCGTTATTGTGATCAGTGTTTAGTTTAGTTGGGCTTTTCATCCGCGATTTGTTAAACAAGTTTTCTTTTGGTTGTTGTGCTATGATGTGTTTGATAAAACATATTTGTCATAGCAAATAAAAACTAAAAGAAAATGTAAACAGGCGATTTAGTCTGGTTTTCATTATTGCAAATACTCAATTAAAAGCATTTTTTTATGTTTTGAAGTTTTTTAATAACATTGTGAATGAGCTTAAATTTGAGAAACAGCTACAATCATTTGAGAAAAGTTTTTGAGTAGTTTGGAAAAAAATAAGCATTTGATTTTAAACACAGACATCAAGAATCAGTGTATGAATCTCAACAGTGGTGACCATCAAATGAAAAGCTTCATGCAGCAATGCATCCTGGGAGACATGAATGAGTTTTTCTACTTTGATGGTACCCAGAATGCCTTGCGTTTATCTTATGTGGTTGTTTTTGTGGTCACCATTGTTGAGATGAATAGGTTTATTGTTGATATCTGCTAGTCCAGTTAGTTCTGTAAATCATGTTGTAAAGTCACTCAGATTATATTTCTGTCAGTCTCATTCATAACATCAGTGAGTATAATAAAATAATTTTAAAACAGTGAATAAATCAGTAGATGACAACTCTCATGACAAACAACATGATGACAATTTCTCTTAGCTCTTTCCACTATAACAGATGTGTTTTCATCACACAGTTACAGCAGCTAAAGAAAATCTAACACAACAAAGCAACGAGTCAAGAGTCCTACTAAAGCAAACACTGAACACTATAATGGTGACTCAACAAAACCATCAACATCAACACTTGTGTTTATTCTCAATAAGAACTTTTGTAGATGAACCACAGAAATAAAGTCACAGTGATGTAATAAGTGAATGTGTTAATAGTGTTTGTGGAGTTGTTTAATGGTGAGTTTTTAGAGAAAAAAACTGATTGTTAAAAACTAATTTCATTTGTGTTTTTACAACGTGTTTTTTCCAAAAAAACGACAGAATTTCACTGACAGGTTTTACAAAGTGTGACAGGTTTTTTCGTAAAAACTACAGAATTTTACTGACATGATTTACAACTTGTGATGTGTTTTTTTCGTAAAAACTACAGAATTTCACTGACAGGTTTTGCAACTTTGTGACGTGTTTTTCCGTAAAAACAACAGAATTTCCCTGTTAATTTCACAGACATTTTTTACAGTGTATTGTTTTTTGGGGATTTATGTTGTGTGTATATGTTATGCTATTGTTACTAACAAGTAGAGCACCTGCTTGTCATACTGCCTATTGTCCACAGAGTGCCTGTGGCCTCGTCGCTATGACTATTCTGAAAGTACAATATAATCCTATTCCATTTTTTTTTCCAGGAGCTGAGTGCATAAGGCGGGGGAATTTCTGGTGGTGGTGCTTCACCCACGAGTGCTGTTTTGTTCTGTGGTGTGTGTGCGTGTGATCGTGTGTGTTTGTTTGCACAGGTGTAACCATCGGGATGACATCCGTCTGGACCTGGCGTAATCTCTCCCTACCTCGGCTCCCTACAAGGCTTCTGCTATCTTAGTGTCAGTTAAGTTTTCAGTTAATTCTGCATTCATCACAATGGCGAAAAGGTTCCGTGTAACAGAGGCCCTGGATCTTATACTTGAATCAAGTGAGGATAAAGAAGACCTGCCAGATCTGGATTTAGAGGAGTCCTCGGATCATTATAAATATAAATATTGTTTTTGTTAGTTTATTGTTCATTATTTATTTTTACTTGTTTGTTGTCATATACTGAGTTATTGTTTGGTTTATTGTACATTGTTTATTTGGTAGTTCTTGAAA
This sequence comes from Oreonectes daqikongensis, assembly GCA_026939265.1. Taxonomy (NCBI): domain Eukaryota; kingdom Metazoa; phylum Chordata; class Actinopteri; order Cypriniformes; family Nemacheilidae; genus Oreonectes; species Oreonectes daqikongensis. The sequence continues at coordinate 248,921 of JAOTQM010000100.1, read as the reverse complement.
TTTGATGTTTATTGTTAGAAATAATTGATTACTCTTTCTCCATCTTGGTCTTTTCCTTATTACATGGTCAGATTGGTCTGTAACCATATTGTGGCATCTTTGCACAGTCTCACCCAACATTTATTTTAATTCTACAATTTTAACTTGTGATAAAATCTAGAACTTAAGTTGTGAAGTTTGATACAACATTACACTGTAAAACTTTTCATTGTAAATTTGCAGTAATATACTGGCAGCAGCTTCACCTGAAAGAAACTTGTTTTTTACAGTTCTTTACTGTATTTAGAATTACAGTGTAATACTGCTTTAAGAATGTTTATGTAACGTGTTGCCTTAATCTATTCATATTTAAAAAGATAATGTTCATTTGGTGTTAATATAGTGAGTGTATTTATTTTGATCCTACTAAAAAAGAATTTCTTACAAAATTAACCTGCAAAGACATATTAAACAACAAACAGAACACTTAAAACACTACTTAAACTGAAGCTTCACACAGATCATTTTTTACTTACACTAACACATATGTAACCGGCTCTACTCGCACCCGCCCCGAGCGGGCCTCGAACCGGGTCGGTCCGGCATGGGAGTCGGGCGCTCCAACGAGGAGGCTAAAGACCGCAGTCTGTCGCTAGAGCGCCTCTTGAGGTCGGAGAGTGAGGTTTACACTGCACAGCTCTTCACTAGCTGGCCTCCGTTACACATACACACAAGCATCCCACTGAGCAAAAGCTCCTTCTTATAGACGTCTTATAGACGTCCCCTGAGGAGCCAGAATGAAAGTTTTTCTGACGTCGTTTTCTGACGTCTTCTGGACGTCCAATGTTGACGTTCATCTATAGAAGGTATGAATTTAGTTGAAATGTGGTCGTTGTGGACGTATTTTCAACGTCTTATAACATCAACGCAGACTCATTTTAGACATTTTAACAAAAATAATTGTTACACTATGCATTATATTAAAACATATTTATGTCATTGAATCAATATCACTTTTGCACTCGCTATTAATGTTGAAATTTCAACAAACCACCATTTTTGTGATCAGTGTTTGCTTTAGTTGGGCTCTTGACTCTTAACATTCATCAAGTTAACTTACTTTCTTTCAATGTTTGTAATTGTGTTTCAATAAGAACACTTGTGCATTGATAAAGAAATAAAGGTTTTGAAAAAGATTTGAAGGAATAGTTTGCTTTATGACAAGTGTTAGAGAATAATACGTTTAAAAAACTTTTTTAAATTATACTAAGATTTGATTTATTCATGATTGATGTTGACATTAAGGTTCACAAATAAAACAAAGTACAGAGACAAAATATCAGAAAATGTTTACTGACAAACTTAGACATCAATGTTCATCATACAAACCTCAACAATGGTGACAATCATCAAACTAATTCAGATAACAGATCAACTGCAATGCATGCTGGGAGTCATCAATGAGTTTTTGTACTATGATGTTACCCAGCATGCATTTCAGCATGAAGTTTTCTTTTGTTGATTGTCACCATTGTTGAGTTTCATACACTGATTCTTCATGTTTTATTGATTCAACAGTGTCACAGGTTTTGTAAGTCACGTGCTCTGTTTGTCATCTATAAAACTTCTTTAATCTCTTTAAACTGCATCATAACACAGTGTTCACATATTAATAACTAAACATTTAAGAGTTGTTTGAGTGACTTCATAGTGATGAAATCACCAACACTTTCTGATCCAACTGGATCATTGTTTTCTTTGCCAAACACAAATTGGCAGCCAATAAAAACATGACATTAAACCAAGAGTCAAGAGCCCAACTAAAGCAAACACTGACCACAAAAACGGTGGTTTGTTGAAATTTCAACATTAATAACGGGTGCAAAAGTGATATTGATAAATATGTTTTAATATAATGCATAGTGTAACACTTATTTTTGTTAAAATAATGTCTAAAATGAGTCTGCGTTGATGTTATAAGACGTTGAAAATACGTCCACAACGACCACATTTCAACTACATTCGTACCTTTTATAGATGTCATATGGATGTCAACATTGGACGTCCAGAAGACGTCAGAAAACGACGTCAGAAAAACGTTCATTCTGGCTCCTCAGGGGACGTCTATAAGACGTCTATAAGAAGGAGCTTTTGCTCAGTGGGATAATTCACAAAGATTAATATTACATCAACAACTATAGTTACTTTAAAAACCAAATTAACATGTAGCAAGAACATGACTGAATCAAGTCAACTCGACACGAAATTAACATGTTAAGTGAAGATGAGTGCACTGTCAGAAAAAACCCACTGAGCAAAAGCTCCTTCTTATAGACGTCCCCTGAGGAGCCAGAATGAAAGTTTTTCTGACGTCTTTTTCTGACGTCTTCTGGACGTCCAATGTTGACATCCATATGACATCTATAGAAGGTACGAATTTAGTTGAAATGTGGTCGTTGTGGACGTATTTTCAACGTCTTATAACATCAACGCATACTCATTTTAGACATTTTAACAAAAATAAGTGTTACACTATGCATTATATTAAAACATATTTATGTCATTGAATCAATATCACTTTTGCACTCACTATTAATGTTGAAATTTCAACAAACCACCGTTTTTGTGATCAGTGTTTGCTTTAGTTGGGCTCTTGACTCTTGGTTTAATGTCATGTTTTTATTGGCTGCCAATTTGTGTTCCTACACATTTGTTTTGGCAAAAAAAAAAAAAAAACAATGGTCCAGTGAGATCAGAAAGTGTTGGTGATTTCATCACTATGAAGTCACTCAAACAACTCTTAAGTGTGTAGTTATTAATATGTGAACACTGTGTTAAGATGCAGTTTAAAGAGATTAAAGAAGTTTTATAGACGACAAACAGAGCACGTGATTTAAAAACCTGTGACACTGTTGAATCAATTACACATGAAGAATCAGTTTATGAAACTCAACAATGGTGACTATCAACAAACGAAAACTTCATGCTGCAATGCATGCTGGGTAACATCATAGTACAAAAACTCATTGATGACTCCCAGCATGCATTGCAGTTGATCTGTTATCTGAATTAGTTTGATGATTGTCACCATTGTTGAGGTTTGTATGATGAACATTGATGTCTAAGTTTGTCAGTAAACATTTTCTGATATTTTGTCTCTGTGCTTATTTATTTGTAAACATTTATGTCAACATCAATCATGAATAGGTCAAATCTCAAAATAATTTAGAGAAGTTTCTTAAACTTACTACTGCTTAACACTTGTCATAAAGCAAACTACTCCTTCAAATCTTTTTCAAAACCTTTATTTCTTTATCAATGCACAAATGTCCTTATTGAAACACAACTACAAACATTGAAAGAAAGTAAGTTAACTTGATGATTTTAAGAGTCAAGAGGCCAACTAAAGCAAACACTGATCACAAAAACTGTGGTTTGTTGAAATTTCAACATTAATAGCGAGTGCAAAACTGATATTGATTCAATGACATAAATATGTTTTAATATAATGCATAGTGTAACAATTATTTTTGTTAAAATGTCTAAAATGAGTATGCGTTGATGTTATTAAAGACGTTGAAAATACGTCCACAATGACCACATTTCAACTAAATTCGTACCTTCTATAGATGGTCTATGAATGTCAACATTGGACGTCCAGAAGACGTCAGAAAAAGACGTCAGACAAACTTTCATTTGTACCTTTAGGGGTACAATGGCTTGTCACTGGTGCAGTACCTTCAGGTACAAATATGGTTCACCCTTTTTTTCTGACAGTGTGAATCAAGTAAACTCGACACGAAATTAACATGTTAAGTGAAGATGAACATGAACATGACTGAATCAAGATACTCTTCTGTACAAGTCCTAAAACAACAGAATACTAAACTCTAATACCCTGATAGCAACATTGAATCAATGTTAACAATTATTGATTTGGTAATAATAATGGCTTTGAAGCAAAATAACGTTTGCACTTACAATTATTGTAGAATTGGTAGCCAATTTCATCAAACCATTATTGTGATCAGTGTTTGCTTTGGTTAGGACCTTGATTCTTGACATTTGTTAAGTCAATTTCTTCTCTCTTTTGGTTTCGTTCAATGCTAGCAAATGTGTTTAATGAAAACACATGTGAAGCATCAAGAAAGTGCTGTTCCATAAAAGAATGTTTGCTTCTTCTGGTATGTTGTATGCTTTCCCTTTGACGGACTTTTAAAACACGGGTTTTTTTTTCAGTCTGCCCACTGAGCAAAAGCTACTTCTTATAGACGTTCCCTGAGGAGCCAGAATGAAAGTTTGTCTGACGTCTTTTTCTGACGTCTTCTGGACGTCCAATGTTGTTGTTCATAGGACATCTACAGAAGGTACAAATTTAGTTGAAATGTGGTCGTTGTGGACGTATTTTCAACGTCTTATAACATCAACGCAGACTCATTTTAGACATTATGTTAACAAAAATAAGTGTTACACTATGCATTATATTAAAACATATTTATGTCATTGAATCAATATCACTTTTGCACCCGCTATTAATGTTGAAATTTCAACAAACCACCGTTTTTGTGATCAGTGTTTGCTTTAGTTGGGCTTTTGACTCTTAACGTTCATTAAGTTAATTTTCTTTTTTCAATGTTTGAAGTTGTGTTTCAATAAGAACACTTGTGCATTGATAAAGAAATAAAGGTTTTGAAAAGGATGTGCAGGAGTAGTTTGCTTTATAACAAGTGATAAGCAGTAGTAGGTTTAAGAAACTTCTCAAAATTTTACTGAGATTTGATCCATTCATGATTGATGTTGACATTAAGGTTCACAAGTACAAAGAATACAGAGACAAAATTAGACATCAATGTTCATCATACAAACCTCAACAATGGTGACAATCATCATACAAACCTCAACAATGGTGACAATCATCAAACTAATGCAGATAAACAGATCAACTGCAATGCATGCTGGGAGTCATCAATGAGTTTTGTACTATGATGTTACCCAGCATGCATTGCAGCATGAAGTTTTCTTTTGTTGATTGTCACCATTGTTGAGTTTCATACACTGATTCTTCATGTCTAATTGATTCAGCAGTGTCACAGGTTTTTAAATCACGTGCTCTGTTTGTCGTCTATAAAACTTCTTTAATCTCTTTAAACTGCATCATAACACAGTGTTCACATATTAATAACTAAACACTTAAGAGTTGTTTGAGTGATTTCATAGTGATGAAATCTCCAACACTTTCTGATCTCACTGGATCATTGTTTTCTTTGCCAAAACAAATGTGCAGCCAATAAAAACATAACATTAAACTAAGAGTCAAGAGCCCAACCAAAGCAAACACTGATCACATAAACGGTGGTTTGTTGAAATTTCAACATTAATAGCGGGTGCAAAAGTGATATTGATTCAATGACATAAATATGTTTTAATATAATGCATAGTGTAACACTTATTTTTGTTAAAATGTCTAAAATGAGTCTGCGTTGATGTTATAAAACGTTGAAAATACGTCCACAACGACCACATTTCAACTAAATTCGTACCTTCTATAGATGTCCTATGCACAACAACATTGGACGTCCAGAAGACGTCAGAAAAAGACGTCAGAAAAACTTTCATTCTGGCTCCTCAGGGGACGTCTATAAGACGTCTATAAGAAGGAGCTTTTGCTCAGTGGGTAAATTCATACCTTCTATAGATGTCCTATGGACGTCAATATTGGACGTCCAGAAGACGTCAGAAAAAGACGTCTTTAAGAAGGAGCTTTTGCTCTGTGGGTGGCCTTTAGAGATAAAAGCAGTCCCAGATTTCCACATCGTCTCATACTGTTCACCAGCAAAATGTCCCCCCTCACCTACAGGACCTTATTAAGAACAGCCTGACACATGACGTACCCGCACACATCTGATGACATACTGTGCCGCAGGAGAGAAACCAGCTTTGGTCACACATTACTATGTGACTCACTGATCAAATGAGTCTTAGGGAAATCAGTCTGCTCTGTCAGTCCTGTCTGATGTGCTTTGTTGGTTTTAGTGTTTAAAAGTTGTTGTTTTTTAAAAAAGGTTGCATTTGTTGCACAACGGTCAGAGTAACACACCGAGAGAATGCAGGATGCTTAGTTTTTAGGAACAGTTTATTAAAACGAATCGTTCAAAAGAACTGATTCATAGAAATGATTCACCTCTCTGCCTATAGAGCTCATGGGGACCAGGAAGAGAAGATATAAAAGCTAATGTATATCAATGCTGAGCTAACGGAAAGTTGTCAACATTTATAGATGTTTGCTTTTCCTGGTATGTTGTAAATATGTTAGTAAAATTAGTATTTTAATATTTGATAAGATCTGGTCACACATTTAGACATCAACACTTGTCATACAAACCTCAACAATGGTGACAATCATCAAACATATTCAGATAAACAGATCAACTGCAATGCATGCTGGGAGTCATGAATGAGTTTTGTACTATAATGTTACCCAGCATGCATTGCAGCGTTAAGCTTTCTTTTGTTTTTTGTCACCAATGTTGAGTTTCATACTCCAATTCTTCATGTCTAATTCTGCAATTAAAACTTTTTGGCATGTTTCGTTTATTTCTAAGAAAATGTAAAACTGTAATTTTACTCTATAGCATCACATAATGTTAGCAAAATGACAACATCTCAACCCAACTTCACAGCGATTACACTGGATCCTGCTGGACCCTTTTTTTCAGAATCAGAAAGAGCTTTATTGCCAGGTATGTCTGCACATACGAGGAATTTGTTGTGGTGAAAGAAGCATCCAGTGCACAGAGACCATGATATAATACAAATAAACAATATAATACACAGATGTATATATATATAAAAAAAAATATAGAAAGTTAAAAAATAAGATAAGATATAGAGTGTCATACCTATGCAGGTGTATATGTATATATGCAGATAAAAAATAGACTATTGTATGTGCAGAAAAATGCACTATATACAGCATGATGGAATATAATTTAAGCAAAAATGGAATAAAAAGGTAGGGTACTATCAGATGGATATAATTAGTATTGCACAAGTTATTAATTGCACGGTGGGTAGAACAATTAGCTGTTCATGAGGTAGATCACCTGAGGGAAGAAACTGTTCCTGTGTCTGCTTGTTTTGGTGCTCATTGCTCTGTAGCGCCGACCAGATGGTAACAGTTCAAAGAGATGATGGTTTAGATGTGAGGGATCCAGAATGCTTTTCTGAGCCCTTTTCCTCACTCTAGATGTGTACAGTTCTTGGAGGGAGGGCAGAGCAGTACTAATGATCTTCTCTGCAGTCTGGATTGTCCTCTGTAGTCTTCTAATGTCTGACTTTGTAGCTGAGCCAAACCAGACAGTTATGGACGTGCAGAAAACAGACTCTATGACTGCAGAGTAAAACTGTTTCAACAGCGTTTGTGGTAGGCTGAACTTCTTCAGTTGACGTAAGAAGTACAACCTCTGCTGGGCTTTTTTAGCAATGGAGCCAGTGTGATTGTCCCACTTCATGTTCTGAGAGATGGTGGTGCCCAGAAACCTGAATGTCTCCACTGCTGCCACAGTGCTGTCCATGATGGTGAGAGGGGGCAATACAGGGGGTTTCTCCAGAAGTCTACTATGATCTCCACTGTTTTGAGCGTGTTTAGCTCCAGGTTGTTATAACTGCACCAGACAGACAGCTGTTCAACCTCCTGTCTGTAAGCAGACTCATCACCATCCTGAAGGAGGCCGATGAGTGTGGTGTCATCTGCAAACTTCAGAATTTTGACAGAGGGGTCTTTGGCAGTACATTCATTGGTGTACAGGGAGAAGAGCAGTGGTGAGAGAACGCACCCCTGGGGGGAGCCAGTGCTGATTGTGCGGGTGCTGGATGTGAGTTTCCTCCATTCTCACTAACTGTTGCCTGTCTGTTAGAAAGCTAGTGATCCACTGACAGATAGAGCTAGGAACAGAGAGCTGGGTTAACTTCATCTGAAGCAGTGATGGGATGATGGTATTAAAAGCAGAGCTGAAGTCCACAAACAGGATCCTTGCATAGTTTGTTGTAGTTGCGTAGTCCCTGGTTTGTCCAGATGTTGGAGGATGTAGTGCAGCCCCATGTTGACTGCATGCTCAACAGACCTGTTTGCTCTGTAGGCAAACTGCAGGGGGTCCAGTAAGGGTTCTATGATGTCCTTCAGATAGGCCAGTACCAGTCTTTCAAATGACTTCATGACTACAGATGTAAGAGCAATGGGTCTGTAGTCATTCAGTCCTGTGATTTAGTTTTTTTGGGGATGGGGATTATGGTGGAGCATTGGATATAGAGTAGTGCAAATAAATTATGGACAGAAGCTATCTAAGTAACAGTGCAATGGAAGAAGTTATTGCATATTTCAGTTAAAGTGTAGGAGTGCAAGATGCATAGTAAACAGTCGGTACTCTAATGAACAGTTGGCAGTGCAAATGAGCAGTCTGGTAGTGCAAATGAACATAAATGTTATGTATAGACAGTCCATTAGTGCAAGTAACAAGTGAAGTCAGGTGTGCAGTGAGGGGGGGGAGACGAGTGTAGCAGTATATGAGGGGCAGTGGGATCAGCGAGGGGCAGAGTTCAATAAAGAGACAGCTCTGGGGAAAAAACTATTCTTTAGTCTGCTGGTCCTGGTCCGGAGGCACCTGAAACGCCTGCCGGAGGGCAGGAGAGAAAACAGTCTGTGAGCGGGATGAGAGGAGTCCTTAAGAATGCTGCGAGCTCGACGCAGACAGCATTTCCTCTGGATGTCCTCCATGGATGGAAGTGGAGTCCATGTGATGCGCTGGGCGGTTTTCACCACCCGCTGCAGTGCCTTGCGCTCTGCAACAGAGCAGCTCCCATGCCAGACTGTGACACAGTTGGTCAGGATGCTTTCTATTGCACAGCGATAGAAGTTCACCAGGATAGCCGAGGACAGCCGATTCTTCTTTAGTGTCCTCAGGAAGAAGAGGCGCTGGTGAGCCTTCTTGACCAGGCTGGAGGTGTTGGTAGTCCAGGACAGGTCCTCCGAGATGTGGATCCCCAGGAACTTGAAACTGGAGACACGTTCAACAGCCATCCCATTGATGTGGATGGTGTCATGTGTGCCTCTTGACTCTTTCCTGAAGTCCACAATGAGCTCCTTTGTCTTGGAGGTGTTAAGGAGCAGGTTATTGCTGTTGCACCATGTGGCTAGGTGCTGGATCTCCTCCCTGTAGGCCGTCTCATCGTTGTTGCTGATGAGACCAATCACCGTAGTGTCGTCCGCAAACTTGATGATGGAGTTAGATCCGTTCACAGGCTTGCAGTCGGAGGTGAAGAGGGAGTAGAGGAAGGGGCTTAGCACACAGCCCTGTGGTACACCAGTGTTGAGTGTGATAGTGGTGGAGCAGATGGAGCCTGATCTCACCTGCTGTGGTCTGTTGGTCAGAAAGTCCATAATCCAATTGCATAGGGAGGTGTTAATGCCCAGGTCTTCAAGTTTGGATATTAACTTGGATGGGATGATAGTGTTGAATGCTGAGCTGAAGTCAACAAACAACATACGTGCATAAGTGTTCTTATTGTCCAGATGTGTGAGCACAGAGTGCAGTGCCATGGAAACTGCATCTTCTGTGCTCCTATTGCTGCGGTAGGCAAACTGGTGTGGGTCCAATGTGGATGGCATAAAGTCCTTCAGGTGTGCCAGGACCAGCCGCTCAAAGCACTTCATGACAATGGGTGTCAGTGCTACAGGGCGGTAGTCGTTCAGGCACTTTGGGCTGGAGTGTTTTGGCACTGGCACAATGGAGGTGCATTTAAAGCATGTTGGCACAGCTGCTTGGGCAAGAGACAGGTTGAAGATGTCAGTGAAAACCCCAGCAAGCTGCTCAGCACATGCCCTGAGTACGCGTCCAGGGATGTTGTCTGGTCCAGCGGCTTTGTGCGCACTGATCCGGCTCAGTGCATTGCAGACGTCTATGGAGGAGAGTGTGATTGGAGGGTGATCAGCTGAGGGTTTGAGCTTGGTGGCAGTTTCTATATTGTCTCTCTCAAAGCGAGCATAAAAGTCATTAAGCTCGTTCAGGAAGAGGACATCAGTGGCTGCGGGGGTGGAGTGGGTGGGTTTGTAATCACTGATGGCCTGGATGCCTTGCCACATGCGTCGAGGGTCGGAGTTGGAAAAGTGCTCCTCTACCTTTAGCTTGTAGCAGTGCTTGGCCTCTTTGATGCCCCTCTTCAGGTTAGCTCTGGATGTGCTGTAGGCTTGTGCATTACCTGATCTGAAGGCAGTATTGCGTGCCTTCAACAGGAGGCGCACCTCCTTGTTCATCCATGGCTTCTGATTTGGGTACGTGATGATCTGTTTCTGAGTAGTAACATTGTCTATGGTGGTGTTGATGTAATCCAGTACAGAGGAGGTGTAGCAGTCAATGTCCGTGTGAGAGCCACTGGTGGCCTGAGAAGCAAATGTACTCCAGTCTGTGTGTAGAAACCTTTCCTGGAGTGTGAAATCTGGCCCCACAGGCCACACTTTGATGGTCTTCACTGATGGCTTCACACGATTGATGAGGGGTGAATACTTGGGGTTGAGGAACAAAGAAAGGTGATCTGACTGTCCCAGGTGGGGGAGGGGGGTCGCAACGTAAGCTTCAGCCATGTTTGTGTAAACATGGTCTAAGGTTTTGTTTCCTCTGGTGTGACAGGAAACATGCTGGTGAAATTTGGGGAGAACTGACTTTAAGTTTGAATGATTAAAATCTCCCGCAACAATAAACGCAGCTTCCGGGTGAGCAGTCTGTTGTTTACTGATGGCTGCATGAAGTTCTTTCATAGCAAGCTTGGCATCAGCATCCGGGGGAATGTAGGCTGCAGTTATAATGGTGGAAGTGAACTCCCGTGGCAGATAAAACGGTCTACATTTAACCATGAGAAACTCAAGGTTAGCTGAACAATGTTTTCCGACAATAACAGAGTTCGTGCACCAAGCTTTGTTAATGTAAATGCACAATCCACCACCTCTGGTCTTACCGGAGCCATCTAACGTTCTATCCGCCCGGAGTGTGTGGCGTCCTGCTAAATCAATAGCATTGTCCGGTATGCCGCTGTGTAGCCATGTTTCCATGAAGATTAAAACATTACAGTTAAAAAGTCTCTTGCTGTAAGTAATGCTGAGTCGAATCTCCTCCATTTTGTTCACCAGTGACCGAACATTGGCGAGGAAAATGCTGGGTAAAGAGAGCCGGTGCGGTGTTAGCTTTAGCTTAGCTCTTAGTCCTCTGCGCGTCCCCCGCCTTTGTTTACGATCTCGACGCCGCCTGTGAGCACTTCCGCCCGGCCGGGTAGAGTGAGCGGCCTCGGTTGTTCTGGCGATCTCAGGAAGGAGTTGAAGGTTGTCGATAAAACTGTCAGGAAGTCGCAAACCAATATCCAAAAGCTCATGTCGGGTGTACGATGTAAAGGCACAGCTGTTCTGCACGAACAGACCTGAGATGAGCAAGAAAATTAAAAACAAAAGATGCAGGCCAGCTGAGTAGCACAGGTCTTTGGACAGGCTGGGGAGACACCATCTGGACCTGGTGCTTTCTTTGTCTTCTTTTTTCTGAAGACTCGACACACATCCTCTTCGCTGATCTGAAGTGCAGGAGGTGGGGTGACTGAAGGTGATAAGTGTTGTACAGAGAGAATGTCAGAGTGGGTGTGGGGTGTAAAGCTGGGGTTTTCAAATCTGCAGTAAAAGTCATTCAGATCGCTGACCAGGTGTTGATTGCCTGCTAAATTGGGGGATGATGGCTTGTAGTTAGTGATGTCTTTCAGGCCTTTCCACACAGACGCAGGGTTGTTGGCTGAAAACTGGTTTTCCAGCTTTTTTGAGTAGTTTCTCTTGGCCACTGTTATCTCCTTGGTCAGTGTGTTCCTAGCCTGCCTGTACAAGACTTTGTCCCCTTTTCTGTAGGCATCTTCTTTGGTATGGCAAAGCTGTCTGAGTTTTGCTGTAAACCATGGTTTATCATTGTGGCAGTCGTGGCCCAGTGGTTAGAGAGTTGGACTCATGACCAGAAGGTTGCTGGTTCGATTCTCAGGGCTGGCGGGTAACGGCTGAGGTGCCCTTGAGCAAGGCACCTAACCCCCACTTGCTTACTATACAAAATGTACAAATGTATAGTACAATGTAATGTAAGTCGCTTTGGATAAAAGCGTCTGCCAAATGCGTAAATGTAAATGTAAATGTAAATTGTTGTATTTGAAAGAAGTCCTAGTAGGAATGCACATATCCTCACAGAAACTGATGTATGATGTTACAGTATCTGTGAGCTCATCCAGATAGGTGGCAGCATCTTCAAAAACACTCCAATCTGTGCATTCGAAACAGGCTTTTAAGGCCCGCTCTGTTTCGTTGGTTCACCTTTTAACAGTCCTTGCCATAGGTTTGGCAGATTTTAGTTTCTGCTTGTAGGCTTGTAGGTTGGGATAAGGTGAACCAGGCAGTGATCAGACAGTCCTAAAGCTGCTCTCGGGATGGAGCGATATGCATTCTTTATTGTGGTGTAGCAATGGTCCAAAATATTTTTGTCTCTGGTAGGGCATGTGATGTGTTGTCTGTATTTTGGCAGTTCAAGTGTGAGTTTTGCCTGATTAAAGTCGCCAAGAATAATAATAGCAGAGTCCGGGTATTTTTGCTCAATATCCGTGATGTTATCGGCGAGCTGTCCCACTGAGCAAAAGCTCCTTCTTATAGACGTCTTATAGACGTCCCCTGAGGAGCCAGAATGAAAGTTTTTCTGACGTCTTTTTCTGACGTCTTCTGGACGTCCAATGTTGACATCCATATGACATCTATAGAAGGTACGAATTTAGTTGAAATGTGGTCATTGTGGACGTATTTTCAACATCTTATAACATCAACGCATACTCATTTTAGACATTTTAACAAAAATAATTGTTACACTATGCATTATATTAAAACATATTTATGTCATTGAATCAATATCACTTTTGCACTCGCTATTAATGTTGAAATTTCAACAAACCACCGATTTTGTGATCAGTGTTTGCTTTAGTTGGTAATATCTGTAATATCTGTTTCCTTTGCCTCAACAAATATACAGCAACACACTTTTAATAGGCAAAAAGTAATCTAATGTTAAAAGATAACTCAAGAACCCAACTAAAGCATACACTGAGCACAATAATGGTGATTTGTTCTTGCTACATGTTAATTTCATGTTAAGAAAACATGACTCAAACATGGATCCACTGTACACGATTGAATCATGTTCAACCAAAGAGTTATTTATGTAGGGCTATTGACCCTCAGTATTGGTTTTCTTATCTGCTGTATTTGGGTGATTGTAAGACACATTTATTACATGACCCAAATATCTGAGAGTGAGAGTGATCACATGATAACAGCTGTTCATGATGGCGTTGCTGAGTTCACTTATACAATATTCTGTGGCTGGTTGTCAACATGTACAATATTAAGTTATTATCTATGAAGGTACTGTGATATCGCAAGGAAATCATCTTTTGCATACATAAAAATTTAATTGTGGGATTTAGACTCACAAACATCAAGAATCAGTATATGAACCTCAACAATGGTGACAATCAAATGTAAAGCTTCTTGCTGCAATGAATGCTGGGTAACATAGTACAAAACTCATCCATGACTCCCAGCATGCATTGCAGCATGAAAAAATGATGATGGTCTTATGGTTTTATTTATTTGCTTTTATTTTTGTTGCTTTATATTTTCTTACTCTTGTGTTTTTGTTGGTATGTTTTTTGATTATGTTCAGATGTGATCTTTTTTTAGTCACCATTGTGGAGATTCATAGTTAGATCAGATGTCACTAAAAACAAAAGTGGGATGTATTTTAAGGGTTTTCACAGATTTTAATTAGAGAAATTTAGTTTTTATGAAAATCATGTAATTATGCAAAAAAAACTTAAAATACAAAAAACACATAAAAATTGTTATTTTACATTCAAATGAATGGAGTAAATGAGAAAAATACACATGAAAAAAATCACGAAATAAATGCACATCTTGAAAGTTTTAACATTAAACCAAAAAAAAAGATGAGTTATGACATTTTTGTCAAATATATATGGAATCGCAAAGTGCACAAATGTATCCACTAACAGCTTTTTAGTGCAGTTGTAATTAACATCACTTGAGGATTAACCCTCCTATTATCCTAGGGGTCAATTTGACCCCATACAACGTCTGTAAATATATGATTAACATTATTATTTTTGCTTCAGAATTAATGACTTTTCCTTATTGAATGGGGACAACTCAGTAAACCCAAAATTAACATGATGTGATTTTTTTAAATGTCCTATACACATTTTGTAGCATCAGTGTTCCTTGGGGTCAATTTGACCCCAGGGACTTTTAGCTGTATTAAACATAAGAAATGTTTAAATTTCACACACATTTGTTTTGGGTGATATTGAGGTCACTATAACATGCTATAATTTTATAATATTCTCTTTAATTTTATATGTTCAGTATAATATTCCAAAATCTAACCTAACATAACCACTCCTGTAGTATTGCGAAAACTTTGATATTTCCTGTGCCGTGGGCGAGGGGAAAACATCATTTTTGTGGTTTACAGGAAAGGAGCAAACATATAAAAGCTTGCACAGAAGCCTTCTAAACCATTTCTCTTTATGCTCTCTCCATTGAAATGGCCTCTAAGCAATTCTGTCAAAGAGGTTTTGTCACAGTTTTTTGACAGTGAAAGTGACATAGAGGAGAATGTGTCTGAGATAGATGATAATATTGAGGAGGACCCTGATTATGAGGCATCATCCTAAAATGAGAATGAGACTCCTAGTGTTGACATTTACATTTATGCATTTGGCAGACGCTTTTATCCAAAGCGACTTACATTGCATGTGAGTGTGTGGAATCCCTGGGATCAAATGCCCTTGGCATTGCTAGCACCATACTCTAACCACTGAGCAACAGGAAAGCTGTTGACACTCCTGTTGTCTCTCAACCACCTGTAGACACATTACCTTCCAAAAAATGGAAAGTTATTATGGTCCCGCTCCCCACTTGAACAACAAGGACTTGTGCAGCTAATGTACCAGGGACGGGGCACTAACCCATACAATACATTTCAATCAAATCAGCCAAATATGGCATAAAAATATGGACTGCATGTGATGCACAGTTTAGCTATGCCTGGAATATGCAGGTGTACACTGGTAAATCCCCTGGAGAAGCACCCAAAAAAACAAATTAGGGCATCGGGGTGGTAATAGACATGGCTGAGGGACTGATTATTATATGTTCCTTACTTATGTCATGATGTTTATGATGTTCTGTTTTAAAAAGTAATAAATTGACCACAAACATAATTTGTGTTGGTAAACGTAATAAAAGTAAATGTTATTATTTCCAAATGTTACAAATTCCAAAAATGTAAATTCAAACACCAAATATATATTACATTTTTGTAATATATATATACACACTTTATATATCCAACTTTAGGTCAATCAGTGAGATTTTATAGTGATTTTCACATTTGCCCATATTCGTACAATAGGTATTTTTGATGTACAAGGGGTGGGGAGTGGGGGGGTTGTGGGTTTATTTAAAGGTCTATTTAAGGAAACACCAAAGATATAAATTACCTGACACAAACCTTTTAGTTAAAAAATAAATCTCATTTTTGAGGTTTAAATTGCTGCGGTCAAATTGACCCCAGAGGGAAAAAGATATTATCAAATTTTAGGGTAACAGGAGGGTTAAATGAAAAATAATTTTAGTGATAATGACAGCAGCATTAAAAGTTCTGTCAAAATAAAGTACACCAACTGGTTAAATGGATAAAGTACAATGAATTATTCATCATGAAATTATTGTTTGTGATGTGCGAGATCAAATCTGAGAAAAAGAAAGTTTGGTCTTTATTCTGTTTTAAGTCTTTATTATACAAATAACCGCATTTACAGCAAGTTTCTTTGCAGTGCATTATAAGACCACATTGCACAAGTGATACCGAAACACAAAAATGAGCTAATCCCAGTATAAATCGCTTTCATAACATCATTATTTTATTACTTTTATTAATATTTTGCTCGTGATGTGATCAAAATGGCACGATGTGATGTGATGACACGTGTCTTGTACAAGCACTTTTAATGCGCCAGTGCGCCTGCGCGAGCAGCTCCGGCAGGATCAAAGGTACTCATCCCGATCCTACTGTGGGGAAGGATGGACTCATGAATATTAATTACGTAACGGCACGTTCTCACAGCAGGCCATTATGATTGGTTGACAAAAAGACGTTATTAACAGAGCTCTTTGGTACCCTGGTTATTAGCAGAGCCCTTTAGTAGAGTCGCGTCATCTTCATTCAATCCAATGGAACCGTTTATTCACAGCAATGGCGGTTGATGGAGCCTCTCAATAGTTCCCGGAA
Source organism: Oreonectes daqikongensis (assembly GCA_026939265.1). Classification (NCBI taxonomy): domain Eukaryota; kingdom Metazoa; phylum Chordata; class Actinopteri; order Cypriniformes; family Nemacheilidae; genus Oreonectes; species Oreonectes daqikongensis. Next base: position 232,515 of record JAOTQM010000100.1, on the reverse strand, counting down.
GTTACTAGTAACGCATGGAGCTGCAGCAAAGCAGACCGATAGTGACGAACTTTTAATCAATTTAAAGACGTTAGTCATTTAAAAAAGAAATAAATGAAAGAAATAAAGCATTTAAAGAGAAAACATAACTTCCGGGAACTATTTGAAGGCTCCATGAATCACGTGACACGCGAAAAATTTGAACTTCCGTTGGCGCAACTCTCTCTCTCTCTCTCTATGGCTCTGGTTATTAGGTGCTGCTGACGAATCAGTGAACGATAGCGCCGTGAAGGCTTGGCTTATGAACGTTTATTACGTTACGTAACAGCACGCTCAACGTGCGTTTCTAAGCAACGTCAACACGAACTCGTTAATATTCACGAGTACTCCGTGACAATAGTAGGAATCGTAACTTGAGCAGCAGCAGGCAGAAACCACTATCATGAAGCGCGATGGAGGCGACCGGCGGCTCAGCTCTCTCTTTGTTTTGTGCTGGTTACTGTCATTAACACAATTCTAACGTTAGTTCTTTATCCTCAATATTGCTACGAGAGGAGACGCGCGTTCATGTGGATAATATCGCGTGTTTTTGTAGCTGAAGAGCAGGATTCGTGACAGACACGCACACTCTCGTCGGTACATGTGAGTATGGTTGACATCAGACAGCCATCTTGTGCTTTTAACCGGGATTTGTGCTTTTAATGAAAGCTTTAATACGAAATCAAGCGTGTCGTGTCATTATGTTAATGAGGCGTTGATGCTTTATTCATGAGGAGTTCGTGTTAGTTAGTCACGTGATGTTGATAAGCGAAACTCTTCTAGGGCCCGTACGTTCTTCGTACGTCGCTAACTCAGCTGGATTTGATTGGTGATGATTTCGCATGATCTTGGATTGTTCGGTTTTTCGACGCTCATCCTGGACTTGTCAGCAACAGGTCCGATAGATTAAACCTGTTCGGGAGCATCTTAATTCTATAATGTAAACTGGATTAGATCGCGGCTATTATACATAGTAACATGACGCATGACGCGGGGTTGTTGTGCAGGGGCACCCCTTTGTTATAAATCTTTTAATTACTTTATATCAGGGCTGTTGTCAAGTCCAAGACCAGGACTAGTCAAGACCGAGTCCAAAGGAGACAGTTAAGAAGACAGAGAAGCATCATCAATAAGACCACATACTTAATTGATCATTAACGTGATGCAAGAGACATCATACTATACCTTTTAAGATCATCTTTTTTATTATTATTTGTAATGATCAAAAAGCAGATATGGTGATTTCATTTACTTTAGGTATAGCACTAAAGTCACAAAGTGTAACTTAACTTTTTTTATTGAAGTGTAACAATCATACTCTGCCAATAGAAAATGTAACAAATAACAAGCAAACACTTGACAAGATTCCCATTCCTGAACTTATAAATTGTCCCACAAAGTGCTCGCTGACATCGTGAGTCGTGCCTGCTGATGAATGATTGATGCTGTCCAGTTTGCGGACGAATCGTTCATTTGAACCGGTTCACCAATCGGTCTGAATCGTTCGGAATTGTTCACGTCTGCCGTAAACACCTAACATTACCCAGGGCTGGCCCAGCCTCTGTGCCCTAGGCAAGATTTTAGATTGTGCCCTTCCTATACAAAATAAATACATTAAATAAAAACAGTTGTAATATAACATGTTTGTCAACCTCTGAGCAAATGCTGTATAGGGACACAAATAAAACTATATTGTATTGTTTTGGATTTTCTTAAATAAATGGCACGGGCTAACCACAGTGCCAGTAAACACACTTTGCAGTTCATTTAGTTGAAAGCAGTCAAAAACAGCATGCAGTGTCAGTGTTACCTGTAAAATGGTTCTAGATAAGCAAGCTGCTTCCGAACTTTGAACCGGTGATGTATCCGGCATGAGAAGCAGAAGCTCTAACAACAAGGCCACAGGCACTAACGTGAGAGCCATGAGAGCACGTCTAGAAGTCGGCCAGTGAGGTTTACCTGCTCAGATCACACTAGCTGCTCTCCGTTACACATGCATTATTAACGCGTTGAGATCATTAATTATAATCACGTCATGAAGCAAAAAAATGTTTACATGTCGTCACATGCTCTCGTCTGGCCCCCTCCGGTCATTGGCATGGCTGGCACTGACATTACCCACAAATTACATCAGTTACTCACTTTCTGACGTGTTTTGAAGGAGAAAAAAACATATATTGCTGGACTCGGTCGAGACCAACAAGAACATTTGGCGAGACCAATGACAGAGTCCGAGATATGTCCGAGTGCAAATACCAACGAGTCCAAGACAAGTCCGAGACCATAGATAAAAGTCTTGATTCCAGACTTGAGTACTACAGCACTGCTTAATATCTAACATAACATCATTTTCAGCTAATGATGATATCGGTTTCACTAGTTTAATTAGGCAAACTTCCAAAAAATACTGACCAAGAAAAAATCTATACATAACTGACAGACATACTTTAAAAACTATGAAAATATTACTTCTGCAGATCAAGCACTAGCTGTAACCCAGCTAACAAAAGTTTGTTATAAGAATGTTCCTTAAAGGTTTTTCATGCTATTGAAAACTTTTAAAAACATTCAAAGTGTCCAGGGTTTTTTTACGTTTTAAGAACGCTCCCAGCTTCGATTATGATTCAGAGGGTCACGATTCGATGCATCTTGTTCGTTATTTTTTAATAATAATAAAAATACTTCAACCCTTTTCTCATACAACCTATTTATTTGGCAGCTTTTTTGAGAAAGCTAAAGAATAATGATGATACACCGAATTGAAAACTCTGGTCCAAACTGATTTTTGTATTAATATTACACTTTTAACACAATAAAACAAAATTGGATCGAACATATTTGCAACAGAATCAAAAAATCAAATACTACCTTGTCCTTTTTACCAATTATCAAAATAATGTAAAAGTCTAGAATTATATGCATAACAATAGTCAAGTTACAAACTCAGCATCACTTGCTAAAGCAAAAGTGTATATGGTACTGATCGGTGTATTTCAAATAGATGCATTATATTTGTCATAGGTCAGAAGCCTTTTTCTTCATTTCCTTATCCAGCTCATCTAGCTCATCTCTCTTCTCCTTCTGGTGTCTTATCAGTGTGTTTGACTTTGTTCTGCTATCTTTCTCCCTGCCATACTCTCAGCTTTTTCCTAACCCTAGCTCCGCATCATTCTTAAAGTTCTCACAATCACAATAGATGATGTACCTACATCAGGGGTGTCAAACTGAATTCCTGGAGGGCTGCAGCTCTGCACAGTTTACCTAATCAAACACACCTGATTCAACTAGTCAAGATGTTCAGGATTACTAGAAACCAGTGGAACTCAACTCCAGTCCTCTGGCCTCCCTGACTGACAGAATATTTTAGAGGTCTCCCTATTCAATGCATGAAGTTAATGAGATGATGAAGTGATGATTGAGTTATTAATGATGATAAACACCTGCTGTTAACAAACACAATCACTGAAGAAAACATCAACAATAAGAACAAAAACCAGAATAGTGTTTAGTGTTTCCTTTAGTTCACCTCTTGACTCTTATGTTTATTATGTTAAGTTTTTGTCAGCTATAATAGTGTGTTTCTGAAGCACATCTATAACAACAAAACCAAATACAAAATGATTTTGTTCTGTAGATGGGAATACTTGTACAATTGTTGGTTGTAGATGTAGATGTGTTATGTCATTTATTAGATTGAATTTAATTGTTTGCTACATTTGTTTTGTAACAGCAGTTTATGAAAACAGATTAAAAGAGTTTTATAATTGAATCTTTCAGACATCAAGAATCTATTCTACATGCTGCAATGCATGCTGGGAATCATGAATGAGTTTTGTATTATGATGTTACCCACAATGCATTGCAGCATCCAGGAGTTGATTCTTGATGTTTGAATGATTCAGGTAAAATGTTTTTACGTCATAAACATAAAACTTAACACAAAGAGTCAAAAACTCAACTAAAGGAAACACTAAATACTATTCTGGTTTTTGTTCTTATTGTTGATGTTTTCTTCAGTGATTGTGTTTGTTAACAGCAGGTGTTTATCATTAAGAACTCAATCATCACTTTATTATCTCATTAACTTGTTCATGTGTTCAATAGAGAAACATCTAAAATATTCTGTAAAGATGGCCTGAGGACTGGAGTTGAAAACCCCTGATAGAAACTTTCAAGCAGGTTTGGTTTGGAGCTAAACTGTATAGAGCTGCGGCCCTCCAGGAACTGAGTTTCACACCTGTGATCTACATGATGTTGCCACTGTCAGACCAGTAGCACGGCAGCACTGCTCTTAACATGCCTTTCTTGTCCAAATGTCACACAAACCAACCTACAAACAAACCTACTACTTTACCCATTAAACCCATGTGTTTTACATACCATGACTTTATGATTTTCCTGCAGTCACATTTTTAATCATAAAACCACAAACACTCAGAATGTTATACGCTTAAATTAGATAGGTGAGAGGAAATTGATGGTATCACGCTGTCAATCATTCTTTCATCACTGACTGAACCCTCATTTCTCATCATAGCATACAGAGAAAGTTAACACTACATAAACATCATGTTATATGCTTAAATTAAACATATGTGAGGGAAAAACAATCGCTATTTAAAGAGGTTTGCTTGTGAACTGGCGTAAACATGTACCGCCTGTGCAAGGCACTCGTGAACGATCCGTGGCCGTCTCTAGTGTGTGTGGAAAAGTATTGCCACATTCTCTGTGAATGGGTGGACCGATCACGTTAGCGCGCAGCACGCACATACTGTGTGAATTAACGCCAAATGCTCTGCACAGTTATAACACATGTTGCAATACAACAAAACGGCCACTCGCACAAATGCTCCCAAATATATTTTGATGTCGCACAGGTTAAATTTCGGGAGCATACGTGACCAAATTGGTCACAATTTCGAGCCCTGAAGAAAAGAAGCTGGATCGCATCATTAAAAAACTAAAATAACAGAGAAAAGTTAGCTAGGTGGTTGTTCGTCTTCCCCTTTTTGTATATAAAGCTTAAGACTAGTCCCAGACTAAAACAAATGTTAGAGCTGTCTAAACTGAAAACAGTTAGCAGTGATAATTCTTAAAATATATTAGTGTCATTGTTTTGCCTCAAAATGCACACCAGAATAGTTTTTTTGTAAAGCATGTTTTTAAAAACTACTTACATGTCCTAATTTAACCAAGGCCTAGTCCTGGCTTTAGCTAATCCTTGTCTGTGAAACTGGGCCTATAGACACCTTTGTAGTCAACGTCACGATTACATCACTGCCAGATGCGCACGCTGACTGGTGGCAGAAAACTAGTGGAAACCAAGGAGCAATAAGTGAAACGGAGGAGACAGTTACTTCAAAAACACATTTTTGTGTTGTTAAATGTCAGAATTGGAATGCCAAAAATTATGAAATTAAATTCATATCAAGTTTATTGGACATTCTCTACTAGCCTATTAAGTGTTGAGTTTTTTAAAATGTAGATCGAGCAAAATCCATAGATGTTTTGGAACAATATTGACTGTTTTTAAAACAACAAACTGTAGAAAAAACGTGCACATATAGGCTACTGTAAGACGAATATAAAGTTGCGGATTACAACATAGCTACATGAACTTCAACCACCTGATCGTATGGTTCAGCAAACTTCACTTTTTTGCTACGGGTTAGCTTATTAATGTAAGACAACCGATTTAAATCGCTAAGTGTTAACTTGTCAATGTAAGACAGCGGGTTTTCTGCTGATAAACTACTAAAATAATTTGAAAAGGCGTTTGAACCATCCACATTTAAATGTTGTCAGGCTGATTTTAGCGCCGACACTTGACGCTTTCTGCCACCAGTTAGGCTCCCCCCACAGAAACGCGTCACATTGTTTACAAACACAAAAGGCGTCTATATGTTTTAGAGTTCACTTTGTGAAAGACGAGGAAGCAAAATAAGATGTTTATGCAAAAAGCTTATTAGAGCACATTCAGCGACAAGAAAGCACTTGTTAGATGTTACAAATAAATCATTTGAAATAAAGTTTCAGTGTAGTCAAGTCAAGTTTATTTATATAGCACTTTTTACAATTTACAATTGTTGCAAAGCTGCTGTATATTTACATTTACATTTATTCTTTTGTAGATGCTTTTATCCAAAGTGACTTACAATTGAGGAAAACGGCAAGGGATTCGTCTAAGTAAGCAATATTCACGAGAGGTGCTAGTAATACAAGGTTTCAAATACAACGTCAAGATAGTATAAGCAAGTATATAGAGAACATTAGGAAAGGATAAATAGAGGTAGAAAGATTTTTTTATTTTTTTTTATGAGACAGTTAAGTGCTCATGGAAGAGGTGGGTCTTCAGCTGTTTTTTGAATTGTGAAATTGATCCAGCAGTCTTGATGGAAACAGGAAGATCATTCCACCAGCCGGGAACGGAGAAAGAAAATGTCCTTGAGATGGATCTCATGCCTCTCTGTGAAGGAACAATGAGGCGCCGCTCGTTTTCAGACCGCAGACTTCTGGAGGGGATGTAGGTCTGTAAGAGAGAGTTGAGGTAGATGGGTGCTGTGTTAGTGGCTGTTCTGTAAGCAAGCACCAGTGCCTTGAACTTAATGCGTGCCGCTATGGGGAGCCAGTGCAGAGAGATGAGCAGAGGTGTGACACGTGCTCTCTTGGGCTCATTGAAGACCAGGCGTGCAGCAGCATTCTGGATCATTTGCAGAGGTTTGAAGGCACAGGCTGGGAGACCGGCCAGAAGAGCATTACAATAATCCAGTCTAGAAATGACAAGTGCCTGGACGAGAAGCTGTGTTGCATGTTCTGTTAAGAACGGTCTGATCTTTCTAATGTTGTACAATGCAAACCTGCATGACCGTGTTGTTTTAGTAACGTGATCCTTAAAAGTCAGCTGATCATCCATGATTACCCCAAGATTCCTGACTGAAGTCGATGGGGTTATCTTAGATGGACCAAGCTGGATGGTAAGCTGGTGCTGTTCTGACGGGGTGGCAGGAAGGATGAGAAGCTCAGTCTTGGCCAGGTTGAGTTGTAAGTGATGATCTTTTATCCATGAAGAGATGTCAGCCAGGCAGTCGGAGACTCGACTCGCTAATTTATCCAAAGGTGAAAAACTTTCCTGTAATCTAAATTCAACTAGCAGTAAACAACACTCCAAAGCACCATAGAATTATAAGGAAAGTAAATTTAAAAACGAAATAATTCTCACTACTTAGCAAATATATCACCTAAGCGTCATACAACAGAAACATATACACCGAACACTTACGCATGCGCTCTTGCCATACAAAATGACTGTAAGCAAAGCATTCAGTTTGTAAAAAGGAAAGTAAGAACAACAAACTGAGAGAAAAATACACCCCAATTTCACACACCACCAAAATGTAAGAACATGTAAGAAAAAATAGGCAACAACAACACCCACTCATCAAACACACACACACACACACACACACACACACATACACATACACATAGTACATACTACATACTGAAGAATTTTATAATGACTTAAGTACAGTGGTGTGCGGTGGTCTTAAAAAATGAGGAGGCAGATTCCTGCCATGTCATTTATGTTCATCTCTGCACTTTTAACAAGTGCATTCTTTAGAAAACCAGTGTTTCTGTGTCTATGTGTGAAAAAGGTTCATTACAGTACCTCAGATTTTTTGCATGTTTTTTGCACTTATGGAACTACAGTAGCAGCACACAATAACATTACAATATTGCATTTATCCCTTCCTGTTGTTAACATTATGCACGCGTACGTGCAGATTGTCAACAAAGCACATATGACTTAAGTTTCACTTACCGCGTGCGGTTCATGTTCGGCATCTTTTAGCACTGGGACCACAACATTTATCAGTTTCAAACTATCTCCAAATTCAGCTTTATATCCACTGTTTATATAACATCCATCACTCAAACTTTGGACCATGTCTATACAAACATGGCTGAAGCTTATGCCGTGACCCCCCTCCCCCACCTGGGTCAATCTGATCACCTTTCTTTGTTCCTCACCCCCAAGTATTCACCCCTCATCAATCGTGTGAAGCCATCAGTGAGGACCATCAAAGTGTGGCCTGCGGGGGCAGACTCCACACTCCAGGACAGGTTTCAACACACAGACTGGAGTATGTTTGCTTCTCAGGCTACCTGTGGCTTTCATACGGACATAGACAGCTACACCTCCTCTGTACTGGACTACATGAACATCACCATAGACAGTGTTACAACCCAGAAGCAGATCACTACATACCCAAATCAAAAGCCATGGATGAACAAGGATGTGCGCCTCCTGTTGAAGTCACGCAATACTGCCTTCAGCTCAGGTGATGCACAGGCCTACAGCACTTCCAAGGCAAATCTATTCCTATTTGGAGTATTAAATGAATAAAATAGTTTATGCAGAAATATATTTATATTGCCCGGTCGGGCAAGTAGTGCAAAACAATATGCAAACAGTGGCAAGGAACCCAAAACTCCAGTGGAGAAAAAAGAAACCTTGGGAGAACCCAGACCCAACCAGGAGAACCAGTTTCTCTCTGGCAAAAACGGCAACATCTCTACAAGCTCAACAGGGCTGCACAACTAGACTAAAAATAAAGATATAGTTGTACAATTATCATTAATATTCCTATAGCTAATGGCAGTTTAGTAGTGAGGACTTGTCGGGTCGCCGCTTCCCTCTTTCAGCTGTACCTTCTGGTCTGGATAGGGACTGAATCCTGCTCGCTGTGGTAACCTCGGAACATTGAGAAAGACAACTGAGAGCAGAATACTGTTCAAGCCTCTTTAATGCAGTGTTTGTGGTTCCAGTTGCTCTAACTAATGCAGCCTAAATCTCTTAGAGGATTTGTATTATAAAAGTGTTGTGTATGCAAGGTTGAAGAGATGCGTCTTTAATCTAGATTTATACTGACAGAGTGTGTCTGCCTCTCGCACAGTACTAGGAAGACTGTTCTAAAGTTCAGGTGCTAGATTGGAAAACGCTTTACCACCTGCACTTGATTTTAAAATTCTAGATTTTACCAACTGACCGGAGCCCTGAGAGCGTAGTGAACGAGAAGAACTCACTCAGGTACTGAGGAGCTAAACCATGTAGGGCCTTATATGTAACCAGCAAGATTGAATAAGTAAGTGAATACGTTGCTTGATAGGTAACCAGTGCAATCCTGACAGAACCGGGCTTATATGCTCATACAGCTGCTGGTCACAAAGCAGTGTACACTTTCTAGTGGCCCCAAGCGTTTAAATCATTTGATGCTTTTGACACCTCATCGGCCTGCGTGCGCTCCACAGAATAGGTCAAACGTACCTAATAACAGACAGGTCTGACTCCGTTGATAAACCAATCAAAATGGTGGGTTACACCGTGGTTTGATTCTCAGCCAGAGGCGCAATAGTCCGTTCATTTACGGCAGTGTTTCCCAATCCTGGTCCTTGAGTACCCCAGCACTGCACATTTTCCATACCTCTCTAATCAAACACACCTGTGTCAACTTATCAGCTCATTAGTAAAGACTTAAAGACATCCGATATGTGTGTCAGATTAGAGTCACATCAAAAATGTGCATAGTTTGGGGTACTCCAGGACCAGGATTGGGAAACACTGATTTACGGGAACAACATTCTTTATGTGGAGTCCTTCAAATAAAGTAAGTCAAGCTGGAGAAAAGATTAGGCTGAAATAGAGTAAAGTGACACAGCGAAATGTGAACGTAGTTTTTAAAACGTCTTACAATTACTGCTGTATGATATTGTGTATTACACTATATTGCCAAAAGTATTGAGTCACCCTATCTAATAAACAGGTTTGATGACTTTAGTCATTTCCATGAGTACAAATCTTAATGCTGCAGCCAGTGTCGGCGCCACGAGCGGGCCCTAGGGGGCATGGCCCGCTCACTTTTTGAAATGATAATAAACAAAATGATTTTTAAAAACGTTTTGGAAAATGGGCCCAAGTATGACGTCTGTTTTTTTATTTGTCAACAGACTTAACAAACAATAATGTCTTGCGCAGTAGTACTTAGCTACAGTACATGCGCTGTTCAAAAACACAAGCTGGAAAAAAATGATACTTTAAACTAACTGAATTAAAGTATGGACAGTGGTTCCACATAACAGAAATATGTTATCTCTACTCAAATACTTAATGTATGAGGAACTGAACTGAATTGAGTAAACCTAAACAACCATGTCAAAATAACGTCCAAATAACTTGAATCAATTAAGTTCATCCTACTAAAAGTAGCCTACTTAAGTAGAGACAACATGTTTCCATTACACTTGGTTTTCCTATACATAAAGCTTAACTGGGGAACAGTTTTCTGTCACTTTTTCTTCAAAGCCTGCTTTTGACACATATCCATCTAAATTAATAATCTTTATTTATTAACTTCCCCTGAATGTTATGTACGATCTATGTATTTTAAAAAAAAAAACGTTATACAACATTTGCTATAAGCATTTTAATTAGCCTTTCACTATCTTTCATACAGTATGCTTTAGTTCAGTTCAATTTATACGTTTTAAAATGCTATGCAAAATATGCAATGCTGTCCTCGAAATTGACATTTTGTTAAATTTGAGACTTCAAATGCATGTGCGCACCGGATAAAAATGGACGCGCGTTGCGTCTACAACTTGCAGGTATTCAGCACCGGACACGTATATGATGGAGGCATGAGCTCAAGTTCAAAGCCGTAATAGACGATGGGTTAAATATGATTTTTATTCTGTTTTATTTCAAAATGTGTGGTTCTTAAACATTAATCAGCGAATAGTCAGTGCTGACGCACACAGGGCAGATTTCTTTGCACAATCCGTCAATGTGCGACATGTGCCGCTTTCACAAGCATGATTTGGTTTATTGCATATAGAGCCGTTTTCCCACCATTATCAATTTAAATGAATATACTGTTAAAACTTAAACTTTAAAATAATACTGGGGCACAACGGAGTGCCACTTAATAATAACAGCAGAAGAGCGACGCCGACAAAATATGCCGTGCGTCAGCCTCGGACGGCACCGGCCCATTTTAAACCCTGGCCCCCCAACTGAACATAGCGCCCCCCTCACTTTGTGTGCCCTGGCGCCGACTCTGGCTGCAGCATATCATGATATTCTATGGAACTGTGTGCTTGAAATTTAATAGCAACAGTTTGGGAAGAGCCATTTTCTATCCCATCATGATAATGTCCCTGTGTATGAGACAAGATTCAGAAAGAAATCATTGATTCAGTCAGTGTGGAAGAACTTGACTGGTCTGCATAAAACCAAGTCCTGAACCCAGCTGAACACATTTGGTGTGACTTTAAATTAAACAACATTGATTCAATGGTTGCTTGCTGTCAGGTTAAGATCTTGATTGACTGCTTCAGGTGTGTTTAATTAGGGTTGGAGCTAAACTCTGCAGGACACCGGCCTTCCAGGACTGAACCTGTGGACCCCTGCATTAAGCAGTCAGGGTTAGTGAGAGATCGCTTCAGCATGTACGATGTGATGTCATCAGTCAGATGTGTAGTCATTTTGGGGGAAAAAGCGTTGCAGATACAAGTTATAAAGAAAAAGACACAAACACAAATGTAAACACTTGAGACAGGCCTGCTCTGTTCCTGGAAGTCGTTTCAGCGTTCATCTTTATTTCATCATAACACTTCACCTTTTGTGTTTTATACAAACATGAATAGAAAACACACAGCAGTGATGACTCTGATCAGAATAAAATTGTCACACAATTTCAACTGCTTTTATTTCATACCCGCTTAAATTCATTTTGGTCTGAAGTGTCCCTGTAACGCCTCTTCTCGTTCACACAGAGATCTATATGAAGCTCTTGAAGACGATGGCCAGCGAACCGCTCGAGGGTTTTCACGAGGTGAATTTGGCGTCACCCACCACACCGGATCTTCATGGCGTTACAGACCCCGGCCCGCCCAAGCACAACGCTCCACCCAGCACCCTGTACCGCACACACTCGCTGAGCTCCGGTCAGAGCATCCAGAACGCGCTCCGGGCCGATCAGCTGCCCACCCAGCCTGTGTACTCCACCCCCCGACACCTCGGCACTGAAGGGACACACGACGACAGGTGACATTCACACCCAATCTTACTGTGATTTCCAGTCATAGGTTTTACATTTTGAAAACTCAACGGTGGACACTTCCGTGTCTGTGGCTCTCTTGAAAGTTTGTATTAGGTTTGTATCAGAAATTGCTGTGTAATGTTTCTTTTTGTCACTGACTTACTTAAACATGGTTGAACCAATGACTGCTTTTATAATCAGATCTGGTGAAACACTCAGTGAAAGCCACAGATTTGCATCACATGTGGTTTGGATTGGCAGGAGACCAACAGCAGGTTTTATCTTCACAGTGGAGCGGATCAGATGCTCGGGGGAGACATGGTGAATCCGTCAGCTGATGCTGGAGATCATCTGAACGTCAGCACCGACAGTCTGAGTCGTCTCAGAAGTCTATCTGTCATGGAGGTGAAGGAGAAGGGCTACGAGAAACTGAAGGAGGAACTCGCCAAAGCACAACGGGTGAGACACCAGTGACTTTCACTAGAGGTGGAAACCGTTTGCTTATAAAGATTGATAATGATTATTTAAACTATCAGTAATCTGCCATAATCCCTACTGAGAGGTTTTAATATAGTCCGATTTAAAAGAACAATATAGTTTTAATGGTTCAGGCAAAACTGTTGTCATAACCATTTAACTTTAGATTTTGATTCAGAATCTATTTAAAAAAGAACTTTAGCAGACGTCTTACAGACATACCTGTGCTATCTGGGTAAAGGGGTTATAAAAGTCAGTAGATCTAGTGAACGAGTTGCAACAAGCTTTTCAACATTGGCCCGACAAAGTAGGAATGAATGGAAAAAATGAGAAGCTGCAGGCGTGGCGGGGAGGATTTTTGGTGTGGGGGCCTGCTACAGCAAAATAAATATAGTGGAAACAATGTGATGTTTATTTTTTATTTATTAATTGTCATGTGTTTTTTGCTGTCATGTTTATCTGTGTTGAAATGAGGGCTGTGTGTGTGGTTTCACCCATTCTGATGAAGACCTACATTTACCCGTGATTGGTCACTTGACATGTCAATCAGATGATGTCGCGCTGTGATGAAATGCTACAGATCAGTGCTAATGTGAAGTCGGCATGAAGAAGAAAGGAGCGCTGCTGTTTTCTGTGAATGTAAAGACACAAGAAGCAGATGAACACTGACCTCTGACCCTTTACTGGTTTAATTTGAAGAAATGAATCCACACCATTCATTCATTCATTCATACATTCATTCATGTTTTTTTTTTGTTTTTGATGTCATTGCGTGTGTGTGTGTGTGTGTGTGTGTTGGTGAAGGAGCTTAAGTTAAAAGACGAGGAGTGTGAGAGACTCAGTAAAGTGAGAGATCAGCTGGGACAGGAGCTTGAGGAACTCACTGCTAGTCTCTTTCAGGTTTGTCTTCACACGCACACGAGTGGCTCGCTTTCAACATTCCATTCAAATACAAACATCTTGATAATGAAAATCTGATTGATGGAATGAACTGTTTGTATGTTTAAGAGAGAAGCTCAGTGATGTGATTGTGTGTTTGTGTTTTATTCATCCACTTTCTGACTCTTTTACTGGCCTCACGTCTCATTCATCTCATATTGTTTTTTCGTTTTTTTTCATTTATGTTAGTAAATGTTCTCTTCTAGCAGTGTTCTCTCATCTGATCTCCTGTCATTTATCGGATCTGATCTTGTATTCTCTAATATGCTGGGATGTCCTGTGGTCTGATGTATGTGTATATAGGTGATAATGCGAGTTTAGCGTGTGTGTGTGTGTGTCTGTGTGTGTGTGTGTGCGATGATGTGTGATGTTTGTCCTCAGGAGGCTCATAAGATGGTTCACGAGGCAAATGTGAAGCAGAGCACCGCTGAGAAACAGCTGAAGGAGGCGCTGGGGAAGGTGAGTACATCACTTCATCATCATTGGCACACTTATTTGTTTGTTTATCAAGTCTATTATGACATCATCTCACCAATAAATTCATAAAAAATTCAGTTACCATCTCTAAACTCTTAATAGCAGGAGTACCAGTAATATGAACATTGAGTTTGTGTGTGTGTGTGTGTGTTTCTGATAAATGAATCGTCTGACGTGTGTTTGTCCTGGGCTGTAGATTGACGTTCTTCAGGCCGAGGTGGCGGCTCTCAAGACTCTAGTTATGTCCACGTCTCCCACCTCGCCGTGTAAAGAGATGCCCCCCGGACCCAAAGCCTCCTTTAAGAAAGGTCACGCTCGTAACAAGAGCACCAGCAGCGCTATGATGGGCAGTCAGCAGGAGACCGCCGTCACGCATCATCTTCTACAGCAGGAGGTGTGTTTCTCTTCATACATTTGGCCCTAAAACTACATTCACAGACCTCACACATGATGAATGTGTTTTTCAGGTGGACTCGTTGCTCTTCATGGAGTTCAAAACGTGGAAAGAAGAGCCCACTTTAGATAAAAGCTGCTGTTTTCTGGAGCGGATCTTCAGAGAAGATATTTATCCATGTTTGCGCTTCTCCAAGAGCGAGGTACAACATCATCTTAACATGCATGATGTCATTTCAGTTGTGTGTCTGTCGAATTTCAACAAAAGCAAGACACTTTACGAGTGTGAAAGCTGTCAGTCTTATCCCATCAGGCATTTTCTTTGCAGTATTCTGGTTCTGTGAACATTGCATCTGTTTTGTTATTTTATTTTTCAAAATGTGTTTGTTGTGATCTATTTCAGGAACTATTACTTTGTTTAGTATACAGTCACCAAATGACATGAAATGGCATTATACAATTTTCAGTAAAACATTTTTATGTTTATTTATCTTATGTCCGAAAAGTTCTTCCATGTTTTTCTGAAAGAGTTCCGAGAGCTGCAGTGATGTTGATTCTCATGACTATTATGTTATTCAGTATCGCGTGTGTGTGTTTTGTGTAGCTGGGCTCGGCGATTCTGTCGGCGGTGGAGCAGAACACACTGAGTGTTGAGCCGGTGGGATTTCAGCCTCTGCCGGTGGTCAAAGCGTCTGCCGTCGAGTGCGGAGGACCCAAGTGAGTCTCTGCTAAATTTATACAAATTATATGATCGCAAATACAGTTCATGAACGCACAAACACGAGAGATAAGACACAAGTAAAGCTATCAGGAGAGAAAGAATCTATTTAAGCCACATGACGTACAGTAAAAACAAACAACCCATGAAACACAAACACAGGCACATCATATAAAACTACTTATAGTAATAGTAAAAAATTAGTATAAACATAACTTCTTTTGAAATAGTACATTCATGATTATACTTTTAATATCTTGTAGTGTCACTTTAGAATAAGGTTGTATTTGTTAACATTAGTTTGTGTGTGTGATATGATTTATAACAGTCTCATGTCGTGCAGGAAATGTGCTCTGTGTGGACAGAGTAAAAGCTGTAAGCACCGGATCAAGTTCAGTGACTCCAGTAACTATTATTACGTCTCTCCATTCTGTCGATACCGGGTGAGTCTTTCAATAGCACAACAACAATGATCTAAAATACACACATGTGCTGTGTTGTATTATATACTGTATATATGTGTGTGTAATGTTTTTTGTTGTTATTTGCTATAGATCACTACTGTCTGTAACTTCTTTACTTACATTCGATATATTTTGCAAGGACTGGTGAAACAGCAGGATGGTAAGAGAACAGCTCATTCATCTGCAAATCTATATGGCAGTACATCTTAATGCTTTTCTTGTCTTGTTGTTTTATACATATTAGCAGTAGTTGTACAGTGTTCAAAAACTTTCCCATATGTGTTGTGTGTCATTTTTTTTGTCTAATTTCCATAAAGATGGTTTATAAAATAATATAATATACATAACTACGTGTTCAGAGGTGTTTAAAGACCTTACATGATGAAGCGTTAGAATGAGCTATTTCTACACCGCGGGTCCCATTACATGGAATTCTCTACATTGTTTCTACAGTAGCCCTAAAACGGACATCTCTTTCAAGAAAGAAGTGAAAACAGAATGACATATTTGTTGTTGTGTTAGCCATCGTAGTGCTTTGAAAAGGAGTGTGTGGGCGAGGGGTCGAGTGAACCCATGGTTGCAATTCGCAAACCTCACCGCTAGATGCTGCTATATTTCAGTGACTGGTCCTTTAAATTCTTACGCCCATTCACATTACAAGCAACAAAGCGACATGATCCCATTCATTTCAATAGAGCGCTGGCGACACCCGGCGACACAAGCAGTCGCAACCATTGGCGACTGGATGGGTGTGTCTAGCGACGCGACAAAGTTGAGAAATCTTCAACTTCATGCAAATAAAGAGCGACTTTTCGGGAGCGACAGCCAATAGGGAGAAAACAGTAGAGATGACGTAATCTCAGTGACGGAAAGATGGAGGAGAAATTAATCCTTGTTGTTACCAATTTTCCAGTTTTGTTCGATATGTCTCTGCCCACGTACAGCGATATATTTAAGAAAAATTATGTGTGTCTCATGGACCCAGATAGACCGGCGTTGGCGCTTTCGCAACATATAAATAGGCGCAATGGATAAAAGGGCGCTTTGTTTCGCATTCATTTTTCAGAATATAACATTTCATACACTGACTGAATTAATATTTAGTGTTTTCGTTCCAGAATGTTAATACTGAGTGGCAAGAACTCTGATTCGCTGTTAGCAATAATGTAATGACATCAGTGGATGTCGTCATCAGGCAACCGCCCCCTATTTGCCAACCCTGGCGACATGCGGTGACAAATACGCTTGTAATGTGAACTCACCTTTATCAGCGCAGAATTTCACTTTATAATCCAAACGAAACAATACAACGCGCATACTAAATCTTCAATGGATCTAAAATAATATCTAATAGTAATACAATATATATTTTCCAAAGTTGGACAGAAGATGATAATAAGCTGTTTTTAATCATGTTGACTCACACAAGATGTGTGATGTGGTGGTGTGGCTTTCATCTGTAACACGTGTGTGATGTGTTGGGTTTTATCAAGCAGAGCAGATGTTCTGGGAGGTCATGCAACTGCGCAAGGAGATGTCCAACGCCAAGTTGGGTTACTACAGAGATGAGCTGTAACTTCTGAACGTCCACACCATGCGCTAGAGATCAACTCCGGAACATTCACACAACATGCTGGAGATCATCTCGTGAACATCTTTATCTCAAGAGATCATCCCCTGAACGTCTTCACGATATGCTGGAGATCATCTCCACAACGTCCATGCGAAACGCATGAGATCATCCTCTGCACATCACATCACATTCATTCATTCATACATGCGTGTGACACAGAGCAAAACATGAATCCTTCCTCATGAAATGGACAAATTAAGCTTTGAAACTCTGAAATCTTGTTGTGTGTGTGTGTGTGTGTGTGTGTGTGTGTGTGTGTGTGTGTGTGTGTGTGTGTGTGTGTGTGTGTGTGTGTGTGTGTGTGTGTGTGTGTGTTTCTTCATGAAACTCATCGGATGTATAAACCCAGTTTTGATTTGAGTGCCTTTCTGAAATAAAATTCACCTGGAGATGAGATGAGTGTGCTGGATCAGCAAACACACACACTACACATTACATCAGCAGGGATTTCTGTATTTTCTGACCTTGTGGGACACCACGCGTAAATTGCGCAAATGCAATCTATTTTTTCATGAATGGGGGGGCGGGGGGGTTGCTGTGCGCACGGCATTATCTTTCAACTGGTTGTGCACGCAGAAAGACTTATTTGAAGCACAATAATAAGTTGTGTTGGATTTTATATGGTGCTGCACAGATGGATCTTTGTATGACATCATCAAATTGAACCGACTGCTCTGTATGGTTTCGAAACACACTTGCGGTTCTTTTGTTATAGGCTACTATCGGTCTGATGCAGCAGCGCATAAGTCCAACACACTTGCGGTTCTTTTGTTATAGGCTACTATCGGTCTGATGCAGCAGCGCATAAGTCCAACACACTTGCGGTTCTTTTGTTATAGGCTACTATCAGTCTGATGCAGCAGCGCATAAGTCCAACACACTTGCGGTTCTTTTGTTATAGGCTACTATCGGTCTGATGCAGCAGCGCATAAGTCCAACACACTTGCGGTTCTTTTGTTATAGGCTACTATCAGTCTGATGCAGCAGCGCATAAGTCCAACACACTTGAGGTTCTTTTGTTATAGGCTACTATCAGTCTGATGCAGCAGCGCATAAGTCCAACACACTTGCGGTTCTTTTGTTATAGGCTACTATCAGTCTGATGCAGCAGCGCATAAGTCCAACACACTTGCGGTTCTTTTGTTATAGGCTACTATCGGTCTGATGCAGCAGCGCATAAGTCCAACACACTTGCGGTTCTTTTGTTATAGGCTACTATCGGTCTGATGCAGCAGCGCATAAGTCCAACACACTTGCGGTTCTTTTGTTATAGGCTACTATCAGTCTGATGCAGCAGCGCATAAGTCCAACACACTTGCGGTTCTTTTGTTATAGTCTACTATCAGTCTGATGCAGCAGCGCATAAGTCCAACACACTTGCGGTTCTTTTGTTACAGGCTACTATCAGTCTGATGCAGCAGCGCATAAGTCCAACACACTTGCGGTTCTTTTGTTACAGGCTACTATCAGTCTGATGCAGCAGCGCATAAGTCCAACACACTTGAGGTTCTTTTGTTACAGGCTACTATCAGTCTGATGCAGCAGCGCATAAGTCCAACACACTTGCGGTTCTTTTGTTACAGGCTACTATCAGTCTGATGCAGCAGCGCATAAGTCCAACACACTTGCGGTTCTTTTGTTATAGGCTACTATCACTTTGTGTGTGTTGTGCTGTGTCAGTTTGTGTGTGTTGTGCTGTGTCAGTTTGTGTGTGTTGTGTTGTGTCAGTTTGTGTGTGTTGTGTCAGTTTGTGTGTGTTGTGCTGTGTCAGTTTGTGTGTGTTGTGCTGTGTCAGTTTGTGTGTGTTGTGCTGTGTCAGTTTGTGTGTGTTGTGTCAGTTTGTGTGTGTTGTACAGTGTTTTGTTGTGCTGGTCGTTCTCTTGTCATGACAGGATTTGACATATCTATGACACGTCCAGTGTGTGAGATATTTTTCTTTTTGTGTTTTTATGATTTGGTTTAGTCGGGCTGGGGTTTGGGGTTCAGTTTGGCATGTTTTGGGTTGTAGAGTTAGTTCTGATATGAGTTGGATGAGTGGGCTTCTCTCTGGGTTCAGCTCTTGATGGCTTAAGGCTTTATGATGGAGGGTCTCTGTATCACTGTTTTTAAGGTGAGTGTAGAATTTAATCGCTTTTTTTTGTATTTTAATTATTAGAGGGTATAGTCCTAGTTCTGCTCTGCAGGCGTTGTTTGTAGTTTTTTTTTCCGTTTTTTCACAGCAATGGCGGTTCATGGAGCCTCCCAATAGTTTCCGGAAGTTACTAGTAACGCATGGAGCTGCAGCAAAGCAGACCGATAGTGATGAACTTGGAATCAATTTAAAGAAGTTAGTCATTAAATAAATAAAGCATAACTTTCGGGAACTATTTGAAGGCTCCATGAATCACGTGACACACGAACATCCGTTGGCGCAACTCTCTGATCCTGCTCTCAGTGCTCAATATTTTGGTTAACTTTGAGCGCATATATAGTGTGTTGGTGAGTGCACAAAAGTGTTTCTGCGTATTAAGTGGCGTCTGACAATTCTCCGATGTTTGCGGAGATATAGGGCATAAACGCTTTTCGTGCACGCACAAAAAGTGCCCAATGACCGGACCGGACCGTAAGATCTACGTCTTATGAGGCCATAAACAACATGGATCCTCATATAAAGGTTATTGAAAGCAGGACATTAGAGGAACTGAAGCACAAGAACAGAATGAGGTGAGTGATTCTGACGCGTTTGAAACAGCACATGCTAGCGACACCTGCTGGTCAAACCCATGTAAAAGCAATGAGAACTAAGCCCAAAGACAATGACATTTTACAAATTTTGAAATACACTACAAGACGTTTGCTCCGATTTTTGCCCAGATTTTCAGTTTGGAGTTGTTGTAGGAAGTCTGCGCCAGTCTGCCGATTTTATCACATATTGTTTTCTATGCAAACGTTCAAGAAGTCTGCAAGTGTATGATGTCTCTTTATTTCAAAATCTGTTCAGAATTTAAAAGTTGTGTAGTGTATTTGAGCCTTTAAAATCACATGACTGTAATCAGAAAAATAGGCATAATATCAACTAAGAATGAAAGAGTAATGAGAGGGAAAACCAAATGCGTATGTTGATACACATCTCTGTACTACTTCTGTACTGTTTCTTTCTTTCCTATGGAGATCTTGTGGGTTGGATTCCTAAATGTGAATGATATGAGGGATGAGAAAATGGATAGAATACACCTTTTCACAGAACTAGAACAGATCTTAAAACAACATCAGAATGGAGATTTTATTGTATTAGGAGCTGACTGGAATTGTACTTTGGATTTCACACGAGACAGGAATGGTGAAGAACCTCACATGCATGTTTGACTAATGTTATTATAAACTTCAATTTAATAGATGTGTGGAGAGAACATAATCTGCTGACACAACAGTACACCTGGGTTCAATTTAGCAATGGAAGGGTTTTTGGAGCACGCTTAGACAGGTTTTATATATCAACAAATATGAGAAATGGGATTGTTAAAACCTTTTCTGACTATAAACTTGTCACATTTGAGTGTACGTTGGTCAATAGAACTGACAGAAGTTACTACTGGCATTTTAACAACAAAATGTTAGAAAATAAGAATTTTACTGAAAGTTTTGATTTGTTTTGGGAAACATGGAGGAGTGAAAAATGTTGTTATGAAAATGTAATGCAGTGGTGGGAAACTGGAAAAGTGCATATAAAGACTTTTGGCATCAATATGTAACTCACTCTTCTCTAGTTCAAAAACTACACTAGAGTGGCTGGAAAAGGAAATCATGGACATTGAGAAAAGAATGACAACGAATGATGCTTCAAATCTTAACGTGTACCTCCGCCCAAAAATCTTGAAAGCTTTCTGATTCTTCCATATATGGCAACGCATCCAAACTTCAAAGCGCTGAAAGTGCGTAAATACATTGTAAAATAGTCAACGCGACTCCGGTGGTTCAGTATAAATTTATATAATGCAACGAGGATACTTTTTGTGTGCAAACAAACAAAAATAACGACTATATTCAAACACTTCCTGATTTGATTGTTGAACTAGACCCGTTGCAATTTTATGTTCGGAGTACAAAATGTTATCCAAATGCTTGGCAAATAGATTAAACAAGGTATTAGATGTAATTATTCAAAAAAAGACCAGTCATATTGTATAAAAGACAGATCCATTCTAGATCATTTACATTTGGTTAGACATGTTTTTTAACAACAATGTCAGTTTGGGTTTTTTGTCATTAGATCAGAAAAAAGGCTTCCAACAGAGTTGACCATACTTTTCTCTTTGAAACTTTAAAGGCCTTTGATTTTGGAGATCATTTCATCTTTTATTTATGCTGAGGCCACTTGTATGTTAAAGATTGCTAGTGGCCTTAGTATTAAAGTCAAGAAAGGGATTAGGCAAGGCTGTCCCCTCTCAGGTCAACTCTACAATATAGCCATTGAACCTCTGCTGTGCAAATTAAGTACACTGCTATTGCTAGTAGGTTTGAGGGATAGTGATCCGGATTTTAAAGAACCTATTAAGCTTTCAGCACATGCAGATGACATCAGTTTTAATTAAAGATCAAAATGATGTTCTTTACCTAGAAGAAATATTAGAGTGTCACAGTAAAGCATCCTCTACGAAGGTAAACTGGGGTAAAAGTAAGGCTCTTTGGTGTGGTCATGATTTGAACTGTCCTTTACTCCCTGGTGGCTTAGTTGCAATGGGAAAGGGCATGGATAAAATACTTAGGGTTAGGGTTAGAGGAGGTGTGTGCTCGGTTGTCTCATTGGAAATGGCTGCCACCTCAGCTGTCCAATATGCGAAGAGTCCTGATTTGCAACAACCTTGTGGCCCATCCCTCTGGCATCAAATGAGGATTCTGGAACCTCCAGAAAAGAAAAAAAAGTGACCTATTTGTCAGATATGGTGACCCATACCCGAAATGTGACCTCTGCATTTAACCCATCCAGTGAATAGTGAACACACACACATACACCGGGAGCAGTGGGCAGCTATCACTGCAGCGCCCAGGGAGCAAACGGGGGTAAGGTGCCTTGCTCAAGGACACGTCAGTTGTTACCTGCCGGTACTGAGAATCGAACCGCCAACCTTCTGGTTACGAGTCTGACTCTCCATTAGGCCACAACTGCCCCTGGTGAAAGACCTGGTGAAAGACCTGGTGAAAAGGATTCAACAGTGCACAGTGAATTTCTTCTGGTCAGGGCAGCATTGGTTAAGAGCTCCAGTGCTCTCTCTGCCTACTCAAGATGGAGGGCAAGGACTTGCCGACATCACATTCAGAATCAAGGCTTTCAGACTACAGACAGCCCAGGGGCTACTGTATGGCAAGGAGGTGAGCTGGGCCGGGGTGGCTTGTGCCCTGTTGAGGAAAATGGGCAACTTGGGACTGGATCGCCACCTATTTCTCATGGACATGAATTGAACCTGACTGGATTCAGTGTTTCCCATAGAATCCCAAAGAATGCATTTACATGGGCGGTGCACCAAGGTGTATTAATGGCCGCCCAAGTATATTTGGCATCACATTTTGTCATTTTTTTCTCCATCTGTGATAATTAGATTAGATTAGATTCAACTTTATTGTCATTACACAAGTACAAGGCAACGAAATGCAGTTTAGGTCTAACCAGAAGTGCAATAAGCAAGTGCAGGATATACAGTTGTGCATAAATACAGAATAAAGCAAACATTATGAAGAATTTACAAGTGGGAATGTACTATGAACATTATATACAGATGGTTATTTACTAAAAACAGATATTTAAAAGCATGGTCTCTTTTGAACATTTCCCGAGAGTAGGGGTGGGACAATAAATCGATATGGCCATGTATCTTTGTCCTCTTCCGTGCGATTCGAGAATCGATACGCCGGCATCAAATATCGCACCCCTACCCGAGAGTCAAATGGCGTACAGTTGCTGTGGCTAAGAGATGAACCACTACTATTCAATGCTGCCATGGATCTAGACATCCTGAAGTCAAGACTCTCTCAGAAAAGCTTTGTGGTCTGCAAAAATCAGTAAAATCGGACATTCAATTACCAACGGTCACTGGATATCTGCTGAGACTTTAGCCTCTTAGTTAGGCATAAGGTCGTTGCGAATGGTTGAGAGACTGTTGACTCTTATACGTGCTTTTTTTCCGCAGGATTACAGACTGGCTTTAGAGACTTATGGTGATACCTCTGTATTCCCTGATCTGAACATATAAGCCAACATTGAAGAATGGCAGAAAATAGAGGGTAACCTGCTATCCTTCAAGACGCCTGAACTGAGACTCTCAGTGACGCCAGAAAGAAAGCTCTGTACGTACTGTGCGTTAAAGTGACATATCTTCAGGCTCTTGAGAGGGTAAAGGAGTCCAAGTGGCAAGAGGTGTTCGGCTCAAGTGCTTCCCCTAAAGGCTGCTGGAGGTCCCACTGTGTTCATTTAAAATTAGAAGCACACAGTTCCTATAGAATATCATGATATGCTGCAGCATTAAGATTTGTACTCATGGAAATTACTAAAGTCATCAAACCTGTTTATTAGATAGGGTGACCTAGTACTTTTGGATACATTTTTACACCTATGTTTTTCGTCTATGGGCCCAAATATAGAAGATGTAAAATGCAAGTTCATGTGTTATTAAACTTTGTATATGGGCTAGCAAAAATGTCTATCTGGTTGTCCAGAAAAGGTCAATTAAATGGCACAGGGTCGACTGTTGTTGTTTTAGTTTTCAGGGGACTAATTCAATCTCGGATCAGCATAGAGTATTCTTACTACAAACTAGCTGATGATTTGATTTGGACGCTTTTAGATATAAATGGTGCATAAATGAATGCTTCTGTGAAGCTGATATAGATTAATTGTCAGCTGCAAATGTATGTATAATCTCATATGATATACAGTCTGGTCTTCACTGCTGATGTTGTGTTACTCTGAAATATCGGGTTGTCTTTTTGCTTTTTTCCCTTCATCATTCTATTTAATAATTTATTAATGTTTTTTTATTTCTTTGTTAATAAAATATATTTAAAAGTTTCTCTCTCTCTCTCTCTCTCGCTCTCTCTCTCTCTCTCTCTCTCTCTCTCCAGTATTACTGCATTACAGTTTATGGTCGTTCAAGGACACAAGATGACATCACGCAAACACACAGGCGCAGTGTTTGCTGGGATGTGGGTGGATTTTGTCTCCAGGGTCATTGAACAAAGTTCACATCACTGCTGAGTTTTCAGCGACAGCCATTTTCATTCAAGCAGACTCTCTTTTTCTCTGTAGGTATATGTGTGTGTGATATTGTTGGTGATTTTTAGACAGATTCAGAGCTCTTCACTGAAGAACACGTGCGTTGTCTGTTTGAGGATTTCTCCAGATGGATTCCACCTGAGCAGACCGAGGGCGCAGGTACACATCTCATCCGTCTCTTCAGCAGCACCCATGCAGTCGCGCACATTGTCGTCTTTGCTCATTTTTTGCCTTTGAATCAGTGGCTCCATTTTAAGTGAGTATGCTTTAGGTAGAATGTGTACTACACTGAAAAAAGTGTGGAGCTTTCAGGTCAAATCTGTAGACAATTGTTTGTAGCTTTTATTAGAAATTCTCAGGTAAAGTTTACATTGAAATTTCAAGTAACTTTTACGCAACCACCATTATTGTGATCAGTGTTTCATTTAGTTGAGCTCTTGACTCATTTCTTAAGATATTTATATTCTTTCTGTGACTGTAGTAAGTCAAAGTCAGCTTTATTGTCAATTCTGCCACATGTACAGTACATACAAATGGAGGATTGAAATTGCGTTACTCTCAGACCCTAGGTGCATACAGATAACACAGAATAAACATAAAACACAAAATACAAATAAATACAAAATCTGTATATACACAATACAACATTACAAGCAATGCATATGTAACCGAGATAAATGTGCAAACCAGTGAAATAAACAACAGTGCAGATGCAAATAAACAACAGTGCCAAAAAGCTTATCAGTAAAGTGTTACTAACAATCATTTGTGGTGTAGAACAAAGCTGCTTAAATAAAAGTTAAGGTGAAGTTGGTTAATAAAAAGAAATGACTGTAGGTGTCAATAAATAGTAATGAGGTTAAGCCATTAATGAGAAGTGAAAGTGTTAAAATACTTCAGAAAAGATCTTTTTTTTTCCAGACACTAAAATATCAACACTCATCATACAAACCTCAACAATGGTGACAATCATCAAACTAATTCAGATAAACAGATTCATGGAGTCATGAATGAGTTTTGTACTATGATGTTACCCAGCATGCATTGCAGCATGAAGTTTTCTTTTGTTTATTGTCACCAATGTTGAGTTTCATACACTGATTCTTCATGTCTTTGTTTGTCTAGTTTGCTCATGTTTAGACACTTAAAGTAAAAGACACCGATCACAATAATGGTGGTTTTTCATGGTGGTTGTTTACTATCTGGGTTACAAATGAAGAGCGAGTAAAAGTTACTTAACATTTCAATGTAAACTTTCCTGAGAATTTCTACAGATTTTCCATGAAAGCTCCTTTAAAATGTACTCACATTTTCTTAGTGCAAAACGTTTTCAGCTTTTACAAACTTTTTTTTAAAGTAATTTTAACTCTTTTCAAGTTTTTGTGTGTCACAGAGGTAAACTTTAAGTTGAATAGATGTGTGCTGCCTAATAGCATATATACTATCGAAGACACATCAAGAAATTAAAGGAGAATGAAAATAAAAGCATCTGATATATTGTATTTAGTGTCATGTGATTTATTATATATCATATTAAATACATGTGCTTTGAGTATGTATGTGATACATATGTTTAAGTGTTCTTTTGGTTCTATGAAAAGTGAGACATGATTCTGTGTATACAGTATTTTACTGTAGCAGTGAATGAGTTTAAGAAGAGCTGCTGAAGACTCGATGGATGTTCTGGGAGAAAGTGAAGCTCTACAGCAGTTCTTTAATGGTAAGATCACACTGACTCTTATTTTGCCTTTGGGAAAGTGAAAGTTGATTATAGTTTGAAGTAAATATAGGTGATGAATCAGTATTAAACCTGATCAGATCTGTTATTTCTTGTCTAAAGAGACAATGTGACAGAGTTGACTGTGTTGTGTGTTCTTTATGGTGTTTCTAAAGGTTCTGATCACTGAACTCTGACTGCAATCTATACGCACGCACACACACAATTTACCATCAACAGTTCAAGGTCACAGAGCTGTAAAGAAGAAAAATATACTTCAATGCCCATGAAATCTATATATACTTATACAACACCTATCAAAAGTTTACAGTCTATTACTCGTTCTATAGTTTTCTTTTCATGTTTCAGAATAACACTCATGAAAACTATGGAATGTAAGAGACGTCTCATGTATTCTGAGCTCTCACTGACTGATTTGATTATTAAATAAATGGCCTCTAGACTTTCTCTGTGGATGAAAACAGATTTCAGTTCAGCTGTTTTAAAAAAAACGACACTGTTTTAAAAGATTGATTTGTCAATTTTAATGGCATTGAATCAATATCACTTTTTGCAAAATTGTTTATAATTTCAACAAACCACCACTAACTTCCCCACATTAACATCAACTGAATCTTAGCTTACTTTGCCACAACAAATGCATTTTAACACACTGCTGGTCAAAGAAAACTTAAGTGTTAAAATACAAGAGTCAAGAGCTTAACTGAAGCAAACACTGATCACAATAATGATGGTTTGTTGAAATGTCAAAATTTTTTCAACATTAATTACAGGCGCAAAAGTGATATTGATTCAATGCCTTTTACATTGACAAACCAACACATCTTAACATTGATTGAATGATTTCTAGCTGTTAGCTTGCTGTCTGGGATGTTGATGATGTTGTTGTCGTCGTTGTTGACTCAGGTGAAGATGTGAGCATTGTATTGGACACCAGTATTCTGGAGCAGTACCTGAGCAATGAAACTGACTCCACATTGTGAGTTCAACACACTTCAGTTCACTTAAATCACTTGAATCAAAGCATTTCTGCTCATAAGGTTGTTTTTACAGTATGTTACCTGAATCACCACCGGACTCGTGCTCAGAGCGCAGTTCTCCTCCACAGATATCAGGTGAAATCTCTCATCCGAACACATGATATCTGTGATGTCTGACTGTAGATGAGAGCGTTTGTGATGTCCACAGGTTCAGGATGGCCTGCCGTGTGCAGTCAGGACTCCTATAAGCCTACAGACGTCTCGTGTCAGATGAGAGCCGCTTCGCTTCACGTGGGCTGTGAGTCTGTGTCTCAGTATGTGAACACGTCTGAACCGTGCCGCGATTCACCGGCTCTCTGCGCTCTTCAGCATCATCCCTGCGCACAGATGAGATCCACTGATGCTCCTCCTTCGTCTGATCCTGTGTACACATACACAACGGTGAAACAACACGAGCGACCCGGGTAAGAGAACGCATCGCTGCTGCTGTTGGTGGTGTGATATTTCCAGAAATCAGGAGCATCTAGTAATGAGATTTATTCAGTTTGTTGACTTGATTTAACAGACATATCTTACATGAAAATAAGAAGAGACGATGCTCCGATTCTCTGGATGGCAACACAGAGCCGTGCAGATGGAGCGACCCGCTTTGGACCAGACCGACATCCTGTAAGTATTACATCACATGTGCTTATCTGCCAACCAACACACATCTAAAACATCTGTCATCATTTCTTCCCCCTTATGAGGTTAGAAACCTGTATGTGAGTCTTTCTTCAGTGGAACACAAAAGAAGATATTTTGAGAAGTGCTTCAGTGGTTTTGTGTTCATATAATGGAGTTCAGTGTTGTTTGGTTACACATCAAAATCCCCAGAGTTAAATGAACTCTGCTCAGAGTTTATATGGGTCCAATCTACAGAGAGTTAAAGTAACACTGAAGCAGAGTTAAAGTTAATGAGATGATGAAGATGATTAATTATGTGATGATTGAATCATTAATGATAAACACCTGCTGTTAACAAACACAATCACTGAAGAAAACATCAACAATAAGAACAAAAACCAGAATAGTGTTTAGTGTTTCCTTTAGTTGAGTTCTTACTCTTGATTTTTCTTTTAAGTGTTTCTGAAGCACATTGATAACAGCTAATCAAAAGCTGAATTATCTTCTTCTGTAGATGGTGATTGTTACTCATGCTGCAATGCATGCTGGGAGTCATGGACGAGTTCTGTTCTATGCTGTTACCCAGAATGCTTTGCAGCACAAAGCTTTCTTATGTTGATTGTCACCACTGTTGAGATTCTTACGCTGATTCTTGATGTCTGAATGATTTATGTGTGACATTTTTGTTAAATTATTAAAAATATTTTTGCATTACAACATTGAATTTTACACATTAAAACTAGCAATATTAAGAGCAATATTAAAGAACCAACATGTCTGGCCAAAAAAGTACCTGGCAGCAAGTAAAAGAAAAATCCACGTGTAAGAGCCTCAACTAAAGGAAACACTGATCACTGTTCTGGTTTTTGTTCTTATTGTTCATGTTTTCTTCAGTGATTGTGTTTACATTTACATTTACATTAATTCATTTGGCAGACGCTTTTATCCAAAGCGACTTACAATTGAGGAAAACAGCAAGCGATTCGTCTAAGTAAGCAATATTCACGAGAGGTGCTAGTAATACAAGGTTTCAAATACAACGTCAAGATAGTATAAGCAAGTATATAGAGAACATTAGAAAAGGAAAAATAGAGGTAGAATTTTTTTTTATTTTTTATTTTTTTATTTTATTTATTTATTTATTTTTAATATTATGAGACAGTTAAGTGCTCACGGAAGAGGTGGGTCTTCAGCTGTTTTTTGAATTGTGAAATTGATCCAGCAGTCCTGATGGAAACAGGAAGATCATTCCACCAGCCGGGAACGGAGAAAGAAAATGTCTTTGAGATGGATCTCATGCCTCTCTGTGAAGGAACAATGAGGCGCCGCTCGTTTTCAGACCGCAGACTTCTGGAGGGGATGTAGGTCTGTAAGAGAGAGTTGAGGTAGATGGGTGCTGTGTTAGTGGCTGTTCTGTAGGCAAGCACCAGTGCCTTGAACTTAATGCGTGCCGCTATGGGGAGCCAGTGCAGAGAGATGAGCAGAGGTGTGACATGTGCTCTCTTGGGCTCATTGAAGACCAGGCGTGCAGCAGCATTCTGGATCATTTGCAGAGGTTTGAAGGCACAGGCTGGGAGACCGGCCAGAAGAGCATTACAATAATCCAGTCTAGAAATGACAAGTGCCTGGACGAGAAGCTGTGTTGCATGTTCTGTTAAGAACGGTCTGATCTTTCTAATGTTGTACAATGCAAACCTGCATGACCGAGTTGTTTTAGTAACGTGATCCTTAAAAGTCAGCTGATCATCCATGATTACCCCAAGATTCCTGACTGAAGTCGATGGGGTTATCTTAGATGGACCAAGTTGGATGGTAAGCTGGGGCTGTTCTGACGGGGTGGCAGGAAGGACGAGAAGCTCAGTCTTGGCCAGGTTGAGTTGTAGGTGATGATCTTTCATCCAAGAAGAGATGTCAGCCAGGCAGTCGGAGACTCGTGTGGCTAGCGTGGAATCGTCTGGATGAAATGAGAGGTGAAGTTGAGTGTCATCAGCATAACAATGGTAGGAGAAACCATGTGCTTGTATGATGGAACCCAGTGATGTGGTGTATATGGAGAAGAGCAGAGGTCCAAGAACCGATCCTTGTGGGACCTCGGTGACTAGTTGGTGTGATTTGGACACTTCACCTCCCCAAGCTACCTTGAAGGACCTATCTGCGAGGTAGGATTTAAACCAGGAGAGTGAAGTTCCAGTGATGCCCAGTGACGAGAGGGTAGACAGAAGAATGTGATGGTTAACCGTGTCAAAGGCTGCAGAAAGGTCTAAGAGAATGAGAACAGATGATTTGGACTCAGCTCTTGCCCTCCTTAGGGCTTCTGTAACTGTTAGTAGGGCAGTTTCGGTTGAGTGACCGCTCTTAAAGCCTGACTGGTTGGTGTCCAGCCTGTTGTTTTGGGTGAGGAATGTAGACACCTGATTGAAAACAACCCGTTCAAGTGCTTTTGCTATGAACGGAAGGAGAGAAATGGGTCTATAATTCTCCAGTAGGGAAGTGTCATGTGTGGGTTTCTTAAGCAGCGGGGTTACCCGGGCCTGCTTGAATGCAGTGGGGAAAATTCCTGTATTAAGAGATGTGTTAATGATATGAGTGAGTGATGGTAGGAGTGTGGGTGAGATGGCTTGTAGTAGATGTGAGGGGATGGGGTCTAACGGGCAGGTGGTTGGGTGAGTAGAGAGCAGAAGTTTAGAGACATCATCCTCTTTAAGAGGAGAGAAAGAGGAGAGAAGATGGTCTGCTGTGTGTATGTGCGATGTGAGATCATGGATGGGTGGAGCTGAAATTTGTCTGCTGATAGACCTAGTTTTGTCTGTGAAGTAGCTGGCAAAGTCATTAGCCGTTAGGGAGTTAGACGGAGGTGGTGGAGGGGGACAGAGGAGAGTTTTAAATGTTTTGAAAAACTTGTGGGAGTCTGAGGCGCTGCTAATTTTTTCATGGAAGAATGCAGATTTAGCAGTGTGAATGTCTGCAGAGAAGATAGAGAGTGAAGCTTGATACTTACAGAGGTCAGCGATGTCTTTTGTTTTGCGCCATTTCCTTTCAGTCGCTCTGAGTTTAGCCCGGTGTTCCCGGAGGGTATCGGACAACCAGGGACTGGAAGGAGTAGCACGTGCTGGCCTGGAGGAAAGAGGACAGATAGTGTCTAGACACGAGGTTAGTGTTGTGAGAAGTGTGTCTGTGGCAGAATTAACATCTAGTGATGCAAAGTGTGTGAAGGATGGAAGGGAGGTTTCTATGACAGATGAAAGATGGGCAGGAGAAAGGGAGCGCAGATTCCGCCTAAATGAGACTGGCAGAGGAGTTGGTGAGTTGAGGGAATGCAGTATTAAATTAAAAGTGATGAAAAAGTGATCAGAGACGTGCAGAGGTGTAATCAAGGTGTTCTCTGTATCACAGCTGCGTGTGTAGATAAGATCAAGTTGGTTACCTGACTTATGGGTACCTGTGGTGGGGACTAGTTGGAGATTGAAGGAGGTAAGCAGAGAGTGGAAGTGTGAGGCATAAGGCTTCTCTAGGTGGATGTTGAAATCCCCAAAGACAAGAAGCGGCGAGTCGTCCTCAGGGAAAGACGAGAGCAGCATGTCTAGGTCTTCTAGAAATTCACCCAGTTGACCTGGGGGGCGATAAATAACTACAATGTGGAGTTTTAATGGAGAAGTAATAGTTACGGCATGGAATTCAAAAGAATTGGTGTTGACTACGGAGGGGTAGGTGGAGAACTTCCAGTCTTTGGAGATGAGAAGACCGGTGCCACCACCTCTCCCATGCTGGCGGGAAGTGTGAGAGAAAGAGAAATTACTAGAGAGAGCTGCATGGGTTGCTGTGTTCTCAGAAGTAATCCAGGTTTCTGTTTAGCCTACAATACTAAGAGCAGAGTGGGAAGCAAATGCAGGGATGAAGTCGGATTTATTAACAGCAGATTGACAATTCCAGACACCAATGGAAAGAGAGAGTGGAAGAGTAGAAGAGGTACAGATAGTGCGAAGGTTGGCGGGATTGCTCCGCCTTCCTCTGGTGAGAGAGTGTCGTGGGCGAGAGACCACAGGAATGAATTGGAAACACATGCTGTGCGAGTAAGTATAGAAAAGGCGAGAAAGAAATTGAGAGAAAAACAGTAAAAAAGGATTTTTAGATAAGATACTACTGTGCGTTGTCGGTTTCGTTGCTCGGTTGAGTCGCGCAGGACGAGTCGAATGGTCTTTACCTCGTCGGTCTTCACGCGAGGAGGGCTGAACGCTTCCGCGCCAGCGCCTCTATCTGTATTAAATGGGTTGCTAATCACGTGCTCATCACGTCGTGATTGGGAACAGCTGCCCGTGCGTTTCAAATTAGCAAGACAAAGCCTAAATGAACACGCAATGTTTGTTAACAGCAGGTGTTTATCATTAATGATTCAATCATCACATAATCATCTCATTTACTTTAACTCTCTGAAGGTTGGGACCATATAGACTCTGAGCAGATTTGATTCAATTTTGCTGTGTACCAACATTCTTCAAAATTTTGTTTTTGTGTTCTGAAGAAACTCGTACACTGGTTTGACATGATCACAGTTTTGGACAGAATTTTGGATGAAGTGTCCCATAATATTTATGTGTCACATACACTAATACCTAATATGTCTTCGTACAGTAACACAGAGGTCAAAAGACAAGAAAAATGAACAAATGTGCAGAATTACACGACTTTCACTTTGAATACCAAAACACATAATGGTGATGACATTGAATGACGGCTGACAGGTGTAGTGCTGAAAACCTCCCCGCTCATTGATGGTGTGTTTGTGTACGTGTGGAGACAGGTGGAGATAGAGGAGCATGTGAAGCTTTCTCTTCTGACAGCGACGGCGGTGGACATCACATGCTGTCGTGGGACAGATATCAGCCCGGTCGCTGGTCACGTCTCTACAACAGCAGGTTTGAAACTCTGTAAGTGACCGCCGGGCGCCAGCACAGTCCTCAAGCAGACAGCTTAAAAATGAAACTCGTGTGTGTGTGTGTGTGTGTGTGTGGTTTGTGTAGGTCTCCTCCAGGTTATAATGTAGACGCAGATAAAGGTTTCAGTTACTCCACAGCTGATGAAGCTTTCGTCTGTCAGAAGAAGAATCATTTCCAGGTCACTGTTCACATCGGGATGCTCGGAGATCCCAAATACGTCGAGACCTTGGCCGGTCCCATGCCCATCGAGAGTTTTCATGTGAAGGTGTTCGGGGTCAAGGTACAGACGGCACTGACAAAAGCTGACGTTCTGTAAATCATCTACACCCACTACACTTTTCTTGTGTGTTTTTTTCAGCTGGAAGCGCAGAATCACTTCATCACTATCGAGCAGTCTCAGTCAGACCGCAGTAAGAAACCTTTCCTGCCAGTGAAGTGAGTTTCATCATCTTATTCTGGTCAAATTCAGTCCAAAGACATTCGTTTTAGGTGATGCGATTCAACTTAATTCTCCAGCGTTTAACCCCACTCACTCACTCACACACACGCTTACATGACGTGAATGTGAGGTAAATAGAGCACACGGTTTATGAGTTATGATTATGATGATCAGACAGCAGAATGTTTTTACAGATGGATTCATGTGTTTGTTTTAGAGTCCAGCTGCCCAGAGATAAAATCACTAAGGTAACGTTGGGCCGACTTCACTTCAGTGACACCACAGCCAATAACATGAGGAAAAAAGGCAAACCCAATCCTGACCAGAGGTTTGTGTTCAATCCTTCCCTCGTGCTCATCACTGTAAAGCACAGGGGTGTCAAACTCAGTTCCTGGAGGGCCGCAGCTCTGCACAGTTTAGCTCATTCATGATTCCCAGCATGCATTGCAGCACGAAGAAAAGATGCAACTTAACTCAACTTAAAGGAATAGTTCACTTTTGAATTCAAATTTCATGTATTCATGTTTTTTTTTTCCCCAGTTCTCCATATAGTGGATTTCACTGGACACCAAACGGTTGAAGGTCAAAATGACAGTTTCAGTGTAGCTTCAAAGGGCTTTGAACGATACCAGACGATGAATAAGGGTCTTATCTAGCGAAATGATTGGTCATTTAAAAAAAAATATATATATATGCTTTTTAAACACAAATGCTCGCCTTGCTCTGTTTTGCGCTGCGCGTTCATGATGTCACGTAATACGTAATTACATTGAAAAGGTCACGCTTGACGTAGGCTTCCAAAATCAAAATCGACCAACATCGTTGTTTTACCTTTGTTTTAACTCCATTTTTTGTAAACTGCGTTTGATTTAGTATTTGCACGTTCAACTTGTAAACACTGACTCTGTACTTCCGCCTACATCAAACGTGGCCTTTTCAACGTAATTACGCATTACCGTGCATCAACAACAGAAAACGTCATGCTGCAATGCACGCTGGGATTCATAAATGAGTTTTGTACTATGATGTTACCCAGCATGCATAACAGCATGACGTTTTCTGTTGTTGATTGTCACTATTGTTGAGATTCATACACTGATTCTTGATAGAATGGCACAGAATCACACAGACTTCTTGATTCTAAATTCTGCTGTTGGATAAATTTGCTTCTTGGTTTCCAAAATCCCCAGTTAAATGAACTCTGCTCAGAGTTTATATGGGTCCAATCTACAGAGAGTTAAAGTAACACTGAAGCAGAGTTAAAGTTAATGAGATGATGAAGATGATTAATTATGTGATGATTGAATCATTAATGATAAACACCTGCTGTTAACAAACACAATCACTGAAGAAAACATCAACAATAAGAACAAAAACCAGAACAGTGATCAGTGTTTCCTTTAGTTGAGGCTCTTACTCTTGATTTAGTCTTTAAATTTATTTTGTTCAGCTGTAATAATGTGTTTCTGAAACACATTGATAACAGCTGAACAGAAGCTGAATTATCTTCTTCTGTTGATGGTGATTCATGAACTATTTTGAGCTGAATTGAATTGTTTTGGTTGTTTTATTTTTTGGCTTTGTTTTGCATCTTAATTTAATCTTGTGCGAAATCTGGGAAAATTTCCCTTTTTAATTTTTCAGACATCAAGAATCAGTTCATGAATCTCAACAACGGTGACAAAAGTAAAGTTCAGTAGTATTGTTTACTCATGCTGCAATGCATGCTGGGAGTCATGGATGAGTTCTGTTCTATGCTGTTACCCAGAATGCATTGCAGCACAAAGCTTTCTTATGTTGATTGTCACCACTGTTGAGATTCATACGCTGATTCTTGATGTCTGAATGATTTATGTGTAATAAGCTTTTTACAATTAAAAATATTTTTGCAACACAACATTAAACTTTACACACTAAAACTAGCAATATTAAGAGCAATATTAAGTATGTAAATGGCTAAATAAATTTACTACTGTACCATTTACCATCAGTGAACATCAAAGGCAATTCAGCTTTTGTTTGGCTGTTATAAATGTGATTTAGAAACACAATATTACAGCTGCACAAAAACACTTAAAAGAAAAATCAAGAGTAAGAGCCTCAACTAAAGGAAACACTAAACACTGTTCTGGTTTTTGTTCTTATTGTTGATGTTTTCTTCAGTGATTGTGTTTGTTAACAGCAGGTGTTTATCATTAATGATTCAATCATCACATAATTAATCATCTTCATCATCTCATTAACTTTAACTCTGCTTCAGTGTTACTTTAACTCTCTGTAGATTGGACCCATATAAACTGAGCAGAGTTCATTTAACTCTGGGGATTTTGCTGTGTAGTTTTTTGATAAATATTTTATATATTTAATTTATAATATCTACATTTTATTATCTTAATATAAATTAATATTCAGGGATTTATTTTGTTTTTTTCTGTCAGATTTTTCATGATGGTTGTTGGTCTGTATGCCACTGTGAGTGAAGAGAAAAGTTTTCTGCTGGTCGCTAATGTATCCGAAAGACTCATCGTCAGGGTAAGTGTGTGCTGAACTCCTCCACATCACACAGCAGACCTCAGAATGTTACAACTGACCGATCACAATCATGTATTCCTGCATGCAGGGATGGGCATGTATTTCAAATACAAATACAAAATACTTAACCCTTAACATGCACATGGCCCGTGGGTGGTTATTAATGCAATACCACTCTCATAGTCGTGTGATGTTGCTCTATAACAGCACGGCTGTGATTAGGTCAGAGGCACGAGTACAGGAGACAATCACAGCCGCTGATGTAGAGAAACATCACACGACTACGAGTGCAATATTGGATTTATAAAACAGTTCGACGGCACAAGTGTGGAGATAAATCAGAAACAACATCGGAGTGTCTTTAAAACCCTCCGGTTAAGGACCAGCGCAGTGAATCTTACCGTCATGCGCTGTGCTGCTTCAGTGAAGTTATTACTGAGGAATAATGAAGCAGAGCGTCTGTGTGAATGAAAGAGAGAATGTAAAAGGAAACTCACGGAGGATGCGTTATTCCCATTGCACTGCGGTACTTTTCCATTGCTTTTTAATGTAAACGTGTAACGGAGACCAGCTAGTGTGAGCGCTGTACACTCGACCTCAAGCGACAGATGATAGCGGCTGCTGTCTTTAAACTCCTAGTCAGAGCGCACGTCTCCCGCCAGACCGATAGCTGCTTCAAGACCCGCTCGGTTACACATGTGCTTGTTTACAATAGCAAGTTGAAACGGTAGTATCTGTTGTGTAAAGTGCATCTCGTGTCCCGTGCTGTAACATTACTTTTTAAACCATTCATGAGCCCTGAATGTGTCTGTGTTTACTTTCTTCTTCTTTCATTAAATGGCAGACTGGCGACCTAAGCACATACCGCCACCTACTACTCAATATCCTATCATTTCACAACCTTTTTTTGATATTATTACAAAAGATGACTCCGGTATCAGCTGGCGCTGCGCTTTCCTGTGTTTACTTTTTAGTCTCATAAGTCTGACTAATAGTGGCGGAGTGATACAAGCAGGAGTGAAGCGGTTCCCGTAAAGATACGGTGGAATATCACACGGCTCTCAACCAATCACATTCGAGAACCAGTAAGAACTGTTGTATAATAAGTTTTAACCCACCCACGGGCCCTGTGCATGTTAACAGATATTAACACAAACATCAAAACCAGAAGCATTTGAACCTGGTGCGGGACTGTCAATCGTTAATAAAAACAACCAATCAGACGTTAGCATGTGTGAAGAAAAATCTCTCTTGAAGCTTCGAGATGTTGAAGTTTCATCTCTTTGTTTGAAGGCGTCCAATCCTGGACAGTTTGAGAATGACACCGATGTTCTTTGGCAAAGAGGTCAAGCTCCAGAGACGGCGGTGTGTCACGGCAGGATCGGCATCAACACAGACAACCCTGATGAATCTTTAGTGGTCTGTGGGAACGCTAAGATAATGGGCTGCATAATGCACCCGTCAGACCAGAGAGCTAAAGAAAACATTCAGGAGGTGCAACAGTTACACACACACACACACACACACATACTGAGAACTGATGTGAAAGAGCCGTCGCATCCAATCGTATGCTTTTCATGATGTCGTAGGTAGACTCGACGGAGCAGTTGAGGAGAATAGCACAGATGAGAATCGTCGAGTATGACTACAAACCAGAATTCGCCTCCAGGATGGGAATCGATCAGGTTCATGAAACCGGTACGAGATGTTGCACGTGTAGTGTACATACATGACAGTCGAGATAAAGTGAAACGTGTTTGTCTTCTCTCTTTCCGCTCAGGTATCATTGCACAGGAAGTGAAGGAGCTGCTGCCGTCTGCAGTCAGAGAGATGGGTGATGTCACGTGTGTCAGCGGAGAAACCATCCATCAGTTCCTCATGGTGGATAAAGTCAGTGTGTGCATTCACACGTATCTCACCGGATGACTACTTATTTTACCGTCCGTGAATAAACTTGACATTGCGCTCACAGGAGCAGATCTTCATGGAGAACGTGGGTGCTGTGAAGCAGTTGTGTAAACTCACCGATAATCTGGAGACTCGAATTCAAGAGCTTGAAGTGTGGAACAGTCGTCTGGCCAAACTGAAGACACTCGGCAGCCTGCGCTCCAATAACTCCTCCAACACTAAAGCCTACGAACCAGGGTCTTTCTTTGTTCGGTTTCATTTTTTATTTAATATTTATCATGTGTAAATAATAAATAATCATTTATCAATGTGCAACAGAAAAATCAACAGAAAGAGCAAAGGCCACACGTCACGTCCAGAGCAGAAGACCTCGTCCCTGCCGTCTACAGTGCGTGCACATCATCATCACTATCATCAGTTTGTGACATCACGTGACACGTGCGCACGTGTTCACGGCAGGTTTGTTTTGTGTTGTAGATGGACTGCTGTAAGAGATATCAGTCGTGTCTTCAGCATCGAGTGTTTCAGGCCAGTATCATCATGTTGGTCAGCACCATGGCTCTGTGGTAAGAACTCACTCCATCCCTTCACATAGACAAACACTGATCACTACATTTCATTACATCACATCACATCACATCACATCACGTAATAAACGTCTCTTACAGTGTCATCTCTATAACGGCTCTCTATATGTTGACGTTGGACGAGGACGTGGACTTCAACAACAGGTACATCACCATACACCAGTCAACTTTCTCTCTTCATCTACAGTAAATCTTAAACACCAGATGCAATGAAACCAGTCATGTCAACTTGCACGTGAACGCTGTAAACCCTTTTGGTGGCATTGCACTTCATAGCTCTAGCCACAGTCAGCCGTGAAGTTTTAAGTGAAGGAAACACACACACTTTCTGCCAATGTACCTATAGAGTAGTATTGCATACTTCATATCTCCGAAGAGTCTTTAGTTTGATCACATTATAAAAACATTATAAAAGACTGCTGTACAATTTTTTCCAAAAACAGTCGAGGTCCTGCAGGTGTGCCGCTGGCGGAACTGAAGCACGCGAGCACACAATACAGCATCACATTATCCCTGCAGAACTGTTGAATCACTTTAAGTTTGTGTTGTTAACATTATGCACATACGCACCGATTGCCAACAAAACACAGACATATGACTGACCTACCGCGTGCGGTTCATGTCCGGACGGCATCTTTTACAGCTGGGACTCCATCTATCAGTTTCAAACCATCTCCAAATCTAGCATTATATCCAGCGTTTATACATTCCTTACTGAAATGCAGTGATCAAACAAACACAGCTGAACTTCCATAGCGAACGAAGCACATTGATGGCCGTGCTCTTTCATGAGAATCGTCCAATAAGGGACTACTGATAGATCTGATAGATTATAATCAGATCTATTTTGTTATTGATCCAAATGATACCATCTTGTTACCGTGAAGCCGAACAGGATAGATTAGATTAGATTAGATTCAACTTTATTGTCATTACACATGTACAAGTACAAGGCAACGAAATGCAGTTTAGGTCGAACCAGAAGTGCAATAGCAGCAAGTGCAGGATATACAGATGTCTATAGCTATAAACAGAAATTTACAGGTTAGGGTTAGGGTTAGTGATATAGAGTAGTGCAAATAAATTATGGACAGACGCTATCTAAGTAACAGTGCAATGGAAGAAGTTATTGCATATTCAGTTAAAGTGTAGGAGTGCAAGATGCATAGTAAACAGTCGGTACTGTAATGAACAGTGCAAATGAGCAGTCTGGTAGTGCAAATGAACATCAGAATCAGAAATCAGAAAGAGCTTTATTGTCAAGTGTGCTTACACCACAAGGAATTTGTCTTAGTGTCAGAGGCTTCCAGTGCACATACATGTTAAAAAAGTGACAAGGTACAGGTAACAAAAAAGTAAGTAAAAATAAAAATAAATACACATTACACATTTGACATAAATGTTATGTATAGACAGTCCATTAGTGCAAATAACAAAGTGAAGTCAGGTGTGCAGTGAGGGGGGGGAGACGAGTGTAGCAGTATATGAGGGGCAGTGGGATCAGTGAGGGGCAGAGTTCAATAAAGAGACAGCTCTGGGGAAAAAACTGTTCTTTAGTCTGCTGGTCCTGGTCCGGAGGCACCTGAAACGCCTGTCTGTGAGCGGGATGAGAGGAGTCCTTAAGAATGCTGCAAGCTCGACGCAGACAGCGTTTCCTCTGGATGTCCTCCATGGATGGAAGTGGAGTCCCTGTGATGCGCTGGGCGGTTTTCACCACCCGCTGCAGTGCCTTGCGCTCTGCAACAGAGCAGCTCCCATGCCAGACTGTGACACAGTTGGTCAGGATGCTTTCTATTGCACAGAGATAGAGGTTTACCAGGATATCCGAGGACAGCTGATTCTTCTTTAGTGTCCTCAGGAAGAAGAGGTGCTGGTGAGCCTTCTTGACCAGGCTGGAGGTGTTGGTAGTCCAGGACTGGTCCTCCAAGATGTGGATCCCCAGGAACTTGAAACTGGAGACATGCTCAACAGCCATCCCATTGATGTGGATGGTGTCATGTGTGCCTCTTGACTCTTTCCTGAAGTCCACAACGAGCTCCTTTGTTTTG
Source organism: Oreonectes daqikongensis (assembly GCA_026939265.1). Taxonomy (NCBI): domain Eukaryota; kingdom Metazoa; phylum Chordata; class Actinopteri; order Cypriniformes; family Nemacheilidae; genus Oreonectes; species Oreonectes daqikongensis. Next base: position 192,217 of record JAOTQM010000100.1, on the reverse strand, counting down.
GAGGTGTTAAGGAGCAAGTTATTGTCATTGCACCATGTGGCTAGGTGCTGGATCTCCTCCCTGTAGGCAGTCTCATCGTTGCTGATGAGACCAATCACCGTAGTGTCGTCCGCAAACTTGATGATGGAGTTAGATTCGTTCACAGGCCTGCAGTCGGAGGTGAAGAGGGAGTAGAGGAAGGGGCTTAGAACACAGCCCTGTGGTACACCAGTGTTGAGTGTGATAGTGGTGGAGCAGATTGAGCCTGATCTCACCTGCTGTGGTCTGTTGGTCAGAAAGTCCATAATCCAGTTGCACATGGAGGTGTTAATGCCCAGGTCTCCAAGTTTGGCTATTAACTTGGTTGGGATGACAGTGTTAAATGTGTTATTTTTGAATATTGTCTATTGTCTAAATGTGTGAGCACAGAGTGCAGTTCCATGGAAACTGCATCTTCTGTACTCCTATTGCTATGGTAGGCAAACTGGTATCAATCCAACGTGGATGGCAGAGAGATTACATATCCCTTGCTTGTAAAGTTGTTTTGTGTGTATATATATAGATTTAGTATTTATCTGTAATTTGATATATTTTTTGATATATGTTTATTCTATGTTATCTGTATGCACCTAGGGTCTGAGAGTAACGCAATTTCAATGCTCCATTTGTATGTAGTGTACATGTGGCAGAACTGACAATAAAGCTGACTTTGACTTTGAGTCCTTTAGGTGTGCCAGGACCAGCCGCTCAAAGCACTTCATGACAATGGGTGTCAGTGCTACAGGGCGGTAGTCGTTCAGGTACGTTGGGCTGGAGTGTTTTGGCACTGGCACAAAAGAAGTACATTTAAAGCATGTTGGCACAGCTGCTTGGGCAAGAGACAGGTTGAAAATGTCAGTAAAAACCCCAGCGAGCTGCTCAGCACATGCCCTGAGTACGCGTCCAGGGATGTTGTCTGATCCACCAGCCTTGTGCGCACTGATCCGAAACAGTGCGTTGCAAACATCAGTGGAGGAGAGTGTGATTGGTGGGTGATCAGCTGAGGGTTTGAGCTTGGTGGCAGTTTCTCTATTGTCTCTCTCAAAGCGAGCATAAAAGTCATTAAGCTCGCTCAGGAAGAGGACATCAGTGGCTGCAGGGGTGGAGTGGATGGGTTTGTAGTCATTGATGGCCTATCCAGCATACTTGAATGTCTACTATCAGAGATGAAGATAGAAGAACAGCAGGCAGGAGACGAAGTTGATGTTATAATAAAATATGTTTATTAGAGAAAGTCATAGTTACGTTAGGATGTTCATATAGCTTCTTCAGGAGCGAACTCCGACTATGTTCGTCTAGTCCATTCTAACTTCGTCTGAGTAGAAACAGATTCATCAGGTATTATACCAGCATAGACAGTGGAAAATTACTGCTTTACAACATTCAGTTTTGAGAATGCGACAATTGAAACTCATATCTACTACATAGGACAATACAATTGCAGCATCCAACGTAAATGAAAGAACGGCAATATAGAACAGAATAAGTATAGGTAAAATATATAACTAATAACTATATCAAAATAGTAAATAAGAGAAAAATAAGATCAACACAAAATGTATGTCTGTACTCTCAAGTCAGAATTTCATCATCTTTAGAAAATACACATGAACACAAAGGTTACTTTTAAGAAATTCAGATCCTACGATCTATCATTACAAAACAGGAATTCATTGTTTGAAAATAAATCTGTACAAACCCTGGCAGAGTGGACCTTGTTAAGCATGAGAAGCTAGCACGTGTAACAGTGCTTTTTACCCCACCTGTGCTTGCGCTCGCTCATCTTCTAGTTGGTGGTGTTCTAGCTCAGAATGCAGTGAACACACGTTCTGCTAAAAGCGGTGGTGCAAATCAACAGAGATTTCATCTGTTGCTTTGCTTTCTCATGTCCAGTCTGAACAGCAGTGACGTCGTGCCGCCGTTCACCACAGAAACAGAAACACAACATACGACAGGTGATCCTTCATTTACACTACACCAGTGTTATTTATCAGACGATGTGTGTTGATGTGCTGAATTTGAATGTGTGTACAGAGTTGTCCACGTCTGCTCCTGCTTCCTGGCCTCCAGACATCGACTTCTCTAACGTCTTTTATTCAGATGTGATCTACTGCTGTCCTTCCAAACTAACATCATCTACAGCCACCAATCGCAGAAGAGCACAGAAAGGTCTTGGGAGCATTTCGGTTTTTCATATACACTATATTGCCAAAAGTATTGGGTCACCCTATCTAATAAACAGGTTTTCCATGAGTACAAATCTTAATGCTGCTGCATATCATGATATTCTATGGAACTGTGTGCTTCTAATTTTGGTGTGACTTTAAATGCAGACTTTGAGCAAAGAACTCATCACCAAACACCAATGACTTGTACACAGGAGTCTTTATTTTGGGACAGGAAAAGGGGCCTTTGAAACCGTTTTAAATTACATTTGTACAAATGGCATTGTAAGGAATTTTGTGTCCATCTCTGTTGCAACAGTTTTAAAAGCACCTTGTTCTCTTCCAAATTGGCTGTACACAGCAAAATCCCCAGAGTTAAATGAACTCTGCTTAGAGTTTATATGGGTCCAATCTACAGAGAGTTAAAGTAACACTGAAGCAGAGTTAAAGTTAATGAGATGATGAAGATGATTAATTATGTGATGATTGAATCATTAATGATAAACACCTGCTGTTAACAAACACAATCACTGAAGAAAACATTAACAATAAGAACAAAAACCAGAACAGTGTTTAGTGTTTCATTTAGTTGAGGCTCTTACTCTTGATTTTTCTTTTAAGTGTTTTTGTGCAGCTGAAATATTGTGTTTCTAAATCACATTTATAACAGCCAAACAAAAGCTGAATTGCCTTTGATGTTCACTGATGGTAAATGGTACAGTAGTAAATTTATTTATCCATTTACATACTTAATATTGCTCTTAATATTGCTAGTTTTAGTGTGTAAAGTTTAATGTTGTGTTGCAAAAATATTTTTAATTGTAAAAAGCTTATCACACATAAATCATTCAGACATCAAGAATCAGTGTATGAATCTCAACAGTGGTGACAATCAACATAAGAAAGCTTTGTGCTGCAATGCATTCTGGGTAACAGCATAGAACAGAACTCATCCATGACTCCCAGCATGCATTGCAGCATGAGTAAACAATACTACTGAACTTTACTTTTGTCACCGTTGTTGAGATTCATGAACTGATTCTTGATGTCTGAAAAATTAAAAAGGGAAATTTTCCCAGATTTCGCACAAGATTAAATTAAGAATGCAAAACAAAGCCATAAAAGAAAACAACCAAAACAATTCAGTTCAATTCAGTTCAAAATAGTTCATGAATCACCATCAACAGAAGAAGATAATTCAGCTTCTGTTCAGCTGTTATCAATGTGCTTCAGAAACACAATATTACAGCTGAACAAAATAAATTTAAAGACTAAATCAAGAGTAAGAACTCAACTAAAGGAAACACTGATCACTGTTCTGGTTTTTGTTCTTATTGTTGATGTTTTCTTCAGTGATTGTGTTTGTTAACAGCAGGTGTTTATCATTAATGATTCAATCATCACATAATTAATCATCTTCATCATCTCATTAACTTTAACTCTGCTTCAGTGTTACTTTAACTCTCTGTAGATTGGACCCATATAAACTCTGAGCAGAGTTCATTTAACTCTGGGGATTTTGCTGTGGAGTGATGAGTTTTTGGCTCAAACTCTGCATTTAAAGTCACACCAAATGTGTTCAGCTGGGTTCAGGACTTGTTTTTTTGCAGACCAGTCAAGTTCTTCCACATTGACTGAATCAATGATTTCTTTCTGAATCTTGTCTCATACACAGAGACATTATCATGATGGGATAGAAAATGGCTCTTCACAAACTGTTGCTATTAAATTACAAGCACACAGTTCCATAGAATATCATGATATGCTGCAGCATTAAGATTTGTACTCATGGAAATTACTGAAGTCATCAAACCTGTTTATTAGATAGGGTGACACAATACTTTTGCCAATATAGTGTATGTGATGTGATTTCTGTTGTCGTCTTCTTGAAAAGTCATTTGACTGTCTTTCAGAGGAGTGGATCAAGAAACTGCCAGATATACTGAAAAACTCCACAGACTGTAAGTTAATACACTCACCTCCTGATGATTTCTAACACTTGTTTTTTTTTTTTACTCCCTTTCATTCAAGTCTTTTTTAAATAATGACAAAAACATTTCTCAGCGACTTTTATGTGGCTTTTCCCCAGGATCTTTGTTTGACCATCATTTCTCTTTTATAAGTGAATTTATGTTTCACTACACGAGTCATAAATGTGTAGTTGGGGTAGTCCACGATAAGCTCCTTTGTCTTGGAGGTTTTAAGGAGCAGGTTGTTGTCTGAGCACCATGTGGCCAGGTGCTGGACCTCCTCCCTGTAGGCAGTCTCATCGTTGATGCTGATGAGACCAATCACTGTAGTATTGTCTGCAAACTTAATGATGGCATTAGATCCATTCACAGGCCTGCAGTCAAGTGTGAAGAGGGAGTAGAGAAAGGGGCTCAGAACACAGCCCTGTGGTACACCAGTGTTAAGTGTGATGGTGGTGGAGCAGATGTGGCCTGACCTAACAAGCTGAGGTCTGTTTGTCAGAAAGTCCTTAATCCAGTTGCAAATGGAGGTGTTAATGCCCAGGTTCCCAAGTTTGGACAAGTGTTTTTATTGTCCAAGTGTAAGAGTACAGAGTGCAGTGGTATGAAGATGAGCATCCTCTGTGCTCCTATTGCTGCGGTAGTCAAACTGGTATGGGTCCAGTGTGGACGGGAGGGAGTCCTTTAGGTGAGCCAGGACCAGCTGCTCAAAGCACTTCATAACAATAGGTGTGAGTGCTACAGGGCAGTAGTCGTTCAGGCACGTTGGGCTAGAGTGTTTCAGCACTGGCACAATGGAGGTGGATTTAAAGCATGCTGGCACAGCTGCTTGGGCGAGGGACAGGTTGAAAATATCCGTAAAGACCCCAGCGAGTTGCTCTGCACATGCCCTAAGTACACGACCGGTACACGATGCCGTCTGGTCCAGCAGCCTTTCGTGCGTTGATCCGGCTCAGTGCCGTGTAGACATCTGAGGAGGTGAGTGTGATGGTCGGGTGGTCATCTATGGGTGTGAGCTTGGTGGCAGTTTCCTTATTGTCTCTCTCGAAGCGAGCATAAAAGTCATTAAGCTCGTTCAGGAAGACAGCATCTGTGGCTACGGGGGTGGAGTGGCTGGGTTTGTAGTCGCTGATGGCCAGGATGCCCTGCCACATGCGTCGAGGGTCAGAGTTAGAAAAGTGCTCCTCTAGCTTTAGTTTGTAGCAGTGCTTGGCCTTTTTGATACCCCTCTTCAGATTTGCCCGGGAAGTGCTGTAGGCCTGTGCATCACCTGAACTGAAGGCAGTATTGCATGACTTCAACAGGAGGCGCACATCCTTGTTCATCCATGGCTTCCAATAGTTGATGGCTTACCTATTTCTCCTTCCTCCCAAGTCAAAAGTCTAGGTGTTATTTTAGACAGTACACTTTCCTTTGGTCCTCACATTAGTAATATTATTCGCAATGCATATTTTATTTTTGCAACATATCCAGACTCCGCTCCTCCCAATCCAATCCAATACACAGGTTCTGATTCATGGGCAGTCGTGGCCCAGTGGTTAGAGAGCAGTGGTTAGAGAGTTGGACTCATGACCAGAAGGTTGCTGGTTTGATTCTCAGGTCTGGCGGGTAACAGCTGAGGTGCCCTTGAGCAAGGCACCTAACCCCCACTTGCTAACTATACAAAATGTACAAATGTATAGTACAATGTAATGTAAGTCGCTTTGGATAAAAGCATCTGCCAAATGCATAAATGTAAATGTGTAAATGTAAATGCCCTGGTTATCTCACGCATTGACTACTGCAATGCCTTATTGTTTGGCACCACAAATACATTTCTCCACCGCATCCAATCCATGCAGAATTCGGCAGCTCGGATCATTACCCGCACTGGGTCAAAGGACCACATTACACCCCTTCTTATTCAGCTTCACTGGCTCCCTGTTCGTTACCGGATCAATTATAAAATTATTGTGTTAACCTTGAAAGCCCTGCACAACTTAGCTTTCTCATACCTTTCTGACCTACTTTGTTCCTATATCCCTCCTTGATCACTTTGTTCCTCCACGGCCGCACTTTCAGCTGTACCTACATATAACCTTAACACCTTTGGAGGCAGAGCCTTTAGCCACTCTGCCACATGTCTGTGGAACTCTCTTCCACTACATATCTGTCAACTTGACTCTGTTTGCCAATTTAAATCTCAATTAAAAACGTATCTGTGTAGAGTGGCATATTTTACATAATGCTTATTTTCATGTTTCTAATGTTTGGTATCAACTTAAATCCTGTTTTTTATTTTGACTGTTGTTAATTTGATATTTTAAATTTGTTTTGTAAGATGTCCTTAAGTCTATTTTTTTAAGTTGTCAAAATTTTTGTTTACATCGTGTGTTTTATTTTGACTGTATTAATTTGATTAATTCTAATATTGATTCTTTGTATACTTTGAGTTCATGTATGTTTTTTTAAGTCTGTTTTGTAAAGTGTCCTTGGGTGTCTTGAAAGGCGCCAACAAATCAAATGTATTATTATTATTTTGACATTATTATACATTGACAGGTTTAAAGTTTTAGCAGCTTCACCTTCAAGTACACAATACACACACATTTACAGCTGCAGTTCTTTCTTTTCAAATGCATTTATGTATGATCGATCAGCACATTTAACAACCGCAATGAAGTTTTGATGCGTGCTCTCTCACAGTATATGTATCGCTTATAGTGCAGACACAATCAAATTGCGTGTCGACCCCGCCATGCCAAACAGATTATGTAAAATATGCGACGATGCACTTTTATACTGAACTCATCGACAGAGAGGGCGCACATGCCCATAAACGTATTTCGTCGTTCATTTGTCTTTCATCATTAATGATGAAACGATGTCTTTCATCGTTCAGATGCATTCCGAGACGCGATCCGTATAGATCACAGATTGCGTAGGGGAGGCAGGGTCGGGAGGGAGTTTAGCTTCCTGACTGCCTGGTGTATGAATCTCCGCAGTCTCCTCCCTGATGGCAGCAGACTGATGAAGCTGTGTGACGGTTGGGTGGGATTACCTGCAATGCAGAGGGCTTTGCGGGTGAGACGGGTTCCATAAATGTTCTGGAGGGCGGGGAAAGAGACACACCAATGATCTTCTCAGCTGCTCCCACTATGCGTTGCAGGCGCTATACCACACAGTGATGCAGCTGGTCAGGATGCTCTCGATGGTGCCTCTGTAGAAGGTGCACATGATGGGGGTTGGGGCTCTGGCTCTTCTCAGTTTGTGGAAAAAGTAGAGGCGCTGTTGTGCTTGCGTGTTGTTGCTCCAGGAGAGGTCCTCAGTGATGTGCACACCCAGGAACTTGGTGCAACATCCCCACATTAACACCATATATGAATCAAAAGTATTTATCTGACTAGCATCTCAATGAACTCAAATTGAATCTTAGCTTACTTTGCCACAACAAATGCATTTTAACAAACTGTTGACCAAAAAAAACTTAGTGTTACAAGAGTCAACTAAATCAAACACTGATCACAATAATGGTCATTTGATAAAATTACTAATTTTTGTCAACATTAATTGTGGGTGCAAAAGTGATATTGATTCAATGCCTTTAACATTGAAAAATAAACAGTTGACAGTTAACATTGATTCAATGATTTCTAGCTGTTAGCTTGCTGTCTGGGATGCCAGTACCTTCTTTATATTTTTATCTAGTTCATAGGCGTCGGATCCATTGTATTTTTAAGACCAATGATATTGGACCCTCACACTTATACCGTCTCTAATTGAGCACATATGTCATTCACTTTTCAGAATGCCGTCAGTCAAATCCATTTCACTAAATACCTATACAGGTAGTTTACCACATTTAACAAAAGCTACTTTATAAACTCATACAATTCTGTATGATGGAGAAAACGTTTTAGCAAAACATGTTAGGGTTTTGGCAATTTTAGATTGTTACGGTAATGAGCTTATTAAGGTCTTGTCAAAAAATGTTCAAAAACATGTTGAAGATTTAAAGTTAATGCATTCAAACATGTCAGACCTTGTTTTTAATGCTTTCATGTAAATTCGTTAGGGTTAGAAAATTCGTTAAAAATGATCTTGGAAACCCCAATAAACCTAACACATGTGTCTGAAATCTTTAGATTTAACAGATCCCTCATTTCTTTCCTCAATGCTGTGAATGATCTCTGACCTGCTGCATCATCTGTGTGTTTGACAGGGAAAAACACAACCATCCGCTCCATCATCATCACGCAGAATGTACAGCCGATCGATCAGCAGTACTGTGACACACATGACTGTGGGTACGTGAACCTCATCATCATCATCATACGCTTTGTCATAGAACCATGATCATGATGATGATGTCTGTGTTTGTAGGAAGGGAAAGTACAGTTACATCATCCCCCTCAGTAAACACATCCCACCCAACATGCCCATCACCCTCCAGATCACGTGAGTCGTACACACTTCAGTCACCGCAGTTCACGTGTGTAGTTTAAATGTATGTATATTTTATATGTTTTAGGCTTTTAAGTGTACATCAGAGTACATGTATACTGTTATCAAAAATGTCTTCTCTCCTAACCTTTCCCTCTCCATCCACAAGGAGGCGCTCTTATTGAGCTCTCATAGCTGTTCCTGTCATGTAATGTGTGTGTGTGTGTGTGTGTGTGTGTGTGTGTGTGTGTGTGTGTGTGTGTGTGTGTGTGTGTGAGAGCAGCACAGATGAGTTGCTGGTGGTCTATTTGTGTTCATATGATGAGAGAGATCAGTGTTATTCTGTACTGGAAAACAGCGGCCTGAAGTCAAACATGGCTCTCAACACACAGGTACATCGTCAACATCACCCCACCTGACTTAAACATGCCCCCAACCCCACTCTTCATGTGTGCTGTAAGTTAAGAACAAATATGTGTTTGTTTCTCTAGGGTTACGTTCATAAGTGGACTCTGGCCGCAGCCAATCATTACCGCTCTTCTTATTACTTCCGGGTCGCTGTCGCTGTGAGTTCCTGTTTGTGTTCATGTGTTTTTAGTTGTGTTTGTTATGTGCACATGTTATACAGACTACGGTCACGGTGATATAAATGTTATGTATCATATCTGAGTGCATCAAGTACATAAAAATACATGTGCATAAAGATATGAAGAGAGTTTAAAGGGGTCAAATGACGTGGCTAAAACGAACATTATTGTGTGTATTTGGTGTAATACAGTGTGTTTATGCGGTTTACAGTTCAAAAAACACATTTGTTTTCACATACCGTACATTACTGTTGCTCCTCTATGCTCCCCGTGTCGTGTGTTCACAAAGCTCATTGTTGTGAAGAGCACTGTGTGCTCTGATTGGCCAGCTACCCGCTGCATTGTGATTGGCCGAATGTCTCACGCACATGGTGGGAGTGTAACCATATTCAGAACATCTGCTTCTAAAGCACATTGACAGCTGATAAGGTCACCGGTACTGCATGAGTTTAAGCCCAAATATGATCTAGAAAATATATTTGACCGAGCGGATTAATCAAGTTTACCAGCGTGACTTCAGCAGAGAAACAGACTGTAAGGTTTTATTTAAATAAACTATTAGGTTTAACAATGAGCTAACTATAGCTAACTTCTTGAGCAGCCTGTGACGCTGTGTCTTGACACAATGTGATACAAACAATAAAACGTTTTATAAACGAGGCATTTGTTGCATCCAGCGGGGACGTTATTTTCGTGTAGCATCACGCTGCTGGGGAGAACAGCCAGAGGATACAAGGCTGAATCCAGCTCCTGATGGTAACAGTGTGTTTCTAAAGCACAATTATAACAGTCAAACAAAAGCTGAATTATTTTATTCTGTAGATAGTGATACTTGAACTTTTTTGTGCTGAATTTTGGTGTTTTGGTGTTTTTTTGCTTTGTTTTGCATTTGTAACTTAATCTTTCAGACTTCAAGAATCAGCTCATGAATCTCAACAATGGTGACAAAAGTAAAGTTCAGTAGTATTGTTTACTCATGCTGCAATGCATGCTGGGAGTCATGGATAAGTTCTGTTCTATGCTGTTACCCAGCATGCATTGCAGCACAAAGCTTTTTGTGTTGATTGTCACCACTGTTGAGATTCATACGCTGATTCTTGATGTCTAAATGATTTATGTGTGATGTTTTTTTAATTATTAAAAATATTTTCCATCATAACATTGAACTGAACAGAGTCAGGAGTGCAATATTAAGTAGGAAAATGACTTCCAAGATGGCACCGCCACGTCCAGGTCGCTCCGCTTAGATTTTACTTACTTTTTCTTTCTCTTTCTACACGTATTACGTCTGCACTGATTACTTACGACAAATTAACACTTTTGGATATTGGACACCGCTGTACTGAACTGTTTTGGGACACTTTACCCTCAAACTCTTCGTGGCCATCTGCGATTCTTCGGAACACGAACAATGGCCACCCCCCGAGGCGACGCAACAAGAAACACCGCGAGAAACACACTGGAATTCGCAACAGATTGCGGAACTCAGGGCATGTGCTGAGCAGCTTGCTGGGGTTTTCACTGACATCTTCAACCTGTCTCTTGCCCAAGCAGCTGTGCCAACATGCTTTAAATGCACCTCCATTGTGCCAGTGCCAAAACACTCCAGCCCAAAGTGCCTGAACGACTACCGCCCTGTAGCACTGACACCCATTGTCATGAACTGCTTTGAGCGGCTGGTCCTGGCACACCTGAAGGACTTTCTACCATCCACATTGGACCCACACCAGTTTGCCTACCGCAGCAATAGGAGCACAGAAGATGCAGTTTCCATGGCACTGCACTCTGTGCTCACACATCTGGACAATAAGAACACTTATGCACGTATGTTGTTTGTTGACTTCAGCTCAGCATTCAACACTATCATCCCATCCAAGTTAATATCCAAACTTGAAGACCTGGGCATTAACACCTCCCTATGCAATTGGATTATGGACTTTCTGACCAACAGACCACAGCAGGTGAGATCAGGCTCCATCTGCTCCACCACTATCACACTCAACACTGGTGTACCACAGGGCTGTGTGCTAAGCCCCTTCCTCTACTCCCTCTTCACCTCCGACTGCAAGCCTGTGAACGGATCTAACTCCATCATCAAGTTTGCGGACGACACTACGGTGATTGGTCTCATCAGCAACAACGATGAGACGGCCTACAGGGAGGAGATCCAGCACCTAGCCACATGGTGCAACAGCAATAACCTGCTCCTTAACACCTCCAAGACAAAGGAGCTCATTGTGGACTTCAGGAAAGAGTCAAGAGGCACACATGACACCATCCACATCAATGGGATGGCTGTTGAACGTGTCTCCAGTTTCAAGTTCCTGGGGATCCACATCTCAGAGGACCAGTCCTGGACTACCAACACCTCCAGCCTGGTCAAGAAGGCTCACCAGCACCTCTTCTTCCTGAGGACACTAAAGAAGAATCGGCTGTCCTCGGCTATCCTGGTGAACTTCTATCGCTGTGCAATAGAAAGCATCCTGACCAACTGTGTCACAGTCTGGCATGGGAGCTGCTCTGTTGCAGAGCGCAAGGCACTGCAGCGGGTGGTGAAAACCGCCCAGCGCATCACAGGGACTCCACTTCCATCCATGGAGGACATCCAGAGGAAACGCTGTCTGCGTCGAGCTCGCAGCATTCTTAAGGACTCCTCTCATCCCGCTCACAGACTGTTTTCTCTCCTGCCCTCCGGCAGGCGTTTCAGGTGCCTCCGGACCAGGACCAGCAGACTAAAGAACAGCTTTTTTCCCAGAGCTGTCTCTTTATTGAACTCTGCCCCTCACTGATCCTACTGCCCCTCATATACTACTACACTCTTCTCTCCCCCCCCATTGCACACCTGACTTCACTTGTTATTTGCACTAATGGACTGTCTATACACAACATTTATGTTCATTTGCACTACCAGATTGCTCATTTGCACTGCCAACTGTTCACTATGCATCTTGCACTCCTACACTTTAACTGAAATATGCAATAACTTCTTCCACTGCACTGTTACTTAGATAGCTTCTGTCCATAATTTATTTGCACTACTCTATATCCATCACACTGCTGCTCACCATAGCCTAACTTATTGTATACATCCACCTGTAAATTTCTGTTTATAGTAATAGCCATCTGTACATTATGTTCATAACACATATCCATCTGTAAATCTCTTTTTATAGTAATAGCCATCTGTATATTATGTTCATAGTATATATCCATCTGTATATCTCTGTTTATAGTAATAGCCATCTGTATATTATGTTCATAGTATATATCCATCTGTATATCTCTGTTTATAGTAATAGCCATCTGTATATTATGTTCATAGTATATATCCATCTGTATATCTCTGTTTATAGTAATAGACATCTGTATATTATGATCATAGTATATATCCATCTGTTAATTTCTGTCTATAGTTAGAGACATCTGTAAATCATGGTCATAGTACATTTCCATCTGTAAATTACTTCTGTAATATTTATTTATGTAACTTATGCAACCGCTGTATATCCTGCACTTGCTGCTATTGCACTTCTGGTTAGACCTAAACTGCATTTCATTGCCTTGTACTTGTACACGTGTAATGACAATAAAGTTGAATCTAATCATCTAATCTAATCTAAAAAAGGGCACACAGTCCTCCTCTGCTGAGCATTCTACTCGCCAATGTCCAATCCTTGGAAAATAAGATGGACGATCTTAGAGCCAGGATTAGTTTCCAACGTGACATTAGGGACTGTAACATCCTTTGTTCTTCTGAAACATGGCTCACGACCTCGGCTCCAGACTCTGCTGTGACGCCGTCCGATAACTTCCTTGTTTTGCGGATGGACAGAACAGCCGAGGCTGGAAAAACCAAAGGTGGTGGAGTGTCTCATGATCAACAAGAAATGGTGTGACCCCAGGAATATCTCCATCCTGTCACACTCTTGCTCGCCTCATCTGGAACATTTATCAATTTCTTGCCGTCCATTCTATCTACCCCGGGAGTTCTCATCGATCATCGTTACTGCTGTTTACATTCCACCACAGGCCGACACCGGTTTGGCTTTGTCTAAACTTCACGATGTGCTTAGCGGCTACATAAACAAACATCCTGATGCTGCTTCTATCATCGCGGGGGAAAATCTCAGGAAAGCCATGCCGAACTCTTATCAACACATCTCCTGTCCTACAAGAGGGCCAAATACACTGGATCACTGCTACTTTGAGTTCAAAGATGCCTACAAAGCCCGCTCACTACCCACTTTTGGCAAATCGGCCATGCTGCCATTTTCCTCACACCGGAATATAAACAAAGGCTCGTCCAAGAACCCCCGGTGCAGAAAGTAGTGACGCGCTGGTTCTCCCACTCAGAAACTTGGCTACAGGCGGCTCTTGATGACGTTGACTGGGACATGTTCCGGACGAGCTCATCTGATGTCAGCGAGTTCACGAACATTGCATTAAGTTTTGTAAACATGCTAACCGAGCAAGCAACTAAAACAATAACAATAATGCCCTTCTCAGATCAGAAACCGTGGGTGGACAAAACTATACGTGTGGCAGTGAACAAACGCACTGCAGCATACAACGGCGGTCTTCTGTCGGGGAACATGAGTGAGTACAAAGCATCGTGCTATGCTCTCTGCTGCGCAGTTAAAGACGCCAAACTCCGCTACAGGGAACAAGTGGAGTCTCATTTCCAACTCAATGACTCCCGGCGCATGTGGCAGGGACTGAGGACCATCTGCTCCTTTGGAACTAAATCCACTACAGAGGTACAACTGTTTCTTTGCTTACTTTGAATGCAATCGCAGTAGCGCTACTCTGCCGCTCAGCGAGCGAGAAAGTAGCAGTCAGAGCAACGCCAACCCTGTAATCACTGTGTCAGAGGACGAGGTTCGGAGGGCGCTAAAGCGAGTGAACATCAGGAAAGCAGCCGGGCCTGATGGTATTTCTGGTCTTGTTCTGAGGTCCTGTGCTGATCAGCTCGCCGGTTTGTTTACATCCATCTTCAATGAGTCCCTTGCTACCTCCGTGGTTCCCTCCTCCTTTAAAAAATCTGTCATCATCCCTGTGCCTAAGAACAATAAACCCTCTTGCCTGAATGACTATCGTCCAGTTGCTCTCACATCTACAGTCATGAAGGTCTTTGAGAAACTGGTTAAAAACAACATCTGCTCCTTCATACCTGATACACTCGTCCCAATAGATCTACTGAGGATGCCATCTTTCACGTCCTGCACTCTTCCCTCACACACATCGACAGCAAAAATGGGAACTATGCAAGGCTGCTCTTCATTGACTACAGCTCAGCCTTCAACACTATAGTTCCTAGTAAACTAACCTCCAAACTCCTGAATCTTGGTCTGAACTCTTAACTCTGTGATTGGATTCAAGATTTTCTCACTGGCAGACCTCAGGTAGTGAAAGTAGGCAGGATCACCTCCAACCTCTATCACCCTGAGCGTAGGAGCGCCACAGGGCTGCGTCCTGAGTCCCCTTCTTTACTCTCTCTAAACACATGACTGTGTGTCTTCTCACAGCTCCACTTCTATTGTCAAATTTGCTGACGATACAGTGGTTCTGGGATTCATCTTCAACAACGAGACTGCATATGTGGAGGAGGTAGAGAAACTAACATCTTGGTGCCAGGACAACTGTCTCTCTCTGAATGTGACCAAAACCAAAGAGCTGATTGCAGACTTCAGAAAGAAGCAGCAGTGGACCCATACTCCTCTTATGATCAGTGGTAACCCTGTGGAGAAGGTGAGCAGCTACAAGTACCTCGGTGTTAACATCTCTGAGGACCTGACTTGGACTCCATACATTCAGACACAGGTAAATAAAGCCAGGCAAAGACTGTACCATTTGCGACAGCTGAGGAAATTCAGCGTCTCACCAACGATCCTAAAAACTTTATATTCAGGAGCAATAGAAAGTGTTTTAACTCAGTACATCTCAGTGTGGTATGGGAATAGCTCCTGCCAAGACTGCAAAGCACTTCAGAGAGTTGTGCGCTTAGCTGAGCGCATCTCAGGGTCTGCTCTCCCACCCCTGCAAGACATCTACCTCAAACGCTGCAAGAACAGAGCCAAGAAAATAATTAAAGACTCCAACCACCCTAATAACCGTCTCTTTAACCTGCTGCCGTCTGGTAAGAGCTTCCGTAGCCTGAGGACCAGAACAGAGAGACTGAGAAGGAGCTTTTCCCCCCAGGCCATCAGGCTCCTAAACTCTTAACATCAGACCACACTCATTGTACTTTATTACATCCAACACCGAGTCATTCAACCTTTACACACTGCACTACTGCTCTTTTTGTAATGCTGCTACCTTTTTACATTTTTGCACTGCTGCTAAGTAACTACCTAGTGTTACTATTTGTTTGCACATCCCTGTTCATGTAAATATTCAGTTTAGGTTCTATCATAGACTATATATTACCTATATTATCCTCATACCTAGATTATTTATATTTGTATTTTGTTTAAATTGTTTAGTATTTTATATAATTGCACTTTCTTTGGAGCTGATCTGACCTACATTTCACTACTGGTTGTATATCCTCTATATAACTGTGTATGTGACAAATAAAAATCTTAAATCTTGAAGTGCAATTATAGAAGACCACTACTGTACCATTTACCAACAGTAAAGACAATTCAGCTTTTGTTTGGTTGTTATAAATGTGCTTTAGAAACACAATATTTCAGCTGTTCAAAAACACTTAAAAGAAAAATCAAGAGTAAGAGCCCAACTAAATGAAACACTGATCACTGTTAAGAGTTTTTGTTCTTATTGTTCATGTTTTCTACAGTGATTGTGTTTGTTAACAGCAGGTGTTTATCATTAATGATTCAATCATCACATAATTAATCATCTTCATCATCTCATTAACTTTAACTCTGCTTCAGTGTTACTTTAACTCTCTGTAGATTGGACCCATATAAACTCTGAGTTAACTTTTTTTGCTGTGTACATTTTGGGTGCTTTTAACAAAGTGACGTAGAAAAGTGGAGACGTGTTTAATGAGGTGTTTTAGGGAAGTCTGGATGAGCCTCCGCTTTTAAATAGACTTACATTTTTTGCAATTTTACGTGTCTAATATATGCAGGAACAACTTTTAACACACCAAAGATACAATAAAACATGAAATTGAGAATAAAAAACATTGGGTCTCATTCACTAAGCATACGTACGCACAAATTTGTGCGTGAAACCTACGTATGAACGTTTTTACGAAGAAATCATGATTCAGTAAAAGTTTTGTATCAAAATGTATTCTAAATTGAAGAATAAATATAGGAACAGCTGAAAGCACACGTACGCAAAAACACACTCTGACCGGTCTTAATAATCTCTCTCTTTCTATATATATATATATATTTATGCAATATCGCTAGAGTAGGAGTGTGATGTTGCTCTACATCCGACACTCGGCCACTGACCTTATCACAGCCGCTGATATAGAGCAACATTACACGACTACAAGTGCGATATTGCATTTATACAATAGTTTGACGCACGTGTTCTGAACTAGGGAGAAAGTTTGCGTTAGAAATTCAAATGTGCGTATAAATACGAATAATCTATGCAAATATTAGTGAATGAGACCCATTGTGTGCACAGGATTCGTGTTTGGATCTTTACAAGACAAACATTTCACATGTGTAATTTCCCTGATAGCAAGCAACCATTGAATCAATGTTAAAAACTGTTGATTTGTGAATGTTAATGTCATTGAATCAATATCACTTTAGTACCTGCTATTAATGTAGAAAAAATGTTGATATTTCAACAAATCACTATTATTGAGATCTTGACTTCATTAAGTTAACTCTCTTTCTTCTTTGATTCTCTATTGATTCCATGACATTAACATTGACAAATCAACAATTTTTAACATTGATTAAATGGTTGCTTGCTATCAGGGTTTAATGTGACTTTAGAAATAAAAACAGCCACAGAAGAATGAAGCAGAATAATGATGATGTGTTTGTTTTTTCGCAGGGTTTGGCCGACTGTAGCACCGACCCAAACTACGCTGAGTTCTTATTCACTGACTATCAGCTGCACTTCTTCCGCCGCTGTGACTGATAACATGCACACACAGAAGAACTGAGCGACATTTGAACATTTTTTCTGTTTATTCTTATAGTTTCTTGTAATCTAAAACAAAATCAGCTTTAAAATCAGAATCACACACACGTTTAATACTGCAGGAACTTTTATTCTTTTAGATTTGTTTTGTATTTTTAGATGCAGTTTCAGTTTGAAAGTTATTATAATGTTTTTAGAAATGAGATGATATTTACATGACAGTACTCAATGTTAAACGCTAACAATAAAGACGTCAAACTGTAGACGTGTTGAGATTCTAGAACACACACTGAGAGAATTTGAAAGATTTAGTTTGCAGAGATTGTAAAACTTGAACTGTTGTACAAACTGTGTGTGTGTGTGTGTGTGTGTGTGTGTGTGTGTGTGTGTGTGTGTGTGTGTGTGTGTGTGTGTGTGTGTGTGTGTGTAAAACTCATATTGTTACTATGACTTATTCAGCAATGCAAATAAAGTTTCTTATGTGGACAATGAGCTGAGAGATCACTGACAATTACATCCATGAACTCTGTTGACCTCATCTACGGTGTATTTGCAGTGATAAAAAATACAGTCAGCTGTGTTCTCTCTCTCTCGCTCTCTCTCTCTCTCGCTCTCGCTCTCTCTCTCTCTCTTTTTTTTTCAGACAGCGAGACCAGTGTTGCCAACTTAGCACCTAGCAACAAATTCAGCAATGTTTTGAAATTTATTTAGCAACATTTTGAAATTTTTGTAAAGTGACTTTAAATCCAAACAACAGCAGCAGTAAGGCCAGGCAAAACTAGCTAATTGTGACAATGCAGAAGTGTGTGCGCGGGAGGGGGTAAATAAGGTCTAAACAGCCAGGCAGATACAAGGCCAGAGCAGCAGCAAGAATTGTTGGCTGCAGCTGTAGTACTGTATTTCACATTTTTGGTAAAATTATTTAAACACATTTAAATAGGTCAGACACCACAGTTTAAACAGTGAATGTAGCTGTTCATTAATGTTTGATTGGGAAAAAAATTAACTATAGGCCTATTTAGTAAAATTATTGATAATTTAGGTAACATTCTAAGTACCATTACAGTGCTTTAAAGGTGTTGTGTGTAGTTTTTTGGAGGCTATACTAACAGAAATGCAATATATTTTACATAACTATGTGTTCAGAGGTACCATCTGCAACAGCTAAGGAAATTCAGGGTCTCACCAAAACTAGAAATGTTATTGTCATGTATTCGGCAAATAACAAACTAATACAATTACATAATAATTATTCACATCATAAAAAAATAATATTTTGCATGGCCTGCTTTGGCCTTAATAACAGCTTGTGGTGTTGTTTTTATGTACTTTTTCAGAAACTTTATTATTTAATACCTGGGCATAAAGATATATATATACACACATACATTTCAGTGATTTTTAGTGAAACATGTAACACGTTGTGCACTTGAAATCCATTAGCGCCTTCCTTAGGACAGCGTGAAGACTCCACATGACATCTTTAAAGGTACTGTGTACAGATAGGCGTGTGCGCATTTGTGAGTTTAAGCTGCAGAATGACAGTCTCAAAAGATTCCACAAATACAAAAGCTTATATTCATTTACATTTACATTTACATTTATGCATTTGGCAGACGCTTTTATCCAAAGCGACTTACATTACATTGTACTATACATTTGTACATTTTGTATAGTAAGCAAGTGGGGGTTAGGTGCCTTGCTCAAGGGCACCTCAGCCGTTACCCGCCAGACCTGAGAATCGAACCAGCAACCTTCTGATCATGAGTCCAACTCTCTAACCACTGGGCCACGACTGCCCACATATATTCACTGACGTTCTTAAGGCAAAACCTGTGCATACTGTGAACAAAGATACAATGCACTTATTGCCTTTGTCTGGATTCTCGTGTGTGGATCTCTCGCGTGCATTTGTGGATTGTGTGCGTGTGGATCTCTCGCGTGCATTTGTAGATTGTGTGCGTGTGTGTGTGTGGATCTCTCGCGTGCATTTGTGGATTGTGTGCGTGTATGTGTGGATCTCTCGCGTGCATTTGTGGATTGTGTGCGTGTGTGTGTGGATCTCTCGCGTGCATTTGTGGATTGTGTGCGTGTGTGTGGATAGCCAAGTACATGAATTGCTTGCGTGCATTTGTAGATTGTGTGCGTGTGTGTGTGTGGATCTCTCGCGTGCATTTGTAGATTGTGTGCATGTGTGTGTGGATCTCTCGCGTGCATTTGTGGATTGTGTGCGTGTGTGTGTGTGGATCTCTCGCGTGCATTTGTGGATTGTGTGCGTGTGTGTGGATAGCCAAGTACATGAATTGCTTGCGTGCATTTGTGGATTGTGTGCGTGTGTGTGTGGATCTCTCGCGTGCATTTGTAGATTGTGTGTGTGGATCTCTCGCGTGCATTTGTAGATTGTGTGCGTGTGTGTGTGGATCTCTCGCGTGCATTTGTGGATTGTGTGCGTGTATGTGTGGATCTCTCGCGTGCATTTGTGGATTGTGTGCGTGTGTGTGTGGATCTCTCGCGTGCATTTGTGGATTGTGTGCGTGTGTGTGGATAGCCAAGTACATGAATTGCTTGCGTGCATTTGTAGATTGTGTGCGTGTGTGTTTGGATCTCTCGCGTGCATTTGTGGATTCGTGTGTGTGGGTTTCTCTCGTGCATTTGTAGGAGGTTTTGATATTGTTTTCACTCCATACCTTCACAGACACTCGTTGGACATCTTACAGGGAGAGAAAGAAGACCAGCAAAGCCATAAACATGAAAATAGCTGTTGCATTCTTTTAATTTTATAGCAATGATGGTAGTAAAACATTCTACAATAGTTAACATTTGAAGTGGATCAAAAAAGTTCATCTTTATGTCACCATAAAAAAACAGTCACCAGTACAGCTACAGTTACTTAAAAAGTCAAGTTAATGTAGTCACTTAAACTGTCAGTCAAATGTAGCAGAGTAAAACATGAAAAATGTGCCATAGAGATGTAGTTAAGTTAATGTTCTATAAGTATCTGTTTCACTTGTTTGTCTTGTTTTATGTTAATTTTCAAAACTGTCCATCATATTAACTGCCTCATATAATTGCTTTACACTATATTTGCTTCAAAAAATATTGTGTGGCCTTGTCTGTGGTAACACTTTGATACTTGGCAATACATTTCTGACTAATTTCAGACAATATTCTAATCTATTTAATTCTATTTTACAGGCTCATCATCACCCCACCAGCCCCACTGAGAATCTGCATCACTCCACTCTCCACTCATAAGCCATCCTGTTAAAAACAAAGACATACACCTAGGGCGGTCACAATCATTATCATCTCATCGCAATTATTTGACGTCATCGCTATTATTTCAGATAACCGCAATTATTGTGAATCCTTGGAAAACAAGTGATCTACCGTGGGCAGTCGTGCAGTGGTTAGAGAGTTGGACTCATGACCAGAAGGTTGCTGGGTCGATTCTCAGAGCAGGCGGGTAACGGCTGAGGTGCCCTTGAGCAAGACACCTAACCTCCACTTGCTTACTATACAAAATGTACAAATGTATAGTACAATGTAATGTAAGTCGCTTTGGATAAAAGCGTCTGCCAAAATGTGTAAATGTAAATGTACAGTATCTGCTGCATTTTACATACACTGTCCTTGATGTGCACTTACTGTTACTACACTTACTGTGACAGTCAGATCATCTTTCTTTGTTCCTCACCCCCAAATATGCATCCTTCATCAATCGTTTGAAGCCATCAGTGAAGACCATCAAAGTGTGGCCTGCGGGGGCAGATTTCACACTCCAGGAAAGGTTTCTACACACAGACTGGAGTACATTTGCTTCTCAGGCCACCAGTGGCTCTCACACGGACAAAAAATAGGCTAAGCACTGCTACAAGCTATAGGTAGAGGGGCTATGGCGTTATTATACTGCCAAATGTCAAGAGAGTGTTATTGGAGCGCGAAAGTACTTAATATTAATGCGCCAGCACGAATCTGTCCGCTTGCACGCGGATTTCCTTTGCTCTCTCGCAAAACTGGACGCGCGCTCTCTGACGCGTGCTTCTCATGACCAGAGAATGTGTAGCGCACTTAAAATGTGTCTATTGTGGTCGCGAACCTTTCCTCTCGCTCAGGCTACGTCCAGTGAATTCACAAATCCCTCATTGCACTTGCGCTCTGCGCGTCCATTCTCTCTGCTTGTGGAATTAACGCGGTCAAAAAGTATCAACCAATCAGAAAGAGGCTTCCACGACTGGCCAATGAAAATGGGACATCGAAAAATGAAATCTTATTGGTTGACACACAGTGAACCCCACGTGGTGTGAAGATGGTAAGTTAACTAGTTTTATTTATTAAACTAATATCTAGGTCTGTCTGTACACCTGCGATTGGTTCTGGTATTTTGTTATTTATGACAAGAAATATCATTTTGTTTGTTGTATTATATTTGCAACGGGTATTTTAGGTTATATATTGATGACTACTTTTTGCTCCAACAGATATTGCTGAGACGATTCGTTTTGGAAAGGTTGTTGAATAAGCTGCAGTATGTTAGCCATTCTGCTTCAGGCATTGACCTAGATTATCTCCATTTCATTTGCACACATGGGCTAATATTTATTGATGCTCTAGAAGAACGAAATGTTATCCCTGAATGCATTGTAGATGCCTTTAGAGAGCTCTGCATTTTGGTTAGAGAACAGGTTGATAATGAAACAAATGAAACCCTTCGAATTGAGCTAGAAACCATTGCAGGTGTTATGGGACGACCCAAATTCATCATTGAAAAGGAGAAGATCAAGTCCTTGCTAGACATCCAGCTGCCCATCCCTTGTATAGCCAAACTGTTAGGAGTTAGTGAAAGAACAGTTTTTCGTAGGATGAGAGAATTTGAGTTGTCTGTGACAGACTCATACAGCACAATGAGTGACCAAGAGCTTGATATGTTAGTGTCCAACATCAAGTCTCAAATGCCTCATGTGGGCTATAGATTAATGATGGGAGGAGTAAGGTCTTTAGGCCACAAGATACAGTGAAGCAGACTGAGAGCATTTATGCACAGAGTGGATGCAGTTGGTGTGAGAGAGCAAAGGAAATCCGTGTGCAAGCAGACAGATTCGTGCTCGCGCATTAATATTAAGTACTTTCGCGCTCCAATAATACTCTCTTGACATTTGGCAGTATAATAACGCCATAGAGGGGCACGTTTCTAACTTCGACCCTCGACGCATGTGACACTTGACACTTTAAAACAGACTGATAAGCTGTTATGGCGTTTATTCAGACCCAAAACTCACGCGCATGAAATCTGCGCGGCCGCGAGTAGCGCAACGCGCAGAACAGATCCACGAGCAGAAACACACCCTCGCGAGAGCGCATTTATACTCCGCGAGCGCGCAGAACAGTATCCGCGCGCGGAAAATAATCTTTGCAAGAGCGCATTTCTGCTTCGCGTGCAAAAACGCAGTCCGCGAGCAGAGGCTGTGACGAGCGCGTGCGCAATTCTCTCTGTGCGTTCGCAACTGCTCAAAACTCGCTCGCTCATTGAGTTGACTTTTGAGACTTTGGAGGCGGGACAATGGCAGATGTTTCCGCTCATTTGAATGGTCACTTTTAACATGCAGTCACAAACAGTCTACGACTTGTTTTACCTAATGATTAGATTAGATTAGATTAGATTCAACTTTATTGTCATTACACATGTACAAGTACAAGGCAACGAAATGCAGTTTAGGTCTAACCAGAAGTGCAATAGCAGCAAGTGCAGGATATACAGTGGTTGCATAAATTACATAAATAAATATTACAGAAGTAATTTACAGATGGAAATGTACTATGACCATGATTTACAGATGTCTCTAACTATAGACAGAAATTTACAGATGGATATATACTATGAACATAATATACAGATGGCTATTAATATAAACAGAGATTTACAGATGGATATGTATTATGAACATAATGTACAGATGGCTATTACTATAAACAGAAATTTACAGGTGGATGTATACAATAAGTTAGGCTATGGTGAGCAGCAGTGCGATGAATATAGAGTAGTGCAAATAAATTATGGACAGAAGCTATCTAAGTAACAGTGCAGTGGAAGAAGTTATTGCATATTTCAGTTAAAGTGTAGGAGTGCAAGATGCATAGTAAACAGTCGGTACTGTAAATGAACAGTTGGCAGTGCAAATGAGCAGTCTGGTAGTGCAAATGAACATAAATGTTATGTATGATTACTGTATTACCTTGCCTTAGCTATGTGTTAGTATTGTAACAAGTGACATTTAGATTTTTTACAAAATGTCACTTGGTCACGCCTCAATGTTGCAGTTTCTAGCATTTCATTATTGTACTCTTATATTATATTTAATATTTTTTTACTTTTCGGTGTATATTAAATGTCTTTTTGAGTCATTATACTTAATTTTGAACATCTTTTGCTAACTATTAAATATCACTAATAAGTTATTATATACAACATTAATAGCAATTATTAAGATTGATGTGGTTAGGAATTGGTAAAATGTGCCTGGAAAAGAATGTTTGGAAAATCAACATAGGCTACCTAATAATTATGCACGCACTGTAAGTTTAACTATATTGTATAACATACATTTTGTTGACAGATGTATGAAATCAAAATGTCACTTGTTACAATACTAACACATAGCTAAAGGAAGGTAATACACTAGAGGAGAACCGGGATGAAAGTAACAAAGCGATTTTCTCTACAATTGCATTCCTAGCTATGACAGCATGTTCAGAACACAACACTCGACGAAGCTCCCCAATATCACATGATTTCATCATTGTTTCCCGCTGTTAGGTCCGAAAAGCAGTTTTCGAGCACAGAAAGTATTGAAGCAATGCTTTTTTTCTCATTTCAAGATGTTTTTTGTTTCATGTGTCACAGTAATGATCAATCTACAGGTAATTTAGTGCTGTAACACGTCCTGAAGTTTGCCTTGTCAGAGTTTTTCAGTATAAAATTTAATCGGAATGTCAGGAGTTCCTGTCCGGATAAAAGTAACGCTTGTTACTTTTGTCCCTCTGCTAATGTTATTACTAGCTATATTATGCTAATTTAATTTAATTTAGTTTTGATTATTGTTTATACTGTTACAATTGATATTAAATGGATTTACATTGAATTGTTTAGAAATATTTTTTAATTGTTTACTGTCAGGTTACTTTTGAAACATTTGATAAAACTGAAATTTAAAATGAAAATGTAATTTAATATTTTTTTGCAAAGATAAAGGGCAAAATAGCAGTTACATATTAATAAGGTCATAGTCATATTATATATAGTTATATAAAACAATAAAAACAAAAGTAGGCCTAACACAAAATAATCTAGCTTGTAGCCTATTACTTTTGTCCCAACTGACGGGGTCTAAAGTAACGATGTGCCACTTATCTTTAAAGTGAAATTATACAGAATTAATTCAACATGTGAACAAAATACTACCTGTTTGCTAGACCACACTTTTGAGTTATTGACCACAGCAATAATATTTCTCTTTTAAAAAATATATTTTAAAATTTTTCTGAAAAATGGTACTTTCGTCCCTGGCTGCTGTCCCCTAATCATTATAGGTAAGACAGGTCATTTTAACTGCACTAACATCTGCCATTGTCCCGCCTCCAAAGTCTCAAAAGTCAACTCAACGAGCGAGCGAGTTTTGAGCAGTTGCGAGCGCACAGAGAGAATTGCGCACGCGCTCGTCACAGCCTCTGCTCGCGGACTGCGTTTCTGCTCGCGAAGCAGAAATGCGCTCTTGCAAAGATTATTTTCCGCGCGCGGATACTGTTCTGCGCGCTCGCGGAGTATAAATGCGCTCTCGCGAGGGTGTGTTTCTGCTCGTGGATCTGTTCTGCGCGTTGCGCTACTCGCGCCCGCGCGGATTTCATGCGCGTGAGTTTTGGGTCTGAATAAACGCCATAAGCTTTGCACGACATTACATTTGCACTGTTGTTATTTCATCTGCACTGTTGTGTATTTCATCTACACTGTTGTTATTTCATCTGCACTGTTGTTATTTCATCTGCATCTCTCTCTTACAGACCTACATCCCCTCCAGAAGTCTGCGGTCTGAAAACGAGCGGCGCCTCATTGTTCCTTCACAGAGAGGCATGAGATCCATCTCAAGGACATTTTCTTTCTCCGTTCCGGCTGGTGGAATGATCTTCCTGTTTCCATCAGGACTGCTGGATCAATTTCACAATTCAAAAAACAGCTGAAGACCCACCTCTTCCATGAGCACTTAACTGTCTCATAAAAAAAAAAAAAAAAAAAAAAAAAAATTTCATTTTACCCCTATTTTTCCTTTTCTAATGTTCTCTATATACTTGCTTATACTATCTTGACGTTGTATTTGAAACCTTGTATTACTAGCACCTCTCGTGAATATTGCTTACTTAGATGAATCGCTTGCTGTTTTCCTCAATTGTAAGTCGCTTTGGATAAAAGCGTCTGCCAAATGAATAAATGTAAATGTAAATGTAATGCACTGTTGTGTATTTCATCTACACTGTTGTTATTTCATCTGCACTGTTGTGTATTTCATCTACACTGTTGTTATTTCATCTGCACTGTTGTGTATTTCATCTACACTGTTGTTATTTCATCTACACTGTTGTGTATTTCATCTACACTGTTGTGTATTTCATCTGCACTGTTGTGTATTTCATCTACACTGTTGTTATTTCATCTACACTGCTGTTTATTTCATCTGCACTGCTGTTTATTTCATCTACACTGTTGTCATTTCATCTGCACTGTTGTGTATTTCATCTACACTGTTGTTATTTCATCTACACTGTTGTGTATTTCATCTACACTGTTGTTATTTCATCTACACTGTTGTTATTTCATCTGCACTGTTGTTTATTTCACCTGCACTGCTGTTTATTTCACCTGCACTACTGTTTATTTCATCTGCACTGTTGTGTATTTCATCTGCACTGCTGTTTATTTCATCTGCACTGTTGTGTATTTCATCTGCACTGCTGTTTATTTCACCTGCACTGCTGTTTATTTCACCTGCACTGCTGTTTATTTCATCTGCACTGTTGTTTATTTCATCTGCACTGCTGTTTATTTCACCTGCACTGCTGTTTATTTCATCTGCACTGCTGTTTATTTCACCTGCACTGCTGTTTATTTCATCTGCACTGTTGTTTATTTCATCTGCACTGTTAATTATTTCATTGGTTTGCACATTTATCCCGGTTACATATCCCTTGCTTGTAAAGTTGTTTTGTGTATATATATATAGATTTTGTATTTATCTGTAATTTGATATATTTGATATATGTTTATTCTATGTTATCTGTATGCACCTAGGGTCTGAGAGTAACGCAATTTCAATCCTCCATTTGTATGTACTGTACATGTGGCAGAATTGACAATTAAGCTGACTTTGACTTTGATGTGGCAGGGCATCCAGGCCATCAGTGACTACAAACCCACCCCCGCAGCCACTGATGTCCTCTTCCTGAACGAGCTTAATGACTTTTATGCTCGCTTTGAGAGAGACAATAGAGAAACTGCCACCAAGCTCAAACCCTCAGCTGATCACCCACCAATCACACTCTCCTCCACTGATGTTTGCAACACACTGACCTGGATCAGTTCGCACAAGGCTGCTGGACCAGGCAACATCCCTGGACACGTACTCATAGCATGTGCCGAGTAGCTCGCTGGGGTTTTTACAGACATGTTGAAAGCAGCGGTGCCAACATGCTTTAAAGGTACTTCCATTTACATAAATGTTATGCGTCTTCCATTTGGCACATTCCTGTGCCAAAACACTCCAGTCCAAGGATTAGGGTTACCCCAACCCTAACCCTTCCAACGTGCCTGAATGACCACCGCCCTGTAGCACTCACACCTATTGTCATGAAGTGCTTTGAGCGGCTGGTCCTGGCACACCTAAAGGACACCTAAATTGGACCAGTTTACCTACCGCAGCACTGTGCTCACACATTTGGACAATAAGAACACTTATGCATGTAATTTTAACATAAGCAATTAACATACCAACAAAACACAAGAGTAACAAAATATAATAAGATAAAAAAATAAAGAAAATAAAGAAAAACATAAGACCGTCATCTACATAGTTTAATAATGCTGCAATGCAAGCTGGGAGTCATGGATGAGTTTTGTATTATGATGTAACCCAACATGCATTGCGGAAAGAAGCTATTAGGCTTGTTCGACTTCTTGCAGTGCCGCAAGATCCGACAGGCAGATGACATCAAAGTACCGCGAGAGCGATTCGAAAAGCCATTAAAAGTTTGTTTTTGAATCGCTCTTGCGGTACTTTGATGTCACCCGCCTGCCGGATTTTGCGGCGCTGCATGAAGTCGAACAAACCTTTACATTTGATTGTCACCATTCATCACCTGATTGAGAACTCATCACCAAACACCAATGTCCAATGACACAGGAATCGTCATTTTGAGACAGGAAAAGGGGCTTTTGAAACAATTCTACAAATGGCATTGTAAGGAATTTTGTTTCTATCTCTGTTGCAACAGTTTTGGAAGCATCTTTTTTCTGTTCCAAATTGGCTGTACCCATGTGTACAAGCCTTTGATGTGGAGGGATGAGTTTTTGGCTCAAAGTCTGCATTTAAAGTCACACCAAATGTGTTCAGCTGGGTTCAGGACTTGGTTTTTTGCAGACCAGTCAAGTTCTTCATCATAATGGAATAGAAAAGGGCTCTTTCCAAACTGTAGCTATTAAATTAGAAGCACACAGTTCCATAGAATATCATGATATGCTGCAGCATTAAGATTTGTACTCATGGAAATTACTAAAGTCATCAAACCTGTTTATTAGATAGGGTGACCCAATATTTTTGCCAATATAGTGTATCTATACACTATGCACTTAAACTCTGCACTATACACTCAACCATCTAGTGTATGGATTTTAGAAGGGTAATATCGTCCCAAATGGAATACTAAACGGTTTTATACTAACCGGAAGTATATTGGTTTCCCAGATGAGCGCAAATGATGTCAATCGCACAGCACAATGTAAGTCAATGAAAATCAATTTGTACATTGTACATGTAATGTAATTTTCA
Organism: Oreonectes daqikongensis; assembly: GCA_026939265.1. Classification (NCBI taxonomy): domain Eukaryota; kingdom Metazoa; phylum Chordata; class Actinopteri; order Cypriniformes; family Nemacheilidae; genus Oreonectes; species Oreonectes daqikongensis. The sequence continues at coordinate 163,883 of JAOTQM010000100.1, read as the reverse complement.
TCTGTTTTGCCCAGCATGACTTTAGTCACCATCAGATTGAAACGTCATCACCCCGAAGAAGAACTTTGCTCGTTTAGCATCTGATAGCCCCGCCTCCCTTCCGCTAGGTAAGCGAAACTGCGATCGTTGAGTGTGTGAAGTGTCCAGAGTTCCACACTTCATATTTTCGGTTAAAAAAGTGCATCATCCGGGTAATTGAAGCATACTTCTTTTTTTGAGAATTTTCAATGTGAATGCACTACTCACACTACAAAGTGACCTAGAATAGTGCATAAGTGCGCGATTTGGGACGCAGTTTCTGTAAGTCGCTTTGGATAAAAGCGTCTGCTAAATGATTAAATGTAAATGTGGATTATAAACTCAATGTGATTGGCTAAACAGGCCACCCTTCAAAAAATATGTGTGAATCTCACCGTGGCAGGAAGGTCTCAAAAATACCACACACAAATTCAAAGCAATGCACACACGTGTCCATAAATACATGTAACAACATTCACAAATGTTTGTTGGAAAGTAATTCAAGAACCTGATAATATACATATTTGTGAAAACATTTTGAATTTATTTCTTTAAGATATATTCGTGTGAGCATTTGGAGAAAATGTTTGTGTATTCATGAATTGTATTTTGAATTAATGATTTTTGAGACTGATCTCTCTCCATAGAAATGAACATGTTAATTTAAATTCAAATTCTATTTTCAAAGTAGAATAGCATAAATAATTGTATGTTGTAAAATATTTATAAATAGTTATTATAGAAATTCTAATTTCATATTTTACTTTTCAACTCGTCGTTCCTCGGAGCGGAAGTGCAGCTGTGAAAGGTCACGCTTGCCGGAAACAGTCGCGCTTGTGTTCCGACGGCTAGCTGAAGATGCTAACAGTGTTTTTATGATGGTTCAGGTTGTTTGTTAACGTTGTTTAACGGAGAGAGATCTGATGTGATAGCTGGAGACTGTGAGACATGAGATAATCTAGCAGCGGCTGCCTTTATTCATTTCTTTACAAACAAATTAGCGACTCGGCGACAACAACAACAACAACAGAGATAACAGCAGCAGCGCTGTTACACGGATGTCTTCTTTATTATCGCGTGGATTAAAGTCACGGGATAAGAAGAGAAAAGCGTGTGAATGGATGAACATCATCTCTTATAAAGGATTATTTCATATAAACGCATGAATAACCGCTAGTTGTGTAGCTCTCTGAGTGATGTTTGCGTATGTATGCTCGTGACATGTCGCTCTTCAGAGAGTTCGTGGCTCCGCCGGAGTGTCCGGTGTTCGAGCCCAGCTGGCAGGACTTCAGCGACCCATTCGGCTTCATTCACAAGATCAGAGACATCGCTGAGAACACGGGCATCTGCAAGATCAGACCGCCACAGGTACATTCATACACGAGATCAGACAATCACACACGAGATCAGACAATCACACACGAGATCAGACAATCACACACGAGATCAGACAATCACAGGTGCACTAAACACGATATCAGACAATCACAGGTGCACTAAACACGATATCAGACAATCACAGGTGCACTAAACACGAGATCAGACAATCACAGGTGCACTAAACACGAGATCAGACAATCACAGGTGCACTAAACATGAGATCAGATGAATGTCAGATGTTTTCATTTAGTTTTTCACATCAGTGCAGTAAAATGGGTTGAGTTTGCAGTGTTGGTGCAGTAGTTTTGTGTGTTTCTGTGTTATGTTGATCATGGAGCACTAGTACAAACGTCTGTTTGTTTTCGTTTGTTTTGGTTGTGTAGGGTTGGCAGCCTCCTTTCGCCTGTGACTTTCGCAGTTTTCGCTTCACTCCAAGAATACAGCGACTCAATGAACTAGAGGTGAGTGTCAAAAACATGCAATAAACACACACACATGAAGAATTCTGCATGTTCATATGGTTTGAATCGTCGTGTTCAGGCTCTCACCAGAGTCAAGCTCAACTTTCTGGATGAAATCGCCAAGTTTTGGGAACTTCAGGGTTGTAAACTGCGATTTCCTCACGTCGAAAGAAAAGTGCTGGATCTCTATCTGCTGAGTAAGGTAAACACCTGTGTTTATATGAAGCCGTGAGCTGTGATGTATCATTAACGTTACTGTCTTGTGTGTATTAATGTTATGTTGACCAATCAGCATGCAGGAGCACAGTCACATGATTTCTTTGAAAGCTGAATGTGTGTGGTGTGTTTTTTAGCTGGTGTCTGTAGAAGGAGGCTTCCAGGTGGTGTGTAAAGAAAAGAAATGGTCAAAGATCAGTAGTCGTATGGGTTTCCCGTCCGGGAAGGGTGTCGCATCTCTGCTGCGCTCTCATTTCGAGAGGATCCTTTATCCATACGAGCTTTGCCGCTCCGGAGCATCATTAACCGTGAGTGCGAACTCCACGCTCGGCCGTTTTTCACCTGCAACCTTTTCTCACCTGTGACTCGTGTGTGTGTGTGTGTGTGTGTGTGTGTGTGTGTGTTTGTAGGGTGTTCCCAGGATTTACCCAGAAAACCATGAGGCTGAAGACACAGATGAAGGGATCGGAGGTGGAGATGAAGATGAAGATGAAGAGAGAAGAGCGGAGCAACATCTGAAGGATGAAGTGAGTTTACATTTTATCACTGTTCTGTCAGTTTAATAAAACACATTCTGAACCCTAATGCTCATGAAAACATGCGTCTCACATGAGGCAAAAGTGTGTCCATCTGTCTGTCTTTTGAGCTGAATGTCTGACTGTCATGACTTCTGACCCTGTGAGAGTGTGATAGATTCTCATGATGTAGGGCTGCACGGTTAATCATGATTTTCACTAAATAGCGCGTAAATCTTCCCGTCTAGTGCAGTTATGATTAGGGCCGGGCGATTAATCGAAATTGAATCGCAATCATGATTTGAGTTAATAGCGAATTGCTGATTGCTGAAGGCTGCGATGTGGACGCGATGTGAAAAATATGAAATGCGTCTGTCCCACTCAGAGCAAAAGCATGACAGCCTTGAGTGGCAGTTTTACCAACCAATTGAGTGAGCGCTCCGTTCTGCCCAATCAGCACAGAAAGAGCGAGTGTGATCATGGCGTTTGCAGGGTCAAGATCTATATTAGGCAAATTAATAAAAAAACAGCGCTCATGTCTTATGAGATGACAGACACTGAACAAAGAAGGTCATTTGCATGGCCTGTGTCACAACCACTGATCTGTGGTCACAGCACATCAATAGCTCCCTTATTGGTTCTGCTTTCAGTACTGGGGAATAAAAGATACATTCTTAGATGTTATTATTATTACATGAACGTTATCTTATACATTTTATCTCCACAACAGATTCTAATTTGCAATAAGTTTCAGAAATTCGTCTATGATGCATGTTCGCTATTCCCAATCCCAAAAATGTGTAATATTTTAATAATTGACTAAAGTAATACAGTTCTTTATTTACTCAAAATAAACATAAATATTTCTAGTGAAATTCAGTAATTAAGTTAATTCTGTACTAATTAGGGCTGCCCTCCTTCATTTAAGCATTTAGTCGAATAATTGCACATTTATGATATTAACATAATTAGTTGCGTATATACAAGGAAAAGAAGAGTCTAAGTTTAAGGGCTGAGAAAATATGTTTTGTAACACTTCCATATTACAGAGAAATGCAAAACAATAATAATAAAGCGTTTAAAATATAAATTGCCAAATGAGCTTGCCAACAAAATGACCATAAACATAAAACGCCCTTTTGAATAAAATGAACTGAAAATGTCTTTCTTTTTTAAAGGGAATAAAATAATAATAATAATTAAACGAAAAAATTAACATACCGCAAACGGCAACTCTTTAAAATATTAGTAGGCTACAAAACAAAATATTAAGCAGAAAAAGAGTAAAAAGTCAAATTAAAGTAAATAATAAAATTAAAAAACAGGCCTAGACAAGTTGTAAACATCTTTGTATATCAAAAACATTTAACAATTTTTGTTATAAAAATAAACTGAAAAATATTATTAAAGCGGGAAATTAACGAAAACAAACAAACCAATAAATGCAACAAACGCCAAAGAACAGGCTACAAACGAATACAAAACGTTGCAAAAATATAAATATCCTGTAAGATCTTTGCTTAAATGGTTTAGAACAAATATATTTTAAACAAAATGTGGAGCAAATAATTTAAACAACGAATACAAATCGAATGGATACAATCAAGAAAAATATCAGCGCAAACTGCCATATAAAGCCGACGCATGAGTCTTGACCTGAAACTACGAATAGAAAAATCAGTCAGAGGTTGTTTTTTATTCTGTTCGGAAACTTCAGTGTTATATAAAAATGAATTAATAAAAATATAGCGAGTAGCAAACAAAAACACAACAAAAAGGGAAAAAGTTGGAGTGGAGGGCGCAGAGTCATCTCTGCAGTAGGCTATTGTGGATGAGCCTATAGAGACTAATGCATGTTAAAGGCTTATGATTACATTTCTTCGCTTGAACACTTCGATAAGCGCACATTTGTTTAAAATAACCTTAATGTTAAAACAGTGGTTAAAGTTAGGCGGCTACTTAGCCTACATGTATATAATCAGGGATTCTCAAAGTGGGGTCCGCGGACCCCTAGGGTGTTTAACGTGTGTCCAGGGGGTCCGCGAAATGATTTCTGCAGTGCGGAAAATGCTAACGGAATCGCAGGATTTCTTGTCAATTTTTCTCTTACTATCGAAACACGCAAAAAATACCACTTGTTACATTATTGACTTACTGATAAAAAACATATATCTTTTGTATTTAAATCGTTAGGGTTTGTTGTATGCATTAAAACGTTTCATTTTCATGTCACATGGCAGAGCGCACCTGCTCTCTCGTTCTCTTTCCTTACAAACAAGCGCGCATATCCAGGGAGAAGAGTGATTCCGCGTAGGCGGGTATATAGCCTCCCCCTTTGAAACAGACCTAAGCTAGTATGGCTAAAAGTCACTGAGACTGGATCAAGATTTTTATACAGTGGTGGTAGGACTATAATATGACATTTCATAAAAGAGCATAATCCATACTGCTATTCATTTGAATTTGTTTGACGTAATGTGCAGGCTATATTTTCAGCTGTGCTGTGCTATATTTTTAAATGAATATTGTACTAAAGACGTTTAGTAGTTATGCCTTTTGTATATTAAGTATGTTTCAGCCACTGAATAAAAAATAAAAAGGTAGGCTAATTGCGACGTTTTGTCAATGTACAAATGAACGCGACCGGAGACGGCAGAAACACACAGACAGCAGCGGTATTATTTCTGCTCTGACTTTCTGTAAGGGGTCCCTGGCCCCCAAAAGAGTTTAAGAACCCCTGTTTTAAATAAGACATTCAATGTTGACAAATGATAGGCAAATGTTTGCAAACAGCCTTTTTAGGGTGATCCCACACTTTCAACTTCCTGATATTATTATTATTAGCAGAGGATCAGCCAGACCAACCTTGTTAACACTCTCAGAGCGATGTAAAAGAAAAGCTTTTGCCGTTGATCTGGCGTTGCTTTGATGTCATACACTGACCAAGCTGTGCAGCGTGTGAAGTTTTAACACGCATACTGACTGCGTGACGTCACGTGAGTTTTTTATTTTATTTTCGCGACTAGCCGACCAATGAAAATGTATTTGACCAAGCCTCCTTTACATTGACTAACGTTTAGTCGACTATTTGGGGCCAGCCCTAGTATTAATCCATGTATTAATACCATTATAGCTTCCCTGCTGAAAAAACAATTGAACCTCCCAAAACACAATAGAAAATGTGATGGTTATAATGGGATTTGTATTGGTTTTAATGTAAACTATAATGATGTCTACTAGGCATGGGCCGAATCCTTGTTTCAAGGTATACCGCGGTTTTAAAAAGCAATGGTTTTAAAACCATTAAAATGTTCTGTAATACCGTTCCAAAGGTATGAGATGTGTCATCAGACGTGCAGGAATCCTCCAGGTTCTGTGCTATTTTTTGTTTATGCTTAATTTGTTGTTTGCTCATCTGCATTTAGTTTATTTATGTGTATGATGTATGCATATAAGTTTAATTACTGCATGTAAAAATGACTAGAAAGGGGTGCCAAGGTTTGGGAAGCACCGATTTAATTTGACTTACTGTACATGTTTACTATTGTTCCAAATATTTTGTGATGCTTAAATACTGTGTTCAATGGAGGGGGGGAAATCATTTTTTTTAACTAGACATTTTAAATAGCACATTTCAAAGCTCTAATTGTAATATAGCCACACCGTGAAACCGTGATAGGTTGACGTAAGGTTATCATACCGTCACAATATCGTACCGGCCCATGCCTAATGTCTACTGCTATTTAATGGATTCTATTGGTGGGATGTAATCTGGCAGATGGGAACCATTAAAACTACAGTAGGAATAATGCCCAAAACACACTGTAACACTGACATTTTCTATTGTTTTTTTTATTCAGCAGGGTAACAATACTCACACTATTGACAGTATTGAGCTAAAGCTTAATTTAAGCTTAACTTAGCAAAATTAAATCCCAAATCACATAGCAATATCTGTCAAAATAATCGCATTTAGATATTTTCCCCAAATCGCACAGCCCTAGTTATGATATCGTAACTGTTTCGATGATGTGTTTATGCGCCACGCCATAAATTCCATGAAGCACGGCTCTTTGATCAGTAGGAAGTGCTGTTCCTTTCAAAAACCACTATGAGTTTGAGTCGCTTATAACGTGCATTTGAAAAAGCAACACCCGTCAAACACCATCATTATAAATATACTTAATTATCATGAAAATACATGTGCAGGCTTGAAAAACAGTGACCAGAAAGATCCCTTTAAGCATTTTCTGGAACTACGTGTGGTTTTATAGCCCTCTGGCTTTCAGATGCAGCAGCATGTAACCATACTTCACCGAAGAACTGCACAAAAAAATTATGGTAAATCTCCTAATCATGTGCGGTTTATTGACGATTTATCGTGCAGCCCTAAATTGATGTCTCGTGTGTGTCTCAGAGAGAGAACGAGGAGCCTAAAGCTGTGCAGATGTTCAATAACGCTGACATCATCACACCTGGTGAGACCTTCTCACACTTCTGTTTAACACACACACACACACACGTGTTTGCCTGTGGTTATTCATCAGTAGTCTGTTTAGATGATGACAGCTTCATCAGAAAGCAGAAGTACCTGAAGGCTCAAGCGTTCGCCCTGAAGATGCGTCCACGTAAAGAGATGCTGCAGGTGAATTATGTGAGTACTGACATTCTCAGCCAAAAAAATCTAAGTTCTGTTATCATTTATTCACTCTCATGTGTATGTGAGTCTTTCTTCAGTGGAACACAAAAGACGATATTTTGAGAAATGTGTCAATACAATGGAAGTCAATGGAGTTCAGTGTTGTTTGATTATCAACATTCTTCAAAATATCTTCTCTTGTGTTCTGAAGAAGAAAGAAACTCATAATTGACATAAAGAAGACATCCCAGAATCATCACAGTATCTGTGTGATTGACATAGGGCTGGACGATATGGCTAAAATTGATATTGAAATTGATTTATTAATTTTGGTCGATGCGTTATAATTCCGATAACAATATGAACAATATTACAAAAAGCTAAATGTAAGATATAAGTTGAGAGAGCCCTCTGATATGAACAATAAAATGCTGATCAAAATCATTCTAGATGCCAGCAGTGTGCACAGCTACATATGATAAGAATAAAATCTTTTTGAATAGGACTGTGCCCTTACCTTGTGTAAGAATCAAATATTAGAATCATGTTACCAATAAAAGAGAGAATAACTTCTCTAAATGTGCTTCAAAGCATAATTCCATAACTTCAAAATCTGCTTTAAAGCATGGTCTTCAAAGATCTACATGGGCACATGCCTCCCATTACTTAACACTTTTTTCTTGAAAGCCCGCTTTTGACATATTCATCTAAATGAATAATCTTCAATTATTAATGTCATCTGAGTATGACATTTACATTACATTTACATTTATTCATTTGGCAGAAGCTTTTATCCAAAGCGACTTACAATTGAGGAAAACAGCAAGCGATTCGTCTAAGTAAGCAATATTCACGAGAAGTGCTAGTAATACAAAGTTTCAAATACAACGTCAAGATAGTATAAGCAAGTGTATAGAGAACATTAGAAAAGGAAAAATAGGGGTAGACATTTTTTTTCTTTTTTTTTTTTTTTTTTTTTTAGATTAGATTCAACTTTATTGTCATTACACGTGTACAAGTACAAGGCAACGAAATGCAGTTTAGGTCTAACCAGAAGTGCAATAGCAGCAAGTGCAGGATATACAGCGGTTGCATAAGTTACATAAATAAATATTACAGAAGTAATTTACAGATGGATATGTACTATGACCATGATTTACAGATGTCTCTAACTATAGACCGAAATTAACAGATGGATATATACTATGATCATAATATACAGATGGCTATTACTATAAACAGAGATTTACAGATGGATGTATACAATGATAAGTTAGGCTATGGTGAGCAGCAGTGCAATTGATATAGAGTAGTGCAAAAAAATTCTGGACAGAAGCTATCTAAGTAACAGTGCAATGGAAGACGTTATTGCATATTTCAGTTAAAGTGTAGGAGTGCAAGATGCATAGTAAACAGTCGGTACTGTAATGAACAGTTGGCAGTGCAAATGAGCAGTCTGGTAGTGCAGATGAACATAAATGTTATGTATAGACAGTCCATTAGTGCAAATAACAAAGTGAAGTCAGGTGTGCAATGAGGGGAGAGAGAAGAGTGTAGCAGTATATGAGGGGCAGTGGGATCAGCGAGGGGCAGAGTTCAATAAAGAGACCGCTCTGGGAAAAAAGCTGTTCTTTAGTCTGCTGGTCCTGGTCCGGAGGCACCTGAAACGCCTGCCGGAGGGCAGGAGAGAAAACAGTCTGTGAGCGGGATGAGAGGAGTCCTTAAGAATGCTGCGAGCTCGACGCAGACAGCGTTTCCTCTGGATGTCCTCCATGGATGGAAGTGCCTGTGATGCGCTGGGCAGTTTTCACCACCCGCTGCAGTGCCTTGCGCTCTGCAACAGAGCAGCTCCCATGCCAGACTGTGACACAGTTGGTCAGGATGCTTTCTATTGCACAGCGATAGAAGTTCACCAGTGTAGCCGAGGACAGCCAATTCTTCTTTAGTGTCCTCAGGAAGAAGAGGCGCTGGTGAGCCTTCTTGACCAGGCTGGAGGTGTTGGTAGTCCAGGACAGGTCCTCCGAGATGTGGATCCCCAGGAACTTGAAACTGGAGACACGTTCAACAGCCATCCCATTGATGTGGATGGTGTCATGTGTGCCTCTTGACTCTTTCCTGAAGTCCACAATGAGCTCCTTTGTCTTGGAGGTGTTAAGGAGCAGGTTATTGTTGTTGCACCATGTGGCTAGTTGCTGGATCTCCTCCCTGTAGGCCGTCTCATCGTTGTTGCTGATGAGACCAATCACCGTAGTGTCGTCCGCAAACTTGATGATGGAGTTAGATCCGTTCACAGGTTTGCAGTCGGAGGTGAAGAGGGAGTAGAGGAAGGGGCTTAGCACACAGCCCTGTGGTACACCAGTGTTGAGTGTGATAGTGGTGGAGCAGATGGAGCCTGATCTCACCTGCTGTGGTCTGTTGGTCAGAAAGTCCATAATCCAATTGCATAGGGAGGTGTTAATGCCCAGGTCTTCAAGTTTGGCTATTAACTTGGATGGAATGATAGTTTTGAATGCTGAGCTGAAGTCAACAAACAACATATGTGCATAAGTGTTCTTATTGTCCAGATGTGTGAGCACAGAGTGCAGTGCCATGGAAACTGCATTTTCTGTGCTCCTATTGCTGCGGTAGGCAAACTGGTGTGGGTCCAATGTGGATGGCATAAAGTCCTTCATGTGTGCCAGGACCAGCCGCTCAAAGCACTTCATGACAATGGGTGTCAGTGCTACAGGGCGGTAGTCGTTCAGGCACTTTGGGCTGGAGTGTTTTGGCACTGGCACAGTGGAAGTGCATTTAAAGCATGTTGGCACAGCTGCTTGGGCAAGAGACAGGTTGAAGATGTCAGTGAAAACCCCAGCAAGCTGCTCAGCACATGCCCTGAGTACGCGTCCAGGGATGTTGTCTGGTCCAGCGGCTTTGTGCGCACTGATCCGGCTCAGTGCATTGCAGACGTCTATGGAGGAGAGTGTGATTGGAGGGTGATCAGCTGAGGGTTTGAGCTTGGTGGCAGTTTCTATATTGTCTCTCTCAAAGCGAGCATAAAAGTCATTAAGCTCGCTCAGGAAGAGGACATCAGTGGCTGCGGGGGTGGAGTGGGTGGGTTTGTAATCACTGATGGCCTGGATGCCTTGCCACATGCGTCGAGGGTCGGAGTTGGAAAAGTGCTCCTCTACCTTTAGCTTGTAGCAGTGCTTGGCCTCTTTGATGCCCCTCTTCAGGTTAGCTCTGGATGTGCTGTAGGCTTGTGCATCACCTGATCTGAAGGCAATATTGCGTGCCTTCAACAGGAGGCGCACCTCCTTGTTCATCCATGGCTTCTGATTTGGGTACGTGATGATCTGTTTCTGAGTAGTAACATTGTCTATGGTGGTGTTGATGTAATCCAGTACAGAGGAGGTGTAGCAGTCAATGTCCGTGTGAGAGCCACTGGTGGCCTGAGAAGCAAATGTACTCCAGTCTGTGTGTAGAAACCTTTCCTGGAGTGTGAAATCTGGCCCCACAGGCCACACTTTGATGGTCTTCACTGATGGCTTCACACGATTGATGAGGGATGAATACTTGGGGGTGAGGAACAAAGAAAGGTGATCTGACTGTCCCAGGTGGGGGAGGGGGGTCGGAAAGTAAGCTTCAGCCATGTTTGTGTAAACATGGTCTAAGGTTTTGTTTCCTCTGGTGTGACAGGAAACATGCTGGTGAAATTTGGGGAGAACTGACTAAGTTTGAATGATTAAAATCTCCCGCAACAATAAACGCAGCTTCCGGGTGAGCAGTCTGTTGTTTACTGATGGCTGCATGAAGTTCTTTCATAGCAAGCTTGGCATCAGCATTCGGGGGAATGTAGGCTGCAGTTATAATGGTGGAAGTGAACTCCCGTGGCAGATAAAACGGTCTACATTTAACCATGAGAAACTCAAGGTTAGCTGAACAATGTTTTCCGACAATAACAGAGTTCGTGCACCAAGCTTTGTTAATGTAAATGCACAATCCACCACCTCTGGTCTTACCGGAGCCATCTGACGTTCTATCCGCCCGGAGTGTGTGGCGTCCTGCTAAATCAATAGCATTGTCCGGTATGCCACTGTGTAGCCATGTTTCCGTGAAGATCATAACATTACAGTTAAAACGTCTTTTGCTGTAAGTGATGCTGAGTCTGTATGACTGTATTTCAATTTTTTTGGGTCAAAACTTTATAGAAGATTTGTCATGCTCTCATGCAGGTTGACATTAAAAACCATTTAAATTAGTTTGTGTCTTTCATAGGCCCTACAGTATGCTTCAGATTCTTAGCTATAAAAAATACGTACAAAAATGATCAATGTTAAACTTAAACTAGACATTTATACTGGGGCACGACGGAGTGCGGCTCCATAACACCAGTAGCCGCTGCTGCGGAGCAGTGCGAGGGCTCAGACCCGGATGTGTAATGTATAATAAAATGTATTTAAAAACCATATCACCATTATCGAAATTAATTCTATCGCGATAGATATTGTTATCAAAATATTGTCCAGCCCTAGAATGACACATGTCTTACAGATTGACCTTTACATGTGCATGGCTTGTGGGCGGGGTGACGAGGAAGACCGCCTCCTGCTGTGTGATGGATGTGATGACAGTTATCACACCTTCTGCCTGATCCCGCCCCTGCAGGACGTCCCTAAAGGAGACTGGCGCTGTCCCAAGTGCGTGGCAGAGGTACGGCGGCGCTCGCAGAAAACACGTGCGTGTCTGCGTGTGTTGATGTCGAATCTAATACATGTGACTCATCCCACAGGAATGTAACAAACCCCGTGAGGCGTTTGGCTTCGAGCAGGCCGTGCGCGAGTACACGCTCCAGAGCTTCGGTGAGATGGCCGATCACTTCAAGTCGGATTACTTCAACATGCCGGTGCACGTAAGATCGTCATCTTTTCAGTGTACGCCGCTCACGTGCCTCCTGTTTGTTCATGCTCACGTGTGTGTTTCAGATGGTGCCCACAGAGCTGGTGGAGAAAGAGTTCTGGCGTCTGGTGAGCAGCATCGAAGAGGACGTCATCGTGGAGTACGGCGCCGACATCAGCTCTAAAGACGTTGGCAGTGGATTCCCGGTGCGAGACGGAAAGCGGAAACTGATCGGAGACGAGGATGTGAGTCATGAGTATTGTTTGATTTCATCTGGACTATAGCGCTGTGAAAAATCATTTTTACGATGCATTTGCATCGATGCACATATAGAAAGAATAATTTTTTTAAATGTGACCTTTGGAAGTAAATGACGCGTCTGTTTTTACGTATAGGCGGAAGGGAGAGCAGGAGCTGGCACTAACAAATGCACCTAATTAGGTCTGCAACGACGTCACATTATTCAGGTTTCATTATAGAAAAGCAACTGTTACATTGGTTATGTATGACACTGCAATCACTACATCTCACGAGAATTAATTAATAGTAATTTTAGGGGTAAATTATTTTTTACCGCGAGCCTCTGCTGGTCGCGCGCGCATCTCCGCAAACGGACGAGGCGTTTATAGTTGACGCGCATGCCGTTGTTTTATTTTTCAGACTTTAGGCCCATGCAGTGTACATGTCATGAGACCGCAATCTAGCAGCGAAAAGCAAACCAGAGAAAAGGCTGAGCGAGCGGAGCAAAAGTTTCAGAAAGGCGCTCAATGCTCTGCGAGAAAAATTAACGCTCCGCTCACATACTCTAACCACGGCAGCACAACTGCTACTGTATGCCAGAGCTCCTCAAGAGAAAACATCCTTTGACTCGCCGACCTCATAGAGGACGAGCCAGCTGTGCGATTATTTGTTTGTACAGTAAGTTATTACCTGTTTTGTTATGGGCAATGGTTCATAATGGACGTCACCCTAGAGTTGAAGTACATACGGTAATAATGCTAATGTTAACCGCTGACGGTGCTAATGTAACGTGACAGTAAAGTGGACATAAACTTAACTTCAACTTTAGTCGGGTTCATTGCATTTGCGAGTTGTTAGAAGTTACTTATGAACATCATGTGAACTTTAAAAATAAGTTACTTACGTTAACATTACGATTTGCATTAATTCTACGCTGGCTGTAAGCTATATGTAAACATTGTGCATATACAAGTGCATTTTCGTATACTATTGGCATAAGTCAGGTAAATCTTACATTTATGGTAATTCATAACAGATTGTAAACAACACATTTCCTCATTAGACCTGTAACGTTATACATCTTACATTTTGTCATGCTTTCTCAGTTTATACATTTCATAATAAAAATTACATAAATACACTACCCTTTCTAAAATACAATTATTATTGTCATGCACTACCCTAAGAAATATTGCTAATATATTGTTACAGTCCATATGCTTACTAATGTTTTTATTCTGTTCGTTTTATTTTTCAGGAAGATAAAGCTTTGTGCAGGATGTTTTGCACTGTGTTAAGCAGTATTTATGTTTGAACTAAATTAATTTAATTGAAGTATTATTTTTTTAGAAAATGATTTAATAAAACGTTTAAAGTTTGAAATACTAATGGGTAGAAGCTGTACTTATTATTTTACTGGAAAGTTTACCAAATAATTAATCTGATAATCCAACAATAATTACTAGATTAAGTGAAAAAATAATCGTTAAAATTAGTCGACTAATCGAAAAATAATCTACTGATTAATCGACAATAAAAATAATCGTTAGTTGCAGCCCTACACCTAATGCCTTAAAAGCTAATATTTAGACACATTCTGGATTTTATGAAGAAAAGAGAATGCACCAGTGGACAGAAAATGACACGCAGGCTCTGTGTGATTCAGGACTGTGTGTGATCGCGCTTTTCTCTATTGCCGGTGATCATGTGCAAGACACGCGTTTAAAGCTGACCTCAAATGTATGAAACACAACAGACTCTTCACATATACCCTGCGTTCTATTCCGAAGTGATTATCCTTTTTCCCTACTCCCTTCGAAGAGTAGCTCTTGATGTGTAAACTCCCCGAAGGGCCTTTCGGAGGGAGATATATCCCGTTTGGAACGCACTGATAGACATGAATGATCAGCGAATGATCTGTCAGTAACTGATGATGTAGTTTTTAGCTCTGGAATGCGACAGAAGCGCATTTTAAGCCTGTTTACATAAACAGACCCACTGCCGCTCTGTTATGTCTGGTGTTTTCTTTCAAGTAATTGTGTACCATATAGACTTTTGCATTAGCAAGTGATGCTGAGTTATTGACTATTGTTATGCATATAGGATTAATTCAAGACTTTTATATGATTTAGATAATTGGTAAAAAGGTAATATTTTATTTTTTAAATTCTGTTGTAGATACACTATATTGGCAAAAGTATTGAGTCACCCTATCTAATAAACAGGTTTGATGACTTTAGTCATTTCCATGAGTACAAATCTTAATGCTGCAGCATATCATGATATTCTATGGAACTGTGTGCTTCTAATTTAATAGCTACAGTTTGGAAAGAGCCCTTTTCTATTCCATTATGATGAAGAACTTGACTGGTCTGCATAAAACTAAGTCCTGAACCCAGCTGAACACATTTGGTGTGACTTTAAATGCAGACTTTGAGCAAAGAACTCATCACCAAACACCAATGACTTGTGCACAAGAGTCGTTATTTTGAAACCGGATAAGGGGCTTTTGAAAGTTTTAAATTTCTACAAATGGCATTGTAAGGAATTTTGTTTCCATCTCTGTTGCAACAGTTTTGGAAGCAACTTGTTTCTCTTCCAAATTGGCTGTACCCATGTGTACAAACAATTGATGTGGAGTGATGAGTTTTTTGGCTCAAAGTCTGCATTTAAAGTCTCACCAAATGTTTTCAGCAGTTTTATGCAGACCAGTCAAGTTCTTCCACACTGACTGAATCAATTATTTCTTTCTGAACCTTGTCTCATAGTTTATTAGATAGGGTGTCCCAATACTTTTGGCAGTATAGTGTATGTTCTATGTTTTTAGTGTGTTAAAAGTGTAATATTAATCCCCAAAAAATCTGTTTCGGCCCACAATTTTCAATTTGGCATATCATTATTCTTTGCTTAAAAAAGCTGCCAAATAAATAGGTTGAAAGAGAAAAGGGTTAAAGTATTTGTAATAATAATAATAATAATAATAATACAAAATGGCAGACAAGATGCATCGAATCGTGACCCTCTGAGTCGTAATCGAATCATGAGGCAGGTGAAAATTTACAGCTCTAATCTGAACGTGTGTGAAGAAATGTCTGTACCGTAATTCTACAAACCCATATGTGACCTGAATGCACTGATACCAATAATGTACATCATCCCATGTACAGTAGTGTTGATGATGTCATGTCGTCGTCAGGAGTACGCCAACTCGGGCTGGAATCTGAACAACATGCCGGTGCTGGAGCAGTCGGTGTTGACACACATTAACGGTGACATCTCAGGCATGAAGGTGCCGTGGCTGTACGTTGGCATGTGCTTCTCCTCCTTCTGCTGGCACATCGAGGATCACTGGAGTTACTCTATCAACTTCCTGCACTGGTAACGGCCAATCACAGAGCAGCTTTCTCTCGCTGATGATCGTGAATGACCCATCGATCTGTGTGTGTGTTGCAGGGGCGAACCCAAGACCTGGTACGGAGTTCCAGCGCACGCAGCCGAGCAGCTGGAGTCTGTCATGAAGAAAGAAGCTCCAGAGCTGTTCGACTCGCAGCCTGACCTGCTGCATCAACTCGTCACGCTGATGAATCCAAACGTCCTCATGGAGCACGGTGTCCCGGTACGTGCGTGTTTGTGTATGTGTGTGTGCGTGTTTGTGTATGTGTGTGTGCGGCACAAGCCGTTGTTGTCTATGACACTTTTATTCAGGAAGCAGCAGTTGCAACTTTCATATGATTATAATGTTTTATGAATAATCAGACATCATCTTATTCACTTCTATTCAACATCTTTTATCAGCACATAATCAATGTGAATATCAATGAAAGTGACAGTATTAGATTGAATCATATTGATATTCAGAAGTCTGCAGATGCGAACATTGTTCTGTCTTGCAGGTGTATCGGACCAATCAGTGTGCGGGAGAGTTTGTTGTCACCTTCCCAAGAGCCTATCACAGTGGCTTCAATCAGGGTTACAACTTCGCAGAGGCCGTGAACTTCTGCACTGCAGACTGGGTACGACATTAACGTTATCATCATCCTGATCCTCTGTGTGAGTGTGTGTTGTAGTAAACGCTGAAGCTGTCTTCATCATCAGTTCATCTGCTTGTTTCTGTATGCACAGCTCCTACTTGTGTGTAGAAGTAAAAAAAAAAAAAAAAAGATTGACCAATCAGAATGAAGTGTGAGCTAATGTCAGCATCAGTTGCAGCCTGTGTTGTCACACGAGTAACATCATTTCTTGTTGAATGCATCCTTAAGAGTAGAAGTCTAGAAATAACTAACCTTGTGTTTAGAAGCCAACTGTAGAGATGAACGTGATTGTGTGTCTTTGACTTCACAGCTGCCTCTCGGGAGACAGTGCGTGGCTCATTACAGACGTCTGCAGCGCTACTGCGTCTTCTCGCACGAGGAGCTGGTGTGTAAGATGGCCGCCGATCCCGAAAGTCTGGATGTGGAACTGGCTGCGGCTGTGGTGCGAGAGCTCGGTGAGATGACGGAGGAGGAGAGCAGACTTAGAAGAGCCGTACAGGACATGGTAAGAGAGAAACGCATTCGCTGTCAGATCTGCTTCAGATTAGCGGGAGTAAGCGGTTTAGCTGTTATTGTTGTTCCTCCTGTCCTGCAGGGGGTGCTCTCCTCGGAGCGGGAGGTGTTTGAATTGCTGCCCGACGACGAGCGTCAGTGCTGGAGGTGTAAGACCACCTGTTTCCTCTCTGCTCTCACCTGCACCTGCAGTCCCGAGCGTCTGGTGTGTTTGCATCATTCCGCTGAGCTCTGCGGCTGCCCGGCAAGCAACAAGTGTCTGAGGTAACTCTTCAACCACGCACAACGCAAGTCTAACCCTTCGGGGGCATTTACTCTGCATGTGTTTGTGTTACAGATACAGGTACGATCAGGATGAGTTTCCCACAATGCTCTACGGGGTGAAGTCACGTGCACAGTCTTACGACACTTGGGCAAAGCGGGTGACGGAGGCGCTGGCTGGAGATAACAAGAGCAAGAAAGGTTTGACACAACAACACAAAGCCGCATGTGTTTAGTCATGTTCGCAAACTGAACTCCAAAGTTTTCCACAGATCTGATCGAGCTGAAAGTTCTGCTGGAGGACGCCGAGGACAGAAAGTACCCGGAGAACAACCTCTTCCGTCATCTCCGAGACACTGTGAAGGAGGCTGAGATGTGCTCGTCTGTGGCTCAGCTTCTGCTCAGTCACAAGCACAAGTCAGTCACAGTTTTCGTCTTTCTGTTGCAAATTATGATCTCAAATGGTTTAGAGATAAAGACAAGCGCTCACTCCGTTTCTTCATTGTTGGTTTAAGAAGAGAACGTCCCGAGAGCGGCTTGCAGAAGACACGCAGTAAACTGAGCG
Source organism: Oreonectes daqikongensis (assembly GCA_026939265.1). Lineage (NCBI taxonomy): Eukaryota > Metazoa > Chordata > Actinopteri > Cypriniformes > Nemacheilidae > Oreonectes > Oreonectes daqikongensis. The sequence goes on along the minus strand of JAOTQM010000100.1, from coordinate 146,166 downwards.
TGGACGAGTTGAAAGTGTTCGTGGAGCAGCTCTACCGTCTGCCCTGTGTCATCAGTCAGGCACATCAGGTCAAAGTAAGTCACATGGTCTCGTGCTCATTCGAGGGATGAGCACTACTGGTGTCCGCTGTGGCTTTGTTTCCAGTGACACGTGCGCATGCCACTACATCTACATTTCGTGTTTTCCGTTATTTGACAATGGGAAGAACATTAACGTTTTACATCAAGCCCTTCAAATCAAAATGATTATTTGGGTAACACAGCTGACAGTCTAATATTATTTTTTATAAACCTTTTGGGTCTTTTACTCGGCCAATAATCAACTTTTAATGCATGTTTCCTGTTTTAAACAATATTTGGGAAAAAATATGTTTTTCATGTTTTTCCATTCGTTCTTGTTCATGACATTACACTACACAAACAATGTGATGATGTGTAGGTCAGTTGTTTTTTCTAGTAGGTAGCTTAGTAAGGAGAGCTAATGGACAAAATGATGGCAGAAGATTTGGTTTCAAAGCGAAATGCAAAAGCGCCTATTTGTAAATTGTAATGAATGTTCGTTATTGTAGGAGGAAAGAGGCAGGGTCGGCGTAGTAAAATCCAAATAATATTTATTAATCTCAAAGTAAATGGTCTCCAAAACACCATACAAACAGAAACAAACAAACAATTGCCCACGTGGTAGCCTCGATGATGGCCTCTTGGCCAAGATGGGTCCTGCGGCACTTTTCAAAACAAAGTTACGCCACTGTATACAGCCATTGATAAGTGGTGCGTTTGCGTGATGCACAAAATATAAGAGGGACAGTATGAGGTGGAACTTTTTTTTGCATGGTGTATGTGCATTATTTATTTAGCAATAAAAGTGTGTGTAATATAAGCGAGTGTCTTACTGTTTTGTGTATTTTTATTAAGAAAAATAATGAACCCATCATGAATTCAAGCAAATGCCGCTCAATTGCCGCTATTTAAGTGAAAGTAAATCAAGACCGCATTTTCAGCCAATCCCCGACATGCAACCCCAGTGAGACAGGTACTATCAGTGTTTTTACACGTCAAATTAACCGGTGGGAAATTTCCGTCACCGCAACATCCCTAGTTGACGCACACAAAACAAGGTATATCACAGTAAACATGTATGTGTTATTTTTGAACTGGTTATATATGTTATATCACACAGTTTAAGGAGTTGTCGTCTCTCGTCCGCAGGAGTTGCTGGAGAACGTGGAGGACTTTCACGAACGTGCTCAGGCGGCTCTCTCGGACGACACTCCAGATTCCAGTAAGCTGCAGGCTCTTCTTGATCTGGGCTCGGGGCTGGATGTGGAGCTGCCCGAGCTGCCGCGTCTGAAACAGGAGCTGCAGCAGGCGCGCTGGCTGGACGAGGTGCGTCTGACGCTGATGGAGCCGCAGCGCCTCACGCTGGAGCTCATGAAGCGGCTCATCGACTCGGGCGTAGGTCTGGCGCCGCATCACGCCGTGGAGAAGGCCATGGCTGAGCTGCAGGAGCTGCTCACCGTGTCCGAACATTGGGAGGAGAAAGCTCGGACGTGCCTGCTGGCCAGGTGACCTCACGTGAACGTTCTTATCTTGTGTTTGTGTGTGTGAGCTGCAACTGAAAATGCAGATCAGATCATATTTTTAAGCTTCCTAATATTCCATTTACATTTATTCATTTGGCAGACACTTTTATCCAAATCGACTTACAAGTAGAAAAGCATAAAACATTTCGTCAACACACTAAGAAGTATCGATACTTTATATTACCGATAGTAATATTGTAAACAATGTTGAAATGCATCCAAGGTCAAATAATGCTGCCATTTTCTCGAAATATGCATTTAATATGATCTCATTTCTGTAAACGGTTCATGTGAGGCAGTTCTCAGTACTGTACAATCAGTGGCATAACTTTGTTTTGAAAAGTGGTGGGGACATGCACGCGTTTCAAACTGGAGTCGCGGCTCTCTGTCTTCCGCAAATATAACTTACGAGTGCGAGCAATAACGGTAGATTGTGAGAAAGTGGCGCATCTCTCGTTACTGTGATTTGTCTAGATCCGCTAAGTTTTTGAAAATGGGGCTGAGGTGGGTCTGTGAGTCTTTGGAGACGGGGTCGCGGTCAATGAAATGATGACAATCATGTCCAGATGTTCTCGTAACGATGTCAAATCATTAGCCAGGTTGCGGGATACGTTATAAATGCTACAAAAGCACCTGCGCATTTCTGACTTACCTCAACACAACCATCACTAAGCAACAGGTTTGTTTGGGGTAAATGCGTTAACACACTGACAACAGCAATCACTGCATTTGTCACTTCACATTTACTTCAAGGCGCTCTGTTTCACTTCACACAACAGCAGATAATTGCAGAGTTCATTTGCATAAACAGAACTCCATTTTTATGAATTTCCGTTTTTTAATTATGCATTCCAAGTAATATCATCTAAACAGTTGGGTTGTTTTGATGAAGTAATAATGACACAATATATACACAATAATACAATATAACATATGAAAATGAATAAAAACCGTTTGAGTTATCTTATTTTGCAAATGAACTCTTTATGCAGTTGTCTATGCTAGACGCTTTTAGCACACCATGAACTATTCTGATTATGTGCACTGAATAATATGAAATACAAATTGTATAAGTTTTTGTAATTTTTTTTATGAGGAAACATATTTTTTATGCGACAGACACTACATTAATCAACACATGTTTATACTTATGTAAGACAACTGGACCCACAGTAAAAAATAATTTTAACTTATATGCATTTGCCGAGAGCTAAACGTTAACTTGCAGCTTATAAACGAAATCTATCCACATCCTTTATCATGAGTCCAAGTAATAAAAGCGTCAGACACTCAACGTTAATCAACACATTTTTATAGTGGGCTCACATAGAATTATCAGAACTAAGTTATTTCAGTAAGAGCATAATTGTGGTTTACCTGAAAATGTAAAGCCACACTATAGGTTTTAAAAGTGTACACGCTGATGCGAAACATGATTTTCCGTGTGAATCGTTCGTAAAGTTGTTTTGACGTACATTTTTGGATTCATGAAAATTTCGTATTTCCAAAGTGTTAGTTGATACGAAAGAAATGACCAAATTACCCTACCAAAACCTCAGACCAACTGATGACACTGCATTTTGATGCACTGATATTTCACGAGTTCTTTTGTACAGTGGAGGAGGGGTGGGACAAACACTACATCGACCAACCATCATACTTGTACAACACAACAATTGAGAAGTTAATATTGCTGATTACTGCTTTTTTATATTCAGTAATAATCTTTAAAATTATACTCAATATAATACTTTAAAGGTGTTGTATGTGTTTATGTCTTTACTGTACTAAATCAATAAAATACTATATGTTCGTAGATATTTAGGAAACGTGTTCACATACGTGTTTCTTTGGAATGCAATGCTACAGCTAGTTATTCTACTCTAAAATAGGCGTTCCGTGCCGGAATGTCTGTATTTGTTTTGGTCTGTATGACCCTGCCCACAGCTGATTTATTTGCACAAGCTGGTTTGTAATTTGCAAATGTAAATATTATAGCAGATATACTTCGTTTAAGGGTCGATGCTTTCCACGTGCAGTCCTTTTAATGTCTGGCAACCTATGTGAGCGTCGAGGACTGGAGGAAGGGGGCAATCTAGCTCAACCGCTAGATGTCAATGTTACACATACGGCTCCTTCAAAATAATACTTGTAACATGTTACTGCCATGGATATTCCAAATCATAGCAAGCAATGCATCTCCGGAAAAACGCAGTGCCTTGAAAACGCTCTTAAGTGCCACCAGCTGGCCATTTTCAGAAGAGCACCAGGCATTATTTCAGATTGGTAAAAAACGCTTTGGTGGACACACACTCATGTATTAATTGATTGTTTGATATATAGCCTGTGAGTCTCAATTATTATGCAAATGTGTGCGTTTCTGATAACTGAAAGATCAAGGCCTGAGAATATCTGAAAATAAAACAACTCGTTAAGGCGATTCAGACTAGACTATTACTTTTTGGAAGACAATATGTTTATAATTTAAACCATGGTTTATCGATGTGGTCTCTCGTCAGGCCTCGGCACAGTTTACTGACGCTGGAGAGTATTGTGATGGAGGCGAAAAATATTCCAGCGTATTTGCCCAATGTGCTTGCCCTCAGAGACGCTCTGCACAAAGCCAAAGAGTGGACAGCCAAAGTGGAAGCCATTCAGGTAACCCCTGCTAATCATCTTCACGACACTTCAGAACTCTGTTTAAAAACAGCTAATATGAGCGTCTGCTTTCTTCCTCCATCTTAAACAGAATGGCAGTAACTACGCATACCTGGAGCAGCTTGAGGGGTTGTTAGCGAGAGGTCGCTCCATCCCTGTCAGATTAGAAGCCCTGCCACAGGTGGAGTCACAGGTGGCATCTGCAAGAGCCTGGAGAGAAAGAACTGCTCGCACCTTCCTCAAAAAGAACTCCACTTACACCTTACTGCAGGTAACACATGACAACTCTCTCTCTAACGTCTGAGTTCAGCTGTCATCTTGACATGATATTGCTCTTTATGCATCTGTGATGTAACTCATTCAGGTGCTCAGTCCACGTGTCGACATTGGCGTGTATGGCACAAGTAAGAGCAAACGTAAGCGAGTGAAAGAACTGATGGAGAAAGACCGTGGTCTGGATCTGGAAACTCTGAGTGACCTCGAGGAGACCTTGGAGGAGACCCGTGACCCCAGCGCCGTCGTGGCCGCCTTCAAGGCCAGAGAACAACAGGAAGTAGATGCCATCCATTCGCTCCGTGCTGCCAACCTGGCTAAAATGGCAATAGTGGAGCGCATAGAAGAGATGAAGTTCTGTCTGTGTCGTAAAACGGCCAGCGGGTTCATGCTGCAGTGCGAGCTGTGTAAAGACTGGTTCCACGGTGCTTGCGTCCCACTGCCCAAAGCCGGATCTCAGAAGAAAATGGTGGCCGGCTGGCAGGGCTCCAGCAAAGAGTCAAAATTTCTTTGTCCGCTGTGTCAGCGTTCGAGACGCCCGAGACTGGAAACCATTCTGTCGCTGCTGGTGTCGCTGCAGAAGCTCCCGGTTAGGCTGCCGGAGGGCGAGGCGCTGCAGTGTCTCACCGAGAGAGCCATGGGCTGGCAGGACCGCGCTCGGCAAGCGCTCGCCACCGAAGAACTCTCTTCGGCCCTGGCCAAGCTGTCTGTACTCAGCCAGCGCATGGTGGAGCTCGCTGCTCGAGAAAAGACAGAGAAGATCATCAATGCAGAGCTGCAGAAGGCGGCAAACAACCCGGACCTGCAGGCAAGAGCTTAAGTGCATGACAGATTCAAAGTGTTTATGGTAACAAGGTCAAAGAACATACTGTTAGAGACATTGTAGAATGTATACGTTAAGTGGCCTTGATGTTTCTTTGTTTGTTAGGGACACATCCAGACGTTTCAGCAGGCCGGATTCAGCAGAGCCACATCACCTCGACCCTCTGTAGACTACGATGATGAAGAGACCGACTCGGACGAGGACATCAGAGAGACCTACGGATACGATGACAAGGTACTTAGATAGGCCTGTGACGATTAATCGTGTAATCATTATGCTCAGTTTCTCAAGGAATTACGGTAAAATGCCATCACATCTGAAAGCCAGAGTGACCCAAAACTGGGTCGCTGAAGAAGTATGATTTACACACGTAGTTCCAGGAAATGCCAATTGACATATACCTGAAAAGGTTGAAAAACAACGATGGAATTTTCATGATAATAAAGTATATTTATAATGCTGATGTTTGACGAGTGTTGCTTTTTTAAATGCACATTATAAACGACTCGATCTCGTAGTGATTTTAGATTGAGTAGTACTTCCTACTGATTAAAGAGCCGTAGTTCACGGAAGAGCTGTGCTTAAAACACAGAATCTAAGCCTTTGCGATGCAGAATCGATTCTAGACAGGTATAGTAAGTGTGAATCGCGATGCATCGCCCCCAGCTGTTATATTTAGATTCTTCACATACCTGACACTCATGTGTTCTGTTTTGTTTTTAATTGATATGTCTTGCATTACTAGTCGGTATATTTTCTCAAGATTGTCTCTACATTCTTGCGTGTCAGGATTCAGGAGAAGTGAAGCCGTATTTATTCTGTGATGAGGAAATCCCTGTGAAGTCAGAGGAGGTGGTCAGTCACATGTGGCCGACGACGCCGTCCTTCTGCGCAGAGCACGCGTACTCCTCTGCCTCCAAGTCCTGCCCTCAGAGTAAGAGCGCCACAAACACACCTGTACGTTACAGCTGTCAAAGCACGATAGCATCATTTTGAGCTTTTTAAAACTTCCTCAGATCCGGCCGTCCCACGCAAGCAGCCCAGAAAAACACCCCTGGTGCCGCGGAGCCTGGAGCCGCCGGTACTCGAGTTGTCGCCAACCGCTAAAGCTCAGCTGGAGGAGCTCATGATGGAGGGCGACCTGCTGGAGGTGTCTCTGGATGAGACGCAGCACATCTGGAGGATCCTGCAGGCCACACACCCCCCTTCAGAGGACAAGTTCCTGCAGGTCATAGAGGTGAGAACCAGCGGGATTCAATGTGAATATTGTCTCTCTCTGGGTGAATTTGTAACTGAGCTCTGCTCCTGCAGCCCGACGACGCTCCTCTGAACAAACCCGTCAAGCTGAAGGTGAAGGACATGGAGAAAAAGAGGAAGAGGAAGCTGGAAAGAGCGGAACAGCAGCTGCTTCTGGCCGCCAGCGGCATGGAGGGCCGAGCCAAGTCTAAAGACATGAAACGGGTTCTGGAGCTCAAGCCCAAGAAGAAGAAACTGAAGCTGAACCCGGACTCAAAGTCCCGTGAGCTGAAGCAGCTGGCCAAGCGGCTCGCCAAAGAGGAGAAAGAACGGAAGAGGAAAGAGAAAGCTGCTGCCAAAGCCGACTTCTCCAAGGAGGGGCTCGAGAAGAAAGCCAGAAAGATCCTGGACATCCCGTCGAAATACGACTGGTCCGGAGCCGAGGACTCCAATGACGAGAACGCCGTTTGTGCCGCCAAGAACTGCCAGAGGCCGTGCAAGGATAAGGTCAGTGAGGATCTTCACACGTGAGCACGTTTACATGATATTTGAACTGAACGGTGGAGTCTGCTTGGAATGTCGTTTTATTGTGTGATTTCTGTGTTCATTTGTCTCTCTTTGTGTGCTTAAGGTGGACTGGGTCCAGTGTGACGGCGGCTGCGATGAATGGTTTCATCAGGTGTGTGTTGGCGTGTCGTGCGAGATGGCCGAGAACGAAGACTACATCTGCTCGGCCTGCTCTCGTAAAGCCGTCGTTGCAGAGACGGTGGTAATGTCGTCGGCAGCGTGCAGCGCTCCGTCTGTCCCGACTCAAGCCGACCCTCAGGAGAGCAGTTAACACAAAGAAACAAAGACAAAGAACTAATGACTTCAGAATCCAGGATCCATGAGCTTATGTTCCTTCACACAGTCTGAAGTCCCGCCTCCTGCACTCATCAGCCTCTGTTTGTGATGTGTGTGATGGGGATGAAATGCTTGTTTATGACGTGTAAATGGATTTTAAGCAATTCATGATGGGAAGTTGGATGGTAGTTTGTTAGGGTTATTAAGGTAATGATAATTTGAGGAAATGATCATAGTCTTAAAATGACCTTTTTCTTATATAGTTGTTCGGATAAATCGCCTGCTTTGTGATTTTATCAGAATATAATGCAGGTAAGAAGAAGCTGTTATTAAAAGATGAAGCAGGTAAATCTACCATCACATCTGTATCTATTTGATATGAAGTTTTCCCATTACAGAATGGGAGTGTAGGGCTCATTTTCTGCCCATTTCATAAGCTCCACATACACATGTTGACTGACTAACAACAGACATCAGTCCCGGTACTGTGGAACAAACCTAAATGACATCATAGTGTTTGAATGTTAGCCTTAACATAAACTATGATCTGTCCAAATATCTCTGCGACATTGATGATAGTGATGGATCCTCGGCTGGAAGAGAAAGACGAACATGACTCCACAGAAAGAGTCTTTTGTTGTAAACATCACCAAGAATTTCAATTTGCATGTGTTCCTGTCAATGTCTACGGGTTCTTCACCCCAACATGTTCCAGTCATCTGGGTCCCAGCTTTTGGGTTTAATGTGGTTACTCACCCGCAGACTCCATGGCAATTCCCTGTGTGCGTCTCATGCGGGATTTCTCTGGCTGTAGTACTGATGCAGTTGTTTTGTGTTCAGCATTCTTAATATGTGATGTGTCACAACACCGGACGCGACAAATGTTGTCCCCACTGGACGCAACATGACAAATGCCTTGTTCTTAATTGGTTTCTATTGTCTTTTATCGGGCCACTCGCGTGCTGGGTGCTGACTTTATATCCACTGTATAGAAACCATTGTGGTTCGCAACCTATTTGACTTCAAGGCCCCTTTTGTATGTAATAATATTCAAACCCCTTCCCACCCACTCACCAAAACACAACATTTCTACTCAATCAAATATTTTAGAGTTTGACCATAACTGGAGAAACGTTTATTTGTTATAAAAATGGCTAAATGATAAGAAATATCTTGTTCTTGTTTTTTACTGTATTTCTAATTCTTAGTAGTTGTCTGTTTTCTTATCTTGAGGCTCTCTTGGAAGTTGATCTGGTCCCCCTGTTAAGAACCATTGATAAAACCTTAATCATTGTTTACTCATAAATGAATCCAGTATTTTCAGTATTTTTCAGGGAGATGAATAGAAACAGAAGTTTTGCACTTGTTTTTTTTATTCTCCACGTTTAAGGATTTATATTTATTTTCTATTCTCTCTCTCTATATTATCGCTTTTTTATTTTATATTAGCCTATAATTGTTTGTTTAACACTCCTGTTATGTTTGGGGTCAAATAGAACCCAAAGCTACGGTGGCCCACTAGTGTACAACATAACTAAATTTAAAAAGCAAATATAAATTAAAAACACAACAGAATAAAGCAACAACACAACGGAAATGCTCCCGACCACTAGGGGGCACTTGCGGCATCAAAAGGCACAGTTTACTATGATATTTTGCACATATAGTAACTTGCAAATCAACCCACTCTGTATTTGTTTTCTTTTTGTTTGATCATATAACTCTGGGAATTCTATTATTAAAACTGTGTTGATAGGTGCCAACGTGGTTGCCGCTACCGCTTCCGCTCACAAAAAGAGTGCTTGGTGCAAAGAGCCGCGTTAAACCGCTTAGCGCATGTCTCCCATTGAAAATGAGCTAGACATTCGTGACTGCTGCCGCTCAAAACTAATAACACAGGGTACTAATACCCGGTACTTTGAGTCACCTTGACCGGCAGAGTTTAAACGAACATGATATAAAGATTTACAAGTGATAAAACCTTATTACAAGTCTTGTTTTAACGCCAATGAGACCTTTTTTCACTTGAAAGGTCTGTGTTCTTTACAAATGAGCTTGTATATGTACATATTATTGCTTTTTAAATTTAGTTGTGTTGTGCACTAGTGGGCCACCGTACAAAGCAACTTTGACATCTGAGTGTCCTGAAGGTCAATGTGAATTGAATTTGATACACTGTTGGGCATAGTTTACAAAAAAAGAATATTCTGTCATTTACTCATCCTCAAGTTGTTCCAAACCTGCATACATGACTTTGTTGTGCTGAACACAAGAATGTTAGCCATTTTTAATTCTGGGACATCATTGACTACCATAGAAATAAATGACAATGGTAGTCAAAGGTTTTTAAAACAAATATTTAAAAGAAAATGACGCATTTATTAAAGGGATAGTTCACCCAAAAAGGAAAATTCTGTCATGAATTACTTATCCTCAAGTTGTTGCAAACCTTTATACATTCCTTTGTTCTGATGAACAAAGATATTTGGAAGAATGTTAGCAACTGACATTTTTTTTAATTCACAACTAGCCTACATTCTTCAAAATATTTTCTTCAAAACAAGAAAATATTTTTTCTACTATGGTAGTCAAAGGTGCCTCAGAAATGTCAGTTGCGAACATCTTCCAAATATCTTTGTTCATCAGACCTGTGCAACAACTTGAGGATGAGTAATTCATGACAGAATTTTCCTTTTTGGGTGAACTATCTCTTTAATAAATGCGTCATTTTCTTTTAAATATTTGTTTTAAAAAGTCAGAGATCTCTCTGCTGTGTATCCCAGGCAAAAGGAGCAGGTCAGACCGTCTTGCTTCGTTCTCCAGCTCCTCACTGTAGAACATGAGATCCAAGAACAGCTTGACATCCCACAATTCAACTTGATTGTGACGTCACAGCAGATAGCTCAACTATAGTGTATGGTGTATTCATTTTTTTGTGAATTAAAAGCATAATAGTGTATATTACAGTATTTATTGCGAGATATACTTGTAGCTAGATAAGCCTGTGTTTAAAAGTTTATACGTTTTGATTGTGTAATCTAGTTTTATCGTCTTTAATTATTTTAACTCCCATACATTACACTCTTACAGGAATAGCCTATTACAAATTAAGTTTCTGAACAATTACCAACTGGAAGTAGCTCACATTTATTAATGTTAAGGTGAAGACCTAAGGCTTTACAAAAGGGCTTAAGAGTTTCTAATGCTACGATAACCTGAGAGGCAACCTTCAAAAACGTCAGCAAACTGACTTATTACCACCTCAGAGCCGTCAAGTTATTTCTTTTAAAGGGCTTTCTTTAATATGCGAATTTAAAAGTTTGATAGCTATAAGAAACAAATATGGGAATAGTGGGCATCCCTGTCTGACTGCTGAGTTTGATAGAGATATTGCAATTCGTATAAAGCATTTTAATAGACCTGCAAAAAAATTCACCAAACCCCACCTTATGAAAAGTTTGTAACAAAAATTCATGTTCTAGGGCAGGGGACTCCCATCTTTTTTGTAAGCGAGGAGTACCTGAAGAGATGCAATCATCTAGAGCGCTACTTGTTGATAAAATACTTATAAACTTTAAACATGTGATGCATTAGGGTCTTTTTGGGTCACAGGACCAAATTTAGTTTTCTTTCACATATTTTTGCACTTGAACACATTAAAGCTTAAAACAAGTGCTAATAACATTTCATGATGATATAGCCTTTGGCTGATCGATATAGTCACAGATTATATCAAGCGTTATTGTTGAGCCCTGTGTTTGGCGGGCACCACATTGGAGACCACTGTTCTAGGGAATCAAAGGCTTTATAAGTCTAAGAAAAAAAAATAATTAGGGAAACATTCTGAATAATCTAGAATGTCTAAGACCAGATGAATATTATTAAATAATAATATAGAAAGCCAGATTGACATTTATCAATTAATTTATTCAAAACAAACTTTAATCTTTTTGATAATTTGATTTTATAATCGTTATTTAGCAACCTTATTGGCCGCCAACTATCAATTAATAAGGGAAATTAGAGTTATAAGTCCTTGGCATAAAGTTGGAGGAAGCAAGGCTTTTTCTAGGCTCTCCATGTAATGTGCGGGGGGTTGGATTAGGAGAGCATGCCAACAGATCAGTTCACCAGTATTTATTGTGGGCAATAACAGAAGTATATCCAATACAGAACATAAGATTTCCAACAGGGAGAGACTAAACAGAATATTCCATACAGAGTTACGGGGAGGAGGTAAGTATTTCCAAGAAAATATTCCTACGAAGATAACAACAAATGAATAATCCACTCAGTCAAACTGGAAACGGATAAGTAATTCCAAAACAGGAGTTTCTATCAGGTAGGTACACAAGCAGATAAGGTTACAGGTAAGCAAATCTAATCAGGTGAATAAACATACAGAAATACCATTCGGGTAGAATAACATGTATAGACGGAAACATTAACAACCTAACAGAAACAACAAGACTCGACAAAGACGGTGCACGAGGTGAGTATAAAAGAGTCCAATAATGCGGTGCAGGAGCTGGCGAAATCAGGAGGTGGCGGGAAGTGGACGGGATTGTGGGAAATGAAGTCCATGTTCAAATGTCCGGTGAAAGTAAAAATGGGTGAAGTGGTGAGGGAGCACTGATGCAGGGGACATGGTCAGCAGCAGAGCTGAGGTCGTTACACTGTGTAAAAACTTTGAATAAAAAAGGAGCTAAACTCTCACTAAATGCTTTAAGAAACTCAGCAGTTAATCCATCCGTTCTCGGAGACTTGTCATTTTTCAAAAAGTTTATGGCATCAACAATTTCTTGTAAACCAAGGGGGGCTTCACATATATTAAATTCTTCTTTACTAATTTGCTTTATGTTATGTAAGGATTCAAAAAAGGCAGAAGTAGATTGTTGACAAATTAGAAGCATACAAATAACTGTAAAACTCAGAACAAAAGTCTGCAATAATATTAGCATCCTCCACAGTTTTACCAGTAATTCTCATTTTTTTCAATATTATTATTTTAAGCTTGTTGCCTCTCGAGGATAAAGAGTTAAACCAGCATCGGTTTTGCCTTCAAACCTAGTTAGGAGAATGAAACCAACGGATCGACCAGAAGGCCGCTTTACAGAGGTATGTTTTTATTCTGTCTTATGCATTTGCACGACTGCAGCACCACAGCTGTGATAACTAAAGATCCGCCGCCTTCTTTGCGGCGTCATGCAAAGAACTGAGGCGAACTGACGTGGGAATGTAGGGCAGTGACTGATCGAGGCATTTTAGGCAGATCAGGATCAGACTTCTCTTTCAGGTTTCAGGGTTAAAGTAAATCATTTTGTGCAAAACTTTGAGTTTTGTGACTTTGGACGTCTTAGACATTCCAGTAAGTCGAAATATTTTTTCCTATGCCAGTAATTATTTCGTTATGAAGCACTGAATTATTTAATTTCCATCAGTATCCAGATTTTTTTGATGAATTTGCGGAAGATTTAAAGGGAATGTTTATTGAAACAGCCTTGTGGTTAGAGAAAGGGGATGGTATTACATTAGTAACAATAACATTAGCTAAATCCTTAGATATAAGCCAGTAATCAATCCTGGACTGACGAAGAATTATTACTCCAAGTAGATTTCTGATAGGAGAGCTTTCTCTATGAACATCAGGACTTAAACTTCCAGCCTGAGGAGGTCATCTATCTAATCTATTGTCCAGTATGACATTAAAATCACCTCACCTAACCCTAACCTAACCACCCCCGATCACCTGATCTGTCAAAGAAATCCTTATTTTCTCTTTGTAAATTGAAACCATAAACATCAATCATAATACGTTGAGTTTCAAGGGCAAGTAAAAATGTAATGACCGGATGTATCACAATCAGAACTTAATATTTTCCCATTGAATCAATTTTTCAAGATACAAGCCAGCAGAATGAGTTCTGCTGTGAAACAACCATAAATCTAAAGTTAGTCCCACTGCGATCTCCAAAAATGTGCATCCTGAATATCAGAATGGCATTCTTTTTTAAAAAATATATATATCTTCAAGTACAAAAAAAGTGCTTTTCTTTTAACAATGTTGGGTAACCCTTTGCAGTTAAGTGAGATAACAGTCTAAAAGTAAAGTGGAACCACTGATCTATATAATGACATGTTACTATATTATATTACATCGTTATATTGATCAGTAAGTGGAACGTGTCTGTACACAATCCGTTCCGTCTGCACGATCCGTCCTGCGCATGCACGTAATTACGTAGTAGAAAACGTCACGGTTTCCCTACACTATTGGTGTCACGCATGCGATAAAACGCTTGACGGCCAGGCGGCACAACTGGCGGCATATTTTTGTAGGCTACGTTGTGTTTTTCATTTAACAGTTCAGGCCGGGTCTATTTTGATGTTTTGAAATGTAGCTTACGCTATGCATTACGATGTGTTTACATGGTTGCCAATCCAAAATAATAAAAGAGTTGTTACATGAACATACACGATTTTGGTTACATGAATAAATTCTGAGTCTTTCTGTCACTGCAAACCTTTCCTCCATACTCCCCTTTGCGATTCATTGTATGGCATTAGGCTTACTTGCCGTGTTTCAAACTGAGGTCAGTATTGTCAAAGACGGTTTGTGTCGTTTTTTTTATCAAAAGCTGCTAATATTAGTTAACTTTAAATTGAGTAATTTTGTATTAGTATGGGTCTATTTTCTTTCGCTGTGAGTGAAATGAATAGGCTCGTTTGAGATGCGCCTTGCCTCGCCTGAAACGAAGACGAGAGTAGGCGGCTGCAGTAAGAGGAGGAGTGAAAACAGCGCAAGCAAGACGGACACTTCCTAAATCTCGCTGTCAGTCGGCTGGAAACGTCAGCAATGGAATAGATCGCGTTCATGGTTTTTATCACATTTGTCTTGGTCCAACTGAGTTTAAACACATATTTTCTTTACAAACGACTGTTTAAACATTAGAACCTTCTATTTAAAGATTCCAGTTTATCCCAAAAAATTAAGAAATTCCCAAGAAGTTCCTACAGAAATTTCTAAGGGTTGGATTGATTATTGTTAATATTCTGTAACTCATTTCCAGAAAACACAGATATATTTTCTCTGCTTGTAAATATTAAGTGCAATTGTTGTTAAATAAGTAAAATGTGGTTGATTTGAACATGTAGGCTAATTTAAATGAAATATGTATAGGAGGTCAATAAGGTTTTTTGATTAATAACTTACTTTTGTTAGCTAAGAATTTTATTCTCAAATGTAGATTTACCGTTTATAGGCTATTTAAGAATTTTTTGAGACAATATTCAAAAACTCTGTCAAAAACAAATAGGCCTAATAAAATCTGGAATTTTGTTAGACTTATTCAATAAATTATAAATTAGCCCCTGTGTCTTCTTCTGTATTTATTAATATGGATGGATTGAAAATTGTGACTGTCTTTTATCAAAAGTCCCTTATAAAATGTATGTTTTTAAATGTAAACTGTATAGGCCTACCATCTTGATTAGTAAGATGTTTTTGTTATACTTTAATAAGAAAATAAACAGCGCTTTTTATCACAAATGAAATTGATGGAATTGAAATACCACTGCTTTTACATGAAGAATGTTACGAGGACAATATATTTCACATATAAATAAAAACAAACTATTATAGTAAATGGACTTATTCATGGAAAATTTATGAAGATATCAGCTGACTTTCTTGCCCAATGAGCATTTAAACTGTGTCGTCAGCAAGTCGTTTCCCATCGTGCTTTTCATCAACGCAGCTGGTGAGAAGCAACTGCGCTCGCCTGCGGATTTTGGCCTGGCCGTCTCTCCGTCGCGAGAGTTTTTTGACACACGTCAGCATGACATCAGAGCAAGGCAGACCGCAGTCGGACACAATTCTAACCGGCATGCATCTTGCGCTGATCACCGGTGATCGATTCTGCGCAGAATTTGGCCATCTCGAACGAGCCTATTTGCGCGTTTTCTACTACTGCGTTATGCGCATGCGCGGACGGATCGTGCAGGACATATATATATACTAGATGATACACAACAGCATGTAATTATGTCAGTTAATTATTGCAAAAAAAATTACATTTATTATATATCTTATCAAAGATAAACTTAATCATATGAAAATCATGTGCTTTAAGTCTATGGCAGACGTGTAGGGTAGGCTATATATTATACACGCATATAGCTAGCCCTGCAGACTCGCTCTGTGTGCGCGGACCTGCTTGGCGTGGTTGCCAGATTTCCGTGATATAACGTAGTAGGCTATAACAACCCTAGCCTCAACAACACTATAAATATTTCGCATTTGTAATTACGGTTAAGACAGCTGGCGAACAAAATCCTTTAATCTTTAAACCGCGGAAGAATAATCCGCTGCAACAGTTTAAAAATAATGTAGTTTAGCGGGATATCGTATATCTATGGTGCAGGTGTCATGAGAAATCCTTTTTTTTAAACATGAATATACAGGGGATATAAGATGTAGGCCTATATATATATATATATATATATATAAAAGGAAAAACGCAACAAAATATATCAAACTATACATATTCAATAATCACAGTGTATGAAGCCTATAGAGAAAAAACAAGAAATAAACCTTGTCTGAAAAAAGTCTGAACTACTTTAATTAAACAAGGGCCAAAGCCAAATCTATGCAGGGATTCAAATATAAACTTGTGCTCGACCGTATCAAAGGCCTTATAGAAATCTAAAAATAAAATGATTGCTTTATCGTTTATCAATTCCTTATAATCTAAAATATCTAACACTAACCGTATATTATTTGCTGTGTGTCTACCTTTCATAAAGCCAGATTGTGAAACAGAAATTATTTCTTCTAAGCAGGGTTTCAACCTATTTGCATAAAGAGAGGCTAACAAGTTATAATCTGAATTAATTAAAGTAATTGGGCGCCAATTATCTAAATATAGGGAATCTTTAGGTTTTGGAATTAATGTGATCAAGCCTTGCTTCATGGAGTCAGTCAATTCACCTTTTTGTACACAGTCTTTAAATACTTCTAAAATAAACTCTTTTAAATCCAACCCAAAAAAACTATAAAATTCAAAAGGCAGCCCATCTGGACCTGGGGTCATGAGAAATCCAGTCCCCCGAGAAATTCGGTCCCCTTAGGACCCCGAGTGATTCTATTGGCCGAAAGAACGTCTAATGGGTGCTCTTTTAGCGCCTGATTGCAATTCTTACAAAAATTCTTACAAAATTACATTACGATTAATGTCGCTAGAACTTCGCTAAAATTACCATTAACGTATTTTATATTAAGTGCTTACTATGCTAGTAGATGAGGCTGTAGGTAGTGAAATCAAACAAATCGTGAAATCAAACAAATCTCGTTCTTACGAATGAACTTACGTATTTTACGTAATTTCTTATCTTACGTATGAACTAGCTGCTATTAGTGGTGCTCTTATTGTTGTGTTGTTGTTGTTGTTGTTTAGTTTAGCAAGTGAAATAACTGATGTCAGTAATCAACTTGCATATTTACTAATTATAGGTAATAGAAAGGTAAAAGACGCGCTGGTCACAGTTGATCTTCAGTTTTGTTTAGTTAGCTAGTAGTTGAGCTTTATTGTCATTCCGCTACATGTGTGGACATACAGTGGAACGAAATGTCGCGTCTCGCAGGACCACAGCGCTACATAAATAAACATAATATAAACATACAATAATAAACAACACTAGTCGTAGGAACAATTTTTTAAACCTACTAACTTACCGAAAGCGGTAATCTAACTATACAAATACTATAAGTAATTGACTATACGTACACATAACATAAGACAGACTATTCAAGTACTTTACATAGTAATTGTGCATGGTATTGTGCAAAAGAGATAGGCCTATTTAAGGTTGAGAAGTAAAAATTTACAATTGGTTTGTGTTGCATTGGCAAGTAAACATTTGTTCAGTCCTTATTAGGTTCTTGTAACAGAGTGTTGGTAAAAAAGTGTCTGGTGCATACGCGTATAGAGAGAAAATAAAATAAAAAAATAAGAAAGAGTGTTACAGGTAATTTGTCCAGCACACTCACCTTTGTGTAGCACACTCAGAATTGCACAGTGTTTTGAGTTTTTCAAACAGTTTAACATTGTCTCTAATGCGGGGGTGAGGTGGTTAGAACTGAGGACTCTCAGCCTGTGGGAAAAAGCTGTAGAGTAGTCTAGCAGAGTGGTCTCTGAGTAAAACACGTTTAGTCTTTATTATTTAAAAATATTTTATTTAGTGAAACACATTACATCACGTTAGGCATTGCGTGCTTGCAATTTGTTTTATTATGCAATAGCGGTCTACATGTGCAGATAATAATAATTAATACAAAAATTGTAGGCTAATTCTTTCGGTTATTCATATTGTTATTATGATTGTGGTGTTGATGATAGGTCAATAATATTTCAATCACGTTGTTTGTGCACTTAATGTAGGCTATTTAACATCATACAAAACAGTTAAACATAGTTAACCACAATTATTAAATATAATTATATTACTTCAATTTGTCAAAAACAGGAAGACAATTTGCCACAACAAGAAGAAACACAAAAGTAACTGTAATAAATATATATATTTATTTTTTACAAAAAATGTAAAGCGTCGTGTACCGACAGAACGCACTCTACGCTCGTCTTCTTCGGAAGAACGCGGCGTCGTACGTGCGTGATGACGTACGCTTCCCAGCATGCAGTGCGCGAGAGAAGATGGCGGAAGGCGGCGCGGCGGATGTCGAGACGCAGAGAGGAGAGATCGCGACGCTCCTGAAGACGCCGCTGCGCAGAGCCGACACCTGGTGAGACACGCGAGCGATCACGACTTTAACGCGTGATCGATTCATGTAGTAACTTACAACATCAGCGTCAATACACGCGCACGGATACACCAGTGACAACACGAACACATCACATCAGTAACACCAGTAATAACACAATTCAACACACACACACACACACACACACACAGCTCTTGTGAATGTCAGACACACAACAAAGTGTTAATGGTGTGAATGTAATGTGTGCTCTCCCTTCCCTTGCGTGATACAGCAGTTGTGTTGTTATAATATCTAGATTTACAGTGTCTGTACACAACTGATATAACGTGTGTGTGCGCAAAACAATGACATAAAGTCTATAGTATATACAGTCAGACATCATCAAAAACACTTTGCTGTTAAATCCAGTGCAGCGGTATTTTCATGACAGAAGGGTGTAAGCAGCTGTTTCATGTATGTGTGCTGGACAGGATTCACACAGTTCTGACATGTAGACATTCAGATAAATGTAAAGAAGCATTTAATGGATAAAGTTATTAAATACACACACGTGTGATTTTGTTTTTTTTTACAGGTATCTAGTGGACAGTCATTGGTTTAAGCAGTGGAAGAAGTATGTGGGCTTTGACAGCTGGGATAAATATCAGATGGGCGATCAGAACGTCTATCCCGGGCCGGTGGATAACTCGGGCCTGCTCAAAGCTTCAGACCGTACGTACTGTCAACATGACAACCGTGATGATGTCACTGCGTTCCATTTACGTAACGCAAAAGCGCTTTATCTGTAACTGTTTGTTGATGTTCTAGTATGTGTCTCAGTTCATTTAATTATTTAATTCTGTCCTGTGTGTGAAAGACGATGTGTGTTTGCGATCTGTGTTTGTAGATGGAGACGTGCAGGGCATTAAAGAGCATCTGATCGATGAGCTGGATTATATTCTGGTGCCCATCGAGGGCTGGAATAAGTTAATCAGCTGGTACGGCCTGACAGAAGGACAGGAACCCATTGCTCGAAAGGTACGTCAACCAAAAAAGAATGAAATCACAAAATGTTTAAGACTAAAGGGCTTTCCAGACTGAAGGCGATGCGATAATGCGGCGCGAATCGCAGACGATTCATGGTTTCACAGTGAGCACGAAACGATTCATCGCCTTCTGCAACTTCTCACTTGCCCGATAGGTGGAGCTGACGTCAGTGTATTTTGAGCCAGCTCACTAAGTTTTTAAACTCACCATCTATTTCCATTTGTTCGGCAATACCTTGCCACAGCGCTTTTGTTTTGTTCATGTTTTTGTAGTCTGTGTGACTTTTATCAAAAAGTTCTCTCTTCTCCGACAGCAAGAGCTCATCCGTATACAGTTCTTTTTCTCCGATGTTTACACTGGTTTTCAAAACAGCTTTTTGTGCTCCAGCGCCACCATGTCGCTCTTTTGTGTAACAACAGTGGCTCCGGGCATGTGATATAAATCCACAATCTCATTAGTTGGTGCGTTTCGTCGCGGAGGGGGGGGTTAATCGACACATTCATCGCGCGCACTGTGAAAGGCTTCGTGGGGATCTATTGTTTTTATTCCAGTGCGTCATCACGTCGCTGTATCGCGTCCAGTGTGAAAAGCCCTTAAAACTGTTAGTGTATTAGATTTGAATGACAAGGCTTTCAGTGCCAAAAAAAAATCGGGATAAAAATATATCGACGTGATCAAATTGAAATAATGGACATATGCTATCTGTCAGATTCATCTTGAATTATGTTTGTTGGATGAATCGCATTCAAAATATGAATGTGACTCTTCAGACAGAATGTGTAAAACCAGCAGCAGTAGAGATGCGTGGATCAGCTCGAATATCGCTTGAATCCGCTACGTGTAACAAATCATCCACCCGCCACCCACCCTTACCTATAATTTTGTCACATTAATTATTATTTTTTGTTTTATGCATGATGTCAGTGGATCGTTCGTTTCTAACAGCAGCTTCAGTGACGTTAGAGCTAATTTGCGCATCTTTTTTATATAAATAATCTTAGGCTGCTTTTAAATGAGCATTAATTCATAAACAAAAGTTTGGCTTTGCCCATATTAGCCTACATTTTTTAAATAAAATTAACACAGGCTTTATTACTCCCTTCAGACTTTAATGTGAATATTGCTGTTTCTGTCATTACACACATAACATTACAATTCAGAACGTACACATAAATTGTATGTTCAGCCCAAGCAATGACTGGATAACGTCAAACTTATCCACCCGCGACCCATCAGCAATTAATCAGAATGTACATATTTATTGCCTGATCCCAGCTAGCCAAAATACGTGACTGTTACGTAACGTCAACGTAATCTTAGGGCCAAATTTACGGCGTGGTGACCAGAAAAGTGAAATTCCTAGATTCGTCGCCTCGACATAATCTTGTGACGTAATCTGACGGTCGTGGTCATGTAATGGATTAAAAGTTTTGTGTTAGTAACCAGTTAGTAATTTAAATATTTTATTTAATATTCTTTGGGTGGAGATGCAGTACAACTTACATCGCATCCTAACCAAACGCGATGCGATGAGATTCCTGCGATAAGCATTTTGTCTGTCCATACCGAACGTGATGTGACAAAATCAATCAAAAAATCAACGGCCAATCAGAAGAACGCGTATGTGGAGCTCTGTCTGCAAGATCGTTGTGTGGGAGGAGCTATCAGCCGCAGAAATAACCAGCCGCGGCCGGTTAGGACAAAACCTCTGATTAACATGCAAAAGATATATTTTAGCGCGTGTCGCGGCGTCGCGTTTGGTTAGGACGCGGTGTAATTTAACTTGTCCTTATTTGCCCATAACTATTTTAGAGACTTTAAATCACATATGACACAGACTCAGAGTTGGAATACTTTTCATTTATATAGATAAAACCAACATATTAACAACAACATATCAAATCGCGTTCAAAACATTATACAAACATGTTTAAAAACATAAAAATGATATGATGCGTATAATGCTTAGCCTGTAAGTTATTTAAAACATAACATATCCCGCATGATTCAAGACCGATACTAAATAATTACAGAAGCATAAATATTACTATATATCTAGTTAGTTATTGTGATTGCTGGTATTTTTTACTAAAGAAACGGAGTTGTCCTCCTCAGGCGCCGTGTTATGTCCTGTTGCCATGGTTACTCTTAACCGCCACCAGTGCCGCACAGAGCCCGAGTCGCATCATCTTCAGTTATTTCACAGCAATGGGGGTTGATGGAGCCTCTCAATAGTTCCCGGAAGTTACTAGTAACGCATGGAGCTGCAGCAAAGCAGACCGATTGTGACAAACTTTTAATCAATTTAAAGATTTTAGTCATTTAAAAAAGAAAGAAATGAAAGAAATAAAGCATTTAAAGAGAAAACATAACTTCCGGGAACTATTTGAAGGCTCCATGAATCACGTGACACGCGACAAAATTGAACTTCCGTTGGCGCAACTCCCTCTCTCTCTATGGCTCTCGCATTAATTTTTGTAAAAAGCCAAAAATTAAAGTGCATAAAAATGTTGCTTTAGGTTTTATTTTATTATATTTTATTATGTTTTTAAAGGTATGCAGCACCAGAGTCATAGAGAGAGAGAGTTGCGCCAACGGAAGTTAAATTTTTCCGCGTGTCACGTGATTCATGGAGCCTTCAAATAGTTCCCGGAAGTTATTTGTTGAGAAGTAACGAATCTTACCTGATAAAACGATTTTTTTGTCACAGGAACTTGTCAGTAAAGAAGCCCCTCAAAAAAGCGTTTTTTTTACTGCTGTCAGACGACATTCTGTCAGACTAGAAGTAAAAAAATACATTTAATTTAGATTTTTACAAGTATTAGATGACAATTGTGAAATTAAAACATGTCTTACCTTGGAGAAATGATCGCTCCTCCTGTCACGCAGCTCTGCTGCGCGAACGCGCTGCTCTGAACGTGAGCGCGCAGGACGCGCATACTACATTCCCATACAAAGTGGCCTGCATGTAAGCGTATTAAATATGTCTTGGCTTATTTAATCAGCAGATTTACAATGTCCTCACTAAAAACATTTTAAACATGCATATTTAAATAGTATGGCATGAAAACCATTAATGTTAAGCAAAATTTTATTGGTAATGAAATTATGTGCCAGTAACGTGCCAGTTACGTTATCTGTAGGTCATGTAATTACCAAAATATTACAAATATAGTACGTAACTGGTATGTCATGTGTTAGCAGGGGATCCACCCGACCCGCGGATTATCCGCAGCACCCGCGGATATAACCGCAATCCGTGCATTTCTAAGCAGCAGTCAGATACTGACGCTGAATTATAGACAATAAATCAGTTTTTTTGTCGTTTTACAGTTTTCTAAGCAAATCGCTTACACAACGTAAAGCACATTGAGTGAAACTTTAATCTTGATATCCTTCATATTCATCGATTGAAATCATAATGAAACGAATGCTTGAAATCAAACTTTTATGCTTGTTCTCTCATTATTAAACAATGCCACGTTAGCCTGGATTTCACATATTGTCATGTGTGTAACATTAACACAATATCACAATAGTGTCATATTTTGACAGCTGTATTTCAGACCAATAAGACTTTGTGTGTTTTGAGCATCATGATTTTCAAGATAATTTTCCTCAGTATCATATGTGTGTTAAGAGCGTTTGCTAATGTGTCATTCATGTTATACTTAGTGGGACTCTTATTACAGTGAAAAACACAACCACATGAAAGTGTAATCTCACAACCCTTCCCATTACAGTTATGGGCATTTATAGTGGAGTAGATTTAAGTACATTTTTTACTCAGTATTAATTTTTTTAAATTATTTTTTGACATGGTGATGAAATAACACTGTTGTGTGCAGTAGCTGTGTGAGGATTTCTCTCAGATGAACTCTGTCATGCTGTCATGGTGTCCGCTGCTTCTCTTTCGCGGCTTGTGACGCCTCTTCATACCATGTTTGTTGAGTTAGGGGGGGGGTGTTGAGTAGCTGCTCTATTTCTGTTTTCATTTGGTCATCTCATGACTGCACGGTCGCATGGATTCATCTACACGCAACAGCATGCAGGAGGTTCGCTCTCTCTCTCTCTCTCTCTCTCTCTCTCTCTCTCTCTCTCTCTCTCTCTCTCTCTCTCTCTCTCTCTCTCTCTCTCTCTCTCTCTCTCTCTCTCTCTCTCTCTCTCTCTCTCTCTCTCTCTCTCTCTCTCTCTCTCTCTCTCTCTCTCTCTCTCTCTCTCGGCTTTGGGAAGAGTTCGGTGGGGTGTGCATGTGGTTTGACGAGTACCATCGGGTTAATCTTGAGTTTAAACGGGAACAGCAGCTCAGGTCAAACCCGTTGTGATAACGGCGCTCAGAGAGAGGATGTGCGGTCCTGAACACGGCCAGCAGTTAGGGGGTTGGGCGGGCGGGCGGGTTTATGAGTTGCCGGTGCGGATTGGGCTGCGGTTTTGTGTTTTCTGACACAGATATTCATTGTGATGGAGGTTTAGCGGGATTGAAAAAAATAGCTTGCTGCTCTTCGGCTGTTCAGCTCTGTTACTATAATAAGACTTTCTGTCTCTGTTACTCGTATCAACACAAACTCTCACCTGACACACTTGCAGCTGTGCTTTACATTCAGTCGTGTGTGTGTTTGTGTATGTAGGGAATATCAAGACTCATGCCGCAGTCACACTAGACCAGGGGTGTCCAATCCTGGTCCTGGAGATCTACCGTCCTGAAGAGTTCAGGTCCAACCCTAATCTAACACCTGAAGCTAATCAGATCTTCTGAAATACTTCAGACAGGTGTATTTCATTAGGGTTGAAGCTGAACTCTGCAGGACGCTAGATCTCCAGGACCAGGATTGGGCACCCTTGCACTAGACTTTTCATTCCATTGATTTCCATTCAGACGCATGCGAATGCGACAGACCGGAAACGCAAGCCCATCCGAAGACATTTGGCTGCGTAACAAAGTTCATGTGAACGCGTGAGACCAATATAAGAACAAAACGTCACAACGTGACCTCTGTAAAAGGTGGAGGAATCGCAACAAACTAATTTAGCATGCTCAGAGTCTAGTGTGACCGCTTTTGTACGTTTGAATGCAGTGATGTTAAGTGCACTTGTGTTGTTCAGGTGGTGGAGCAGGGCATGTTTGTCAAACACTGTAAGGTTGAAGTTTACCTCACCGAACTAAAACTGTGTGAAGACGGCAACATGGATAACGTCATCACCAGAAGATTCAGCAAAGCCGACACCATCGGTACGTTCACTGTGCCACTTCGGACAACCTGATCAGTTTTTCATGTGCTTCATAAGTTCTCAGTTTCACTCGTAGCTTTCTTCGTATGGATTTAGCTGTGGTTTGGGAGCTGTAAAGTCTCTTTTTGTCCCGACAGACTCCATCGAGCAAGAGATGCGGAAGTTATTCAGTATCCCGGATGAGAAAGAAACCAGATTATGGAACAAATACATGAGCAACACATTTGAACCGCTGAATAAACCAGAGAGCACCATTCAGGACGCTGGACTCTATCAGGGACAGGTGTCGTACACTTCATCTGTAGTTACAAATCTGATGGTTTTAAAGGTGTTGCTGTGGCTCAGTCAGGCTGGGTTTTATGTTTTATCATTCAGTCAGTATGTAACACTGTCAGTATGTAAAGTCAGAGGTGAACGTCTGTGTTCGTCTCTCGTGGCAGGTTCTGGTCATCGAGCAGAAGAACGTAGACGGCACGTGGCCTCGCGGGTCCTCCGTGCTCAAGTAAGCCCGATAACCGTTTGAAGAAGCGCTTTTGCCGTGCTCTTCTCTCGTCTCGCCTCATCTCCCGTAACTTCTGCTCTTCTTTTCTTTTGAAGGTCATCTGCCGCTTCCAATCTCTCTGCTTTACCAAAGATCTGCCCTTCATCTCTCACAAACAATCATATCAGCAGCTTCGGTGGTCGCAAGTAAGCGCAGTGTGGTGGGTGTGGCTTACGGGTGGGAGGAAGCGGCACACTGCAAGCGGCCAGATGTGTGTGTGCGTGTGCTAATGATGTCATAAATACACTAGTCTGATCAAATCTCTACTAATCACATTAGTGTTAGCGTTATCAGAGTCAGAACTTCCATTCGCTTTTTGCATACCCATCGAATGATGAGACGAATCACAAGTAATATTTCTGAATTGTGAATGTGGTGTGGCAACATTTCAGCTTTGTTCCTGAACCTTCTGAGCTGTTGTCACCTGACATAAAAACACTTAAAGAGCTTCTACTGTTTTCCAGCTTGCTTTGGTCAAATTCTTGGCCATCATGCTTTATGAAGAAGTCAATCCCAAAGTGCAGATATTAGGCGCACAAGTGTAGCGTTCATGTGGTTTGGGTTACTGTATGTTCCTGAAGAAAGCGTGTGTGCAGATGTCAGGGCAGATCAGCAGGTGTTCGAACAGAGCCTCTGTGTGTTTCTATTGCATTCCCTGCATGTTTTTGCTTGACGCATTCCTCCGGCGCACGTTTTCTGTGAATGGATTAAAACCCTGTCATCTCTCCGACAGCAGTATGAAGACCTCCAGCTACGGCCTGTCGTCCTACAGTCCGGCGTACAGCTCTTTCGAGTATAGCGATCAAAGCGGCCGTGGCGAGAGAGCCGGTCTCTGTGGACTCTCAAACCTGGGCAACACCTGCTTTATGAACTCCGCTATACAGGTGAGTCTCGCAGGGATGTCCCAGGTGTCATTCACCTCTTTCCTCACATCAAAAACCAGCCTCATGCTCATGACTGTAACACTTATCCTCACTGTTAGGAGTGTAACGATGTGACATTGCAATGCCAAAAAACCTGATATATGTATCGTAATGAAGTCTGTATAACTGTCAACATATCTAATGTTAGATGCTAGGGCTGCATGATAAAACGCACGCAAAACCTCTTAAATACGCTCATTTTGCTGATATGTATTACATAACTTTGATTTGTGTTATGTTTTCGCACTTTATTTGTTGTATCTTCTAACTCGCACTGGGCCCCGCCCCATGCTTGGGACGGCCCTGATTGTAGTGTTGTCAAGTCTTAGGGTTAGGGTTAGGGTTAGTCTTGGCAGGGTTCAGCTGGAGGTGATGCTCTTTCATCCAAGCTAAGATGTCTTCAAGGCAGGCTGAAATACTTACAGCTATAGTGGGATCGTCCAGGTGAAATGAGATGTAAATCTGGGTATAATCAGCATAACAGTGATAGGAGAAACCGTGTGCCTGTATGATGGGTCCTAAGGATGTTGTGTAGATGGTGAAGAGGAGTGGTCCAAGCACTGATCCCTGAGAGACCCCAGTGGTCATGTGGCGAGCAGTGGACAGACGAGCCCTCCATGACACCTTGAAGGATCTGTCGGAGACACCTCGTCCAGATGTCTACGGTCTGGTGACCAGGCTTTACTGGTAGTCTCCCATGTTAGGCTAAAGTGGAGAGGAGAGCGTGCTTTTGCTGTGGTTGGGCCCCGTCTCTGGAACTCTCTCCCCTTAGAGATTAGAATGGCCCCCTCTTTGTCTGTTTTTAAGTCTCTGGTAAAAAACGTATATGTTTTCTTTAGCCTTTTAAGTACTGGGCTTGAGTATCGGTTACATTTTTATTGCGTCTCAAAAAGATTTTTTATGGGTTCATTTTTATTTGTGTACTTTGCTTTGATGTTCTTCTGTCAAGCACTTTGGTCAGTTTGGGTGGCTGTTGTAAATGTGCTATACAAATAAAATAAACTTGAACTTGCTAGCAGTATCTGGTGGTTGACAGTGTCCAACGCTGCAGACAATTTTGTCATTACATAAACTTAACACATGTATTTTTTTCACATTACGCTAATGAGAATGTACTGGAGGAAATGACAGGACATATTGTGGTTATACGAGAGCTGTGGAGATGGATGAGAAAGCTTGTTGTGCCGGTTGTTTTTTTTGCGCAGTGTTTGAGTAGCATTCCTCCGCTGACGGACTTCTTTGTAAAGGACCACTATCAGGATGAGCTGAATGAGGACAATCCGTTAGGCATGAAGGGTGAGATCGCCAAAGCCTACGCCGAACTCATCAAACAGCTCTGGTCGGGCAAATACAGTTACGTCACACCTAGACCCTTCAAGGTAAAGCGAGTAGAGGGTAATGAAAGCGTTGAATAACATCAGTTTGGATAGAATAACAGACAGCATTAATGTTGCTGGACCCTTTATCAAATCTTCCTCCTAAAGATTTCTGTGTTTGTAGACTCAGGTGGGTCGCTTCGCTCCTCAGTTTTCGGGTTATCAGCAGCAGGATTCTCACGAGCTGCTGGCCTTTCTGCTGGACGGACTTCACGAAGATCTCAATCGCATCAGGAAGAAGCCTTACATCCAGCTGAAAGACGCAGATGGTCGGCCTGACAAGGTAACGCTGCTGGTGTTCTGAATTGTAATGAAAAGCGTTTGGATTGTTCCCGTTTCACGGAAACAGTGTTTGTCCGGCAGGTGGTGGCGGAGGAGGCTTGGCAGAACCACATCAAGCGCAACGACTCCATCATCGTCGATATTTTTCACGGCCTTTTTAAGTCCACGCTTGTCTGTCCCATGTGCTCCAAGATCTCTGTGACCTTCGACCCCTTCTGCTATCTGACTCTTCCTCTGCCCATGAAAAAGGAGCGGACGCTGGAGGTGTATCTGGTGTGGCTGGAGCCGATGGCCAAACCTATGCAGGTACACAGGCGATTTAAAGAAGTCAAACGTGAGCAATGCACGGTGTATATAGTTGACCGTAGCGATTTGTGTTAGTCATTTTTTTTTGTGGAGCTCATTTTATAGTTTATAATTGTTTTTTTAGACATATTCAAATCAAATCACCTTTATTGTCACATCACCACGAGTGGTGAGTGAAAGTCTTGGGTGCATGCTCAGTACAAAGCATAATGCAGTTGAACAGACAAACAACTGTATGACAAACAACTGTATGACAAAACCTTGTAAGTAAGTAGACAGTATGTAGTGCAGGCAAGCAGTGCAAATTATAACAGATGGGCTGTACAAAAAAGACAATATACATTTACACATATGCACATTATGTACACATTGGACGGTGTCTATAAACATTAAACAGATATGCACACGGAGTGTGTGTGTGATGGTTCAGCACATAGTGCAGATTGTTAATGGAAGGTTATTGCATTAGTCCATGATACTGTGGTGTATAGTATGGAGTGGTGTATAGTATGGTGAAGAGTGATACTGTGGTGTGTAGTATGGCGAAGAGTGATACTGTGGTGTGTAGTATGGCGAAGATTGATACTGTGGTGTATAGTATGGTGAAGAGTGATACTGTGGTGTGTAGTATGGTGAAGAGTGATACTGTGGTGTATAGTATGGTGAAGAGTGATACTGTGGTGTATAGTATGGTGAAGAGTGATACTGTGGTGTATAGTATGGTGAAGAGTGATACTGTGGTGTATAGTATGGTGAAGAGTGATACTGTGGTGTATAGTATGGCGAAGAGTGATACTGTGGTGTGTAGTATGGCGAAGAGTGATACTGTGGTGTATAGTATGGTGAAGAGTGATACTGTGGTGTATAGTATGGCGAAGAGTGATACTGTGGTGTGTAGTATGGTGAAGAGTGATACTGTGGTGTATAGTATGGTGAAGAGTGATACTGTGGTGTGTAGTATGGTGAAGAGTGATACTGTGGTGTATAGTATGGTGAAGAGTGATACTGTGGTGTATAGTATGGTGAAGAGTGATACTGTGGTGTATAGTATGGTGAAGAGTGATACTGTGGTATCGTCTGCCCGAGGGCAGCAAGGAGAGAAGCCCGTGATTCGGGTGGCTGGGATTCAAGTTTATTACATTTACATTTATGCATTTGGCAGATGCTTTTATCCAAACTAACTTCCGTTGCATTACACTTTACATTTGTTTCTGAGTATGTGTAATCCCTGGGTTCGAACCCATGATCTTGGCGTTGCTCTAAACACTGAGCTACAGGAAAGCTATAACCTTTTACTGTTATGAATTGACCTGCAGCCTATGAAATGATGTTCGATTTGTAGTTAGTTTTTTGAGCATGTAATATTGGCTATAACATGAAAACGAGGATTTGCTGATGTGGTAATATCTCCAGCTGTGTGTCATTGTCTCTCTTGTTTGTTTCAGTATAAGGTGACTGTGCCTAAAGTAGGCTCAATATCAGACCTGTGTGCGTCTCTTTCTGCCCTGTCGGGCGTTCCTGCTGAGAAGGTAACAGTCCATCTGAAATGTCTTCAGT
Source organism: Oreonectes daqikongensis (assembly GCA_026939265.1). Classification (NCBI taxonomy): domain Eukaryota; kingdom Metazoa; phylum Chordata; class Actinopteri; order Cypriniformes; family Nemacheilidae; genus Oreonectes; species Oreonectes daqikongensis. The sequence continues at coordinate 116,728 of JAOTQM010000100.1, read as the reverse complement.
GCAATCATGTGTTTACTGCATCTCACCGCTTCTTTCTGCCCATCTAGATGATTGTGACGGACATTTACAACCACAGATTTCATCGAATCTTTGCCACTAATGAGAATCTGAGCAGCATTATTGAGCGGGACGACATCTACGTGTGAGTGTTTTATCCTTGTCAGAATTAAATCCCAGAAAGGCATTGTAAAGCTGATGTTCGCCGCTTTTGTCCATGCCGTAGGTTCGAGGTGGCTGTGACCAGGCAGAAGGACGTGGATCATGTGGTGATTCCAGTTCATCTCCGAGAAAAATACAAGCAGTCTGGTTTCAATCACACCAGCACGCCGCTGTTCGGCCAACCCTTCATCCTCACTGTACCCCGAACACTCAATGAGGACAAATTCTACAATCTACTACTGCAGCGACTCTGGTACGCTTCACAGTCTTTATCTCACTTTAGTCTCATCTCAAGCAGTTCTGTCTCAATTCTGTCTCATCTCATAGCAGATCTCTAAGTGTCTGTATCATTTCTGCCTCACTTTGTCTCATCTCATAAGAGTTCTGACTCATTTCAGTCTCATCTCTGTCTCATCTCATAGCAGTTATTTCACTCTTTGCATAACTTTGAAGTGAGACAGAACTCTTATGAGATGAGACAAAGAGAGACAGAGATGAGACCGAGAGTTAGGGAACTGCTATGAGATGAGCCAGAGATGAGACTGTCTTAAATCATGAGTCAATTCAATTTCAAGGTACTTTATTGGCACGATTGCATGTTCCTACAATATTGCCAAAGCATTGAACATATAACAAAAGACATACAATAGGTACAACAATACAACATTAAAGTAAAATTAAAATAAGGTTCTAAGTAAAGAATTAAATAGAATGAAATGTAACACAAAGTATAAGTAATGAAACAAATTGACTAAGATATAAACAATTAAAATATATATATTCTGTCCATTTTAAGCAGAAACATGAGATTGGAATAAAAGCAAAACTGTATGTGTGCATTGATTCTAACAGATGAAGGCAGTAGTTTGTGCAGCTGATAGATGAATTTAATATGTCTCTTCGTCCCTAGTAACACCTGCGTTTGCTCTGTTTTTGAACACCTGTGAAACTCTGTCAAAGTGTTTCTCTCTCACATCTTTAAATTGATCACAATGAAGGAGAAAGTGTGTCTCTGTCTCGACCTCACCAGTGTCACAGTGGGCACAGACTCCTTCCTCCTTTGGGAGCCATGTTTGTCTGTGTCTGCCTGGCCAGACTAGGGCCGGGCGATTAATCGAAATTGAATCGCAATCATGATTTGAGTTAATAGCGATTTGCTGATTGCTGAAGGCTGCGATGTGGACGCGATGTGAAAAATATGAAATGCGTCTGTCCCACTCAGAGCAAAAGCATGACAGCCTTGAGTGGCAGTTTTACCAACCAATTGAGTGAGCGCTCCGTTCTGCCCAATCAGCACAGAAAGAGCGAGTGTGATCGTGGCGTCTGCAGGGTCAAGATCTATATTAGGCAAATTAATAAAAAAACAGCGCTCATGTCTTATGAGATGACAGACACTGAACAAAGAAGGTCATTTGCATGGCCTGTGTCACAACCACTGATCTGTGGTCACAGCACATCAATAGCTCCCTTATTGGTTCTGCTTTCAGTACTGGGGAATAAAAGATACATTCTTAGATGTTATTATTATTACATGAACGTTATCTTATACATTTTATCTCACCTGGCTCCACGTTTATAACAAAAATGTACCTTCAATCTAACTGCTTTGCTAAAATTTGTTATATTTTAATAATTGACTAAAGTAATACAGTTCTTTATTTACTCAAACTAAACATAAATATTTCCAGTGAAATTCATTAATTAAGTTCATTCTGTGAGAGTATTAATTCTGTGTATTCATCTGTGTATTAATACCATTATATCTTCCCTGCTGAAAAAAACAGTTGAACTCCCCCAAAACACAACATAAAATTTGATGGTTATAATGGGAATTGTATTGGTTTTAATGTAAACTATAATGATGTCTACTGGTATTTAATGCATTCTATTGGTGGGATGGTGGGAAACTTTTTTACATCACGAACAGTGTAGAGATAATCTGCTTGATTGTATTTTCTGTTTAGGGCCGATAACATTCTAGTTTACTTTGGTTTTACTCTCATAAATAAATAATACTTTGTACTTTCTTTGGTAATTAGTTTTTTTCTGATTTGGGTAGGTAACCGTGTTAGGGGGACCTTGAGTTTAGGTGTGTCCAGAATTTAAAGCAGCACTACGGAACTTCTGTACACGGTTCCCCATGTGGTTGATAAGCACAATTTTTCAGTGTCGTAAATACTGCCGCAAAGCTTCTCGTGTTCAGCTTAATACACGTTGAACTTGTTTACAAAGCGTATGGAAGCAGCAGTGTCTTTTGAAAATGATGTCGACTGATCAAGTCTTCGTTTACAAGCATTACACACATTCATGACGATGCAAGACATGCTACCTATCGAGACCGGCAAAATAATTTTATCTATCGCCTACCTTACGGTTATAAATTGTGAACAACCTGAAACAGCCTAATAACAAATAAGCTCAAAAGTGCAGTAAAGTAAAGAAAATGTACATATAACACTTACAAATCCAGCAGCAGGAAGGCTAGGTCTCCGTTTGTTTTGCAACCCTTTGCCTCTTTCAGTTCGCGCCACCGAGTGTAAGCCCGTCCAATATTGATTAGTGATCGGGCTCGTCCTCTTTCTTTTCTCTGCTTCCTCAGACAAAACCCTTTTTAGTTTCTTTGCTGACTCTGCCATGGCGTTGGTTTGGAGACTTGCGTCGTGTTACACCACTTCGTCTTATTGTTAGCTGTTGGCTAACTTCACCCAGGCTATGAGTAAAACGTGAGGTATGAAGTTGAAGTAATCTCATATGACATAAGCGCTGTTTTTTGTATCAATTTGCCTAATGATAAAACTGCAGATGCCACAATCCCACTCGCTCTCTCTCCCGCGTTCTGTTTGTTATTTTGTAATAATAGGTGTTTACGCAGGCTAGGCCAGTGCTGAGCGGGCAGAATGGAGGTGTGCTCACTCAATTGGTTAGTAAGACTGTCACTCAAGGCAAGCCGGGCAGTCATGCTTTTGCTTTGACTGGAACAGACGAGTTTCATATTTTTCACATCTCAGCCTTTGCGATTAACAAATCACAATTGTCTCAAATCGCGATTGTGATTCGATTTTGATTAAACGCCCAGCCCTACTCCACGCAACCCCATGTAATGCTGTCTACAGACGTGCTTTTTCCAGATCTTTGAATAATTCCAAGTGTGCTTTTTTTTAAAATCCGTTCATACACAATAAAACACATTTTATACAGACACACAGTTTACAGAGCTCTCTCTCTTTAGCTGGCTGTACAAGCGCTGTTATTTAGAGAAACCTCGCAGCTCGAGCTATAGTCTAATTTAGCTTAATTTCTTACTTACATTCACTGTATATAATGAAATAATTTTAAAATTAAATATACCTTTTAGTGTATTTATTATATTTAGTTATTAATTGTAGCTATTATAGTTATAGTAACTATAACTATTATCCTAAGATATACATATATATATATATATAGAGAGAGAGAGAGAGAGAGAGAGAGAGAGAGAGAGATCAAGACCAGTCAGAGGTTTTTGCGTACGTGTGCTTTCAGCTGTTCCTATATTTATTCTTAAATTTACAATACCTTTTCATACGAAACTTTTAGTGAATCATGATTTCTTCATGAAAACGCTCGTATGTAGGTTTTACTCAACCTTGCTGTTTTCCTCAATTGTAAGTCACTTTGGATAAAAGTGTCTGCCAAATGAATAAATGTAATGTAAATGTACTCACAAATTTGTGCATACGTATGCTTAGTGAATAAGACCCAATGTTTTAAGGTAAAAAATCTTCATAGTGCTGCTTTAAGGGAATGTTCTTGGATATGTATTGTTAGGGGGGTATCTGCCTAATTCAGCCCTGCATGCATTAGTTGGTGTTCTTCTCTGAACTCTTAAGATGTTTTTACAAAATTGACATTTACATTTATTCATTTGGCAGACGCTTTTATTCAAAGCGACTTACAATTGAGGAAAACAGCAAGCGATTCGTCAAGTAAAGCAATATTTCAAGAGAAGTACCAGTAATACAAAGTTTCAGCTACAACGTTAAGATGGTATAAGCAAGTATACATTAAAAAAGAAAAGAGAAGTAGATTTTTTGTGTGTGTTAGTGCTCACAGAAGAGGTGGGTCTTCAGCTGCTTTTTGAATTGTGAGAGTGATCCAGCTGTCTTGATGGATAGAGGAAGATCGTTCCACCAGCAGGAACAGTGAATGAAAATGTCCTTGAGAATTCAGCATGGGGTGTTTATCTGTTGCACACTGTGGACCTCAAACCTCACAGCCAAATAAACCTATAGGCATAATAACAATGTGAAAGATTTTACACCAGACTGGAATATCTGTTTGGGTACATTTGCTCATCTGGCTTTCTCTTTCAGTGCCTTCACTGCCAGACCAAAACCTTCTGACGTGCTGATTTTTAGTCCGAGATAAGACACGTTCTGAAAGTCAGCGGTGTGCTTGCATATGCAGTGATATTGGTTATACTTAATTATTTTTTTGTATCATGCAGCGCAAAGTTCAGTCTAAGTAACGATCTATGTGCATTTACAGTAGTGTTCATTCTTTTTTTTGTTGTTGCTTTGATGTTGTTGTTGTGTTCCCTAAATCTGACTTTATGAAGCAACCTTGGGTGTTGGAAAGGCACTATATAAATAAAAATTATTATGATTATTTATATGCTCAAACATTCAGTAAGTGACAAATGTTTGGAAACGGTGTACTGTATTTACACAGAAGACACGGAGGGACGCGAGCCAGACCTCGCACTCATGCACCGGTGGTTTCGGTTCCAACCCTAAAAATGACCAATTTCTTTACATTATAAATAATATTTTTGGCGGTGCAGTACGTACCCGTCTGCTACGCCACTGCCCATATAACTCCCATTGCATAACCCCTCTGCGAAGATTTGACTGTGAGATTGGTAGTCGAATCAGGCTTCTGCACTGCAAAAAATGGCTTGCTTTCTTAGTAATTTTGTCTTGTTTTCCAGTACAAATGTCTAACAATTCTTGAATCAAGATGCATTTTCTTGATGAGCAAAATAACCAAGAAAATAAGACTTGTTTTTAGACCAAATATATTAAATTTAAGTGAATTTGTGCTAAAAACGAGCAACAAAATCTGTCAATGGGGTAGGAAAAAAGAAATTGAAATAAGTTTTACTTTTTTCTTAGTCACTAAAGTCAAGATAAAAATACAAAGTAAGAAAGCGATTTTTGCAGTGTGCTATTGAAGCATCGAATCTTTGACTATTCAAGGTCACCCCTAGTTTACATGGTTTACACCCACACGCACACACAGCGAAGACAGAGAAGTGCACATAGAGGATATAGGAAAGAAAAACACAGGTACAGTAACCTATTATACGAGCTATAAATTCCAGTGCCTATTAAATAAAATACGCAGAATGTTACATTTAAAGTGATATAAACAAATAAAAAACATATAAATAGTGCAAAAATGCTGCCTAATAATTTGTATTATAAAAGTGTTGTGTATGCAAGGTTGAAGAGATGCGTCTTTAATCTAGATTTATACTGACAGAGTGTGTCTGCCTCTCGCACAGTACTAGGAAGACTGTTCTAAAGTTCAGGTGCTAGATTGGAAAACGCTTTACCACCTGCACTTGATTTTAAAATTCTAAGTATTACCAACTGACCGGAGCCCTGAGAGCGTAGTGAACGAGAAGAACTCACTCAGGTACTAAGGAGCTAAACTATGTAGGGCCTTAGCAGTAAGATTTGAAAGGGGTAAAATGACGTGGCTAAAATAAACATTATTGTGTGTATTTGGTATAATGCAGTGTTTACATGGTTTAAGGTTAAAAAAAACATTAGTTTCCACATACCGTGCATTACTGTTGCTCCTCTCTGCCTCGTCTTCTGAAAGGCACCGTTTGTTTACAAAGCTCATTGCGCAGATGTATTGCTGTTTTAAGTCATTTCACCTCTGTTTTCGACTGTCATTTTATTGAATTAGTGAATCAGCTCAAGCCTTCTGGCTCGGCCATTGATGTAATTCCCCCTAAGCTTTTAAAACAAGTTCTGGATGTGGTAGCTCCCTATCTTCTGTCTATAATAAATGGCTGTCTAGAAACTGGTATTATTCCTGATCTGTTAAAACATGCAACTGTGCGACCATTACTCAAAAAACCAAGCCTGGATCCCACTACTGTAGTGAATTTTAGACCTATTTTAAATCTGTCTTTTATTACAAAAATTATAGAGAAAAACTGTTCTTGAACAATTGCAAATTTATCAAAGTTTTTCAATCTGGGTTTAGGAAATATAATTCCACTGAGACTGCTTTGTTGAAGGTTTTAAATGATATACTTTTAACATGTGACTCAGGCGACTATGCTGTTCTTGTGCTGTAAGATCTTACTGCCGCCTTTGATACGGTTGATCATGCTGTTCTTGTTGATTGTTTGGAACAGTGTGCAGGCATTACAGGCAGAGCTTTGAATTGGTTTAAATCCTACCTTGCTAACAGAACTTTTTCAGTCAATATAGGTGATTATTCCTTTAAAAGTGCTGCTGTTACATGTGGGGTTCCCCAAGGATCCAAGGTGTGGATGCCCTCTTTGCCTGTCTGATTGATGTGAGGGCATGGCTATCGCTAAACTTTCTAAACTTCAATGAAAATAAGACCAAAATCACTGTCTTCGGACCTTCAGATTCTTTGGCTGCCCCAATTTAATTCTTGATGGGCTATCCATTTGTGGTAAGCACTGTGTAAAACATCTGGGTGTTATCTTTGATGAACACTTGAAGTTTGATAGGCAGATAAATGCAGTGGTTAAATCATGAGTTGTAAATCACCCAGTTGAGGCTCCTGTCAAAGGTTTAGACTTTTCTCCATTTCAAAAATCTTGAGAAAGTTATTCATGCTTTCATCACATCCAGACTTGACTGTTGTAACTCACTATATGCTGGGATCAGTCAATCTTCTATGTCCCGACTACAACTGGTCCAAAATGCGGCAGCTAGACTTTAAACGAGGACTCATAAACGTGCTCATATCACTCCTGTATTAAGATCTCTGCATTGGTTGCTAATTTTGCTTATTGTTTTTAAATCGCTAAATGGTTTGGCTCCCTCTTACCTTTAGATTTATTGGTTGAGAAAAAGGCCTCTAGATCTAGATCTATGACCATCCATTGTGGACAAAATTTTAAATTATAATGGGTTCTAATGCATTTCTAATGTCTTTTGTCGCATCGCGACAGCCGCGTCCAGTGTAGACACGGTGTAAGGCATGCTCAGGAATTGAGACAATTAAGGCAGATTTTCGAGAAATGAATCTTTGGTATAAAACAAGGAGTTTGATTTGCAGCTATAGGCAGGTGGAGCATACACACTACAAGATAATGATGTGAGATGTCTTCGCTCTGCTGAAGAATTTTAACATCGTCCACATTTATACCGTATGACAGTATTAAATCTAAAGTGTGATTATGAAGGTGTGTGGGTCCTGTCACGTGTTGTCTAACTCCTATGGAGTTTGGGATAGACTCATTTAAAGTAATATAATCATCTGGTTTTAGCCATGTTTCTGACAGAAAGAGCACATCTATTTTATGATCTGTTATCATTATGATTTTTTTAAAAGTTTGTTTTACATTTATTAAATTACTCTTGAGAGGTTTCCGCAATATTTTATGTTTGCTAGTCCAGGGGACAGATGCAGTCTCTATTTATGATGTTTTGGAGACGGGATTATCGCATGTTGTCCATTTTGTGTATTCTGTGACATGAGATGGCAAGTAGGGAGTTGGTTAAGTCATTTCCTGACCTGGGCCCCAGTAAGTCAAGTTTTAGCATTAAGACTATGTGCCATATTTCTAGACAGGAGAGCAGCCCCAGCCCAAGAGGGATGGAGACCGTCTCTTTTTAACAGGACAGGTCTGCCCTCAAAACTCTTCCAGTTATTTATAAACCTATATTATTCTGCAAGCACCACTTTGAAAACCAGGCGTTTAGTGATGATTTAGTCGTTTAAGTAACACGTGGCATTAATGTGAAAATAGTTTGGCATTATAAAACGTTATTTTTCAGCAATAAACAAGCAAATTTTGCCGAGATGATAGACAAGATGTTATAGATTATTAATTTAACAAAAAACCTTTTTTCAGAAAATTGATTTTCAATCTATTTTTGGATATTCCTCCTAACATCCCAGCGCGACATCCGAAGGGTTTTGCCGGATCTCATTACATATGGTGTCGCTTCTGTCTGTGTCTGCCGTGTTCATTAAGTGAAATGTGTTTTTCAATGCGAGCACATTATTGTGAGTTTACCTGCTGTTATTTGCAGTCGTTTCATTCGCTCAGCTGCTGAGGAGGAGGAGTGTGAGGAGACGAACTCCACCAAACATCACTCCATTAATGGCAATGCTACCAACGGCGTCATCGAGGAAGGCTCGCCCAGTAAGCCCGCTGTTTACTTCTAACCTCAGCATGCACATTTAAACAGCGGCAGCGCTTCATTGTAAAATACAACGAGCACTTATCTCTCAGGTGAGATGGAGACCGATGAGCCAGACGAAGAGTCCAGTCAGGACCAGGAACTTCCCTCTGAGAATGAAAACAGCCAATCAGAGGACTCGGTTGGCTGCGATAATGACCTGGAGAATGGAGTGGTCTCTGAAAACGCCTCTAAAGGCCAGACCAGCCACAGAAAGCGTCTTTTCACATTCCAGTTTAACAACATGGGCAAGACAGATCTAAACTTCATCAAGGGAGAGACGCGGCAGATCCGATTCCAAGAGGATCACATGCGCCTCAGCGGTAAGAACCTTTACTTATCGTGCTCTTATTGTGCTCGTGATGACATCCTGGCACGATGACATTAGATGTGTTCAACTTCATGCGGCGCTGCGTAGACCGATCAGCGGCTGACTTGAAGCAGTGCATGCCGGTTAGAATTTTGTCCGACTTGAACCGGCATCTGTGCCACGTTACTTTCACATGTGGCATCAAAATACTGTAAGAGCGTTTTGAGAACAGCTGGCTTGCTCAGCATCTCAAGAGCGGCTGCACCAGGCTGTGATGATGACACAGCTTTTCATGATTGGCTAGATACACTGCATGACAACATTCACGTGCGTTTCGGGTTTATTCTCGCACCTTCAGTTCAACTAATACTTATTAATTCATGTTTTAAAAACAGCTCAAACTCTGTTTGTATAATCATGATATGTTATTTTGTGTCATTTAATAAAATAAAAATAAAACGAATACTGATCTAACTGATGATTTTGGGGCACACTGTGTTAAGCAGCACATAACATATTCAATATGGTTAAATGTTTATGGTTGCTACTTTTTAAATAAAACATTTCTTTATTGTATAAATCCACTATCTAATCCACATCATTGCCATTTTAAAAAGGAAACACAGAAACGTGGTGATTTACATCATTAATTTAACAGATGCGTTTATTCAAAGAGACTTACAAATGAGAGAGCATTATACAAATGTGACACATTTAAATCTGTTGTTCCTGCAGATAGATGCTATCTCTCCTTGGACTGGGAACCAGAAATGAAGAGAACATATTTTAATGAAGCTGCAGCTGAGGTCAGACTGTTACTAGTTTTTTGGTCAGAAGTTGTTATTGTGATTCGTAGGTTGCTGATAATCTTTTCTTTCTACTTTCAAGGACTTTGATAAGCATGCCAGTATGGACTATAAACTTCAGAAGAAAAGCTTTTTTAAGCTGAAGGACTGTATCGAACTCTTCACTACCAAAGAGAAGCTGGGAGCAGAAGATCCGTGGTGAGCCTTCATGAAATGTTTGATTCGTTTTAACCGAGACAAATCTACTAGAACTTTTCAGTAATGTTTTTAGCTGTGCCATACGTTTCGTTTGTCAGGTGTATTATTGCAGTAAAGTGAGCTTCTAGCAGTTCCAGACGATCGTGCGTTTGGTCCTGTGGCACAGTGTCATGAAATGCTGGTGTCTTTCATCTTACAGGTACTGCCCCACCTGCAAACAACACCAGCAGGCCACTAAGAAACTTGACCTGTGGTCTTTACCACCGGTTCTGGTGGTTCATTTGAAGCGTTTCTCCTACAGTCGCTACATGAGGGACAAGCTGGACTCACTGGTGGATTTTCCCCTGTGGTATGGCAGTTCGGACGTAACGTTAGCCCCTGTGCTCAATTTTACTAGGAACATGCTGCGTTGTAGATAAACGGATGAACGGTGTTGATGAGAAAAATTCAGAGTCGTGTAATAGTCCTGTTTGATTGCATGATGTGTTTTGATGTGTTGCTCCAGTGATCTGGACATGTCCGAGTTCCTCATCAACCCCAACGCTGGTCCCTGTCGCTATGACCTCATCGCCGTGTCCAATCACTACGGAGGGATGGGAGGTGGCCACTGTGAGTATGCACGTCGCAGATGTTCTTAAGAAAGAACGGCAGTGGTATGAGGATAGAGCTTTGAGGGATGCCACAGCAGAACATCATTTATGTGATGACATGTGGCTGTTCAGTTTGTTCTTTACTGGAGACATTGCTAACCAGAATCAGTAAATATTTGTCAGTTTAGAGTTAATCCAGCAGGGACAAAATAGCCTTACCACACACTTTATATCTAATTCTGTCACGTAGGGAGCATGATTCACATGTTAATGTTTGCCATTGCTCAAGCAAATTCACGGACGCACGTTAAGCACAAATATCAATGAACTGAATACACGTGTGTCGTTGATAAATGAAAATGTCTTTTGTTTTAATTGTCAGACACGGCCTATGCCAAGAACAAGGACGATCACAAGTGGTACAACTTTGATGACAGCAGCGTATCTCCAGCCAGTGAGGAGCAGATAGTGGTGAGATTGACACCTAAGCTGAAACGTTCAGTAATGAAAAGCGTGCTGTTGGATGACTGACGGTTCTCCTGTTGATGTGTGTGTTTGTGTGTGTGTTTGTGTGTGCAGTCCAAAGCAGCATACGTGCTCTTTTACCAGCGACAGGATACTGTCGAAGGTACAGGCTACTTTGCGCTGGATCGCAAGGAACCCGGGGAGAAAGAGAAAATGCCCACGCCGCACGAGACAGTGGCTCAAAGCGATGGGGAGGAGCATGAGGAAGATCTAAACGACAACGAGCAGGAGGATGAGCTCGGCCTCAACCAAGATGTCACTATGAACACCAATTGAGCGAAAAGGTCGAGCGTGCACCCAAAGCCATATGTACAGTGAACGACGCGGCGAGAGCCATCGTCATCGTAAAGCATCCAGAGACAGTACTTTGGATTGGGATGTAGCCAGCGGAGCCGCATGTACGAGCGGCGATTGGATGAGTTTAGCGTGTATGATTGTGTTGTTTTGTGTCGAGTCTGGAAGAACACTGAGGAGTCGAACTGTCAAGCACTGCTGACTGCTGTTGCACAATCACTTTCGTTTCATTTGCAGTTTGTGAGCTTGTGTCACGCGTCGCATCGTCAGTTACCGTTTTTTTTATGCATCCGGAGGCGCGTAGATAGATACCTGTAATGCGTCGGCCGAGAGCGCAGCGCTGATGTCATCAGGTCAGAGTCAATACACGAAACGCCCTTTTTCTTCGTGGATGGTCATTTCATGAGATTTTACTGACAGTATGTTTTCGTTCACCTCGGCCTTAACTAAATCTTGTTGCCTTTTTTGTGCACGATTCTCACATACGAATCCTCTCTCATGTTCTGCCACTTAAGTGTTCATTCTGCCTTTAATTGTTGAAAAAGAGAGGCGATGTGAACGTTCTTTGACCGTGCCAGCTGGCTTCTTGCTTTTGAATGTTTGCTGGGGTCAGGTTCGGCTGTTACTGCTTCAGCTTTCTGAATAATATACTTGTACATACGAGTTCACTCTGTGAGTGCACATTTATAAATTAATTTATTTATATGGAAACAAACCTGGGAAGACAGATGATGAATTGAATGAGGCTTTGGTGAATCGCACATCTGGCTGTGATGGCCGTGCATGATCCAGGAATTACCGTTTAGCTGCACTTGAGTTCACTGTGGTTTACATTTGAAATGTGCATGTGTATTTATATACAGACTTTAATAAAGCGGAGTCAAACCGTTGTGTTGCGTTCATGCCACCTTCTTAGAGAAAATATAGATGCTACACATACTACAACTACTGCTACAACAGGCTAAAGTCTTATAATCTGATTCTGAGATAACGAGCATCAAATTTTGATTTCAATCTTTGACATGGTCAATAATAAAGATGTCAATGTTGTATTTTCACAGACAGGGTTACATATTGTGACAATTGAACCATTGTAGGTCTGTCAGAGTTTCTATTGATCCTGAAAACAATTGATTAGCTGGATCGGGGGCCTGTACCATAAATGTAGCTAAACAAACTCGGGGTTACGGGATCAGGTTTGGGTTGACAGAACCAGCTAAAATAATCCACAAACTAAGATTAATCCTAGTGACGCTGGCACCGATAAACCAAACGCATACAACATGGGAGTTTCGTATGTTTTACAGGAATTTACATTGAAGTTGCTGTGTTTTTTCAGAAGCCCTAAATGGACAAACAGCTCTACAGTTTTTATTCCTGTGTTGGTCACCGTAGTGTTTCGAAAGGGAGGGGTGAGTTTGGACTGAGCTGTTGGTTGCCTCTAAAATCTATACACTAGTCCTTTAATGCTCGAGATAAACAAATACGTATATTATGTATGCAGTTACTAGTATCAACCCTCTATGCACACTTTGGAAATATAATCGATTTTTTTTTCATTACTCACCAGATCGATGTGCTATTTTGTCATACACACACACACATACACTATATTTCCAAAAGTATTCGCTTACCTATCCAAATAATCCAATGCCACAGGTGTATTAAATGAAGCACCTAGGCATGCAGACTGCTTCTACAAACATTTGTGAAAGAATGGGCCGCTCTCAGGAGCTCAGTGAATTCCAGTGTGGTACTGTGATAGGATGCCAACTGTGCAACAAGTCCAGTCTCTCAAATTTCCTCGCTGCTAAATATTTCACAGTCAACTGTCAGTGGTATTATAACAAAGTGGAAGCGATTGGGAATGACAGCCACGTAAAATGACAAGAGCGGGGTCAGCGGATGCTGAGGCGCATAGTGCGCAGAGGTCGGCAACTTTCTGCAGAGTCGCTACAGACCTCCAAAGTTCATGTGGCCTTCAGATTAGCTCAAGAACCGTGCGTAAAGAGCTTCATGGAAGGGTTTAAAGGGATGCAATGGTGTAAAGCACGCCGCCACTGGACTCTAGAGCAGTGGAGACGCATTCTCTGGAGTGATGAATCACGCTTCTCCATCTGGCAATCTGATGGACGAGTCTGGGTTTGGCAGTTGCCAGGAGAACGGTACTTGTCTGACTGCATTTTGCCAACTGAAGTTTGGTGGAGGGGGGATTATGGTGTGGGCTTGTTTTTCAGGAGCTGGGCTTGTCCCCTTAGTTCCAGTGAAAGGAACTCTGAATGCTTCAGCATACCAAGAGATTTTGGACAATTGAATGCTCCCAACTTTGAGCCAGGCCTTCTCGTCCAACATCAGTGTATTACCTCACAAATGTGCTAATGGAAGAATGGTCAAAAATTCCCATAAACAGACTCCTAAACCTTTTGGAAAGCCTTCCCAGAATAGTTGAAGCTGCAAAGGGTGGGCCGACGTCATATTAAACCCTATGGATTAAGAATAGGACTTACGTTCATATGCGTCTAAAGGCAGATGAGCGAATACTTTTGGCAATATAGTGTATATATCAGTCAATAGTCAAAGTAAGATTTATTGTCAATTCTGCCACATGTACAGTACATACATATAGAGGATTGAAATTGTGTTACTCTCAGACCCTAGGTGCATACAGATAACACAGAATAGAAATATCAAAAATACAGATTCTATACACACACACACACACACACACACACACAATACAACTTTACAAGTAGGAATATGTAAACGAGATAAATGTGCAAACCAGTAAAATAAACAGCAGTGCAGGTGAAATAAACAACAATGCAGTTGAAATAAACAGCAGTGCAGATTGAAATAAACAGCAGTGCAGGTGAAATAAACAACAATGCAGTTGAAATAAACAACAATGCAGTTGAAATAAACAGCAGTGCAGATTGAAATAAACAGCAGTGCAGGTGAAATAAACAACAATGCAGTTGAAATAAACAACAGTGCAGTTGTGAGGTAGTGCAAAGAGCTTATATATATATATATATATATATATATATATATATATATATATATATATATATATATATTAGGGCTGACAACCTTAACGCATGCAATTCATTAAATTTTTTCAGATTAACGCAAACAAAATATTTAACGCAATTAACGCAGCATCCGTTTATTTTGTCATCCTTTGTCTAGTGTTACATTATATAATCACAATCTTAATCTCTCGTGATTCCACTCAGTATCGAGTAAATCAACTCGTCGATTGTGATCGTGACATCGCGACGATTACGATTATGTGTTTATGCACAGCTTGGCCGTGAAGCACGGTTTTCTGATCAGTAGTAAGTGCTGCCCCATCTGAAATCAATATGAGTTTTGGACGCTTATAACGTGCATTTGAAAAAGCAACACCCGTCAAGCATCATCATTATAAATATACTTTATTATCATGAAAATACCTGAGAAGACTTGAAAAACAATAGCTATGTTTACATGGACACATCGGATTACATTTATTCAGATTGTGCAATCCGAACGTAGTGTTTACATGAAAAGTAAATAAAGTGATATGATTGATGTGCGTGTTTATATACAAGCTTCAAATCCGATTTAATCTGCTGACATGTGCACACTGCACAAGTTCACTTAAATGCACTAAAACAAACAGCATGAAAGAAATGTACAGCAGAGTAATGTCTTGTGCCAATGAAACATGATGCAGTTTTACTACGGTAAAACCATGACAAAACTACCAAGACCAGAGCATCTGCAGACAAGCAATAATTAGAATAAATGTTTATTAATATTTAACATTGAACTTTAAAAGGGATAATACGTGGATTCATATCTGCATTAACAGTAAACGGAGACTATTGTGGTCGTGGCTATTGTTGTAATATTCACACAAACGGCCACTCAAACAAGTGTTATAGGTACAGATGTGTTTATTTTATGTCACAGACACCGGCATAATAATGTACATTTCAAAAACGCAAAGTAATATCAACATATCAAATGAAGCAAGTTCATTTTGAGATAATTAGCTTTTTGTTTCAAAGACCCCCTCAGATTAAACTCAGAACGATGATTAAAAACAGATCAAATATACTGTTTAGATTGAGAGATTCTGTTCTCTTTACAGAATGTGTAACAGCGCCACCTGCTGTTCAAAGGTACAAACAGCGATTGCCGTAAAAACTCGTCATTGGCAGGGAACGGTTGTTTTTTAAATGACGAGATAGCTCGTCAATGGTGGGGAAAGAGTTAATTCGGTTGTTTAGTCTGACGTCACGCACTATCATATATGGAAGGTCATGTAACGTTACCTTCTCCGGGTTCAAACTCTCTATCAGATGCCAAAAAAATGCTAATAAACGCTCGTGGCGAGCTGGAAAACCGCGATTCTAACCTTTATTTCCATAATGAAATTCCAAATGGCCAGACAGCGATTAATTGTTCGAAGTTTATTAAAATATTAATGTTGGGGATTCCATGAGCCGGGAGAATGTAGTGTATGAGTTCATTAATGTTTTGCTTAAAAAGGTGATATGAAAAAACTGCTTATAAACCGCTGTTTATGCTGTAGCCCTGCTTGATACGAGTGTATAGGCTTGGACCCGGAAAAAGTATTCCTGACGTCATCACTAAATAACCGAATAGAGACATCAGTTTCAGTAATATCAGAACGTTAGCTTTCATTGATAAAATGATGCAAGAAATCTGTTGTTTCAACATTAATGTGTAAGTTTTTGGAGTCTCTATTAACAAAAATGCAATATAATATCCATAACTGTGTGTTCAGAGGTGTATAAAGACCTTACACAATGAAGCGTTATGTTTTTCTTACCTTAGAACGAGCTATTTTTATCTACATACACCGTGGGCTCACCCTTGTATATAATTCTCCATGTTGTGACTACAGTATCGCTAAACGGACAAACGGCTCTACAGAGCGCGTTTCCTAAATACGTTTTCTCTTTTGGGAAAGAAGCGAAAACGTGACGACATCTTAATCCTCTCACGGACTCCGTAGCGCTTAGAACAGGAGGGAGAGAGGAGGGGTGAAGTGAGCTGGTGGGTTGCAATTCGCAACCTCACCACTAGATGCTACACTTTGGACCTTTAAATGTGAAATTATTATCTTGGCAGCGCGTCATCGAAAATGGGCAAAAAGGACGTGCGGAGCTGACGCCCGCCTATTATTTGGATAAGTGTAAGAAATGATCATAAAAGCCCATAGACTGTATAAAACAAAACTCCCAAGTTCAGCGGCAGAGGTGTCGTTGTGACAGCTAACAGACAGATAAACAACCACCTGTCAATCAAGTGGACACGCCCTTGATTATGCCGAATTGATAGGCTTGATATAATTTAAACAGATGAGTTGTAAAAAAATTCACCCCCCCCTTACATGAAGCGCGAAATGAGCTATATAGACCAAAATCTTTTTTTTTACTAGGCTGTAAACATGTTTTTTCTGCTATAAACTTGGGCATTTTAACATGGGGCTCAATGAGATCGGCTCTGTTTTGGAGCCAGTCGATGACTTGCAGTTTAAGTCACTTCCGTGTTGGTTTCATGAGAGAGACCGGAAGGTTGACGTTTAATACATCTGAGAGAATGAAACAAATCCAGAGACTCGAGACCAGACAAAAAAGGGGTATTATATGTAGACACACTAAGCAAAACCCAACAAGATGACTAAATATTACAGTTTATTTAAACAGTGTAAAGTAGATTTTCTGCTTCACACTCCATATGGCGGTGATACAGTAGTTTGTTGTTAGCCAATAAAAACATCGCAAGAAGAAAAAGACGCTTCTCAGGGTTCCAGTCCAGATTTCGCAATCGCACTTATAATGACAATCACATTTTTATGCAGCGGGGGTTCATGACAAGAATAACATTTTTGTGATGATGAATAACTCACCCTTGTGTCATTCCACATCCATAAGACCTCTGTTCATCTTCAGAACACACAAGAAGTCCGAGAGCTTTCTGTCTCCCACATCGACAGCAAAGCACAGAAAGTTAGTAAAGACATAGTCCATGCGACTCCAGTGGTTTAAACTTGAGTGTACGTTGTGTCGCTGTCTATGGGGGAGAGTATGAAAACTCTTGGACCTCATCAAAAATTTCTTTTTTTGTGTCTTAAGATGAACGCCGGTCTTACGGATGTGACACGTCTTAAGACCATACCTGTCAACACTCCCGTTTTTCACACCCATTTCCCGCCACCCTCTAGTTTTCTTATTTCTTCCGTAAAACTCCCGTATTTCAGTTATTTCTCCTTTGAAACTCCCGGACTGATGAAAACTGGAAAGTGTTCGTGTAAACAAGGGGGATTTTCCCGCTAAAAACTTTCTCTTACACCGCTAAAGGTTCGCATATTCCACTCCGCGTTTTCCATTTAACACGCTGCTCACAGTCTGTGTCCGCTCACTGGAGACAACAGATCGTTCCATCATCAGATAGATGCAGTATCTACATTACAGATAGTGCTTGATCTACAGAAGTAATATTTTCCTAGTTTTTAAAGTATTTCTGTCGGTAATGTGTTTTCGCTCTTGGTCTACTGTAACAGTACTATTTTTGGAAGTTTACCCAGTTAAACTAATGAAACTGGTATCATCTTTTAACCCTACATTAGCTGTTGTTGTTACACTTTCTATGCCTTTACAAAAAAAAACATGTTATGAAAAGAGTGTTGTGTTCTGCAGACAACTCTAAAAAAAACAGGTAGCCTAATAAAGAGTTTATTTCTAATATTTCCTGTACTGTGACCATAAGGAGTTCTTGTAAATAGTAACGGCAATAAATCCATCCATTCATGTAACATTCTGCTAACTAATAAATAAAGTTAAAACTACAGAAAGCATTAAGGTACAAACTGCTTGTACATTTTTAAATTGTGTGTATTTTATGTCTGATGTTGAGATCTCTGACAAAATTTAAATATTAAATTAAAATGATATCTTGCACAGCTCATTAAACAGTCTGTCTTATTATTCTGAATAAATATATTGTTTTACATTTAAGAATTTAAATTCTTACATTTATAGAGAATTCACCCCTCCCCCCATCGCGGGTCTCCCGGATTTTGGTACCCAAATGTTGACAGGTATGCTTAAGAGGGAATCATTCATAACAGCATTTTCATTTTTGGGTGAAGTATTCTTTTAAATAGTTTGTGTACATTTTCATGATTTTATGCCACTTCAGATTCAGACATCTCTAATGTTATATAATTGAAAGCACATGATCAGAAAACAGCTCACAAACTGTTCAGCATTTAAATATGTCCACGTAAACAACTTTGAAACAACAAAAATGTATTTTCTGGAGATCTTGCGCAAACAAATTGACCGTATAACTGTGGAGGGCCTGAGGAGTAGCTTAGGGTGTTTTTAGAGAATGTTTAAAAAAAATCACTTCTCTGTTTCTTTAAGCACGAGTGGAATGAGACCACGGTACACGAAAAAATGCTAAATTCATTTCAACACATTACTGCATGGGTCAAAAAAGGATAACCCCAAGTGTTGGAAATGACCCTCTGCTGTATATTTTTTTTAGTTCAGAATGCTGGGTTGTTTTGACTCATAAACATTTTTTTTGAGGGGTTATTTTAACACAAATTTTTGGTTTGTCCCTTTTTGACCCAAGCATGTGTGTGCTGGACATTTCAGGATTTTAATTCACGTTATAATCCATCTCCATTACAAACAAACACACACACACACATTTTGTATTTATGAACACAAATGCATACATGTAGGCCTATATATATTAAGGAAATTTTAGATGTATTTATTTATATTTTCCAATAATAACAATTATATGTAAATGTTTATTAATTTTTATATTTTATATTTTTCTTAAATATATACATGTATGGGTTTGTTTTTATAAATACAAAATTAATATGCACAGTACACAGACATATATTATGTAAACACAAACTTTTATTCTGGATGCGATTAATCTCGATTAATCGTTTGACAGCCCTAAATTATATGTACATACCAGTCAAAAGTTTGAAAACACTTACTCTTTCTTTCTTTTTCCCCTCACATTTTAGAATAATAGTAAAGCCATCAAAACCATTGAATAACACAGCTGTAACTGTGGGAATTACATTGTGACTCAAAGCATTGAAAATACATGAACTCTACGTTCTATTTTAGCATCTTCAAAGTAGTCGTCCTTTGGCTAGAATTTGCAGAATCATATTTTTAGCATTTTATCATTCTTTAGCAGCTTCTTGAGATCTCAACCTGGGAAGATTTTTGAACTTTATTAAAGGAATTTCCATCTATGCTGCACTCTTATTGGCTGCTTTAATTCATTTTTTGATGTAAGAAAAACATTTCAAAAATATATTTAAAAAAAGTTTGTTTCCTAATGAAATAAATTAATATGTTGGCACCATTATATTTTTGTCTGCACAAGTAATTTCAAACATTGAAACATACACCTTCATATTAAAAGATTTTTAAAATAATAAGAAACATTTTTGTCAAGTGTTTCCAAACGTTTGACTGGTAGTGTATGTTGGAAACATCAGGTCAGGCAGATTCAGTATTTTTTCTTCTGTTATGACAGGCAGACTAACACACAGCAGTCCTTGTGTTCTCCAAACAGATACGGCAGTTTCTCATCGTTTGACAGACTTTCAAACATCTCGTGTATGGATTTGATTTTTCCATAAAACATTGTCCGTATATCCGTGTATTTCGAACATTCCGTTAGGACGTGGAGCTCTGTCTCTATTTTGTTGAGATGAGAGTGTGGACACAGTCTCTGGTCCTGTGGAAGCCATGTTTATCTGTGTCTGCCCGTCTCTATAGTGAGTTTATGTCCACTGAGTCTGTATCTGGTCAACGTGGCTCTTAGTTTTTGATCTGTTACTGTGTGCAGATAGTCTGCCATACTGTATTCTCTCTTTAGGGACAGATAACATTGCATTTTACTCTGTTCTTTTGTTTGAGTTTTCCAATGACTGATATAGTTTTGTTTCATTTGTGTTGTAATTTGGTTGAGTGTGATTTTGTCAGTATTGTTGTGGTTGAGAGCATCAGTGGATGTTAGGACTGAAACATCAGGACTGAAGCTCTGGACCAGCTGACAGAGAGGATTCATTTCTTTGCTCAGAGTCGCATGGACTATTTTATAATGTATTTAGGCACTTTCAGCGCTTTGAAGTTTGGATGCGTTGCCATCTATGGAGGAGTCAGAAAGCTTTCAAAAATACACTCATTTGCGTTTTGGGGAAAAACAGAGGACCTGTGGATGTTTACTTGAGGGTGAATAATTAATGACAGAAGTTTCATTTTTGTTTGGAGTGTCCCTTTAATAATCTCTCTGACCTAATCTTTTTTTTTCAGGATTAGAAGCACCACACACACACACACACACACACACACACACACACACACACACACACACACACACACACACACACACACACACACACACACACACACACACACACACACACACACACACACACACACACACACACAATTCAGATGAGATGAGTAAATCAAGTTAAGAGATGATGGCTTTTTTTAAGAACAAACACCATTAGATTAGATTCTTAGTTGCATGACCATAACAAATGTACTTTAAAAGCACACAGTTACAACATGTCAAAACATCTAACACATGAAAGTCAAGAGCCCAACTCAAGAAAACACTGATCACCATGATGGTGACATCTAAATGAATTACTTTCAACAAAACTTTTTATTATTAAGTGTTAACGGGCCCTGTGCATGTTAAGGGTTAAAATACGAAATAGTATTTTGTATTTCAAATATATATTTTAAATACTGCCTATCCCTGTGAAATCACAGTACAGTACTGCCCTTACTTTTACTGTGAAAGTCATGCAACTAGTAGCCAATAATATCCTGTAAAGTCACAGTACACTACTGCCATTTTACACTGAAAGTTTTAGCCTGTAATCACACTGTATTTTAATGTGGGTTACTTGATTCTTGTAAAATCACAATTCTGTACTGTCCCTTCACAAACATTTCATGTGAAAGTAATGCAACTACTAGGCAATAATATCCTGTCAAATAAATCACGTTATTGTAGGGTTAGGGTTTCTGTAAATTTATTAGACTGATTTACTGTTAAAGTAACGCAACTAATAGCCAGTAATTTCTTCTAAAATCACTGTGTAATTTTTAAGAGTGTGGCTACAAGTTGCGCTATTTATATATATATATATTGATTCGTTTTGGTGGGTAGGACAGGTTGGGTAAGACAGGTGTAGAGTGATTGTGTCATTCAGTAATTCTGCATTACTGTCATATCTTTGTTCAGCTGGTAGTATATCAAACGTTTTGTCAGGTTGTCCCTTCAGGCCTCTCACACTTGTACATTTCAAGTGTTTCACTAAACAAACAAGCCCAACGAGGTGTGAGCCGGCTGATAAGAATGCAGAAAAACTTCTATGTAACTATATTCAAGTGTGAAGTGTCGAGGAATTTGTTATTTATTTAAAAACTGTTGACACAGAATAGTGGGGCTGAATGATAAAATTCAAAATAATCATCACAATCATTCGAATCAAAAACTAATCAGTAACACTTTACAATAAGGTGCTATTTGTTAACAACTAGTTAATGCATTAGCTAACATGAACTAACAATGAACAACTCTTCTCTTTCAGAATACTCTGAAACTGCTTTCAATAGGAGAAATAAAAAAGGGACTAAAACATGCATTTACTTGCTGAAATTAAAATCAGTTGGACTCGACTGTGATCCTTACGACTTACATACCCAGTCAACAATTTGATGTCACGGTGATGTCACGGTGATGTCACAGTGATGTCACAAAGCGCTTTTTTTTAAAACTCATGATGAGGTCAAAATGTAACCGCACATCAAACTCACTTTGTGTTTAAACTGTGATATTACTATTGTATCGAGCTTAGAGGTTTAGATGTGACTGGTTTGTCATTTGAAGTCACCATCATGTTGATCAGTGTTTGATTTAGTCGAGTTCTCGACTCTACGGCGCTTGACCAAGTCGAGCTCTCGACTCTACGGCGCTTGACCTAGTCGAGCTCTCGACTCTACGGCGCTTGACCTAGTCGAGTTCTCGACTCTACGGCGCTTGATTTAGTCGAGCTCTCGACTCTACGGCGCTTGACCTAGTCGAGCTCTCGACTCTACGCCGCTTGACCTAGTCGAGCTCTCGACTCTACGGCGCTTGACCTAGTCGAGCTCTCGACTCTACGGCGCTTGACCTAGTCGAGCTCTCGACTCTACGGCGCTTG
Source organism: Oreonectes daqikongensis (assembly GCA_026939265.1). Lineage (NCBI taxonomy): Eukaryota > Metazoa > Chordata > Actinopteri > Cypriniformes > Nemacheilidae > Oreonectes > Oreonectes daqikongensis. The sequence goes on along the minus strand of JAOTQM010000100.1, from coordinate 94,112 downwards.
ACCTAGTCGAGCTCTCGACTCTACGGCGCTTGACCTAGTCGAGCTCTCGACTCTACGGCGCTTGACCTAGTCGAGCTCTCGACTCTACGGCGCTTGACCTAGTCGAGCTCTCGACTCTACGGCGCTTGACCTAGTCGAGTTCTCGACTCTACGGCGCTTGATTTAGTCGAGCTCTCGACTCTACGGCGCTTGATTTAGTCGGCTCTCGACTCTACGGCGCTTGACCTAGTCGAGCTCTCGACTCTACGGCGCTTGACCTAGTCGAGTTCTCGACTCTACGGCGCTTGATTTAGTCGAGCTCTCGACTCTACGGCGCTTGATTTAGTCGGCTCTCGACTCTACGGCGCTTGATTTAGTCGAGCTCTCGACTCTACGGCGCTTGATTTAGTCGAGCTGTCGACTCTACGGCGCTTGATTTAGTCGAGCTGTCGACTCTACGGCGCTTGATTTAGTCGAGCTGTCGACGCCAAAGGAGTTTATGATGGTAGTGTAATAGATACACTATTTATCTATGAGAAGATAAATGAGAAGAGTGTTGTGCTTTCAAACGTGTGATAATAAAGAGTGAAATTCAGCTGGTTTTAGACAATCAGATATTATATTCTAAATTAATTTTGGACATTTACAGCATTACAGCAACTTAGGCAAGTTTATTTATATAGCACATTTCATACACAAGGTAATTCAAAGTGCTTTACATAAAATGCTTGAAGACAAAATAGAACAAAATTCATAGGACATCTTTAAAAAGCAAAATATTTAAAATCACAAATAAAAAGACTAAATTTAAAAGACAAATAAACAGAAATAAAATTGATTATAAATGTTTGCACAAATAAAGAGAATAAAAACAAGAAAAGATAAATCAAAATGCAGCACAGTGCTCAGGTTGTAAATGCACAGCTAAACAAGTGTGTTTTTAATCTGGATTTAAAAATATCTACTGTTGGTGAACATCTGATGTCTTCTGGAAGCAGATTCCAGTTACGAGTGACGTAATGGCTAAACGCTGACTCGTCTTGTTTTCAGTGAACCCTTGTTACCGCTAACTGACTTGATCTTAATGATCTGAGAAGTTTGTTTGGTTTATATATAATAAGCATATCTGATAAGTATTTAGGTCCTAGGCCATTTAGTGATTTGTAGACAGTTAATAATACTTTAAAATCAATTCTAAAAGTAACTGGTAGCCAGTGTAGAGACCTGAGAATTGGAGTAATATGCTCAGATTTTTTGGTTCTGGTCAGAATCCTGGCGGCAGCATCTGTATGAGCTGCAGCTGTCTGATGGTCTTTTTGAGAAGGCCTGTAAGGAGTCCATTACAATAATCCACCCTACTGGTGATGAAAGCATGAACAAGTTTCTCTAAATCTGGGCTTGAGACAAAACATCTGATTCTGGCTATATTTCTGAGATTATAGTACGCTGATTTGCTTAATGCTTTGACATGTCGGCTGAAACTAAGGTCAGACTCTAAAATGACATCTCACTGCTCAACCTCAAACAGTAAAATGATGTGAAAATTATAACCAGACAAACAATACAACATGACATCAGTGAAACACTATCAGCGGTTAGCCAGCATTCTCAGATCAGGCTTATTTCAAGTTCTTTGCTCTAACAATTGTGATTCCTAAACCAACAATGACAGCAGGCAAAGAAAAACTAGAAAATAAATGTTAAGGGTAAAGAGTCCAGCTAAACAAACACTGATCACCATAATGTTAACTAAATCAAATAAATTCATATTGAGTTCACATATTACACTGTCACAGTATGAGAATGGTGTGACCTCACGTGTTGACTGGGAACACTTTTACAGCATTTAGTCATCTAAAACATTTTTAAAACCAAACTTTATGTCTGTTAACAGTAGTTAATGCACCATGAACTAACATGAATAACTGTGTTGACATTAACTAACAATAATTAGGATTAATAAATACTGAAAAACTAAATTGTTTATTGTTAGCTAATGCATTTACTTGTAAAGTGTTACCAACTAATCCTAATTATTTAGATCAACATTATAATTATTGTAAGTCATCACAATTAAATGGTTAGGATACACAACTTTATGCTGAATATAAGAAAACTCACATTTTCTCACATTTTTAAAATAGCAGCACAATATTTTTTATATTTAATATGTATTGCATAAAGTGAAATTTTGATCAGTGAGTTTCATGGTGTGTCTTGCATTTCTTATTAGATGTGCTAAATACAGACATGCATGAATCTTGTAATTTGGGTCTGTGGCTAGATTTCCTTAGCTTTAAAAAAACGACATTTCTTGATGTTTTTACTTATGCATTTGGCAGATGCTTTTATCCACATTTTATGCGTCAGTATTCTCAATGTATATTTTTGTTAAATTTGGGAATGAAGTCATTACTGCCATCATGTTGAACTATAGGACACACTGTAAAAAATGTTTAGTAGATTTTTACGGAAAAATACCGGCAGCTGTACCGGCAGCTTGCCAATAAAATTCCGTAAAATACCCCAGCTATGCAGTTCATGAACTTGAGGGCAAAAACTTCAAGCTGTGAGAGAATTTATTTCATTTGAGTCTTTTATAATAAGAGCATTTCTTTACATAAAATTAAAACATTCATCTAATGCATAAAAGTGAAAATATAACATTGTTTATTTCTTTATTTTTAATGAACAACAGTCACTTTCAAACAAAGCAACATGCAGCATACATCAGCAACGTATTGCCTGACTTTGACTAAAAAGCATTTAAAATTCTGTAGTTTTTACGTCAGCTGTGGTTGCCAGTAAACTACTGGTATAATACAGGAACATCCTGTTTTTATTTGTCTAATAAATTCACAGTATAAAACAACTGAACAGTTTTTCTGTGTGAAAACTCCAGAATTTCTCTGTTAATTTTACGAACATGTTTTACAGTGCATTATTGCAGATTTGTGAACTCAAAGTGAACGAAGTTTATCGGAACCTGTAAGAATGACTCTTGGGTGTGACAACAGCTTTAGATGAGTATTTAAACAATGATGCCTGTAGGTCAGACTCTATACCTGACAAACAGAGGACATCTGCCTACACAAACCCACACTGTACCTTACAGGTAAGAAATCTTCTCCTTATTAACAATTTTTATCATAAGCATCATATGGGCAATGCCAGCGCTGTGGATGTGACATAAAACCCCTCTTGTTACCAACAGTGTTGGGTGTAACTAGTTACAAAGTAATTAGTACTATAATTTAATTACTTTTACCTTGAAAATGTAAAGTAAGGGATTACTCTTATTTTTTCTGTAATTAAATGACAGTTACTTCTGACGTAATTTAACTAAATACTGTGTAATATATACAATGCATTTAACATAAAAATTTAAAGTCAAACTTTAAAATGCATGCTTTTATGTAGCCTCACATTTATAATACGTTGGTCAGTTAATAAGAATACACTCAAAATTTTTTTGATGCTGTTCACTTTACATGAACAAATCACTTTCATTTAACACAATTGTATATGTTTCTACACTTAAAAAATGAATTCAATCATGGACAGTGGTTCCACATGTTTGAATCATGTTTTCTTAACACGAGATTAACATGTAAAAAGAACATGACTGAATCAAGTAAACTCAACATGAAATTAACATGTTAACTGAAGAAGAGTGAATCAAGTAAACTCAACATGAAATTAACGTGTAGTAAGAACATGACTGAATCAAGTAAACTCAACATGAAATTAACATGTAGAAAGAACATGACTGAATCAAGTAAACTCAACATGAAATTAACGTGTAGAAAGAACATGACTGAATCAAGTAAACTCAACATGAAATTAACGTGTAGAAAGAACATGACTGAATCAAGTAAACTCAACAAGAAATTAACGTGTAGTAAGAACATGACTGAATCAAGTAAACTCAACATGAAATTAACGTGTAGTAAGAACATGACTGAATCAAGTAAACTCAACATGAAATTAACATGTAGTAAGAACATGACTGAATCAAGTAAACTCAACATGAAATTAACATGTAGCAAGAACATGACTGAATCAAGTAAACTCAACATGAAATTAACATGTAGTAAGAACATGACTGAATCAAGTAAACTCAACAAGAAATTAACGTGTAGTAAGAACATGACTGAATCAAGTAAACTCAACATGAAATTAACGTGTAGTAAGAACATGACTGAATCAAGTAAACTCAACATGAAATTAACGTGTAGTAAGAACATGACTGAATCAAGTAAACTCAACATGAAATTAACGTGTAGTAAGAACATGACTGAATCAAGTAAACTCAACATGAAATTAACATGTAGCAAGAACATGACTGAATCAAGTAAACTCAACAAGAAATTAACATGTAGTAAGAACATGACTGAATCAAGTAAACTCAACAAGAAATTAACATGTAGTAAGAACATGACTGAATCAAGTAAACTCAACAAGAAATTAACATGTAGTAAGAACATGACTGAATCAAGTAAACTCAACAAGAAATTAACATGTAGTAAGAACATGACTGAATCAAGTAAACTCAACAAGAAATTAACATGTAGCAAGAACATGACTGAATCAAGTAAACTCAACATGAAATTAACATGTAGTAAGAACATGACTGAATCAAGTAAACTCAACAAGAAATTAACATGTAGTAAGAACATGACTGAATCAAGTAAACTCAACAAGAAATTAACGTGTAGTAAGAACATGACTGAATCAAGTAAACTCAACATGAAATTAACGTGTAGTAAGAACATGAGTGAATCAAGTAAACTCAACATGAAATTAACGTGTAGTAAGAACATGACTGAATCAAGTAAACTCAACAAGAAATTAACATGTTAACTGAAAAAGAGTGAATCAAGTAAACTCAACATGAAATTAACATGTTAACTGAAGAAGAGTGAATCAAGTAAACTCAACATGAAATTAACGTGTAGTAAGAACATGACTGAATCAAGTAAACTCAACAAGAAATTAACATGTTAACTGAAGAAGAGTGAATCAAGTAAACTCAACAAGAAATTAACATGTAGTAAGAACATGACTGAATCAAGTCAACTCAATATGAAATTAACATGTAGTAAGAACATGACTGAATCAAGTAAACTCAACATGAAATTAACATGTAGTAAGAACATGACTGAATCAAGTAAACTCAACAAGAAATTAACATGTAGTAAGAACATGACTGAATCAAGTAAACTCAACAAGAAATTAACGTGTAGTAAGAACATGACTGAATCAAGTAAACTCAACATGAAATTAACGTGTAGTAAGAACATGACTGAATCAAGTAAACTCAACAAGAAATTAACATGTAGTAAGAACATGACTGAATCAAGTAAACTCAACAAGAAATTAACATGTAGTAAGAACATGAGTGAATCAAGTAAACTCAACATGAAATTAACATGTAGTAAGAACATGACTGAATCAAGTAAACTCAACAAGAAATTAACATGTAGTAAGAACATGAGTGAATCAAGTAAACTCAACATGAAATTAACGTGTAGTAAGAACATGACTGAATCAAGTAAACTCAACAAGAAATTAACATGTTAACTGAAGAAGAGTGAATCAAGTAAACTCAACATGAAATTAACATGTTAACTGAAGAAGAGTGAATCAAGTAAACTCAACATGAAATTAACGTGTAGTAAGAACATGACTGAATCAAGTAAACTCAACAAGAAATTAACATGTTAACTGAAGAAGAGTGAATCAAGTAAACTCAACATGAAATTAACATGTAGTAAGAACATGACTGAATCAAGTAAACTCAACAAGAAATTAACATGTAGTAAGAACATGAGTGAATCAAGTAAACTCAACATGAAATTAACGTGTAGTAAGAACATGACTGAATCAAGTAAACTCAACAAGAAATTAACATGTTAACTGAAGAAGAGTGAATCAAGTAAACTCAACATGAAATTAACATGTTAACTGAAGAAGAGTGAATCAAGTAAACTCAACATGAAATTAACGTGTAGTAAGAACATGACTGAATCAAGTAAACTCAACAAGAAATTAACATGTTAACTGAAGAAGAGTGAATCAAGTAAACTCAACAAGAAATTAACATGTAGTAAGAACATGACTGAATCAAGTCAACTCAATATGAAATTAACATGTAGTAAGAACATGACTGAATCAAGTAAACTCAACATGAAATTAACATGTAGTAAGAACATGACTGAATCAAGTAAACTCAACAAGAAATTAACATGTAGTAAGAACATGACTGAATCAAGTAAACTCAACAAGAAATTAACATGTTAACTGAAGAAGAGTGAATCAAGTAAACTCAACAAGAAATTAACATGTAGTAAGAACATGACTGAATCAAGTAAACTCAACATGAAATTAACGTGTAGTAAGAACATGACTGAATCAAGTAAACTCAACATGAAATTAACGTGTAGTAAGAACATGACTGAATCAAGTAAACTCAACAAGAAATTAACATGTAGTAAGAACATGACTGAATCAAGTCAACTCAACATGAAATTAACATGTTAACTGAAGAAGAGTGAATCAAGTAAACTCAACATGAAATTAACGTGTAGTAAGAACATGACTGAATCAAGAAACCCAACAAAATACTCTTCTGCACAAGTCCTAAAACAACAGAATACTAACCTCTAATATCCTGATAGCAACATTGAATCAATGTTAACAATGATTGATTTGGTAATGATAATGGCATTGAAGCAAAATAACTTTTGCACTTACAGTTATTGTAGAATTATTTCCCCCAATTTCATCAAACCATTATTGTGATCAATGTTTGCTTTAGTTGGGACCTTGATTCTTGACATTTGTTAAGTGAATTTCTCTCTTCTCTTCTCTGTTTAATGAAAGCACATGTAAAGCATAAAGAAAGTGATGTTTCATAAGAGAACATTTATAAATGTTTCCTTTTTCTGGTATGTTGTAAAGATGTTAGTAAAATTTGTATGTTAGTATTTGATAAGTTCTGGTCACAAATGCAACATTTCTGGGACAAAATTTGCTAAATTTTGCTGACACATTTAGACATCAACACTTGTCATACAAACCTCAACAATGGTGACAATCAAACTAATTCAGATAAACAGATCAACTGCAATGCATGCTGGGAGTCATGAATGAGTTTTGTACTATGATGTTACCCAGCATGCATTGCAGCGTTAAGCTTTCTTTTGTTTATTGTCACCAATGTTGAGTTTCATACACTGATTCTTCATGTCTAATTCTGCAATTAAAACTTTTTGGCATGTTTTGTTTATTCCTAAGAAAATATAAAACCGTAATTGTACTAATTGTAATAATGTTAGCAAAATGACAACATCTCAACCCAACTTCACAACGATTACACTGGATCTTGCTGGACCCTTGTTTTCTTTGCCTCAACAAATGTACAGCAACACACTTTTAATAGGCAAAAGTAATCTAATGTTAAAAGATAACTCAAGAACCCAACTAAAGCAAACACTGAGCACAATAATGGTGATTTGTTCTTGCTACATGTTAATTTCATGTTAAGTTTACTTGATTCGCTCATGTTCTTGCTACATGTTAATTTCATGTTAAGAAAACATGACTCAAACATGTGGAACCACTGTACATGATTGAATCATGTTCAACCAAAGAGCCATTTTTTTGAGTGTACTTTATATAGTTTTATATTATTTATTTGAAAAAAAAAAACGTTTCATGTCTATCCTTGAATCACTTAACTAATCAAGGTTGATATAGGATATAGAAAGTAATTAATAATAAGTAATTAAATACTTTTTGAATAGAGTAATTTATACAGTAATCTGATTACAATATTAAATATTAAATACGTATTAAAATAATAAATGATGGTGCGTTCGGAATTTGAATAAGAAGAGCAGTGATGACAGAAAAAACTCAAATTTAAGCACTTGTCTTGAGAAATAAAAACAGAGCAGAGATTACTCTTTAAGGTTCAGACATAAAATGTACAGTATCTCACAAAAGTGAGTACACCCCTCACATTTCAAAATACAAAATACAAGCTCTAATACAAGATAGGCTACACAAATCTGTATAGTCCTGTCAAGCAGTCAAAAACATGAGCATGATGAAGAGGACATGTGACTTTGCATGGTTAAACAAAAGCTGTTATTATCACATAGGGTGTATTCACATTTGTTGCCAGTTATGTTGACAATAATGGCTGTATGTTAAGTTATTTTCAGAGGACAGTAAATATATTCTGCTTTACAAGCAGCACATTGCCTACTCTAAAATATATACCATTTAAATTTCTAAAGTATTGTCCCTTGAGAAGATATAATAAAATTGTTTCTGAAATGTGAGGGGTGTACTCACTTTTGTGAGATACTGTATATACATTTATTTTACATTTTGTTGTTCCGTGTCACTGTTTCGCACTACTTTTTTTTATCAAGATCTTATCAAGTTTTTTTTGTCTAGATCACAGAAGTCATCCTGGACTGTTCCAAATGAAGTACAAATATTCCAAGTAGTCTGTCAATGAATATGAAATCAAAAATCATTATTAAACAGTTAAAGAATATGTTAGAACACTAAGAGACTTATTGGTGTCACTTTATCTGACTGTGTTTTTCTAGATATAGAGGTGGTGATTTGGATACGATGACACCAGGAACAATGGGAACAAAATGTAACAAAGTTTTTGTCATGTTTGTTCTCACATGCGGTGAGTTACACACACGCACACACACATTTTTGTATGTTTCTGTGCTGCAGTTACACTCACAATATGTGACCCCGGACAACAAAACCAGTCTTAATAAGTATATATATATATCTGGTGGGGCAAAAAAAATCTAAATATTGAGAAAATTGCCTAAAAATGTGATTCTGGTTATTCCATAATAATTACATTACTATTCAGAAACACCAAAAATCTCTGGAATCCTAAATTCTTTGACAGAGCAAATGTACTTGTAATCTTTGCCTTTGCTTTAACAGTCACAGAAAACTTTAAAACATTGAAGTCGAAGAGTCAAGAGCCCAACTAAATGAAACACTGATTACAGTAATTTGGTTTTTGTATACAGGACACACAACTAAAAAGAAAATATTTTTTCCCCTCCTTTAGGTTGCTTTGCTTCAGTTTTGCATGGAGAGGTACAGTATTGCAAATGCTTAATAAGAATATCAATATTTCCTTCAGTATTTAGTGTCGTTTTCTCTTTGTTTTTTAGAATGAAGTAGGCAATTTCTATGGTAAGTTGTTTTTTTATTGTTTAGTTTTTCTTGTTTGTTTGTTCAAAACTCCTCCTGTGCTTTGAAGAACTGTGACACACTGTAAGTATATTGTGATTTCATAAGCGTTTAGACATGAACACATGCTGCTCATTTCTCTTCTGTTTGTTTCTTAGCAGAACTTCAGCAGCTGGATTCTGTGAACAGGTCAGTGTTGTCATCTTAGGTGCCTACAGCTCCTCACATAAATCTACTCTATTTTAAAGCTGTGATGTTTCTTGGCTCTGAACAGTCTAGCGGACATCTTAATGTCGCCATGCAGCTTGGTTGAGGTGAACCGTGCAGTTTCAGTGGTAAGGCCCAACTTTTCCCATTATGCACCTGCCTGCCAATAACAACCCTTAACAAAACAACCAAAGAATGACAGTTTGATGTTTGAGTTACCAATGCATGTGTGAAAAATCACACCACATGCTCACCTCACAGTGTTACGCCTCCAAGGTTCCCATTAATACCAGCCCCTTTACAACTCTCTATAGCAAATGAATGACCTCCGGTCTGTTTGTCATATGCAGTGGAAATGTGTCTGTTCATTTTTCTCTTTCTAAGGTGATTAGCTCTGTGGGGATGATGAGCGATCAGGTGTTGTGTGCCCTGAAGAACGACAGCATCCCCAGTGCGGCACTTCAGCAACTGCATGTGCACTTCCAACAGATCCTCAAATCAGCAATGGATCTCTCCACTGAACTGGTTCATAACTTTCATAGCACACATATACACCGAACATGCAGACATTAGGCCCTTTTTACACACAGAAATGTTCTGCCCTTCCACAAATTTAAAAGCACCTGTTAAACAGTTTGCTGGAATCTGTAACACAAAGTTCCGATGTTAAAGGTGACGTCAATTAGCCTGTTTTCTAATAATTTTATACTGTTGTCTAAGGTCTGCTTATGAAGTTCGCGTGGTTTTAACATTCAAAAACATAAAAATCAATAAATAATAGGCTATTTTCTACCCTGGTTTTCAGGCCGGCTCAAGAAACTCGGTTTTTAGGGGCGGGTCGCATTGAAGACTTGGAAGCGGGTGTGTCTCACACGTCCTAAAAAGTGAAGCTGCCGGCTCTTAGATTGTCCCCTGGTGGCTGGCTGCAGTATAGGTCATAAACCCCGCTCTCCCCATGTAAACAAATGGGACTTGAGTCAAAATAAAAATAATAATTACACTTACAATACAATATTCCAAAAGATTGTTTGGGTCATTTAAGTAAGTTGTTATCACGCTGTTATATGTTTAATTATATATCGTGGGGGCAGTGGTGGCCTAATGGTTAGAGAGTCGGACTCGTAACCAGAAGGTTGCTGGTTCGATTCTCAGTACCGGCAGGTAACAACTGACGTGTCCTTGATCAAGGCACCTTACCCCCGTTTGCTCCCCGGGCGCTGCAGTGTTAGCTGCCCACTGCCCCGGTGTATGTGTGTTCACCACTTGAAGTGTGTGTGTTCACTATTCACTGGTTGGGTTAAATGCAGAGGTCACATTTCGGGTATGGGTCACCATATCTGACAAAAAAAATAGGTCACTTAATTGTTTGTTTTTGTAATAAATATGACTTTAGCTAGAAATTTGTCTGCTTTGAGTCAGTAATATGGATCTGTCTTCTCTTTTCCAGGATCCACAGACAAATGTTGATGGGACTGTTTTGTTTTTGGGGAATCTTGATGAAGAAACCATCCAAAATCTGCACTTTTTTGAGTTCTGGCTGTATTTAAAGTTTCTGCCTGTTCTTCCATATATCAATGAGCAGTATCTGACAGAACTGAGCCTAAGAAACTTCACATGTGAGAACTTCCAGATGATGTACGTGGAGTTTAAATGCACAGATGAGTGAAGGCTGTCAATAGTTGTCTTTTTGGTATATAGTCAATAAATGAGTGAAGTTCCAGAGTTATTACACATGTTTTAGGATCGATGTATCTGCTGTAGTTTCAAGAGCTTAAAAGGGTTAAGATAAAAAATTGGATTTGTCCAGTGTTAGATGTCTTATTGAGTTACTCTTTTATGGCAGGAGGAAAGTTGAACAACATTTCTTTATTATAATGATCAGTAAACTCAAAAGTCCTTTCTTTCGGTCGTTGTCAATGCAGTTACTCTTTAAACATGCCCACAGTCTGTACTGCTGCGGAAAACCACTGACCATGTTCCAGTTCTCTTTAAATCATTAAATAATGCAGACGAATTCATATCATACTAACCCTAAACGCATGATCGTAAGTAATAATTCATGCTACATTTCAATGTTATTTATGTATTATTGATAGAGTGAACGTTGTTATTTGATCTATAATGATGTTTTATTTATAACCTGTAAACTAACACTTGGGCTGTCCTAACAAACATCTTATTACATGTTCAAATGTTCCGATACAGTAATATTTGTTGTTTGATTGAACAGCGTGAAGGTTCTTAGCATGGAGGGAATGCTGCTTACAGGCACGCAGCATCAAGCGCTCTTTACTCATCTCATTTACGCTTACCTGTCCAGGAGAGATACCCCAGGTATTCGGACACGAACAGCCAGATGCTTTGAGAGGCAGTTTTTTTGGAAGATTGAACGTAATGGTTGCCACATTTCATTTCAGATCCTGGTTGTTTGTCAAACGTCACCAATAACACAGAATGGCTACACAACAACTTAGGAATATTCTTCGGATACGCCACTCTCACACAGCTGAAAACGCTCAATGGCTATTTCGCTAAAGTGAGTTTAGTTTTGAAAAAACAGCTGTTGCACAGCAAATGGATGCATGCATATGACTTGTGTTCTCTGCAGTTTGATTCATTAAGTTTGCTGAGTCCATCTCAAGCTGCTGAGCTGACTCGGGATTCGGAGGCACTAAAAAGCGTAAATATGATCAACGTGATTTTCGATCATCTAGAGGAAGCCGATGTTTTACGGAATGCCGATGAGTTTTTTGGGACACTAACTCAAACCCAGGTAACACCGAAATTATAATAAAGTTATTATTAGGCTACTCTTAAGAAGAAAAAACGATGTTAAAAATCTAAGTTCTAAAACTTACACTGTAGAAAATGTTCATTGATTCAACTAATTATTCTTTAGTAACTAGTTCCACTGAATTTTTACGTGGACTCATTTCTCTCCCAAAGAGTTACTTCACTTGTTATTTTCTAGTTGACCCAAACTTGACTTTAGCTTTAAAACGTATGTTTGCTCAACTCCACTGAAAAGAGTCAATTTTAATTGAAAAAAAAGCTAATAAAAGCTGAAAACTGAATATTAAAGGAGCTTTCATGTAAAATCTGTAGATAATTATTTGTAGCTTTTATTAGAAATTCTCAGGTAAAGTTTACATTGAAATATCAAGTAACTTTTACTCACTCTTCATTTGTAACCAAAATATTAAGCAACCACCATGAAAAACCACCATTATTGTGATCAGTGTTTCATTTAGTTGGGCTCTTGACTTCTGTATTTTAACATAAATTTTTCTTTGACTGCTAAAGAAAAGGCTAAAAGTGCTCTTGCTATGTCAAAGCTAAGTAAGAAATTATGATCACAATAGATTATTGGTGTGCTTACAAGGTGGTACAATAAATAGAATAGAAGAAATCTTTATTGTCATTGTACAGCTGTACAACAAAATGATTAACTCTCTGTACAAAAAAGGGACATGTACACATACACATACATATATAGGCAAATAAATGAAAATATATAGCATTGCAAAGAATGGGGAGTGTAAGCAGTCAAGACTGTAGTGGTGCAAGTATGCATATGATGTAAACAAGTCAATGCTGTAATAGTGCAGGTACGCATAGGTGTAACAGAGTCAGTCAATACTATAGTGTAAGTATGTATAGGTGTAGGCAGATAGTGCAGGTATGCATATGATGTTAACGGATCCAATCAATACTATAGTAGTGCAGGTATACATATGGTGTAAACAGAGGTGGCAACCAAAGTTTGCAATGTATAACTAAATAGATATATTTATCTATATATATGTACAAACAGCACAGCACAGCACAGCACAGGCTCCTGACTGAGTAGTAATATTAGTTGATTAAGTTCAGTTTTTTGATGGCATATGGATAAAAACTGTTCTGGAATCTGGAAGTGCGTGTCTTGAGGGACTGATAGCGTCTTCCAGAGGGCAGCTCAACTCAACTGAAGTTTATTTTTATAGTGCTTTTTACAATTTTTATTGTTACAAAGCAGCTGTACATAAGACAAAATGACTATAAGCAAAACATTACATTTGTAAAAGGAAAGTAAGATCAACATATTGAAAGATTACACCCACCACTCATCAAACACACACTCACGCACACACGCACGCACGCACACACGCACACGCACACATGTATGCACGAACACACACATATAGGAAAAAGAAACACAGGCAACATACACAAACTATTAATTCCTATATGGAGTATTAAATAAATTACATAGAATGATTACATAGAAAATGGTATTAATAAATGCAAAAACTTTACATTCTAGAGCTGATGTCAGCCCCCCCCAGTCGGACAAATAGTGCAAAACAATATGCAAACAGTGGCGAGGAACCCAAAACTCCAGTGGAGGAAAAAAACCTTGGGAGAACCCAGACCCAACCAGGGGAACCAGTTCCTCTCTGACAAAAACTGCAGCATCTGTACAAGCTCGACAGTGCTGTACAACTGAGCTAAAATAAAATAAAATGTAGATGTAGTGTACGATTATCAATAATATTCTAGTAGTTAATTGCAGTTGCAGTTTAGTAGTGAGGACTTGTCGGGTCGCCGCTTCCCTCTTTCAGCTGTACCTTCTGGTCTGGATAGGGACTGAATCCTGCTCGCTGTGGTACCCTCGGAACATTGAGAAAGACAACTGAGAGCAGAATACTGTTCAAGCCTCTTTAATGCAGTGTTTGTGGTTCCAGTTGCTCTAACTAATGCAGCCTAAATCTCTTAGAGGATTTGTATTATAAAAGTGGTGTGTATGCAAGGTTAAAGAGATGCGTCTTTAATCTTGATTTAAACGAGTGTAAACTAGAGAGACTAGGCAGCAGAGTGAAGAGGTGATTTCCAGGGTGGAAAAGGTCTTTTATTATGTTTCTGGCTCGCCCTACACATCTGGTGCTGTAGATGTTCTCCAGAGAAGAAAGGTGTGCTCTTTTGATTTTCTGTGCCAAGTTACCAGGATGCCATTAGAAAGCACACTTTTGACTGAGCAGTGCTAAAAGGACACAAGCAGCTGCTGAGACTAGTTAGTTTTTCTCAGTGTCCTCAGAAAGTTTAGTGGTTGTTGTGCTTTCTTCACCAAAGACGTTGCAGTCCATTTAAGGTCCTGAGAAATGTGAGTGCTGAGAAATTTAAAGGTGGTCCCCCTCTCCACCATTTCTCCTCCAATGTACAGAGGGAATGGTTCTTCCTTCTGTCTCTGTCCTTCTGTCCCTTTGTTTTGAAGGTGTTGAGTGACAGGTTGTTGATGGTGCACCATTCCGAGAGTACATCCGCCTCCTTCCTATAGGCTGATTCGTCACCATTTGATATCAGTGCCACCACAGTTGTGTCGTCTGCAAATTGTATTATTGCATTTGAGCTGTGGGTTGAAGTGCAGTCATGGGTGTAAAGTGAGTAGAGTAGAGGACTCAGCATGCAGCCTTGTGGAGCTCCAGTGCTCAGAGTCAAAGTGGAGGGAGTGATGTTTCCCCAGTCTGACTGACTGTGTGCGCTTTGTAAGAAAGTCCTTGATCCAGAAACATATGTAGTCACTGACTCCCAAATTGAGTAGTTGATGACCATTCTGCTGGGGATGATGGTATTAAATGCAGAACTAAAGTCTACAAACCGAATTCTTACATACATTCCTGGATGCTCCAAATGGTTGAGAGAGATGTGGAGAACTGTGTTGATGGTGTCATCCGTTGACCTGTTTGCACTATAGGTGAATTGATGTTGGTCCAAGGAGGAAGGAAGTGAAGATTTTGGGCCCTATCGTACACCCGGTGCAAGGCGCAGCACAAGTGTTTTTGCTAGTTTCAGTCTGACACAGTTCTCATTTTCCCATCCTGCTCTGCGTTGTTTAAATTGCAAATGCATTTGCGCTCATTTGTGCACCCTTGGGTGTGTTGGTCTAAAAAAGAGGTGTGTTCAGGCGCATTGTAGTTACTTGCACTACTGGACTATTTCACATATACCTCATCATTGCACTCCAGTACTATGTACTGAATACTGCAATAACTCATCTACTGCACTGTTTACTTTAACTTAATAATTAATAAATTATTTCCATAATTTATGCACACTTTATATTCATTTGCACTACTGTTCTGTATAGTCTAATTTATATTTTACATATCCATCAGTAAATTTCTGTTTTTAGTAAATAGCCAACTGTATATAATGTTCATAGTACATTCCCACTTGTAAATTCTTTATAATTTTTGCTTTATTAGATTAGATTAGATTAGATTAGATTCAACTTTGTTGTCATTACACATGTACAAGTACAAGGCAACGAAATGCAGTTTAGGTCTAACCAGAAGTGCAATAGCAGCAAGTGCAGGATATACAGTGGTTGCATAAGTTACATAAATAAATATTACAGAAGTAATTTACAGATGGATATGTACTATGACCATGATTTACAGATGTATCTTACTATAGACAGAAATTAACAGATGGATATGTACTATGACCATGATTTACAGATGTCTCTTACTATAGACAGAAATTAACAGATGGATATATACTATGAACATAATATACAGATGGCTATTACTATAAACAGAAATTTACAGGTGGATGTATACAATAAATTAGGCTATGGTGAGCAGCAGTGCGATGGATAAAGAGTAGTGCAAATAAATTATGGACAGAAGCTATCTAAGTAACAGTGCAATGGAAGAAGTTATTGCATATTTCAGTTAAAGTGTAGGAGTGCAAGATGCATAGTAAACAGTCGGTACTGTAAATGAACAGTTGGCAGTGCAAGTAACAAGTGAAGTCAGGTGTGAAATACTAAAATATTTTATTTTCAATCTGTGATATTTGAAGAGTTTTTGGCCACTAAAAAGCTTCTCTTTGCCGTGCATTAAGACAATATAGACACACGTTCTCTTTCAGGCAGATTTACAACATCTCCAGTCCATTAAAACTTCATAATTATTGCCCTGATGTTGGAAATGGGAATTTGTATTGTTTTAACCATTTAGTTTTAAATACATTTTCTATTTTGTGTAGCTCAACCATCTTTTGCTGCACATCAGAACAATATTCTTTAGTTTTACTCAATGTGATGAATGATTAAGAGGTTTGGGCTTTGTGTTATTAAAAAAAAGTCATGACTGGACAACATCATGTTTCTAGTCACCTTGGTGTGCTCAGAAAATATAAATATCAATGGGAATATACTTGAGAGATATTTTACTCATAAGAATTTGTAGGGGGATGACAATAATTGTGGCCAACGTGTATTAGAGAAAAATATTTTTTTCACAATGTGATATTCCCCCCACTTCCAATTGTTTTACTTTAATGAAATGTTGAAATTTTGTAGATTTTTTAAATAAAAGATCAAATTGAGAAACAATGCAGATTTATTTTTACTGCCACCTTTGCTCATATTTACCAAGGGTGCCAATACTTTTGACCACGACTGTATGTACACAACAATAATGTGTGTTGTTTCCTCACTAGAGAAGCATTCAGTCTCTTGCAAACTCCGCCGTGTAAATAGCAAATACCCCATGGCGCGACCGCAGCTGTCTCTTAAAGGGAATGAAAGATAACACTCTGATTGGTTTACTGCACGTCTTGCTAAAAACACACCCATTACTCATTAAGAAAGTAGGGACAACCCATTTAGATCATGCGCATGGGCGCACCGACAGTTTTCCCATCGTTAAACTAGCAAAAGTGGATTGGCGCTTTAGACCATGTGCTTAGATTGTTAAAATAGGGCCCTTTATGTGTTCGAGTATGAGCCTCTCAAAACACTTCATCACGGTGGAGGTGAGAGCCACAGGCCTATAATCATTAAGACTGGTGATGGCTGTTCTTTTGGGGATAGACACAATCGTGGCAGACTTTAGGCAGTTGGGGACAGTGCATATTGACAGGGAAAAGTTAAAGATGTTACAGAAAACCTCCGCCAGCTGATCTGCGCAGTCCCTGAGTACCCTCCCAGGAATGCCGTCTGGACGGCCGCCTTCCTGGGACTGACACTGCGAAGCACTTTCCTAACCTCTGCAGTACTGACAGAAGGTGGCATGTTGGCAGTGGATGGTAACAGTGCAGACTCAGTCTCAGCCATATTGACTTCAAAGCGGGCAAAGAAGTGATTTAACTCCTCTGCCAGTGAGTCGCTGGTGCTGGTGCTGGTGGTGTTTGAACCTGTGCAGCCTTTGTAGTTAGTGAGGTGCTGAATGCCCTACCAATCTCGCCGGGGGTCCCCATTTCTGAAGTGGCCTTTAATTTTATGTCTGTACACTACTTTTGCCTCTTTGATGGTTCTTTTCCTCTTTGATGGTCTGGCTGCGCGGCAGCTTCACATCCTGTGTTATCCATGGTTTATTATTAGGGTAGCATTTTATTTGTTTCTCAGTTGTAACACTATTGATGCAGAACTATTTAAAATACATAAACTCCACGTTTAACATAATCCCAGATTTATGAATGTTTAAATGACCAAACAATTAACTTTTTAATTATATAAGAAAACCTTGTGCTTTGGTCACCTGTACCACTTATTTAGACTTATTTTATTTATTTAATGAGTAGATTAGAGACACATTTTAATAAAGCCTGTAATCAGTTAATGCATTCAGTAATATGTTCGTTACATAACACATAAGATACTCTTTTTCGACATAGAAATGGTCACTGAACGAATCAGTGAATGAATCTGAACGAATCATTTTGGTGAACGAACTGAAAAAGAACGAATCACTCAAATTAATCAAAATTCCCATCACTATCACCTACATAGCGGCACTAATGCTTCATAATGTGACATAGTCTTTTCAATTATTGCTGTCAATTTTCAGATGTTTTCATTTAAGCACAAATGTAACAGGGAAGAGTTACTCAATGAAAGTCAAGAGGTCACAAGTAGGTCACTTTCACTTTCATTCAAGAGCCCTACTGAAGCAAACACAGATCACCATAATGGTGACATTAAACCAAACTTATTTTCAATAAAATATAAACTTAATCAAAAATCTGTTCATTCTCACTAAGATCTTTTGTAAACATCTGAAAGTGAAAGTAGTGTCTGTAATAAGTGAAGATTGTGTTTAAATCTCTGGTGAGATCTTAACATCAACAACATGATTCTGTTCAGTTGACTCTGAGTCAAGTTAAGTGAATGATTCTTTTTCAGTGTATCAGTGTGTGGGCCAGATCTGGGCTGGGGACCCAAGCCAGTACTAAACCAGAAACTAACATGTTGTGACCCACAAGTAAACCAGAAGAACTTTGCTTCTTTGGATATTAAAATAGTTAATAGATAGTTAATAGATATGCTTTTTTTATTATATATTTTATAATATTTTTTTTTTCCTATCCTACAGTATTATCATTCTTATCATTCATTATTCTTACAATAATTCTTGTTCAGCTAGAGATGCAGTTCTCAGTTAATTCTTCACTTATAAGCAAAAAAATTTATCTGCAGGTTGCTTAAAAACTAAAATAAAAAACTGTTTAAATATTAATGTAAATTGAAATGCAGTCTATGAGTTTCACATTGGAGTCATTCTAGTCAAAGACCAAAAAAAGATGCATTGCACAATGAGATTATAGCAAGCGCTAATTTGCATCTCCAGTCCCTATTAAGGCTTTTCTAAAAATAATAATAATAATAATAAAAAAATCACAGAACTAATATTACAAGTCAATCCAAAACTAGCATATAAAAAGCAATCACAAGCCCCAATTCTATGAATACTTCCAGTCTAAATGACATAAATGACTAGTAAAAAAACAAAAAGTATTAATTGGAATTTAAATATGCGTACAGATCTGGTTTGTTTTAGACCAACGCTTGACCATCAGTGTAAATGACTTTTAAATCACGTATAGCTTTGAGCTGGTTTGGCAACATGTTCCAAAGTTAAGCATCTAAACAGAAAATGCTTTTTGTCCTTGTGAGGTACTGCGAAATCCAATCTTACATTTTCCACTCGCTATACTCCTAGTAGTCCTACCTGTATCCTCTTGTCTCATTACCAAATTACATAAAACAGAAGGTGCCTTATTATACAAACATTTAAAAATCTATTTTACATATGACAAATTTTTTAAATTTATGAAACTAAGCATATGCCATTTCTTTAAAATATGACAGTGATGCCAACGATTTGGCTTTTCATCCATTATTTTTAGAGCCCGATTATACAACATCTCAATTTTTTTGTTTAAAAGAATCACTAGCTTGGGTTCAAACTGTGATACAATATGAGATGCGGGCTAGAATCATTCCGTGCATAAAGAGATGAGCTGCCTCTGCTGTAATGTAATATCTAATAAATTTAAAGCAATTTAAATGAATTTAAATTATTTTTGAAAGCTTTTTATATGTTTGTTATTTTTGCTTTCTGTTAGAAAAACACATAGAAACAGTTTTCTTGTCATTTAATGTAAGATGGTTATCATGAAGCCATGTAGATATCCTTTCCATTTGTTCATTTAAAAGTGCAGCAACCTTAGCTGATGACTTGGCAGATGTATATATTACTGTATCGTCTGCATAAAGCTGACATTCAACATCAGGACAACAACATGGCAGAACATTTATAAACAAACTAATAAGCAAATGACCTAATATTGAGCCTTGAGGTAGGCCCATTTTACTTCTCATAAACCCAGATTTTGTATCCTCAATTTCTACACACTGCTCTGTGTAAAAATTTAGTATTGATTGTTTACTAAAATTAAATGTACTCAATTTGGATAAAAGAAATGTGTGGTTAACTGTGTCAAATGCTTTTTTTAGATCGATAAACACAGCATCCATCACATGCCCCTGATCCAAAGAGTACCTAGCTTTTTCTAAAAAATAACAGATAGCCGTTTCTGTTAAGTGCTGTGGTCTAAAGCCAAACTGATGGTGATGAAGGAGATTATTACTTTCCAAATAATGTATTAACTGTTCTGCTACAACTTTCTCTAACAACTTAGACATAACTGGTAAGATTGATATTGGGCAATAATTAGAAATCATATTGGAGTCTCCTGACTTATAAATAGGTGTAACCACAGCTTTTTTCCAAGCTTTTGGATAAACACATTCCCTAATCGATAAATTTGTCAGATGGGTTAATGGAGTTGTCATCAAGTAGCTATATTTTTAAACAAAATTTGTGTCTAAATTATAAACATCTTTTGCAGATGAATTTGGTAATAGCTTTATAATTTCAGATATTTTGTTTTCCTCAATCCCCTTAATACCAAATGAATTTAATGGCTCAACCTCTACTCTGTTTGCTGACACTGCTAATTTAAAATTTTGAGCTAATTCATCTACTGAACGAATAAAATATACATTAAACTTTTTTTGCCAAGGTGGCTTTATCATTTTCCCTTTACCATCTATTTCTAACTCTTTAACCACTTGTTGATTTTGAGTCTTATTTGTTAGATTATTTACTTGTTTCCATAGTACTGTGCTTTGACCTCTATTAGTTGTGTATAGTATGATAATTATGACTTTCGCAAATCTTGCACTACTTTATTTTTCAAACCTTTAAAAATTAAATTATCTGTATTTAGTTTAGAAAATAATGCAGCTCTTTTTGTTGTACATTTCATAGAAGTGTAATGTTTATTGAGCAAATTAACCAGATTTTCCGTTAAAGAGGTGCAGCACAGATTTACTTCATCTAAGTGTAGAATCCCTAATAGCAAAATTGTTGCGGCCCAGATTCGGCCCACAACTGACACGTTCATTTGGCCCACATACGGCATTGAATGATGGCACTTGGGCGGTCCGCTCCTGTTTGCCAGATCTGAGCCCCAAGCAAACCATGGCAATGCCACATGTTAGCCAAATGTAAATGTTAGCCAAATGTAAGTCCAGGATTCAGATGTATATCGCCAGCTATCAATAATAAAGTGATTAAAATGTGCAATTTATAACCCTTGCATTTATTGTTTAAAGTAGGCCTATTGCTGACTTGTTTGGTATTTTGACGCCATGAATTCAGTCCAAACTTAGTATATAAAACGTAATGTCCATATTCCCAGAAATAGAGCTTGCTTTGTTCTGTTGATGCTATCCATTTGTCAGGTGGTGAGGCTTTAGATGGTTAAAATGAGTTGGACAATACCAACACCATGCAGCAGCATATCAAAAAACAAATCAGTTGGTTGCAAGGTTCCTTTATATTTAAATGTCTTGTTGCCTTCTCTAAAGATCCAATGGCTTTATGAAAAAACAAAACAAAACAAAACATAAGTATATAACAACACTTGATAAAAAATTACCAGGGGAGTGGAGCCTAACCAACCCCTCAAACCCCTGGCAGCCATCTTGTCCTCAGCCATCAGTTTCATACAGATTAACATGTATGGGATGTTGATGTATTAATTTGTATTACCTGTATTAATGTATGTTTTAATTTGTTGATCAATGAGTTCATTATAAATTTATGATTTAAAGATGACACCAGTTGCACTCTCTGCATAATTAAATGTTCTGATATTGGCTCTGATAATTCAACTGTAAAACTGCAGCTATTTGCTATGGTTCATAATTTCCTCTAGGCTTTAGAAATTGATCCACTGGTGAGGGACGTCATGATGAATCGAACCTTTGCCATCATCAGTCTTCATTTTTCACATTTCTTGTACGAAGACTGGGTTTCCTGGTTTACAGTGAAACTGATTCCTCTCCTCCCCAGTCTGACAGCAGAGATGCTTCAGACAGCAACATTAAACATTGACTGCACCGGATACCACGTCATGTACGTACCACTCTCATGTTGGTTAGGGTTAGGTTAGACCGCTGTAATGTACACATTGTAAAACTGTCACTGAAAACATGAGGGTGTTTCTCAAGCTGTTTTAATGAGACCCTTAAAGCAGGCCAAAAACACTCTATGCTTACCTTTTCATTTGATCTTTCTACTTTAGTGTTGAAGGTCTGAGCAGTGTCTTTGACCAGATGACATTGCTGAGAAAGCAGGAGATCACACTTGTTCTAGTGAACTATCTAAAACAGAGACATGGATCAGGTGAGTCAAATTGAGTCCACTTCCCTCAACAATGGGGTTGTTTGCATGTTTTTCTTGCTCCTTAATAGGCAACCTCTTAATGAGTCTGTACTGTGTGATATTGTTTTAGGCTCAACCTGTGGGTCAGACACCAGCAGTCTCAGCACTTGGCTTAATGTGAACTTTGGTAAATTCTCTGTATATGTGGCTTTTGAAGATCTTCGGCTGCTCAACACAGAATTCTCCAGTGTAAGGGCCTTGATGTGCTGCACAACTCTGCTTGTGACTCCATTTTAGCAACGGTATTGTGTCTGCAACCTTTCTTTTGTTTTCTCTCATCAGATTGAGGCACTGAATGTACTGAGTGCTTTTCAAGTGGCTCAACTGACAGTGAATTCTGGAGCGCTGAACAACACAGACATGATCAACAAGGTCTTTGACCTTCTAGGAGGCAGCTATGCATTAAAGAATGTTGATGACTTCCTTTCAGGTGTCGCCCAGACTTCCCAGGTATGTTCAATCTTTGGGCATGTTGTTGTTATGGACATGGTCACTCCACAGAGAGTGCACTGCTCTCAGTCATTAAAGCCCTAAGGCAGGAAAGGGCAGCCTTCAAATCATCTGTACTTATCCTACTGGATCTATTTGCCACTTTTGCCACTGTTAATCACCATTCACTGCAAACAAGCCTGTGCTGGCACTTTAGTGGGCAGTCGTGGCCCAGTGGTTAGAGAGTTGGACTCATGACCAGAAGGTTGCTGGTTCGATTCTCAGGGCTGGCGGGTAACGGCTGAGGTGCCTAACCCCCACTTGCTTACTATACAAAATGTACAAATGTATAGTACAATGTAATGTAAGTGGCTTTGGATAAAAGTGTCTGCCAAAAAAATGCATAAAAAAATAAAAATAAAACTTTACAGGCCCTCTTAAGGCTAGCCTAAGGGCCCCCAGCAGGGCCCCTGATAATTTGCTCCCCTTAATGCTGGCTCTGCAGCAGCAGCCCTCACTCGGCCCACACAGGGTCCACACTACCCAGACAGCAAGCTACTGCAACAGGTACAAACCAATGAAAAACCTATTTAAAAAAAGGTTTTTTTTCAATGTTAATTGCATGGAATCAATATCACTTTTGCACCCACAATTAATGTTGAAAAAATTTAGAAATTTCAACAAATCACCATTATTGTGATCAATGTTTGCTTTAGTTGAGTTCTTGACTCTCGTATTTTAACACTAAGTTCTCTTTGGCCAGCAGTGTGTTAAAATGCATTTGTTGTGGCAACGTAAGCTAGGATTCAATTGAATCAGAGCTTATTGAGATGTTAGTCAAATGAATACTTTTGATTTTTTATGGTATTAATGTGGGGATGTTGTGTGACAGTACAGTGTAAGATTAAAGCAGTGTTATTGCTGTCATATTATTAGAAATTAACCAAATCAACTAAACTGTTGAATCAACTATGCATGAAGAATCAGTGTATGAAACTCAACAATGGTGACAATCAACAAAAGAAAACTTTATGCTGCAATGCATGCTGGGTAACATCATAGTACAAAACTCATTCATGACTCCCAGCATGCATTGCAGTTGATCTGTTTATCTGAATTAGTTTGATGATAGTCCCCATTGTTGAGGTTTGTATGATCAGTGTTGATGTCTAAGTATGTCAGTGAAGGTTGACTTTTTTTTACTAAAATTTAAAATTTCCCCAGTCACAAAAAGCTTAACCTCCATTCAACTTGAACCAGATTGTTTATTTGATCCCAGCCAACATTATAAAAGCAAACAACCACAAATTTACATGTGTAAAATATCTCTTTCAATAGGTTTATCAATGTAGAAGTGTTTGTATTGTACACCATTGCAAGCACTTAAAGAAAATGAACTTAATGAAAGTCAGGAGCCCAACTAAAGCAAACACTGATCACAATAAGGTGGTTTGTTGAAATGTCACATTTTTTTTCAACATTAATAGCAAAAGTGATATTGATTCAATGCAATTAACATTGACAAATCAATCATTTTTCAATGGTTTGTACCTGTTAGCTTGCTGTCTGGGTAGTGTGAGCCGTGTAGGGGCCAAATGAGGGCTGCCCGTGCAGGGCCAGCGCTAAGTGGCCAACGTTTTGCCAGTGAGTAAATTCTCAGGGGCCCTGCACTGACAGCCTGCCGGGAGCCGATAAAGTTCCAGCACAAACTTGCTTGCAAGGCATTCTCCTGTCTACCCTCAAGGCTATGGGTGTCTCTGGAACGACACTACTATGGTTCAAGTCTGACCTCTCAGGTAGGTCATTAAGAGTATCCTGGAGAGGTGAGGCTACCCTGTGGCTTAGTGGTTAGAGCATGGCGTTAGCAATCCTTGCAAGCAAGCGTTGGTCCCCTAGTGCTGGCCTTGCACAGGCGTCCCTCATTTGGCCCCCAGGTCAGAAAGCCCTCACTACCCAGACAGCAAGCTAACAGGTACAAACCATTGAATCAATGTTAAAAATGGTTGATTTGTCAAATCAAGTTGATTTAGTTGGGCTCTTGACTCTCATTAAGATAATTTTCTTTCAGTGTTTGCAATGGTGTTTAATACAAACACTTATACATTAAAGAAGCTTAGTCAAAGAGATGTTTTTTGCATGTTAATTTACAGTTGTTTGCTTATATAATATTACCTGTGATATAATTAACAATCTGCTTCAAATAAAGTGGAGGTTAAGCATTTTGTTACTGGTAAAAATTGTGAGGTTTGTAAAATCACTGAAACAAAGTAAACAGAAAACTTTACTGACATAGTTAGATATCAGCACTCATCACACAAATCTCAACAATTGTGACAATTATCAAACTAATTCAGATAAACAGATCAACTACAATGCACGTTGGGAGTCATGAGTTTTGTACTATGATGTTACCCAGCATGCATTGCAGCATGAAGGTTTCTTTTGTTGATTGTCACCATTGTTGAGTTTCATACACTGATTCTTCATGTCTAATTGATTAAACAAACTGTAAATATAATTAGTTAATTTCTAATTACATGTGTTACGAACCCGTGTGACCTACACTCAAAAAAATTATTTGCCCAAAACATAAAATGTATGGATTATGATTTCATATCAATTTTCCAATCATTTGAATTACATATTTTTTTAACTAAACAAAGTCATATATTTAATTTGATATAAATTTGTAAGAAATATGTAAATAAAACAAGTACGATTTAAGTAACAATATTAATAAACGATATGCGTTTTAAATTCATAACAATTACGTATTCTTACATATTAAACCCAATTAAATTAAAATGCATAACATTTAAGTGTTGGCACAAGATTAATTTGATGTCACCATTGTTGTGATCAGTGTTCATTTTAGTTGGGACCTTGAGTCTTGGGTTCACAACATCACAACTCTTTTAGCAATTACAGTTGTGTTTTGCACATCACTACTGTGCTAAAAGAGTTTAGCTAAATAGTGCTTTAGTTAAGTTGTTTTACATTCATAATGTTTAAGTGTTACTTAAAGTGTCATTAATTTTACTATGCAAATAAAACAAAATCCTACAGCATGTACCTTGAAGAAATTTTTAATTGGTGAACTTAGAGATCAACATTTATCATACGAACCTCAACAATGGTGACAATCATCAAACTGATTCAGATAAACAAATCAACAGCAATGCATGCTGGGAGTCCAGAATGAGTTTTTGTACTATTATGTTACCCAGCATGCATTGCAGCATGAAGCTTTGTTTTGTTGAAGGTCACCATTGTTGTGTTTTATACACTGATTCTAGATGTGCAATTGATTCAGCTGCACAACTGTTTTTGAGTATGAAAATCACACCACTGCTTGAACTTTAATACTCTTGTAGAACAAAATAATCACAACACCATAGAAAGAGTTTTTAGATAACGACTACATATAGAAGAAGGTGAAGACTACATCACTTTCACTTGATCCCACCGGATCGCTGTTTTCTTTGCCTTAACCAGTGTAATTCAACACTATCACAATGGTCAAAGAAAACGTATAATAAAAAAATACAAACGTCAAGGTCCCAACTAAAATGAACACTGATCACAACAATGGTGACATCAAATTAATCTTGTGTCAACACTTAAATGTTATGCATTTTAATTTAATTGGGTTTAATATGTAAGAATACGTAATCGTTATGAATTTAAAATGCATATCGTTTATTAATATTATTACTTAAATCGTACTTGTTTTATTTACATATTTCTTACAAATATATATCAAATTAAATGTATTACTTTGTTTAGTTAAAAAATATGTAATCCAAATGAATGGAAAATTGATATGCAATCAAAATACATAAATTTTATGTTTTGGGCAAATAATTTTTTTGAGTGTACTTAAATAAATCACAACAACATGCGCTAAAGCATATCTAGGGGAAAACAGAAATGCAATGTAATTTAATAATTACGTCAAAAGGCCCCCAAAAAAACTCTGGAGAACTACAAAATACCTGTTCATACAAAGTGAAAGTTATAATTCCAATAACCCATGAACAACAATAATTAAGAATCACGATTAGACCGAAGAACAATACAATCAAAGTTTTTATTGTACATAAGGTAATTATTCAGGGGCGGATAAGGCCAAAACAACAAACAAAAGACATCTATTTTTAAGATGCTAAAGTTACCTAAATCGAAAAACAAACCAAAAGACAATTAACTTCCCTAACTCCCTTTAACAAAGAAGATTAAACACTCGACAAACAATTTAAACAATAACTCTAATAATTCAAAACTTCAAAAGAAAACATCAGTTGAAGACAATTGGACAGATACAGATAAATTCTTTCAGGTCTCCAAAAGTTACAATCATGCATGGATCAAACAAAGTGTAATAGAGTTCATTGAGGGGAGAGGAAAGGGACAGGGTCGACATAGTAAAATCTGCAGCGCCTCTTATGCGTCCTCTCGCCAATCACTGTAACGAGAGACAGCAGGTTAGCAGTCACACTTGACCTACTTACCACCCTCGTGCTTTGGACTGAAGCTCCTCCCTCCCATACGGAGCGTGGCCACGCCCCCCTTGCCACACAAAGCAATTTCAAATACAACTACGGAGTGAGCTAAACCAAACATCGAATTCATAAAACAAAGCATCGAATTTGCTCTCCAATAACTTTACAAACAATGTAACATAAACATTAACCAAGTGCTTAAGTCTGTTCAATGAACTAATTCATAACCAAAACATAAAAAATGGCACACACGCCCACCGATTGGCATGCTGCCACAATGAATGGCGCTCCAACCCTTTTAACTCCGTGCTGAGAGAGAAAGAGCCAATGGTAACGGGCATCGCATCATCCGGGGACATGCCCACCTGGAAGACAGCAGTACAAAGAAAAACCACACACAACACCACAAAAGCAAACCAAACTTAAGAGAACGTCGCCAGCTTAGGGTGTAACATAACAAAAAAAACAATTCAATAAGTGATCGAATTGATGAGGTCGTAACAACATGACAGCAATAACACTGCATTAATCTCACACTGTACTGCCACAAAACACCCCCACAGTAATACTATAAAAGAATCAAAAGTATTTATTTGACACACATCACAATAACTGCTGATCCAACTGAATCTTAGCTTTGCCACAACAAACACTTTTAAACACACTGCTGGCCAAAGAGTAAAGAGTCCAACTAAATCAAACACTGATCACAATAATGGTGATTTGTTGAAATTTCAACCTTTTTTCAACATTAATTGTGGGTGCAAAAGTGATATTGATTCAATGCCATTAACATTGAAAAATGAACAATTTTTAACATTGCTTCAATGATTTGTACCTGTTTACAGTAGCTTGCTGTCTGTCCAGATCCCTGCACTCTGCCAACGAGCAACATCTTGTGGGATCCATCTCAAAAAAGGAAAAAATCCCTCTCACGTACCTCTGGATCTGTTCCACGTCTGTAGATTGATCTTCCTGTTACGACAAGATTTGCAGATAATGTAGCCATCTTTAAGAATCAGCTAAAAACACATCTCTTCCGCCAACACCTGACTCACTATACAGATTTCTTTTTCTTTTTCTATATTTACTATCATAAAATCCCTTAGTTTCATATATTATGGTAGGTTTGCTTTTATTGCACTTATGTATTGCTTTTATTGTTGTCCTAATTTCTAAGTCGCTTTGGATAAAAGCTTCTGCTAAATGTAATGTAATGTAATAGAACAGCATGCAAGCAAACATACCAGTCTTCATGCATTTGATCAGTAGAAATAGCTCTGCAGTAAGTACATTTTACATTTACATTTTTTTACATTTGGCAGACGCTTTTATCCAAAGCGACTTACATTACATTGTACTATACATTTGTGCATTTTTTTGTATAGTAAGCAAGTGAGGGTTCGGTGCCTTGCTCAAGGGCACCTCAGCCGTTACCCGCCAGCCCTGAGAATCAAACCAGCAACCTTCTGGTCATGAGTCCAACTCTCTAACCACTGGGCCATGACTGCTCAGAAAAGTACTGAATTGTTGTTTGGAGGAATTTGCAGGGGAAATATTACTTATTTTATGTGTTTGGAAACTAGGATTTGGAAGTCAATCCACTGGTGAGGGACATCATGATGAATCGGACCTTTGCCATCATCAGTCTTCATTTTTCAAATTTCTTGAAAGAAGACTGGGTTTCCTGGTTCACAGTGAAACTAATTCCTCTCCTCCCCAGCCTGACAGCAGAGATGCTTCAGACAGCAACATTAAGCGCTGACTGCGCCGGATACCACGTCATGTACGTAACACTCTCATGTTGAGGTAGACCGCTGTAGTCCACAACTTGTAGCACTGTCACTGAAAACATGAGAGTGTTTCTCAAGCTGTTTTAATGAGACATTTAAAGCAGGCCGAAGACACATGGGCCCGGTTTCACAGACAAGGCTTAGCTTAAGCCAGGACTATGACTTTGTTAAATTAGGATATTTAAGTTGCTTTTTTTAAAATACCTTAGATAAAAACATTACTGTTTTGCATCTTGAGATGAAACAATGGCAATGACATATTTTAAGATGTGTCAGGGCAATTTATTTTCAGTTAAGACAGTTTAAACTTTCATTTTAGTCTGGGACTAGTCTTAAGCCTTGTCTGTAAAACCAGGCAATGGTGCTTACCTTTTCATTTGATCTTTCTACTTTAGTGTTGAAGGTCTGAGCAGTGTCTTTGACCAGATGACATTGCAGAGAAAGCAGGAGATCACACTTGTTCTAGTAAACTATCTAAAACAAATACGTGGATCAGGTAAGTCAAGTTGAGTCCAATCTTTCCTTCTCTATTGTTGTTAATTTGTGTTTGTTTTATATGTTTTAAAAACCAGCTTATTGGTACAGCATTGTGTTAGCAATACAAATGCCCATGGTTTCGATTCCTAGTAAACCTATACTGGTAAAAAAATTGTATAGTCTGAATGCACTGTAAGTTGTTTTGGATCTGCCATATGCAATAATGTAAAAATCATCAAGGCTCTTTTCTTGTCATCCTCTTTTTATCTTAATGGGTCTCTACTATTTGTTATTGCTTTAGCCTCAACCTGTGGGCCAGACACCAGCAGTCTCAGCACTTGGCTTAATGTGAACTTTGGTAAATTCTCTGTCTATGTGGCTTTTGAAGATCTTCAGCTGCTCAACACAGACTTCTCCAGTGTAAGTCCCTGGGTGGGCTGCAGAACTCTGCTTGTGACTCCATTTTAGCAACCGTGTTGTGTGTGCTACCTTTGTTTTGCTTTTCCCAAACAGATGGAGTCATTGTACCTTCTGAGTGCTTCCCAAGTAGCTCAACTGACAGTCAGTTCTGGAGCTCTGAACAACACAGACATGATCATTATGGTCTTTGACGTTCTAGGAGATAGCAATGCGTTTCAAAATGTTGATGACTTCTTTGTAGGTCTTGTCCAGACTTCCCAGGTATGTTCAATCTTTAAGCTTGGGGAAGCATGTTGTTGTAAGAGAAGAGCATGTCAAGTCAGGTTTTATAGCCCTGTCCCTAACCTTAAAATTTGCATTGTTGCAAAGGAAAGGTGCTAGGAAATAAAATGTTAAATAAACATAATAATTCAAGATAAAACCCTAAAAATAATAAGAAATAGAGCAGAGTAAATCAATGTATCCCTGCAAGCAAGCTTGCGCTAGCACTTTATGGGCCCCCAGCAGGCTGTCAGCGTAGGGCCCTGAGAATTTGCTCACTGGCAAAACGTTGGCCCCCTAGCGCTGACCTTGCAAAGCCATCCCTGCACGGGCGTCCCTCATTTGGCCCCCAGGTCAGGAAGCCCTCACCTCACCACACAGGGCCCACACTACCCAGACAGCAAGCTAACAGGTACAAACCATTGAATCAATGTTAAAAATGGTTGATTTGTCAAATCACCATTATTGTGATCAGTGTTTGCTTTAGATGGGCTTTTGACTCTGGACTTTAATTAAGTCAATTTTCTTTCAGCGCTTGCAATAGTGTTTAATACAAACACTAATACATTGAAGAAGCTTAGTCAAAGAGATGATTTTTGCATGTGAATTTATGGTTGTTTGCTTCTATAATATTACATGTGATCAAATTAACAGTCTGCTTTAAGTGAAGTGGAGGTTAAGCAATTTGTGACTGGTGAAAATTGAGGTTTGTAAAATCACTGAGACAAAGTAAATAGAAAACTTCACAGACACATTTAGACATCAGCACTCATCATACAAACCTCAACAATTGTGACAATCATCAAACTAATTCAGATAAACAGATCAACTGCAATGCATGCTGACAGTCATGAATGAGTTTTTTACTATGATGTTACCCAGCATGCATTGCAGCATGACATTTCTATTGTTGATTGTCATAGTTGAGTTATATACACTGATTCGAAGTGAAGTGTGGCCAAGTATGGTATTCCATACTCAGAATTTGTGCTCTGCATTTTACCCATCCAAGTACACACACCCGGAGCAGTGGGCAGCCATTTTTGCTGCAGCGCCCGGGAAGCAGTTGGGGGTTCGGTGCCTTTCTCAAGGGTCTCACCTCAATCATGCTATTGAAGTTGTCAGAAAGTGCTGGTCATTCACTCCTCCCACCAACAATCCCTGGTACTGAGGATCGAACCTGCAACCTTTGGGTTACAGGTCCGACTCTCTAGCCACCAGGCCACAACTGCCCCACAGTCTAATTGATTCAACAAAATGTTAAATATATTTAGTTAATTTCTGGTAATATGACAGCAATAACACTGTTTTAATCTTACACTGCAGGTATTCTATTCAAAGTTATATTACAGAAAACAAAACACATGGTATTATGGAGAACATCAGAAAACCAGGGGGCGGAAAGGGTTGCATGGGCTGGTCTAGATGTTTAGAAGTGTTGTTGTGAAGTAACATATTAGAAGACTATTACTTTTTGTTTGTTTGAAAACTACCACTAGGCTTTGGAAATTATTTCACTGGTGAGGGACATCATGATGAATCGGACCTTTGCCATCATCAGTCTTCATTTTTCACATTTCTTGTACGAAGACTGGGTTTCCTGGTTTACAGTGAAACTGATTCCTCTCCTCCCCAGCCTGACAGCAGAGATGCTTCAGACAACAACATTAAACATTGACTGCACCAAATATCACGTTATGTACGTAACACTCTCATGTTGAGGTACACTCAAAATTGTTTTGTTTTTACATAACTTAAAACATAAACACTTTACATAAACAAATCACTTTCATTTAACACAATTGTATAGGTTTCTAGCTCAAACTTTCACTTTTATACACAGCTCTTTGGTTGAACACGATTCAATCATGAACAGTGGTTCTACATGTATAAATCATGTTTGCTTAAAGGAAAAATAGGCCAGAATATCGTGTTTTCCTGTGTTTTTTGTTACAAGTTGCCCATGCATGCATTAGACACGTAAAATTGCGGAAATAAAAGTATCAGAACAAAATATATATTCTTTATAAAAGCGATTGATCTCCCTGAACTGCCTGAAATAGCTCGTGTAGTCACTCCCCTACATTACCACATCAATCCGCCTCAGTTCGTTGCATGATGCCGCCCAAATGTAAACGCAAAGAAGGCGGCGTATCTTTAGTTATCACAGCAGTGGTGCTGCAGCCGTGCAAATGCAAAGGATAGAATAAAAACATACCTCTGTAAAGCGTCCTTCTGGTCGATCCGTTGGTTTCATTGTCCTAAATATGTTTTAAGGCAAAACCGATGCTGATTTTACTCTTTATCTACTTATGTTCTTGTATTTATTATAACTGGTCCGACGCGAATCCACACCGTGTGGGTGGCGAGGCGAACTGATGATCGTTCCGGCATGAGAGTTGTGTGCTTTGAGCTTTCACACACTGTCTGGCCTCATATGCGGTTTTAATTCGTTGGTTTAATCTGACACTGATGTTATTAGTGTACTTTGTTTGCAACGATAAACTGACACTAAGACTCATCCTGGAAGTTCCGCTTTTACGCTGGAGGTTTTAAACCAATCACAACGCACAGCTCAACTGTCCAATCAGAGCACACGGCACTTAAATGCATGAGGGAATATGCCAGAACGAGTCGTTTCAGAAGGCGGGGCATAGAGGAGACTTAAAAATGTACGATATGTGGAAAATAATGCGTTTTTTCCTACTTAAAAGGTATAAACACATTACATCAAATACAAACAATAATATTGGTTTTAGCTTGGCAATATTTCTCCCTTAACATTCAATTAACATGTAGCAAGAACATGATTAAATCACGTGAACTCAACATGAAATAACATGTTAAGTTAAGATAAATGAATCAAGTAAACTCAACATGAAATTAACATGTTAAGTTAAATGAATCAAGTAAGCTTAACATGAAATTAACATGTTAGGTTAAGATAAATTAATCAAGTAAACTCAACATGAAATTAACGTGTAGTAAGAAAATGACTGAATCAAGTAAACCCAATAAGATACTCTTAGTTTTAAATTTAAGTTTAAGTCCTAAAACATTGAATTACTAAACTCTAATACCCTGATAGCAACATTGAATCAATGTTAACAATTATTGATTTGTTAATGATAATAGCATTGAAGCAAAATAACGTTTGCACTTACAATGAAAATTGTTTGAAGATTTGTTGAAAAAATGTTTTAATTTCATCAAACCATTATTGTGATCAGTGTTTGCTTCAGTTAAGACCTTGATTCTTGACATTTGTTAAGTCAATTCCTCCTCTCTGCTGTTCTCTTTTAATGCTTGCAAACATGTTTAATGAAAGCACATGTGAAATATCAAGAAAGTGATGTTTCACAAGAGAACAGTTTTAGATGGGGTTTTTTTTCTGGCATGTTGTAAAGATTGTAATGTTGTAAAGACAAACCTCAACAATGGGGACAATCATCAAACTAATTCAGATAAACAAATCAACTGAAATGCATGCTGGGAGTCATGAATGAGTTTTGTACTATGATGTTACCCAGCATGCATTGCAGCATTAATTTTCTTTTGTTGATTGTCACCATTGTTGAGTTTCATACACTGATTCTGCAATTGAAAGTTTTTGAGCATGTTTTGTTTATTCCTAAGAAAATGTAAAACCATAATTTTACTCTATAGCATCACATAATGTTAGCATAATGACAACACAACAATCTCAAGAGCAACATATCAACCCCAGTGACTTGCTGGACCTTCATGTTCTTTGCCACAACAAATGTAGAGCCACACACTTTTAATAGGCAAAAACAATCTAACATTAAAAGCCCAACTAAAGAAAACACTGAGCACAATAATGGTGATTTGTTCTTGCTACATGTTTAGATTAGATTAGATTCAACTTTATTGTCATTACACATGTACAAGTACAAGGCAACGAAATGTAGTTTAGGTCTAACCAGAGGTGCAATAAGCAAGTGCAGGATATACAGTTGTGCATAAATACAGAATAAAGCAAAAATAATGAAGAATTTACAAGTGGGAATGTACTATGAACATTTTATATAGATGGTTATTTACTAAAAACAGAAATCTACTGATGGATATGTACAATATAAATTAGACTATGCAGAACAGTAGTGCAAATAAGTATAAAGTGTGCATAAATTATGGACAGCAGCTATTAAGTTAAAGTAAACAGTGCAGTAGATGAGTTATTGCAGAATTCAGTACATAGTACTGGAGTGCAAATGATGCAGTATAGTATAAATAGTCCGGTAGAGCAAGTAAACATGTAGTACATGTGTAGACAGTCCAGTCGTGTGCTTGACAGGCCTGTAGTGCAATAACAAAACAAAACAAAACATGTTAATTTCATGTTAAGTTTACTTGATTAACTCATGTTCTTGCTACATGTTAAGGAAACATGACTCAAACATGTGGAACCACTTTCTATGATTGAATCATGTTTAACCAACGAGCCATTTTTTTTCAGTGTAGACCACTGTAATGTACACATTGTAGCATTGTAACTGATAACATGAGGGTGTTCCTCAAGCTATTTTATTGAGACAACTAAAGCAGGCCAAAGACACTCTGTGCTTACCTTTTCATTTGATCTTTCTACTTTAGTGTTGAAGGTCTGAGCAGTGTCTTTGACCAGATGACATTGCAGAGAAAGCAGGAAGTAACACTTGTTCTAGTAAACTATCTAAAACAAAGACATGGATCAGGTGAGTGCACTTTAGTTTTTTAATTTGTGTTTTTCTTGAACGTTCAATGTTTCTTCCATGTGGTATGGTTGCAGGCTCAACCTGTGGGTCAGACACCAGCAGTCTCAGAACTTGGCTTGATGTGAACTTTGGTAAATTCTCTGTCTATGTGGCATTTGAAGATCTTCAGCTGCTCAACACAGATTTCTCCAATGTAAGTGCCTGGGTGGGCTGGACAACTCTGCATGTGATTCCATTTTAGCAACCATGTTGTGTAGGCAACCTTCCCTTTTTCTATCAGATTGAAGCACTGAATCTTCTGAGTGCTTCCCAAGCAGCTCAACTGACAGTGATTTCTGGAGCTTTGAACAACATAGAAATCATCAGCATGGTCTTTTACCGTCTAGGAGATGGTAGTGCGTTTCAGAACATTGATGACTTCCTCACTAGTCTAACACATACTTCCCAGGTATGTTTAATCTTTGAGTGTGGGACAGCATGACATTTTAACAGAATAGCATGCAAGCAAACGCATATTTTTTTTGCATGGGTTTAATCTGTTAAAGTAGACTGTGAAAAAAGCAAAAACATTGTTATGAAGAAATATGTGGGAGGACTAATAATTTTTTCTGTGTTTGGACACTCCTACAAGGCTTTGGAAATCAATCCACTGGTGAGGGACATCATGATGAATCGGACCTTTGCCATCATCAGTCTTCATTTTTCACATTTCTTGAAAGAAGACTGGGTTTCCTGGTTCAAAATGAAACTGATTCCTCTCCTCCCCAGCCTGACAGCAGAGATGCTTCAGACAGCAACATTAAGCGCTGACTGCGCCGGATACCACGTCATGTATGTAACACTCTCAGGTTGAGGTAGACTGTTGTAATCCACAACTTGTAGCACTGTCACTGAAAACATGAGAGTGTTTCTCAAGCTGTTTTAATGAGACACTTAAAGCAGGCCAAAGACACTCTGTGCTTACCTTTTCATTTGATCTTTCTACTTTAGTGTTGAAGGTCTGAGCAGTGTCTTTGACCAGATGACATTGCTGAAACGGCAGGAGATTACACTTGTTCTAGTAAACTATCTTAAACAAAACTACAGATTAGGTGAGTTAAGTTGATGTTTTTCCTCTATTGTTGTTTGTTTGCATTTGTTTTATGCGTCTTAATTAACATCACTGTTATCCCTGCAAGCAAGCTTGCGCTAGCACTTTACGGGCCCTCAGTGGGCTGTCAGCGCAGGGCCCCAGAAAATTTGCTCACTGGCTAAATGCTGGCCCCTTAGTGCTGGTGTAACCAGTCCTACTCGAACTGGGTCGGTCCGGCATGGAAGTCGGAGTCCGGCATGCTCTAACAAGGAGGCTAAAGACCGCAGCCTCTAGTGTCTGTCACTAGAGCACCTCTTGAGGTCGGGGAGTGAGGTTTACACACTGCACAGCTCTTCAATACCCAGCGGGCACCTTGATGTTGAAAAGACGTAAAATTGACGTCAAACAAAACTTTAACTGACTTTAAATTGATGTCAAACAACTGGTCAAAAATGCAAATTGACTGACATAAAAATCTTAACGTCCATTTGACGTCGAACTTTTACATAACTCAACTCAAAAAAGATGGCGCCGGTGTGTGTGGCAGGCCATCTACTCTCTCTGCCTCTCTCGAGGCTTTTTATTGTTTTACTATTTTTTATTTAGTCCCACTGCTACTCTTTGATCACCTATGACCGACAACAACTGATTGACATTCTCCAATTTTTACCTACGCTGCATAATACCCAAGCGTCACATGCGGAACTTAGCAATTATGGTTCTTACTTACCGCCAGATTCCTCTGGATATCCGCATGTGTATAATGTAGCTGGTTGGCGATGGCGTAGAACACGTGGAAAACGGGCGGGTGTTGCTGTGAGGCTAAAGCTGGCCTTGGCTAAGGGCTTCTCCTGTTCTGCGTCAAGGAAACGCTTCTCTCTAGATGTGGATTGGTGTATGCTCCAATGACCTGGATCTTTTCTATTCGTTACGGAGTCTTGGATTAAACAAGGTGACTTAAGTCCTTTCTTTAAGGTGGTGCCCCCGAACTTTAAATTCTTTAACACTCCCGACTAACTGGTCGGGCAGGAGGACTAGTAACGATTTTGAGGAATACATTACAATGCAGACTGATTACTACACTTAATGTTACCAGTTTTGATGTTCAGTTCATTCTTTTGGACTCTTTTAAACCTGTACTGTTTTAATTTATAGACCACCACCCTCTAACAATAGATTCACAGATGAATTGGCTGAATTTTTGGGTGATGTTTTAATTAAATTTGATCATGCAATATTATTGGGGGATTTTAAAATTCATGTCTGTTGTGCTACTAGCACCATGGCCAAAGACTTTTTAAATCTTATGTCTTCATTGGACTTCGTACAGTGGGTAAATGGCCCTACTCATTGTCGAGGTCACACTGTAGACTTAGTCTTGACTCATGGATTGCCCATTGCTAACATAGAGACTTGTAGTGTGTCTTTTTCTGACCATTTACCAATCATGTTTACTATTCGTCTGCCCTCTCCACCGAGTATTGTGGAAACCGGGTTGCTTCTGTGTTTTTATTGCTCATTCTTGTGATGATTTTTCTAAATTATATTTGGAGGCTTCTCAACCGCCTGTGTTAGGTATCAATTCGAACATGAATGTTCAAGACTAGGTGCAATTATTCAACAATAGGTGCTCTAGTATATTAGACCTTGTCTAATATACTAACAACTCTCATTGTCCAAGAACACTTTTTAACGATAGATTCGGTTCTAAATCCCCCTGAACAGATATTCTCTGAGACCTCATTGTCGTGTGACGATTTTCTCAGGTTCTTTGTTGATAAAGTGACTAATGCTGGTGTTCAGGTTCCCATCTTGGCTAGCCCGTTCTCTGACTCTCCCTCTCCCGCTATGCGGTGGAGTGAGTTTGAAGTAGTCTCTGCACAGACATGTAAGGAAATTATTTTGAAATTGAAAGTCACTTCTTCCCTTCTCGATCGATGACATGCCACCACGACTTATTAAGCAGTTATTCGATACTGTCGGACCAGATTTGGTGACTATTATAAATAACTGTCTTTTAGCAGGAGTTGTACCAGATTGCTTTAAAGTAGCTTCTGTGTTGTCTATCCTTAGGAAGCCTTCTCTAGATCCGGCGATCCTCTCTAATTTTAGACCGATTTCTAAACTTCCGTTTTTATCTAAACTTTTAGAAAAAATATTACTTGTAACTGCAAAATTTTCTTAAGACCAGCAGTATTTCGTATGTATTTCAGTCTGGGTTTAAAAGTCTCCATAGCTCAGAGGCGGCACTTTTGAGGGTTTTTAATGAGATTTTAACAACTACTGATAAAGGGAACATTATGGCCTTTGTACTATTAGATCTTAGCTCAGCTTTTGATTTTGTCGATCATAGTATTTTACTGTCTCGGCTGGAAAATTACGTTAACATTAGTGGCACAGTATTACGCTGGTTTCAGTCTTTCTTGCTTAACCGTAAATTTACAGTCACCATTGGTGAACATTCTTCCTCAGCAGCAGATGTTACATGTGGGGTTCCTCAGGGATCGACCCTGGCACCCACTCTATTCTCTTATATGCTACCCATCGGAGCCATATTTAGGCGATTTGACATCTCATACCACTGCTATGCGGATGATATCCAGCTTTATATATCACTACAGCGTGGCGATAACTCCACTTTACATCAACTGACTGCTTGTCTCTTTGAACTGAAAACTTGTCTTAGAGATAACTTTTTGCAGCTGAACGAAGACAAAACACAAATAATCCTCTTTGGCCCTAATTACAAAACTGATCTAAGTGCTATTGACTTGGGTTCTCTTTCTCCACATTCTGTCCAGATGACTAAGAATTTGGGTTTTATCCTTGACAGTGGATTAAAGTTGGAAAAGCAGATAAATGCCACAGTGAGATCAAGTTTTTACCACCAGGCTTGCAAAAGTCAAATCTTTTCTCAATAAGAAGAACTTTGAGATGGTAATTCATGCCTTCCTCTTCGTCCCTGCTATATACCGACTTCAGTTGGTTCAAAATGCGACCAGACAGTTGCAAATGGGATCACATTACTCCGATATTACATTCACTGCACTGGTTACCGATCCAGTATCACATTGAATTTAAAATATTGCTCTTTGTCTTTAAAGCACTTAACAACCTTGCCCCAATATCTCTCAGAACTGATTATTGTACATACCTCTGCCAGATCACTGAGATCCCAGACAACTATTATGCTTCAGGTTCCCAGATCTATGTAGCAGGGGGACAGAGCTTTCTCTGTAGTTGGACCCAAGCTCTGGAACAACTTACCTGCACTTGTTAAATCCTCAGTTTAAAAGCCAGCTAAAAACGTTTCTTTTCTCTCGGGCATTCGGTGTCTTATGAGTAGCCTACCAAGATGTTTGTATTTATTCTGATTTATTGTTTGTGTACTATTGCTGTTGATGTTATCATGTGTCATTGAATCTGTACAGCACTTTGCTCAACGTAAGTTGTTTTAATTTATGCTTTATAAATAAATTTGATTTGATAAAAATACTGGTCAATGCACCTATGTTGAATATTATTTTTGTAATTTCAACAAACCACTGTAATTGTGTCAATTGATTTGTCAATGTTAATTGCATTGAATTAATATCACTTTTGCACCCGCTATTAATGTTGAAAAAATTTAGAAATTTCAACAAACCACCATTATTTTGATCAGTGTTTGCTTTAGTTGAGCTCTTGACTCTGGACTTTCGTGCTTGCAGTGGTGTGTAACTGTTCTGTCTGTCCCTGTTTGTTTCCGGACTTCATTACCCAGCATGCACCACACCTTCACCCGGCCATTTTGATTGGACTCTGCACCTGTTTGTAATCTGTGTTTGATTTGTTTGCACCTGTGTTGTGTTTCTCATGTGTTATTTAAGTTCAGTGGTTTGCCTTGTTTCTTGTCCGGTCTGGTTGTTATGTTCAAGTCGTTATGTTCAAGTCCTGCAAGTCGTTATGTTCAAGTCCTGCAAGTCGTTATGTTCAAGTCCTGCAAGTCGTTATGTTCAAGTCCTGCAAGTCGTTATGTTCAAGTCCTGCAAGTCGTTATGTTCAAGTCCTGCAAGTCGTTATGTTCAAGTCCTGCAAGTCGTTATGTTCAAGTCCTGCAAGTCGTTATGTTCAAGTCCTGCAAGTCGTTATGTTCAAGTCCTGCAAGTCGTTATGTTCAAGTCCTGCAAGTCGTTATGTTCAAGTCCTGCAAGTCGTTATGTTCAAGTCCTGCAAGTCGTTATGTTCAAGTCCTGCAAGTCGTTATGTTCAAGTCCTGCAAGTCGTTATGTTCAAGTCCTGCAAGTCGTTATGTTCAAGTCCTGCAAGTCGTTATGTTCAAGTCCTGCAAGTCGTTATGTTAAAGTCCTGCAAGTCGTTATGTTCAAGTCCTGCAAGTCGTTATGTTCAAGTCCTGCAAGCTGTTATGTTCAAGTCCTGCAAGCTGTTATGTTCAAGTCCTGCAAGCTGTTATGTTCAAGTCCTGCAAGCTGTTATGTTCAAGTCCTGCAAGCTGTTATGTTCAAGTCCTGCAAGTTGTTATGTTCAAGTCCTGCAAGTTGTTATGTTCAAGTCCTGCAAGTTGTTATGTTCAAGTCCTGCAAGTTGTTATGTTCAAGTCCTGCAAGTTGTTATGTTCAAGTCCTGCAAGTTGTTATGTTCAAGTCCTGCAAGTTGTTATGTTCAAGTCCTGCAAGTTGTTATGTTCAAGTCCTGCAAGTTGTTATGTTCAAGTCCTGCAAGTTGTTATGTTCAAGTCCTGCAAGTTGTTATGTTCAAGTCCTGCAAGTTGTTATGTTCAAGTTGTTTCTGTGATTTGTTAGGTGTTCCCCGTTACATGTGTTACCTTTTGGATTACCAAAACCGTGTGGATTATTTACCTGGAAACCTGAGTTTGGAATCTTTGCCTGTTTACCTGTGTTGGGAACACTTATCTGCTTGCCCATTTCATGTGGCTGAATAAACTCACATTTACTTCATCCCCTTGTGGCGTCTTCACCTGCCTGCACACCCGTGCCGTGACCGAAGACCGGACCCTCAACATGACCACGCCACAAGAGTGGATCTATGGCTTATACTCTCCAGAGGACATCCTCATGTACCACTTACACCATGATGGCCGTCCTCTGGAGAGATATGTGGAGGATTTTATGGACCTCTGCCAACAGGTGAGTTGGGATAACCGCTCACTTAACGCGTGCTTCGTGATGGGATTGGATGATGACTCCCAACGGTGTCTGCCTCCCGAGTTCAGGGACAGACCCATGGTCAAGTTTATCGATCTTATTCGGGAGATAAATGGCTCTTGCCCTAGCGTGAGCGAGACCATCCTGGATAAGATCGATCATCATCTGATCCCATCCGAACACGCGTTGAGCGCCCCAGCTCACCTTACCATCACGGCAGGATCCTCCACCAAGTCCCGCCGTCGCAAGCCACGACGGCCACGAAGCTCACCCAAGCCGGCGCTCCCTACAGGAGGACACCCTCCAAGAGTTTGATCCCCTGTACGGCCTCACCATTGTTGAGTTTCATACACTGATTTTTGATGTCTAATTGATTCAACAGTTTAACAAATTTTAAAAATATTTAGTTAATTTCTAATAAACTGACAGCAATAACACTTCTTTAATCTCACACTGTAGTGTCACACAACACCC
Organism: Oreonectes daqikongensis; assembly: GCA_026939265.1. Taxonomy (NCBI): domain Eukaryota; kingdom Metazoa; phylum Chordata; class Actinopteri; order Cypriniformes; family Nemacheilidae; genus Oreonectes; species Oreonectes daqikongensis. Next base: position 52,305 of record JAOTQM010000100.1, on the reverse strand, counting down.
CCACATTAATACCATAAAAGAATCAAAACTGTTTACTTGACTCGCATCACAAAACGCTCTGATCCAATTGAATCTTAGCTTACCTTGCCACAACAAATGCATTTTAACACACTATTGGCCAAAGTGTTAAACTTAGTGTTAAAATACAAGAGTCAAGAGCACAACTAAAGCAAACACTGATCACAATATGGGGGAGCAGTTGTGGCCTAATGGTTGGTGAGTTGGACTCGTAACCAGAAGGTCCCCGAAGGGCACCTTACCCCCGTTTGCTCCCTGAGCGCTGCAGTGATAGCTGCCTACTGCTCCAGGTGTATGTGTGTTCAACGACTTGCATTGCGTGTGTTCACTACTCACTGGATGGGTTAAATGCAGAGGTCACATTTCGGGTATGTGTCACCATATCTGACAAATAATGGTCACTTTCATAATGGTGATTTGTTGAAATTTCAAATTTTTCAACATTAATAGCAGGTGCAAAAGTGATATTGATTCAATGCAATTAACATTGAATAATAAACCATTTTTAACATTGATTTAATGGTTTGTACCTGTTACAGTAGCTTGCTGTCTGGGTAGTGTGAGCCTAGTGAGGGCTTCCTGGGGGCAAAGTGAGGGCTGTCCGTAAAGTGCCAGCGCAGGCTTGTTTGCAGGGATGTTATTTTTATCCTCTTTCTCTGCTAATGAGTCTCTTGTATGTGGTATTGTTTTAGGCTCAACCTGTGGGTCAGACACCAGCAGTCTCAGCACTTGGCTTGATGTGAACTTTGGTAAATTCTCTGTATATGTGGCTTTTGAAGATCTTCGGCTGCTCAACACAGAATTCTCCAATGTAAGTGCCTGGGTGTGCTGGACAACTCTGCATGGGATTCCATTTTAGCAACCGTAGTGTCTGCAACTTTTCTCTTGTTTTATTTTCCTCATCAGATTGAAGCACTGGACCTTCTGAGTGCTTCCCAAGTGGCTCAACTGACAGTTAGTTCTGGAGCTCTGAACAACACAGACTTGATCAACATGGTCTTTGACCACATAGGAGATGGCAATGCATTCCAGAACACTAATGACTTTCTGGCAAGTCTTACCCAACCTTTGCAGGTATGTTCAGTCTTTGAGAGCGGGGAAAGCATGCTGTTGTAATAGAAGAGCAGGCAAGCAAATATATACCCATCTGCATGCGTTTGGTTAGTAAAAATAGCCTTCCAGTAAGTGGAAAAGTGTTGTTGTGAAGGAAATTGTGAGAGGACTGGTGCTTGTTTGTGTGTGGCCATTTCCTCTAGGCTTTGGAAATAAATCCACTGGTGAGAGATGTCATGATGAATCGGATCTTTGCCATCATCAGTCTTCATTTTTCAAATTTCTTGTACGAAGACTGGGTTTCCTGGTTTACAGTGAAACTGATTCCTCTCCTCCCCAGCCTGACAGCAGAGATGCTTCAGACAGCAACATTAAACATTGACTGCACCAGATACCACGTCATGTACGTAACACTCTCATGTTGAGGTAGACTGCTGTGATGTACACATTGTAGCATTGTCATTGAAAACATGAGGGTGTTTCTCAAGCTGTTTTAATGAGACCCTTAAAGCAGGCCAAAGACACTCTGTGCTTACCTTTTCATTTGATCTTTCTACTTTAGTGTTGAAGGTCTGAGCAGTGTCGTTGACCAGATGACATTGCAGAGATGTCAGGAGATCACACTTGTTCTAGTAAACTATCTAAAACAGAGACATGGATCAGGTGAGTCAAGTTGAGTCCGGTTTTCCCTCAACAGTGTTTTTGTTTTCATGTTTTTCTTCCTCCTCCCAGTGGGTACCTTGACTTCAAATTGACATTAAATAACAGGTTAAAAAAAATGCAAATCAGACTGTCCATGACGTCCACACACTGATGTCCTTTCAATCACCAAAACACAGAAACAATTTAGCACTTCATCAAATCACCATTATTGTGATCAGTGTTTGCTTTAGTTGGGCTCTTGTTCTATCAGCAAGTTATAGCTCTTTCAATGCTTAAAATTGTGTTTTTAATAAGAACACTTTTGTTTTGTTATAGAAAGAGAAGGTTTGGTTTAAATGGAGTAGTTTGTGTGAAATTACAAGTGTGAACAAACAGTAATGAAGTTAAGAAGCTTCTTTATGTAGTATTATTTCTGATTCTGTTAATGTTATGGTTCCCAAAACTAAGTATTGTGACAAAACAAATAGAAAATATTACAGACACATTTGGGCATCAACATTCATCACCAAACCCTCAACAATGGTGACAATCACCAAGTTAATACAGATCAACCGCAATGTATGCTGGAAGTCATTAATGAGTTTTGTACTATAATGTTACCCAGCATGCATTGCAGCATGACATTTTCTTTTGTTGATTGTCACCATTGTTGAGTTTTATACACTGATTCTTCATGTTTTAAAATCACACTCTTGTATCACATCACTGTCACAACACACATAAAATTATTTAGGTCATTTCAAAGTGATTATATCACAACAGATGTACTTTTAGACACATGGATTGTCAAAACAAACCTTAAGATGGGGGCAGTTGTGGCCTAATGGTTAGAGAGTCGTAACCAGAAGGTTGCCGGTTCGATTCTCAGTACCGGCAGGTAACAACTGACGTGTCCTTGAGCAAGGCACCTTACCCAGGTTTGCTCCCCGGGCGCTGCAGTGTTAGCTGCCCACTGCCCCGGTGTATGTGTGTTCACTATTCACTGGTTGGGTTAAATGCAGAGGTCACATTTTGGGTATGGGTCACCATATCTGACAAAAAAATAAGTCACTTTTTTTAAAGATTAAAACAAGAATCAAGAACCCAACTAAAGTAAACACTGGATCACAATAACGGTGGTTTGTTGAAATACAAAAAAAAAACATAGGTACATTGACCGGTATTTTTGATGTAAATGTTGATGTCAGTCTGATTTGCATTTTTGACTTGTTTCTTTGAAAACAATTTGAAGTCAATTTAAGTTTTTTTTTTTCATCTTTTTAGTGCCCACTGGGCTTAGAAGGCATTGCTGCTCTTTTTCTAATTAGTTTCTTCCATGTGGTATGGTTGCAGGCTCAACCTGTGGGTCAGACACCAGCAGTCTCAGCACTTGGCTTAATGTGAACTTTGGTAAATTCTCTGTCTATGTGGCTTTTGAAGATCTTCGGCTGCTCAACACAGACTTCTCCAGTGTAAGGGCCTGGGTGTGCTACACAATTCTGCATGTGACTCCATTTTAGCATTGCATCTGCAAGCTTTCTCTTGTTTTATTTTCCACATTAGATTGAAGCACTGGACCTTCTGAGTGCTTCCCAAGTGGCTCAACTGACAGTTAGTTCTGGAGCTCTGAACAACACAGACTTGATCAACATGGTCTTTGACCACATAGGAGATGGCAATGCATTCCAGAACACTAATGACTTTTTGGCAAGTCTTACCCAACCTTCGCAGGTATGTTCAGTTTTTGAGTGTTGAAAGCATGTGGTTCTAAAAGAAGATCCTGTAAGCAAACTTATACCAGTCTGCATTTGTTTGATTAATAAAAATAGCCTGGCAGTAAGTATAAAAGATTAAGCCTATCCCAGAAATCTTTGGAAACGGTTATACATGCATTTATCTTTTCAAGATTAGACTATTGCAACTCTATTACGGTGCTCAAAATAAAATTTTAAATCGATTGCAGACAAATGCTTACAGGCACTTGTTAATTTGATCAAATTACCTCAATGCTACGATCACTGCTTTGGTTTCATTTAGGATTAATTTTAAAATCCTATTATTTGTATTTAAAACTTTAAACTATCACAGACAGCAAGCTAACAAGTACAAACGATTGAATCAATGTTTAAAATGGTTGATTTGTCAATGTTAATTGCATTGAATCAATATCACTTTTGCACCCACAATTAATGTTGAAACATTTGAAATTTCAACAAATCACCACTACTGTGATCAGTGTTTGCTTTAGTTGAGCTCTTGACTCTGGACTTTCATTAAGTTAATTGTCTTTCAGTGCTTGCAAAGGTGTTAATACAAACACTTATTCATTAATAAAACCTGTTGAAAGAGTTATTTTACACATTGTATAATGTTAGCTGTGATCAAATTAACAATCTGGTTTAGTTGCCTACCGCAGCAATAGGAGCACAGGAGATGCAGTTTCCATGGCACTGCACACTGTGCTCACACATTTGGACAATAAGAACACTTATGCTGTTTGTTGACTTCAGCTCAGCATTCAACACTGTCATCCCAAACAAGTTAATAGCTAACCTTGGAGACCTGGGAATTAACACCTCCATGTGCAACTGGATTATGGACTTCCTGACCAACAGACCCCAGCATGTTCGATCAGGCTCCATCTGCTCCACCACCATCACACTCAACACTGGTGTACCACAGGGCTGTGTGCTAAGCCCCTTCCTCTACTCCCTCTTCACCTCCGACTGCAGGCCTGTGAACAAATCTAACTCCATCATCAAGTTTGCAGACGATACTACAGTGATTGGTCTCATCAGCAACAACGATGAGATGGCCTACAGGGAGGAGATCCAGCACCTAGCCACATGGTGCAATGACAATAACTTGCTCCTTAACACCTCCAAGACAAAGGAGCTCATTGTGGACTTAGGAAAGACTCAAGAGGCACACATGACACCATCCACATCAATGGGATGGCTGTTGAACGTGTCTCCAGTTTCAAGTTCCTGGGGATCCACATCTCGGAGGACCTGTCCTGGACTACCAACACCTCCAGCCTGGTCAAGAAGGCTCACCAGCGCCTCTTCTTCCTGAGGACACTAAAGAAGAATCAGCTGTCCTCGGCTATCCTGGTGAACTTCTATCGCTGTGCAATAGAAAGCATCCTGACCAACTGTGTCACAGTCTGGCATTGGAGCTGCTCTGTTGCAGAGCGCAAGGCACTGCAGCGGGTGGTGAAAACCTCCCAGCGCATCACAGGGACTCCACTTCCAGCCATGGAGGACATCCAGAGGAAACGCTGTCTGCGTCAAGCTCACAGCATTCTTAAGGACTCCTCTCATCCCGCCCACAGACTGTTTTCTCTCCTGCCCTCCGGCAGGCGTTTCAGGTGCCTCCGGACCAGGACCAGCAGACTGAAGAACAGCTTTTTTCCCAGAGCTGTCTCTTTATTGAACTCTGCCCCTCGCTGATCCCACTGCCCCTCATATACTACTACACTCTTCTATCCCCCCTCACTGTACACCTGGCTTCACTTTGTTATTTGCACTACTGGACTGTCTATACATAACATTTATGTTCATTTGCACTACCAGACTGCTCATTTATAGTACCGACTGTTTACATATGCATCTTGCACTCCTACACTTTAACTGAAATATGCTGTAACTTCTTCCATTGCACTGTTACTTAGATAGCTTCTGTCCATAATTTATTTGCACCACTCTATATCTATTGCACTGCTGCTCACCATAGCCTAACTTATCATTGTATACATCCACCTGTAAATTTCTGTTTATAGTAATAGCCATCTGTATATTATGTTCATAGTTCAAATCCATCTGTAAATTACTTATTTATGTAACTTATGCAATCGCTGTATATCCTGCACTTGCTGCTATTGCACTTCTGGTTCGACCTAAACTGCATTTCGTTGCCTTGTACTTGTACATGTGTAATGACAATAAAGTTGAATCTAATCTAATCTAAATGGAGATTAAGCTTTTTGTGACTGGTGAAAATTTTGATGTTTGTTAAAGTAATGTGATGAGGTAAATAGAAAACTTAGACATAAACACTGATCATACAAATCTCAACAATGGTGACAATCATCAAACTAATTCAGATAAACAGATCAACTGCAGTGCATGCTGGGAGTCATGAATGAGTTTTATACTTTGATGTTATTTTTAAGTATATTTAGTTGATTTCTAATAATATGACAGGAATAACACTGCTTTAATCTCACACTGTACTGCCAAACAACACAGCAATATTAATACCACATAAATCAATTAAAAGTATTTATTTGACTAACATCTTAATGAGCTCTGATCTAATTGAATGTTTGCTTACATTGCCACAACAATTGCATTTTAACACACTGTTGACCAAAGAAAACTTAATGTTAAAACTCAAGGTTTAACTAAAGCACTGATCACAATAATGGTGATTTGTTGAAATTTTAAACTTTTTTCAACATTAATTCTAGGTGCAAAAGTGATATTGATTCAATGCACTTAACATTGATTCAATGATTTCTAACTGTTAGCTTGCTGTCTGAGATAGCCCCATCTTATATTGTGGATTTGATCCAGGATTGAATGACAACGAGATGTTTATGATCGCATTCACAGAAATGTTGAGCTGTTTCTTGGGCTAAGATGAAATCTCGAGGGGATCACGCTTTTGCAGTCACAGCCCTTAAACTAATGGATCAGCATACCACAATATATTAGAGATTTACCGACTCTCAGTGAATTTAAAAGCCACCTGAAAACATATTGCTTTATGACAGCATTTGATCAAAATTAAGTGTGAAGGTTGCCATTGCAAAGGTTGTGTATCCTTGTCTAAGGTCTTTCCTCTGATAGTTTTAAATTAGATCTATGTTTTATGTCTATCTTATACAGTTTTTTTTCTTCTCTTAATTGTTTTACTCTTTGTACAGCACTATGGTCAACTTTGTTGTTGAACTTGACCTACAAATGTGTTATATTAAAATATTATTTTATATATTTGAAAACTTCCTCTAGGTTTTGGAAATCAATCCACTGGTGAGGGACATCATGATGAATCGGACCTTTGCCATCATCAGTCTTCATTTTTCAAATTTCTTGTACGAAGACTGGGTTTCCTGGTTTACAGTGAAACTGATTCCTCTCCTCCCCAGCCTGACAGCAGAGATGCTTCAGACAGCAACATTAAACATTGACTGCACCAGATACCACGTCATGTACGTAACACTCTCATGTTGAGGTAGACTGCTGTGATGTACACATTGTAGCATTGTCATTGAAAACATGAGGGTGTTTCTCAAGCTGTTTTAATGAGACCCTTAAAGCAGGCCAAAGACACATCGTGCTTACCTTTTCATTTGATCTTTCTACTTTAGTGTTGAAGGTCTGAGCAGTGTCTTTGACCAGATGACATTGCAGAGATGTCAGGAGATCACACTTGTTCTAGTAAACTATCTAAAACAGAGACATGGATCAGGTGAGTCAAGTTGAGTCCACTCTTCCCTCCTACCCAGCTAACAAAAGTTTTTATAAGATCATTCCTTAGAGCTTTTTCATTTTTTAAAAAAATGTTTAAAATGCTATCAAAAGTTTTTTCAGCTCTTGACCCTTGACTTTCATATGTTGGATTTTTTTGGGCATGCTGTAACTTTGTGCTTTTAAAGTACATTTGTTATGGCAATGCAAATGAAAATCTAATCCAGTGGTGTTGGTTGGTGATCATTGAAATCACTATAATGTTGTAATTTGATTCTCTTATCTCATCTGGATTAAATATTGTGCTGTTGATCATGAAAGAACATTCTAAGACCAGGGAGTAGAGATTTGTGAAAACAGGATGCAAATAAAAACTTAAACTACAGCAGAATTTAGAAACACACAGACATGAAGAATCAGTGTATGAAACTCAACAATGGTGACAATCAACAAAAGAAAACTTCATGCTGCAATGCATGCTGGGTAACATCATAGTACAAAATTCATTCATTATTACCAGCATGCATTGTGGTTGATCTGTTTATTTGAATTAGTCTGTTGATTGTCATCATTGTTGAGGTTCATACACTTATTCTTGATGTCTGTGTGTCTAAATTCTGCTGTAGCTAAAATTGGCATCCTGTTTTCACAGATCAATCTAGATATCAAACTGCAAACATAAATCCTGATCTTATAATGTTCTTTCAGGATCAACCGCACAGCACTCAAACAAGATGAGATGAGTGGATCAAGCTATAACATGATGGTGATTTCAAGAGCCTACAGTCAAAACCATTTGAATAGATTCTCATTTACATTGCCATAACAAATGGACTTTAAAACACACAGCTACAGCATGCCAAGAAACGCAACATGAAAGTCAAGAAATTACTGATCACCATGGTAGAGACTTTTGTTTGCTGGGAACATTCTTAAAACATAAAAAACTAGACATTTTGAATGTTTTTAAAATGTTTTCAAAAACATGAAGAACCTTTAGGGAACATTCTTATAACAAACTTTTGTTAGCTGTTTGTTTGTTTGCATTTGTCTTTTAAAATATGTCTTAAAAGGCATCACTGCTCTTTTCTATCTTACTGAGTCTGTTCTGTGTGATATTGTTACAGACTGTGGGTCAGACACCAGCAGTCTCAGCACTTGGCTTGATGTGAACTTTGGTAAATTCTCTGTATATGTGGCTTTTGAAGATCTTCGACTGCTCAACACAGAATTCTCCAGTGTAAGGGCCTTGATGTGCTGCACAATTCAGCATGTGATTCAATTCTAGAAGCCTGTCTTGTGTCTGCAATAGTTCTTTTGTTTTTCCTCATTAGATTGAGGCACTGGTTGTCCTGAGTGCTTCCCAAGTGGCTCAACTGACAGTTAGTTCTGGAGCTCTGAACAACACAGACTTGATCAACATGGTCATTGACCACATAGGAGATGGCAATGCATTCCAGAACACTAATGACTTTCTGGCAAGTCTTACCCAAACGTCCCAGGTATGTTTAATCTTTGAGTGCGGGAAGCATGTTGTTGTAACAGAAAATCCTGCAAGCAAACAATATACCAATCCGCATGGGTTTGGTTAGTATAAAGAAATAACCTAGCAATAAGTACAGAAGTATTGATGGGATGGAACTTTTGAGAGAAATACTATTTATTTTATATGTTTGAAAACTTCCTCTAGGTTTTGGAAATCAATCTACTGGTGAGGGACATCATGATGAATCGAACCTTTGCCATCATCAGTCTTCATTTTTCACATTTCTTGTACGAAGACTGGGTTTCCTGGTTTACAGTGAAACTGATTCCTCTCCTCCCCAGCCTGACAGCAGAGATGCTTCAGACCGCAACATTAAACATTGACTGCACCGGATACCACGTCATGTACGTAACACTCTCATGTTGGTTAGGGTTAGGTTAGACCGCTGTAATGTACACATTGTAAAACTGTCACTGAAAACATGAGGGTGTTTCTCAAGCTGTTTTAATGAGACCCTTAAAGCAGACCAAAAACACTTGGTATTTACCTTTTCATTTGATCTTTCTACTTTAGTGTTGAAGGTCTGAGCAGTGTCTTTGATCAGATGACATTGCTACGGAAGCAGGAGATCACACTTGTTCTAGTAAACTATCTAAAACAGAGACATGGATCAGGTGAGTCAAGTTGAGTCCAGTTTCCCTCAACAATGTTTTTGTTTTTGTTCCTCATTAAAAGGCATCAGTGCTCTTTTTTCTTTTTGTCTTTTTCTCTGCTAATGAGTTTCTTCCATGTGGTATGGTTGCAGGCTCAACCTGTGGGTCAGACACTAGCAGTCTCAGAACTTGGCTTGATGTGAACTTTGGTAAATTCTCTGTCTATGTGGCTTTTGAAGATCTTCGGCTGCTCAACACAGACTTCTCCAATGTAAGGTCCTGGATGTGATTCATGTGAATCCATTTTAGCAGCTGTGTTTTGTCTGCAAACTTATTTTCCTCATCAGATTGAGGCCCTGAATGTCCTGAGTGCTTCCCAAGTAGCTCAACTGACAGTCAGTTCTGGAGCTCTGAACAACACAGACTTGATCAACAAGGTCTTTGACCTTCTAGGAGGCAGCTATGCATTAAAGAATGTTGATGACTTCCTGTCAGGTCTTGCTCAGACTTCTCAGGTATGTTCAATCTTGGAGTGTGGGGAAGCATGTTGTTGTAAATCCCTGGTGTTAAATTGTTTATTTGGGAACGATCATCAGGGTGTTAAAGTAACACTGAAGCAGTGTAAAGAGTTAATTAGATACTTAAGTGATTAATTAAGTGATGATTTATGGATTATTGAAGACACCTGATGTTAACCAATAGAATCACTGAAGAACTGACTTCCAGCCTCCATCTTATTTCTGTCATTTGTCTACAGTTCTGTTTGAGAATTAACAGGTTATTCAAAATATTCAGTCTCCAAGATGGCGGCGCGTGCACACGCTGCGGCTTCTCTGTCTCCCGACAGAACGGTGTTTTTGTGTTTTTTTGTCTTGTAAGTCGCAGTGTCTTTGTGCGTCTAACTGTCTTTAAGCGCGCATACAGTCATGAGTTTATTCTCAATGTTGGTAGAACAACATTTTTAGAGTTAAACTCCATGCACACCAAAGAGCTGCGGTACCTCGGTCTGCTCCGGAGGATTACGTCATCACCGACCCTCACTACTGCATCTCGCCCACAATGGAGGCGCCACAAGCGTCGTGAGAAAAAGCAGAAGAGGGGTAAGCGCGGAGGTATCCGAGTGAGGTTAACGGCTAACCCACACAAGCCAGCTATCCGCACCATCGTACTGGCTAACATACGCTCTTTGGAAAATAAACTGGACTACATCCGACTACTACGCTCAACTCGGAGGACTGTAAGAGACTGTTGTGTTTTTGTGTTCACGGAAACATGGCTCAACAACAATGTATTGGACTGTGCCATTCAGCTTGACGAGCTAACATGCTATCGAGGGAGGTAAGACCCATGGCGGCGGACTTTGTGTTTACATCAACGATGCGTGGTGCCGCGACACTGTTGTGGTTTGCAAACACTGCTCACCCCTGGTGGAGTTTATGATTATTAAGTGCCGGCCTTACTACATACCATGGGAATATACAGCCATACTGCTTGTGGCTGTACACATCCCTCCCAGCTCCAACAACAACAACAACAGGAGTGAGGCACTAAATGAACTGTCCCAGCACATCAGCAAGCAGCAGACAGCACACCCAGGTCATCTCGGTTGGAGACTTCAATCACGCAGACCCAAAGAGTGTGTTTCACTGCCTACATCAACAAGTGCATTGATGATGTAACAACCACAAAGACCATCACTGTGCGGGCCAACCAGAAACCGTGGATGACAGGGGAGGCCTACCGTCTCCTTAAGGCTCGGAACGCTGCCTTCAGAGCAGGAGATGAGGTGAGCCTGAAGACAGCTAGGGCCAATCTATCCCGCGGCATCAGAGAGGCCAAGAGGCAGTACTCCAAGAGGATTTCCCATCGTTTCAGTGACGGCAGAGACACTCAGAGCCTGTGGCAGGGGATTCAGACCATCACGGACTACAAGCCCCCACCGCAGACCTGTGACAACAACATATCCCTGCTAAATGAGCTGAACGCCGCCTTTGCTCACTTTCAGGCACAAAACGACTCCACTGCACAGAAGACTCCACCACCTCCTGGCGACCAGGTGATGACACTGTCCCCAGACAGTGGGAGGAGATCCTTCAGCAGGATCAATGCACAGAAAGCTTCGGGTCCTGACAACATTCCTGGGTGTGTGCTGAAAGACTGTGCAGCAGAACTCACTGATGTCTTCACTGACATTTTCAACATCTCACTGAGTCAGGCTGTTGTCCCTACATGCTTCAAAACCACCACCATCATCCCAGTCCCAAAGAAGTCTCCATCCTGCTTCAATGACTACCGTCCAGTTGCACTTACTCCTATTCTCATGAAGTGCTTTGAACGGCTGGTCATGAACAACATCAAGTCTGTCCTCCCCACCTCTCTGGACCCCTTTCAGTTTGCATATCGGTCCAAGCGCTCGACCGATGACGCCATTGCCACTACCCTCTACTCTGCGCACACACACATCTGGACAAAAAAGACTCATATGTCAGAATGGTGTTCATAGACTTCAGTTCAGCATTCAACACAATCATCCCTCAACAGCTCACTCACAAACTGGTCCAGCTGGGTTTAAAAACTTCACTGTGCAACTGACTGTTGAACTTTTTGACTGGGAGACCTCAGGAGCATTCACAATGAGCATTGTTGCAAAGCAGCTTTACAGGAGAAAAAAAAAGAAAAACTTATCAAAGGTAAAATTACCAAACCTTTAAGTTAATTTAATAAAATAAAATAACTATAAAATAAATAAAAGCAGTCTCCCGGTGAGCAAACCGACACGGCCCTGTGGCGAGGATCCCAAACTCCAATTATAAATATATGGAGAAAAAAACCTCGGGAGAAATCAGTCTCAGTCAGGAGGGCCAGTTCTCCTATGATGTGTCACAGCTGTACTCAGTGACTTTGATTTACGGTTATTGAGAAAATATTTAAGATTATCAGAGAGAGCTTATTAAATGTAATAAGGAAATAGATTTTGTTAAATCTGTTATAAGGAATGTTATACGCAGGGAACGGAACTGTGATGGCATAATGTAACTGAGTGCAGCTGTGACTTCAATCAGTTCTTCAAACTTCAACTTCAATGGACATCCCGAGGAGGGGGAGAGAAGAAACTCAATTAGCATTGCTGCTGTTCTTAATATTTTATTTGTTTTACAATTCATGCATTATGTGAATGCTTGGCTGAAAAAATATGTCTTTAATCTTGATTTAAATTGGGAGACTGTGTCAGACCCCCAACCAGTAACAGGAAGGCTATTCCAGAGTAGATTATTTTTAATCTTAATTTTTAATCTTTGGTAGATTTATTTATCCTAGGTCAGGGGTGTTCCAATCACAGCCCGGGGATGGATTTTAAACGGCCCGCAGCGTGTCTATTAAATTATATTTAAGGTGGCCTGCCAAATAATTCTCGTTTTACAATGTCAGGGCTCTAGAGACTGCGACCAAATGGTTGCATTTTTTTGTGACTACTTTTCTTGCCGGTGCGACCAGTTTTTCTTAATGGTCGAACCAGTGTGAGTGCCAAACTGATCAATATATAATTTAGGGCATTATAAATGTAAAGCCCAGAAAAGTTATATTGCGCAAGCAGCGCATCCAGTCACTTTATTTCGACCCGTAATGCGTGGGACCGTGGGTGTGAGGCGCATTCAGAATCAGAATCAGAAAGAGCTTTATTGCCAGGTATGTCAATATGCACATACGAGGAATTTGTTGTGGTGAAAGAAGCATCCAGTGCACAGAGACCATGATGTAATACAAATAAACAATATAATACACAGATGTATCTATATATAAAGAAAAAAAAATAGAAAGTTAAAAAATAAGATAAGATATAGAGTGTCATACCTTTGCAGGTGTATATGTATATATGCAGATAAAAAATAGACTATTGTATGTGCAGAAAAATGCACTATATATACAGCATGATGGAATATAATTTAAGCAAAAATGGAATAAAAAGGTAGGGTACTATCAGATGGATATAATTAGTATTGCACATGTTTATATTGCACAAGTTATTAATTGCACGGTGGGTAGAACAATTTGCTGTTCATGAGGTAGATCACCTGAGGGAAGAAACTGTTCCTGTGTCTGCTTGTTTTGGTGCTCATTGCTCTGTAGCGCCGACCAGATGGTAACAGTTCAAAGAGATGATGGTTAAGATGTGAGGGATCCAGAATGATTTTCTGAGCCCTTTTCCTCACTCTAGATGTGTACAGTTCTTGGAGGGTGGGCAGAGCAGTACCAATGATCTTCTCTGCAGTCTGGATTGTCCTCTGTAGTCTTCAAATGTCTGACTTTGTAGCTGAGCCAAACCAGACAGTTATGGACGTGCAGAAAACAGACTCTATGACTGCAGAGTAAAACTGTTTCAACAGCGTTTGTGGTAGGCTGAACTTCTTCAGTTGATGTAAGAAGTACAACCTCTGCTGGGCTTTTTTAGCAATGGAGCCAGTGTGATTGTCCCACTTCATGTTCTGAGAGATGGTGGTGCCCAGAAACCTGAATGTCTCCACTGCTGCCACAGTGCTGTCCATGATGGTGAGAGGGGGCAGTACAGGGGGTTTCTCCTGAAGTCTACTATGATCTCCACTGTTTTGAGCGTGTTTAGCTCCAGGTTGTTATAACTGCACCAGACAGCCAGCTGTTCCACCTCCTGTCTGTAAGCAGACTCATCACCATCCTGAAGGAGGCCGATGAGTGTGGTGTCATCTGGAAACTTCAGAATTTTGACAGAGGGGTCTTTGGCAGTACAGTCATTGGTGTACAGGGAGAAGAGCAGTGGTGAGAAAACGCACCCCTGGGGGGAGCCAGTGCTGATTGTGCGGGTGCTGGATGTGAGTTTCCTCCATTCTTACTAACTGTTGCCTGTCTGTCAGAAAGCTAGTGATCCACTGACAGATAGAGCTAGGAACAGAGAGCTGGGTTAACTTCATCTGAAGCAGTGATGGGATGATGGTATTAAAAGCAGAGCTGAAGTCCACAAACAGGATCCTTGCATAGGTCCCTGGTTTGTCCAGATGTTGGAGGATGTAGTGCAGCCCCATGTTGACTGCATCCTCAACAGACCGGTTTGCTCTGTAGACAAACTGCAGGGGGTCCAGTAAGGGTTCTGTGATGTCCTTCAGATAGGCCAGTACCAGTCTTCAAATGACTTCATGACAACAGATGAGAGCAACGGGTCTGTAGTCATTCAGTCCTGTGATTTAGTTTTTTTGGGGGATGGGGATTATGGTGGAGCATTTAAAACAGGAGGGGACTTTGCATAGCTCCAGTGATCTGTTAAAGATCTGTGAAAAGATGCAGGCCAGCTGAGTAGCACAGGTCTTTAGACAGGCTGGGGAGACACCATCTGGACCTGGTGCTTTCTTTGTCTTCTGTTTTCTGAAGACTCGACACACATCCTCTTCGCTGATCTGAAGTGCAGGAGGTGGGGTGACTGAAGGTGATAAGTGTTGTACAGAGAGAATGTCAGAGTGGGTGTGGGGTGTAAAGCTGGGGTTTTCAAATCTGCAGTAAAAGTCATTCAGATCGCTGACCTGGTGTTGATTGCCTGCTAAATTGGGGGATGATGGCTTGTAGTTAGTGATGTCTTTCAGGCCTTTCCACACAGACGCAGGGTCGTTGGCTGAAAACTGGTTTTCCAGCTTTTTTGAGTAGTTTCTCTTGGCTACTGTTATCTCCTTGGTCAGTGTGTTCCTAGCCTGCTTGTACAAGACTTTAAGCGCTCACATTTGCAAATAAAATAGTTATGTTTTGCCTGCAGAATGCAAATATTTCAACGGTTAAGGTACAAAACAGTAAAGATAACAAAATATGTTCGCTGTGTATTGTATGCAGTGTGAAGATAATGCAGGAAACAACAGAGACTATACTCCAACAATACTAAAAACATACCAAATGTTAGACACAACGTTAAATAATTTTTATTTGTGAATCATTATGAATAAAAGCCAAACATATGTTCCAATGCAGCCTTCAGTTCTCTCGTTTGAGATATATTATCGTGCCCAAAGAGTCAGCACAAATTCTTTATTTGAAACTGACAAAATTACGTTAAAATTCCCATATTAGCAAGTATCCTTGTAAAATAGTCAGTTTCATAAACATAAACAGTTGGGAAACGCATGTGTCTCAGTTTAGATCCGTATATCCATATACTCACTCTTAAAGGGGCAGCAGCATAATAAAGATCTCTTTCTTATTATGTTCATCAAACAACAAAAGACGGGCCCAAAAACCCTTACTCACTGATATTAAAGAAATTGTGTTCTCCTCATACGAGTTGTTCACAACAGATAAAGGAAAAAGTATCATACAATAATTTTAGTTTGTTAAAGATGTGCTTTAAATATGGTTGAAGTGTTGAAAAAGAATTTGTGTATTAACAATAATGATTTATATTCATGGAGAATAGCAAGGGTCCTAGAACCGATCCCTGGGGCAATCCATAATTAACTTGCGTTAGATATGACGATTTCCCATTTAATTGGACAAAGTGATATCTGTCAGATAAGTATGATCTGAACCATTGTAATGCCTGTCCCTTAATACCGGTATAATTCTGTAAGTGATCTAAAAGTATTTTATGGTCTATGGTATCAAACGAGGCACTAAGGTCAAGCAAGACGAGGAGTGAGATGTTGCCTTTATCTGATGCAATAAGCAGGTCATTTGTAATTTTAACGAGAGAAGTTTCAGTGCTGTGATGTGGTCTAAAACCTGATTGAAATTTTTCGTGCATGTCATTATTTTGTAGGAAAGAGCACAACTGAATGGATACTACTTTTTCTAATATTTTAGAGAGGTATGGGATATTTGAAATCGGTTTATAGTTTCCTAGGTCATTGGGATCTAAGTTTGGTTTCTTAATAAGAGGCTTAATGACAGCCATCTTAAAGGATCCTGGGACATGGCCTAGATTAATTGACGAGTTGATAATATTACGAATGGGCTCAATTGCAATGGGTAGTAATTCTTTTAATAATTTGGTTGGTATAGGGTCTAATAGGCACGTTGTTGTTTTAGATGTTGCAATAATTTTTATTAAATCGTCCTGTTTTATGGGTGAGAAACACTGTAGCTTTTCTTGTGGGCCGATTTTCTCGGAGGTTGAGTTTTTGCTAAATTGTCATGTTTATCTTTGATTTTCTCTGTAAAAAACTTTATGAATTCATTGCAATCAAGGTGAGGTGGAATAGCCAGGTCAGGTGGTGTCTGATTATTTGTTAATTTAGCAACTGTATTAAATAAATACCTTGGATTGTTTTTGTTCGTTTCTATGAGGTTGCGGAGGTACTCAGCCTTTGCCACTTTTAGTGCCTTTTTATAACAGTAACACATCCAGCTCCATCACACTGAACACGGGGGGCCCCCAGGGATGTGTACTTAGCCCCCTCCTTTACACCCTGCTGACCCACGACTGCACACCATCACACGACTCCAACCTCTTCATCAAGTTTGCGGACGACACAACTGTGGTGGGTCTCATTAGCAACAGAGATGAGACAAACTACAGGAGTGAGGTGGGCCACTTGGCCAAGTGGTGCAGTGACAACAATCTCTCTCTGAACATGGAGAAGATGAAGGAGATTGTTGTCGACTTCAGGAGAGCGCACACTCAGCATGCTCCTCTGACTGTCAACGGTGCGACTGTAGAGAGAGTGAGCAGCACCAAGTTCCTGGGTGTGCACATCACCGAGGACCTCTCCTGGACTAACAACACAGCAGCACTGGCCAAGAAAGCACAACAGCGTCTCTACTTTCTACACAAACTGAGAAGAGCCAGAGCCTCAACGCCCATCATGTGCACCTTTTACAGCGGCACCATCGAGAGCATCCTGACCAGCTGCATCACTCTGTGGTATGGTGCCTGCAACGTGTCCTGCCGCAAGACCCTCCAATGCATAGTGAGAGCAGCTGAGAAGATCATTGGTGTGTCTCTCTCCCCTCCCTTCAGGACATTTTTGGTACTTGTCTCACCCGCAAAGCCCTCTGCATTGCAGGTGATCCCACCCACCCGTCACACAGCTTATTCAGTCTGCTGCCATCAGGGAGGAGACTGCGGAGTCTCGAGGCCAAGACCAGCAGACTGAAGGAGAGCTTCATCCACCAGGCAGTCAGAAAGCCTAACTCCCTTCCGACCCTGCCTCCCCTCCCCTCTCCTGCCACACGCACCTCTGAACACTGAACCCCGAATCCCATCCACCCCTTCCCACATCATACACTGTCCCACACTAGTCACTTTATGGAACATTGGACTGCTCACCACCTCTTCAGTATTGGTCTGAGCCTCTACAACTGAACCTCTTAGTCAGTTAAACAAGCCTGCTCTCTTTGACACTTTAATCAGACTGATAAGCTTTTTGCACTAATCTAAACTGTTGTTTATTTCAATTTGCACTGTTGGTTATCTCATCTGCACTGTTGTTTATCTCATCTGCACTGTTGTTTATCTCATCTTCACTGTTGGTTATCTCATCTTCACTGTTGGTTTTCTCATCTGCACTGTTGTTTATTTAATCTGCACTGTTGTGTATTTCACTGGTTTATCTCAGTTACATATCCCTTGCTTTTAAGTTGTATTGTGTATATATAGACTATATTTATCTGTATTTTTTATTTATTTTTTGATATATTTCATTTCGGTGTTATCTGTATGCACCTAGGGTCTGAGAGTAATGCAATTTCAATCCTCTATATGTATGTACTGTACATGTGGCAGAATTGACAATAAAGCAGACTTTGACTTTGGCTTGACTGATGGTGATCAGTGTTTCCTTTAGTTGGGCAGCTTAACACTTTTAGATATGGATGTCTGTTTGTGGTCTTTCACACTTTATTGCTGAGGATGTGATAAACTGAGTTAATCAGTTAATGTTGCTTTGGTTGTTAAAAAGAAAAAAATGGCTAATATTTTACTAGCAAAAAGGAATTTTTTGTTTTTAAAAAGTTGATTTTCATTGGTCACCATTATTGAGACTCATATGCGGATTCTTGATTGTGGGTTCGGATTGTGTCTTATGTGTACACAGTTTCTATGAAGGTGATTTTTTATCTAAAGTAAAATCAAGTGTCAAACTGCCCATTTAAACAAAACACTGACCACCGTAATTGTGACTGAATATTTTGAATAACCTCTGTTAATTCTCAATCAGAACAGTAGACAAATGACAGAAATAAGATGGAGGCTGGACGTCAGTTCTTCAGTGATTCTGCTGGTTATCATCAGGTGTCTTCAATAATCCATCAATTAACACTCAATTATCAATTGATTTAACACTGGGGATTTTGCTGTGCAGAAGCAAGCTGCTTCTGCTGTGCTCCTGCAAGCAAGCTTGTGCTGGCACTTTACTGCCCCCCAGTAGGCAGTCAGCACAGGGCCTCTGAAAATTTCCTTGGCGAAAACATTGGTGCTGGTCCTGCATGGGCATCTCACATTTGGACCCCAGGTCAGGAAGCCCTCACTAGACCCTAGGGGTGTTGGGAAAAATCGATTCACCTAGCTATTGCAATTCTTTTTTAAACGATTTACAAATCGAATGGTTTATTTCAGAATATATTTATTTCTTATTTTACTTTTCCTAAGAGGTGGTGGAGTTACAACTTTAATTCCAACAGAGGGCATAAAGCATGTTTTTATCTGTATAATGATGATGACATCGTATTCATTTTAAGCTGGTGCTTTCTCTCTCACCTGCTCGTGCAGGGGTGCAGGGATCTGCGCGGGCATATAAAAAGCTAATTCTCGTATTTTAGTCAGATCGCTTCGTAATGCTGTTAATAGTTTTAATAAAGTTCAACTTTAGGCGAACGGAGGAGAAAAGCGTGTTGAAAGCGCCATGATTCTCGCCACGTGCATACTTTGACGTGACGCGCCGCTAACTCCCGGATTGGGAGACGCGTGTGGAGTCACCAGAAACTTGCAGTGCAAAGACAAGCACAGGGATAAACAAATCTAAATACGAAGAGTCACACGTAAACCTAAACACGCTTACAGTGAGCATCTAATAGAGAATGAAGAGCAATGAAGACCTACAGCACAGACCCCATGCACACCAGTTTATAACATCTGTCTTCATTCTACATATGACACAGCTAAAAGATCAACATAAATAAGTAATATCTGATTATAAAAACTTAATCTGTTATCTTTAGTGCATTTTAATAACTTGCCTACATTTTAATATGGTGAGCATTTACATGAATTGTAATAAATAAATAAATTAAATCAAATCGTTCTAAGAAATCTAAATAAGGTATAAGATATATATTCAAAATGGGATTGTTACCGTGAACAAAAATCTATTTCACGGAATGAGTAATGTTATGTCCTTCCACCCACCCCTAGTTTTTGTTAATATTACTCATAATATATGAGTCTCCTCAAGGGTATCATAAAGTATTTTCTATTGTCTAGTCTTTATAAAGCAAACAAAGATCACAATAAATTGTAATACCAACTCACAATAGTTATAAAATCGCAATACTAAATAATCCCAATATATATTGAATCGGCACACAAGTATCGGAATAGTATTGAATCGACAAATAAGTGTATCGTTACACCCCTACTAGGCCCACACTACCCAGACAGCGAGCTAATAGGTACAAAC
Source organism: Oreonectes daqikongensis (assembly GCA_026939265.1). NCBI lineage: Eukaryota > Metazoa > Chordata > Actinopteri > Cypriniformes > Nemacheilidae > Oreonectes > Oreonectes daqikongensis. The sequence continues at coordinate 32,357 of JAOTQM010000100.1, read as the reverse complement.
TATTGAATCATTGTTTAAAATGGTTGATTTGTCAATGTTAATTGCACTGAATCAATAGCACTTTTGCACCCACAATTAATGTTAAAAAAATATTGAAATATCAACAAACCATCATTATTGTGATCAGTGTTTGCTTTAGTTGGGCTCTTGACTCTGAACTTTCGTTAAGTAAATTTTCATACAGTGCTTGCAATGGTGTTTAATACAAACACACTACATTGAGAAAGTCAACTGAAAGAGTTGTTTTACACATGTACATTTGTGGTTATTTGCTACTATAATATTAACTTGTCAAATTACCTTTTCGGTTAGGAAGCACTGCGACAAAGTAAACAGAAAACTTTAATGACACACTTAGACATCAGCACTCATCATACAAACATCAACAATGGTGGCAATCATTAAACTAATTCAGATAAACAGATCAACTGCAATGCATGCTGGGAGTCATGAATGACTTTTGTACTATGATTGAATCTTAGCTTACTTTGCCACAACAAATTTCATCACACTGTTGGCCAAAGGAAAGAAGAAAGCAAGAGCTTTATTGCCTAGTATGTTTTCACGTACAAGGAATTTGTCTTGGTCACATGAGCTTCCATACATAAGTGTAGACATAAGACAGTGCAGACATAACAAACATTAAATTAAAATAAGAATAAAGAATGGCACAGTAATGATAAATGGGGGAAATATACTAGGCATAAAGTGACAGTGCAATAATTTAGAGATATGTTATTTACAGATGTGCGTTATAAGATATTATTTAAAGATGTTCAATTTACAATGTCATGTGCAAAAGAGAACGCAGTTTTGATGTGTGCAGTACAGATGTACAGTAATGTATAGTGCAATAGAAAACTTAGTGTTAAAATACAAGAGTCAAGAGCTCAACTAAAGCAAACACTGATAACAATAATGATGATTTGTTGAATTTTCAACATTAATTGTGGGTGCAAAAGTGATATTAATTCAATGCAATTAACAAAATAAACTATTTTTAACATTGATTCAATGGTTTTTACCTTTTACAGTAGCTTGCTGTCTTTGTAGTGTGGGCCTAGTGAGGGCTTCCTGGGGGTAAAATAAAGGCTGCCCATGCAGGACCAGCACTGCGAGGCCAATGTCTGGCCAGTGAGCAAATTCCCAGGGGCCATGCTGGGGGCTCTTAGGCTAGTATTAAGCGGGCCTGTTAAGTGCCAGCGCAGGCTTGTTTGCAGGGAAAGATATACCAGTCTGCATGGGTTTGATCAGTATGAATATTCGTCCAGTAAGGTAAAAAATGTTAGTTGTGAACTTGTGAGATAAATATGACTTATTTTATGTTTTTGGAAACTTTCTCTAGGCTTTGGACATGAATCTACTGGTGAGGGACGTTATGATGAAACGGACCTTTGCCATCATCAGTCTTCATTTTTCAAATTTCTTGTACGAAGACTGGGTTTCCTGGTTTACAGTGAGACTGATTCCTCTCCTCCCCAGCCTGACAGCAGAGATGCTTCAGACAGCAACATTAAACGTTGACTGCGCCAGATATCACGTCATGTACGTAACACTCAGGTTAAGGGAGAGCACTGTTTTTTACACCACGGACCTGTTTCAGGTTTAATTGTTTTTCTGGGGAGGGGGGTGTTGGGCAGATAAGGTGCGACAGTACAAGAGGCAGAGCAAATGAGACTCGCATCACATTTTACTGGATGTTAGCGCTACTAGATGTTAGCGCTGGATAATTCTGCCTGTTTTCCAGAAGCCTAGAACATACGTTTCAGTCATTTGCAATCCTTTTCATTAATGATCTGCAAGGTACATTGGCAAATGATTAATGGAGCTATTCCTGTGCAATTTTTGAATCGATTGTGTTTTGTAAGTATGCTCTAACTCTGATGACTGCAAAGCTATGTGATCGAATATGTGCTGGAAGCCTGGTTGTGCAGTCAGGGGAGGAAGATGAGGCAGAGCCTCACCTATCATAATGAAAAAAAATTGTGGCAACATAAGATTCATTTGTCAACTGGTCTGTGCTTATGAATTTGTTTTCTGTATGATTCCAATCATTTTGATATTTGAAATGGACAAAATCGCTGAAATTGCGCATTTTCTGTTCAAACACACAAGAGAAACGAGATAAGGCAGCGGAGAGCCTCACCTCACCTTGGACTGCACATCTCTCACACACTGGGTTGATGCTTGCAATTGGCATGTGCCTGTTGCTGCCTCGCTGTATGTCACCAAAATAATGTTTGGAGACACGTCTATTATTCACCCAGACTCAACAGTCTGGCTAATATCTTCATTGAATGTGTGTGACATATTAAGGCTTGCTGATTGGACATATAACCGCAGCTCAAGGTGAGGCAGACAGTTACCGTGCTGCAACTGAAGGGGGCGGATGTGAGCCCAACAGCAGAGGCTATTGTAGGCAGCAATAAGTTAGCGAGATATCGGAAAGTCAAGTATTCTGCCTGCAGTGGTCCATTTATTTTTATTATTTGTTCAGAGTGACTGCCAAAACGGAAAATTATATATAAGGACTTTTACTACAAAGTGATGTACACCTGCACTGTCACCGAAAACATGAGTGTGTTTCTCAATTGTTTAAATGAGACACTTAATGAGACACTTAATGAGTACCTCGGTGTTAACATCTCTGAGGACCTGACTTAAACTTCATACATTCAGACACAGGTAAATAAAGCCAGGCAAAGACTGTACCATCTGCAACAGCTGAGGAAATTCAGGGTCTCACCAAGTGTTTTAACTGGTGCATCTCAGTGTGGTATAGGAATAGCTCCAGCCAAGACTGCAAAGCACTCCAGAGAGTCGTGTGCTTAGCTGAGCGCATCTCAGGGTCTGCTCTCCCACCCCTGCAAGACATCTACCTCAAACGCTGTAAGAAGAGAGCCAAAAAAATGATTAAAGACTCCAACCACCCTAATAACTGTCTCTTTAACCTACACTGTTAGCCCTTACCAGCCATTTCTACAGTAATATACAGCATTTTACAGTAATATACAGTAATATATTGGCAACATTGTTGCCAGTTAGTTACTGTAGGTCTTCTACAGTAAACTACTGCAATGACTGTTTGAATAGACATCATTAAAAGAATCTACTAACTCACTGAAGTCACACAGTTTTAGATGAACATCAACAGATGAACACATTAAATCTGTCAACATCTCACCAGAGGAGAATTAAACACAAACATCATTAACATCTTCACTATTTACAGACACAACTTTCACTTTATTTCTGTCATCTAAGATCTTATTAAGAATTAAAAGAAGTTTATCTCTAGTTCACAATGATTTTATTATGTTTTAGTCACCATGATGGTGATCAGTGTTTGCTTTAGTTGGATTCTTGATTTTAGTTTGGTTTGTTGTTATATTCCTCTTTTCTTCTCTTTCAGTAGTTACATTAGTACTTTGTAATGTACATGTATGCAATAACACTGAAAGGGAGAAATAGAAATGCAGTTTTATGTTTGCTTAGTAGCTGAAGATTTTTCAGAAAGAAGTTGAATATTATGTAATATTATAGCATTTATTATGTATTAACTGATTACTGGTTTAAAATGGAAAGATCTTTGTCAAAGATCTGTCAAAATCTTTCTTTGCACTGGAGATACAATTAGACACTTGACATACAAACCTTATCAATGGTGACAAATAATCATGAATGAGTTTTGTACTGTACACCCAGCGGTTCAATTGAATGTCACCATTGTTGAGATTCATATGTGGATTATTGATGTGTCTGACTGTTGCAGTCGTTTAATCTTTTGTGTATATATTTTGACAAATCTGTTGGAAAATGAAATGCTATACTTTAAAAAAAAATGTGGTTCACATCTCTTCATAATAATTTTCACACCATAAGGTCACTTTAGAGCGTAACTTTCTTTTCCAAAACTGTTTAGAGCCCCTTAAAAATGAGAGTCAACAGCCCAACTAAAAGAAACACTGATCACACTAATGGTGACTTACAAAATTCAACATTTCAACCTCAATAAAAAACTTTTATAGATGTGTGACCTACAGTAACTAGCTGGCAACAGTGTTGCCAATATATTACTGTAGAAATAGCAGGCAAGGTTAACAGTGTACTGCCATCTGGTAAGCGCTTCCGTAGCCTGAGGACCAGAACAGAGAGACTCAGAAGGAGCTTTTCCCCCCAGGCCATCAGGCTCCTAAACTCTTAACATCATACCGCACTCCTTGCACTTTAGTACATCCAACCCAGAGACATTCAACCTTTACACACTGCACTACTGCTCTTTTTGTAATGCTGCTACTTTTTTGCATTTTTGCATTGCTGCTAACTACCTACCTTGTGTTACTATTTGTTTGCACATCCCTGTTTATGTAAATATTTACAGTTTAGTTTCTATCATAAACTTTATATTATCTATATTATCCTTATACCTAGATTATTTATATTTTGTTTAAATTGTTTAGTATTTTATATAATTGCACTATCTTTGGAGCTGATCTGACTTACATTTCAGTACTGGTTGTATATCCTCTATATAGCTGTGTATGTGACAAATAAAAATCTTGAATCTTGAATTAAAGCAGGCCAAAGACACTCGGTGCTTACATTTTCATTTGATCTTTCCACTTTAGTGTTGAAGGTCTGAGCAGTGTCTTTGACCAGATGACATTGCAGAAACGGCAGGAGATTACACTTGTTCTAGTAAACTATCTAAAACAAAGCTACAGATCAGGTGAGTCTAGTTACAGTTTTTCTCCACTTTGTCTTTTTTTAAAGGCATTACTGCTCTGTTTTTGTCATCCTTTTTGTCTCTTAATGAGTCGCTACTATGTGGTATGGTTGCAGGCTCAACCTGTGGGTCAGACACCAGCAGTATCAGCACTTGGCTTGATGTGAATTTTGGTAAATTCTCTGTCTATGTGGCGTTTGAAGATCTGCAGGAGAGAGAAGTAGAGGACACTCTTTGTCAAAATTTGATTTATTGCCAATTATGTCAATTATGTTCCCCTTCCTCCCCTCCCCTACGTATGCCCACCCTTCCATCTCCTTCTACATGTGGGTGATATAGAGTTTTTTTTTTTACAATTTTCATTGTAACAAAGCAGCTGTACATGAGACAAAATAACTATAAGCAAAACATTCAATTTATAAATGGAAAGTAAGAACGACAAAATGAATAAATACATCCCAATTTCACATACCACGCAAAAAAAATAAAAAGGAATATATGGCGCGCACACACACACAAACACATGCAACCACTTACGCTCATGCTCACACGGCACACATGTAAGAAAACACAGGCAAACAACACGCACACAAGTACATACACACACTGTTATCACTTACCTGCTATTTCTACAGGAATATATCGGCAACACTGTTGCCAGCTTACTGTAGGTATTTTACAGTAAACTACTGCAATGATTGTTTGAAGATACATCATTAACAGAATCTATGAACTTAGATGAGTCTTAGATGAACATCAAGTGTAAATAACAGATAAACACATGAAAAATCTGTCAAGATCTCACCAGAGGAGAAATAAAAACAAAAACCATCTTCACTTATTACATACATCACTTTTTATCTGTCATCTGTCTAAGGTCTTATTGAGAATGAACAGATGTTTAACTCTAGTTTACAGTGATTTCATTACGTTTTAAGGCATCATTATGATTATCAGTGTTTGCTTTAATTGGACTCTTGACTTCAGTTTGGCTTATTACCCTAACCCTAACCCTAACCAGAACAGCCAGGAACCTGGGGGTGGTAATTGATGATTAGCTAAACTTCACGAGTCATGTTGCCAGCACCACCCGGTCCTGTAGATTCATTTTCTACAACATTAGGAAAATTAGACCTTTCCTATCTGAGCATACTACGCAAGTCCTAGTCGAGGCTCTTGTCCTGTCTAGACTGGACTATTGCAATGCGATCCCTGCGCTCTGCAAACGAACAACGTCTTGTGGTGCCATCCCAAAAAGGGAAAAAATCACTCTCGCGTACCTTCACTGGATTCGTTCCACATTTGTGGAATAATCTGCCTGCTGCTACAAGATCAGCAGATTCCGCAGCCATCTTCAAAAATCACCTGAAAACACATCTCTTCCATCAACACCTGACTTTTCTGTCTCTTTTCTACTCTTTCAAAAAACAAAACAAAAAAAAACCTTCCTTTGTATACTGTGCTAGGCTTTATCTGACCAGTTTTACAGCACTTATGTATTTTCTTGTCTTATGTTGTTCCAATTGCTTCCATTGTTTACCTCATTTGTAAGTCGCTTTGGATAAAAGCGTCTGCTAAATGACTAAATGTAAATGTTCTATTCTGGTAGTTGCATTAGTACTTTATAATGTACACTTAAGCCAGCCTCAGACTACAGGAGTTTAAAATCCTGACCGATTTTAAAATCTGGTTGCAGCACACACATAAGGAGAATCTTGACAGATTCTCTTATTTAAAATCTTAACCATGCTCATTCTAAAAGATTTGAAACTCCTGGCTCATCACACACTACAAGAAAATAATAAGATTATAATACCAGAGAACGCGCACATCACGTGATCCCACCCGAAAACTGATGTAAACAATGTGTGTATTTGATGTGACATGGGGACATCTAATGGTAGATTTGTTTTGTTTCGTTGTGTGAGGAAGCAGCTCGTAAAAGTAGGTTTAGTGGGACGACAAGAATGTATAAGGACATAGTGGTATATATCAGAAGTGTTCAAAGTAGAAAATACCTATTCTGGTATCTAGCTAAAGCACGACTTATTAGCAGGGGTGCCCAAACTCGGTCCTGGAGATGTACTGTCCTGCAGAGTTTAGCTCCAACCTGCTTCAACACACCTGACTGCAAGTATCTACAATGCCTAGTGCAGTGGTTCCCAACCCCAGTCCTCTGGGCCCCTCTGACAGAATGTTTTAGATGTCTCCCAACTGAACCCATGCTATATATTGTTACCATCCTGTATTTCTTTCAGAAGTACCGCAAGCATCTAATTAGGTTGATGAGCTTTGGTATTCATCTCTGTTTCGGTTTCGTTTAGCCCGACCGACCGGGCGTCCTCGACTGCTGCATCTCTTTTGACATTTTCAAAGGTTTTTTTAGGAGTCTTTTTTCTATTTGGAGCGGAGATCCATAAAAAAGCTATGAAGGTTGGTCATAAGAGGTCGGGATCCTTGGATAGGAAAGTGTTCAGTGTTGTATTACTTACAATTGGTGTTCTTATTGAGGAGCTCGGTTTTCAACTTCTGCTCATTTTCCTAGCATCACGTGACCTCCTCAATACGAGCTTTTGTAGATGTGTGACCTACAGTAAATAGCTGGCAACAGTGTTATTATATATATATATATACAGTAATATATATATATATATATATATATATATATATATATATATATTACTGTAGGAATAGCAGGTAAGGGATAACAGTTCATCCACATACACAAATAAACACATTAAACCCACACGCACTGACATGCACGCACACACACACACACACACACACACACACACACACACACACACACACACACACACACACACACACACACACACACACACACATTCTTGTAATTGCTACTAAGTGAGGACCGCGTGAGTATGCCCACCAAATGAGGACCACCAGTTCTCAGTAACATAGAAATGCACAAAAACTATTTCTGGCCACAAGATGGTGCCCTTATTTGATACACTCATTTGGATTACGGAAAACACAAAGATTTACATAAAAGTTTTTCACCATCAGACTGAGGACCAGCGAGCACTTGGGTTTTTAATGATTAATAGGTAAACTATTAAATATTTAGTAATGGAAACAGCACCTTAATGTAAATCTGTAATGACAAATGCACAATGAGGTTGTCACCATTAACAGGGTAGTATTTTTTTATTATATATAAAACGTTATTGAATTAAAGTGCAAATTGGTTATTTCATTAGGGAGAAGTGTTTGTTTTATTTCCAGTTTTATTGACTTTCTTAAGACATTATGGAAACAATTAAGCCTAGTATTATTAAATTCTGTGTGACTTTTTTTCTCAGTTAAGCATAAAGCAATAGTCTAAACTAACTGTTAAGTTGCCGGTCAAGGAAAATGGGCATTGGTTGTAATATGAAATATGATTAAGAACTTTTGGGGTTGAGCACACATTTTATAATAAATTGAGTGTCAAATTCAGAAGTATATGCTTTTTTTCAGAAAATCATTCCTGTTCCACGGTATTAAACACAAACATGGCAGACATGAACAATAATAATAAATGCTGGTTTATTTAGTACCACTAACATTTAGTACCACTAACATTTAGTACCACTAACATTTGTGCAGTGAATATTAACATATAAACTGCTGCATTTTCAATAAGTGCAATAAGAACAATACCTGAAAGGTGCTAACAAATGAAAAAAAGGAAAGGAATAATTCACCCTTTAAAACACGGGAATAACCAGCCGCTTACTCACCCCTCATCCTCCCTCTGTTGTAAGTCAATTCATTCATAATGCAAGCTTTCTTTTAACTTTAACAATTTCATTGTACACAAAATACTTCACATCTTTCCACGTCCGCGCACTTAGAACTGGAGACTCTTTGGCAATACACATTAGGCAGTCCTGCTTTCCTGGAACCTTTTTAAGGGCGATTAACTTGGCAAGGCGTCGTTTGACTGCCGTCCTCTCCTGGTCATTCCAGGGTCTCTTACTTTGATTCTTGACTACCCTTTCTGGAGCATCTATGACACAAAAACCAAAAGGTGTTTATTAGAAGTTGAGTTGATAATAAATTGAGACCTTATTGAAGTTGTGTATACCACGGATCTGTTGAATGCTTGAATCTGATTGGCTGATGAACATTCTGAGGTGTGCAATTATTTTCTGGGAAACGCACGGCGAACGTAGTTCCATGCAACTCTCTTGACCGCATTACAGTTCTATATCACTTCGCATAGTTAACTGTAATAACGGACTAACAAAAACAACATGACAGACCACTTATGTTTGTATTGAATGTAGCCTACTGCACAGTTACTGCTGTAAATTTCAGTTGGTTACAGTTATTGTTTTCAATAGCCAAAACCAAGTTTAGCCTGTTAAATACCAAATAAACATCTTGTATACTTTCATTCTTTCTTGTTTCTTGCTTGATAAGAATAAAAAAAATCGGTATCGGAATCAGCCAATTTGCTTGTAAAAAAAAATCGGTATCGGCCATGAAAAATCAAGATCGTGCATCCCTAATTATTAGTTATTTACACGATACACAATAGCATACAGAACATACCTGAGAGGCTGAATAGGCTAAATTAACATAAGCCAAACGCGCATCAAGTTCGCAGGCTCGTCATTCCACATTACAGAATTCATTAAATTACATAAATACAGGAGCAGCATATAGCGGACTCTCGCGGCTGTAGACAGTAATGGTTTCTCTTGCCTCATATGTCAAAATTAATTCATACTGACTTACAACGCGCACCTGATGATAAGACACAGCACCAGCCAAACTATGAAAAAAAAACTTGACTTATAGTCCGGAAAATACGGTAGCTTAGCATAATCCATTGAATCTGTTTAGACCATTTAGCATCACGCTAAAAAATAACCAAAGAATTTCCATATTTTTCCTATTTAAAACAGTAGTTACAATGTGTACTAAGGCCGACGGAAAATTAAAAGTTGTGATTTTCTAGGCAGATATGGCTAGCAACTATACACTCATTCTGGCGTAATAAGCAAGGACTTTGCTGCTGTAACATGGCTGCAGCAGGCGTAGTAATATTACACACTACCCAAAAATAGTCCCCTGCTATTGAAAGTTACTAAGGGGACTATTTTCGGCTGCTGCGTAATATCATTGCGCCTACTGCAGCCATGTTACAACAGCAAAGTCCTTGATTATTATTTTGTCACATTTTGACTCCGAAGGACGGCCGTAATGACAAAATACCTATTTCGTCAAATTCGGCCCACACCGTTCGGGAATCAAACCCTGGACCTTCTAGCTGTAAGAATAGAGCCCTAACCACTCAGCCACTGTGCCACCAAGTCCCACTTACATTGTTCACAGGAAACATATATTTAACAGAAATTCATGTAATACATCTTACCAACATCACTGCATTGTCTTCTAACTGAAGTCTTCTTCCGGCTCTTCTTAGGGCATCTGGTGCCAGAAGTCAGTGTGACCTCTCCATCTGAGAGAGATGGCATATTAGTATAATGAAAATACATAACACTCTGCATTTAGTCCTCTTTATTGCATGAAAGTCATTATTGTCTTGACGTTTTTGTTTATCTGCAGATTTCTTTAGCCTCTTAATATGCCCCTTTCGATCCTTTTCATCTGTTAAAGAACACAGTCATATATGATAATGTAGATGCAATCTAACAACAATGTCAATAATACGTAAGAGCATAATCAGCCAGGACAAGACAGGTTTTTATGTTTTGGGCATGTATTCATTTTTAACACTCTGGGGTCCAAAAACGCGGCGCCGCATTTTCTCCTCATCAAAGCAGATTCAACTTAAAATACTCCATCATTAATAATCATACACTTACGTGTTATACATCATTTGAAACTGTGAAGGGTCGTCTTTAATTTGTGTACATTCACAATAACACAAGTCTTTGTGTTTTTGTCAAATAAAGAAAATAAACAAGGTGCGCATTCAGACATTTCTGTCTTCGCCAGCTGTCTCTCAAAACACGTTACAAAAATCAATTGAAACTCTGCAAATACTCGTCACACAAACATGATACACATATCCAAAGAAAGCCTGAAATGTCTACTTTTAAACAAACTAATTATAATCAAAACAAATATTGCCTGTTTATATAATCTGTATTGAAGTAAAGAGAGTACAGTTTTTCCTGGCTGACCTAATTATCTCTAATGCAGTCACGCCCACAGGCGGTACCCGCTGTTCACATGGTAATGACTAGATGCTGACCAGTTCAAACATTTGACAAAGCATAAAGTTTTATCAGATTTAAAGACTACTGCGTGTTTGGATGATAAACATTATACACACACGTGAGGAAGATCTTCAGTTATGTCTGGACAATGAGGAAGAACAAAGCATCTTTAATGTTACTTCAGAAGAACAATGGAAGACCGACTGGAGGAGGATAATATTCCTGAAGTAAGTAATTTATCCTCATTTATATATTTGCCATCATGTAATATGCTTATGGCTTGTGCAGTTCAGCCTGCATATTCGACCTCAGCATACTGCACACTTCGGATTGAGTAACGGCAATTGTTTACAAACGAGGACGCATGTACTGGCGTAATGGCGGATAATTCTCTACATGCCGTGCAGTTCAGACACAGTAATTCACTATCATGTATCCTTCAACTTTCAGTAAGGCTGCACTGCAGGATATTTTAAGTGTGTGCATTAATATGATTCCATACACACCTTTGTTTACACGCGACACGTTGTTTACGCCTGAGGAGACACGAGTACTCACACCCATGGACGCGCTTACAGAAACACACGCATTAAAACATTGTTAAAAACATAAGCTAGACAATCAGTCGATGGGCATCTGAAAACAGCTTTTTATATAACTAATCACTGCAGATGTTTATCTGAGATGTTCTGAATGTAGTTTAAGTTCATGATAGTTTATCTGAATGTAGTGTTATCAGTGATATTTACCCATCAGTTATGTATGTAAGCTTATGTGGTATTTCTGTGGACAATTTATGCTAACAGCTGTTTATAACTCTTTTACAGGTCTGCATCCCTCTCATCAGTACAAAACTATGAAGTGGAAAGACATATTCACACTTTTTGTACTTAAAGTTATATGGTAACATGAGCCACATGAAGTATGTTACAGCTCATAGCAGAGCTCTCGCGTATCATGCAAAAGTTTCAGTTTCTTAGCATTGCTTGTATAAAATAGGGATGCACCGAATCCAGGATTCGGATTCGGCCGAATACTGGGCTTTTTGACGGGGTTCGGTTTCGGCCGAACCTTAGATTTTTTTTCCACCGAACCGAACCCTAGGCTTGACCCACGCTGGTCGACGTCACGCGGCCGTTGATTACGTGAAGGTGTTTATGTGTGGACCGTTCGAATGTATTAGGCTGTGAGAATCTTAAAATGGAACTCGTAGGCAAAAAGGTTTTTCATTATAAATCATATTCTGATTTAAAAAAAAGAAAAACACTTTTCTTTGCATTGTTGCACTTTTATTGAAAGGTTTTGGTTTGTACATGGGTAAGCATAGGCTTATAGTAATTGTCAAAATAGTTTTTCTCACTTGTCATCCTGGCATAATGTTGCCTATTTTTTTTTACAGTTAAAATAAAATAAAATGAAAAATACACTGCAGTGGACGTTGTTTACTTCATTAATGTGTTTTACTGTGTTAATGGAATAAGGATGCGAGTAGGATTCGGTATTCAGTTTCGGCCGAATCTTAAACAGTGGATTTGGTATTCGGCCGAACCCAAAAAATCTGGATTCGGTGCATCCCTAGAATAAAGACTTTGGAAATGGGTTAGATTAACATCTGATGTTAATTTGTATCTTCAGGAACTGTTTTACAAACTGACACAAATTTATCTGCTAAATGTATGTGTACAAAAATGTACATTTGATCCTTATTATTTAGATTTTATTGTACACTATTTTGTTATTAAACTACAAGCAAAACATTTTCTCTTTAAGTCTCCTCACATTCATTCTTCTAGCACAACATTCCTCATTGAGGCATTGAGCCTTATCTCCAGGTGTGAATCACATCAATATTCATGACCATTGACCCTCCCTTGTATATTGCTTTTACACAGCAAAAAGTGTCTTACAAGTGGGTAAAATGGTTTTTACATCTTTTTGTAGCAAATTCCCAACTCTACAAGATCTAGTACTTTTTTGTTGGTGAATGTTTAGTATCTGTTCCTTGGCCTTATTTCAGCAACTTTTTTTATTTTTTATTTTTACTAACCACACATAAACATCATTTACTTAAAAAACAAACATGTACACACGTTACTCACATATTATTTTAGCACAGTTTGTGCTGAATACAGTGTTATGTGATATTAGCCACTAACAAGGGGTGTCCAGACTTTTTTGTGTGGCGATCTACTTTTAGAATGATAAAGCCGACAAGATCTACCTGCTAAAAAAAAGTTAAATTTTTTAAAAAACACCTTAAATGTGTGTTAGGACTATACTGCATATATCTCTATGTTGAATTTAGGGCTGTCACCATTACTCTATTCTTTTTGAGGAGTTAAAAAAAAATCCTTGAGTACATGTCGAGTACTCCTTAAAATAGCGGAGATGCGGTTTTGATGAAACAAACTAGAAAATGACAACAGTATCAGAAGCATCTCTCTCTCTCGGTCGCTCGCGCGCACACGGTGGATCAGCTCCTGAATGAAGGCAAGAATGTGCATCCAAATTTCGGAAGTTAGACGACTCCGCTGCAGCGTGCAGGCATAAGATTTATAAAAACACATTTAAGAAGAAATGCGCAGCAACTTAAAAAGACTTGTTTCTAAGACCATAATGCCAATTTCGCGCTTTGTTTTCCAAAGCTCGTGGAGGCGTGGAGCAGCATACACAGTTATTAACTTACGTGCGATCTACCGGCATTGCGATCGACGTATTGGACACCCCTGGTTTAAAGCAACTGAAAAAAGACCAAATGTAAGAGCATGTCAGAACCTCTGCCAGTGTCCCAAAATGGTCGGACCCCATAGGGTTAAACTTTACATTGTTTTGACAATTTTACATGCAGAATTTTGACTATTTGCCATTAGCTGTAAATTTTCTGCATTTCAATGGTTTTATTCTGCTTGCAGTGAGTGTTGACATGGCTGTCTCCTCCCTGGTACCTACGGGCGGAGAGGCTGCAGCTCCATGGGCGCGGTTTTGGGCAGATTTAGCACAGGTTCTCCCTCTTAGTGCAATAGATAAGTAGAAAAATACTTCAGTTTGTGAAACAAGCATGACATTTGGTCCAAGTGTTTACTAAAACCCTCTGTCAAAAAATCTGGGTGTCCACAAAAAAATCCTAGATGAAAAAATAGTCTGATTGATGTATGGGATACAACTAGGTTTGGTTATCCTTCACCTCGCCTGATCATTCATCCAGTGCCATTGAAGTCCCGTGTGATTTGTGCATCATCCGGGTAAGAACATGAGCCCCTGCCCTCGGCTCTGCTTTAGCGTTCACATCCTCAACTCAGTCTAACTAGATCTTAGAATGATTTTCTACCAACTAACTGATATGGGGCTATTAGACAGCATTTGGGACACTAAACTAAAACTACAACTAGTCTATTATTGTACAGAAAGTAAAGCTCGGTACAGCATTAGTAAAGATCAGCTGACACTGAAGCCCAGACTGAGTTACAGCAGTGAAGTCAAAGAGTACCCTGTTGTGCAGTGACATTCACTCTTTATACATATAATTATACATGTAATAAACCACCACCTGAATTGTGCATAGACAGGTGTAGCCTAATAGATTCAGACAGTCATTCCAGGAAAAACTATTTTACATTGTTTCTGTGCCTACAGAATCCTGAAACACATTTTCAAGGTTTGTGGGGGCCATATTGGACTCCATCTTTGTTTGTAGTCTGCTCTATGAAATATTAAACTCTAATCCTTTCACCTTTGCTTGTTGGCTCTACCTTAAGTCTGTAAAGTCAAAGAAAAAGCATAAACTAATGACAGATACACGCAAAACCAATGATAAAAACTGAGAAAAAAAACTTTACATTTTGAGTGGACACCCAGTCATTTTTTTAAAGGTTGGCTTATGGAGACGATTTATGCCAAATTTCATGCTTGTTTCACCAACTGAAGTAATTTAGTGAAAAATTTTATTTTCTCTTAGCTCTTTGGGAAGCTCCAAAAGGTTTATCACGGTGAGGTTGAACTGTGTGTATGGCTTATAGACAACTGCGGGCCTATATGTGTAAAATTTTTAAATTTAGTTGGAGCGGTTTTTATTCAGGTGCGCTCAATAGTCTGGAAATTACGGCAGATATATTGTCATTTATGTTGAAAAGAAGTGAAAACAAATCAAATCTCCCATTAGAAATGCAAGGTTGAAAGATGACCTTGTTTTTCTGTTAACATGGTAATAGATTACTGGTCTACAAAGTATTAAAATTAAATTCATGCATGATAACAGTAGAGTTGGCTCACTAGGCCAAGATCAGTAAACCTTGTTTAAGAAATAACATTAGCAGTAATGAGGTGAAGACAAAACTACACCATTTAGTAAAGTATAGCCTCTGCATGTTTAAGAGGATAATAATAATAATAAAAAAGCACTGAAAGGTCACAGAATGAGATGTGTACTTGTGCTTACCATGCTCAGAGTCATTGCTATCTTCATCATCACCATCATCCAGTCTAGATGTTGTAATCCTCTTTGGTTTTTCAGCAGATGAGCTTCCTGAAGTTGAGTGTGGCTCCTGTCCATCTGTGCAGCATGAAAACAGTAAACTCAACCAAAATGTTGACACCTACATATTACAAACAGTGACAGTAGAGCCTTAAAGGTGCATCTCAAATTATGTAATCAAAAGCTGTGACTGGTTACATTCTCCATTTCCATTGACAACAATATATGCATGTCCAGACCTAATCATCCAAGTTAAAAACACAATTTAGGTGGAAGGGAAGTGTTAATGTTTTATGTGGTGTCTAGTTCAACAGTGCAGTTTAGCGATGCTGTGAGCTCCAGCCAGTCAATAATAATAATAATAATAATAATAATAATAAGTTTTATTTGTTTGGCGTCTTTCTATGCACTCAGGGTCACCTTACATCTAGGAAACACATTAAAAGTACAATGCACAAACATTAAAGTAAAATATATTTGCCATAAATTTAACAATGTTTTGTTATTATTATGTCTGTTGTTTTGTAATCTATCATGTATGGAGATATTCAGACTAGAGGTTGACCGATATGGTTTCTTCTCTGGCCGATTCCGATATTTAGAAATCAGGGCAGCCGATGGCCGATATATGATACCGATTTTCTTGGCCGATATGTTGGGCCGATTTTCTGTTTGTACATAATAATCAAAATGTCCTCATCATTAGCAGATATTTTAAATGTAGAATTGTCACTATTTAAGCCAAAGTATTTAAAAAAAAATGTTGACTGGTCTTTCTGAAGAGTTTTACAACCTCCTCCACACCATACATTTATCAGACACAGATATTATCTGACACTCTGCGGTCATCATTTCTTGCTCTTTGCTCTGTTTTTAACATGGCTTTTATTACTTTGTATGACAAAATCCTTCTTTGGTAGACCTGATAAATAATTTAATCATTATAAGGTTAACATAGTAAACATCTATTTTTTTAGTTTAAACTTTTATTTAGGGCAAATCTTTCTAAACACTCTCAAAGCACATTTACATTCTCATTTCTGAGGTGCTGTGAGTGATGGATTGTAGGGCTGGGTATTGTTAGGAGTTTCACAATTCGATTCGATTTAGATTCTTGAGGCTTCGATTCGATTCAATATTGATTTATTTGCTTCAATATCGTAATAAGTACATACACAAGTAATTATTTGGCAGACGCTTTGGATAAAAGCGTCTGCCAAATGAATAAATGTAATTAAGTATATTTTTAAATAATGTGTGCAGTATTACCAGGGCCAGACGGAATCTGCAGACTTTTTTTGCTTTTTCTGCGGAAATTTTATGGAAAAATCTGCGGAATGATTTTAAATGTTTTAAATGGATATTAGAGCATTTAAGCTTATCTAAATTATTTAAAAAAACCTTATTTAAATTTTATCTAAAATAATTACTTTTTAAAGGCTTACAATGAAAATGAATACACGAAACCAATGGTTCCTCTGTATTAAACTGCACCAACATGAACCAGATAGGGCATGTCAAGACAGAATTCTATTTTGTATATAAAATGACATATATTATTGTTTATAGTGTTATATATTTTAGCAGAATAAAAAAGCTTGCGTTAATGTGTTCTCATTATGAATTTAGCACGTATCAATATAATTTCATCATTTTTACGCAATGTAAACTTTATATTAAACATAACAAGAGCATTCGTCTTGTAAACGGATTTGAAACGATCATGTGCTGAGTACTGACTGTCGCGTCACATAGACCACAGAGTCACGTGAGATCTCCGCTATAAGTTTTATTTAATCTCAAATATCAAAGTTGCATACGTTTCCAGGCAAGCCTTTTTACCATCTTTACCAAGAGTACCTCTCCGTTAGTTTGGTGCTACAGTATTTACATGAATCATTTAGCACAACATTGCTATTACAAATAACATTTGTTATCTCGGTTATTTACAGATACGTTAATGAAGCTAAGTGACATGATGTACAACGCAACTAGACGCTAACGTTATCTAATGTTAGCCTAACGTTACGTTAGAGATGTTAAAGATAACGTTCAAATACGTTGGTGACTTGCCTTAAAACAGATGCAGACATCCTTGTTTAATTTATCCACGTTTAGTTGGTGTTGTGGTCTACCGCATAACTTAATCCAGAGCGGACCCTTATTCTGTGGCTTGGGAAAGGTTAAAAAATACACACCGTCGCCCAGCCTCTCGGGATACCTAGTGTCAGAGTTGCATGTACCCCATGCACACCGTTTGACCATTTTAAACTTAAAATGACAAGATAAAACATAAAAACGAATGAAAACTGACTAACTGCAATGGATTTCAATGGACGTGGAAGCAGAGAATGTCCGAGTGTATCCGAGTGTATTGGGTTAGCTATGCACACTGTGATTGGCTCATCACGTTTAGGGGCGTGGCTTAGCCATAGGTCAATTAGGGCCAAAGTTACAGACTTACCATCATCATGTTTTTCTGCAGTTCTCTCCATTTGTCCTCCACCTATCTCCTGGTGCACCAATCCATCTATAAAAAAACATGTTTTGATAGAGTCAAAGTCCTTGCATCTGCATCTCAAAAATACACCAGTACTACAGCAAAACTCTATGGGGCGGTTTCCCAGGCAGGGCTTAACCCTCTGGAGTCGAAGCCCGCACCGGTGCGGTCTGTCACAGTTTTTCTTGATGACCCTGAAACGAACTAAAAATACTCTGTCATTTTTAATCGTGCAGATAAGTGTAAGGTATCGTTTAAAACTGCAGAGGGTCTAGTTTTATTTGTGTATAATCATAAAAACAACAAAACAATTCACTTTTGTAAAATAAAGAAAATTAACAGGGTGCGATCTCTGCCGTCTCGGTCTCTGTCACCTCTCTTCACAAACACGTAAATATAACAACCTGAATCTCGGTGAATACGTTCCTCACAAACATTAGAATTGTATGTATAGAAAGCTTGAAATGTCCATTTTTAAATAAGCCAGTTCAAATCGAAAACAAATCATTTATTTTTATGTAATCCTTATGAAAGTAAGGAGTGGTACGGTTTTTCCTGTATCACCTCATTATAGCTAATGCGATCCCGCCCCCATTGTGCGCGCTGTTCACATGGTAATGATCTGAGGTGAGTCAGGTATTGTGTACACGCCTCCGATCGAGAAATGGCTACACGGTGAAAATGACTTCGGATGGTTCTTGACAGCGGTGAAAAGTTTACTTTCTCCTCGGAGGAAGAACGCGACTCAGATGAGGAACGTTTGCATTTTGAAGAGCGACTGGACCCAGCAGAGGATATAACTCCAGACGAGTAAGCCTTTATTATTACCTTCATGATTTCCAAACAGGCTATTGTCACACTAAATTTCATAATATGCTGTAGGCTACAAAACGCGTAATAAACTATGCTATAGGCCGATATATTTTCCCAAATGGTGAAAGTGTTTACCAACTAGCTTCTGTTCGCGAATATCTGCTCTGAGGTAAATGTTTTGAATGTGTTATAGCCGGTTATTGGCGTTCGCGATGATCTGATGTGTAAATGTATCAGTAAGCTGTAAATGTCACAGATAAGTGAACATCGACAGATATATACATGCGTCCATTCTTATCAGTGATGCTACAGTATTTATTATCAGCTATGCTTGTTCTGCTAATTGCTAACAACAGTTTAACTTTTCGTGAATTAGTTAGTTAAATGTTAGTTAAATTTTGTTGAGAAACGTTGCGATAACACAATAAGTAAATCTTCCTGTATAGGTTTATAGAAATTGTGCTATTATTGTACATAAATGCTTATATTATTTGTGGTTGATAGTGTTAAAATATAGTTTCTTTGTTATTGGCATTCTGTTTTGTCATCAAGTATGCACATACTAAGGCACTGTAAAAAAACAAATGCTAACAGTTGTTTACAACATTCTTTTAGGACTATGAATAAGAATGTAAGGACAAAGTGAGGACGTCTTCACCTGCATCTCTGATGGATGGACACACGAGAGGCGTCTGTCTGATCCACCATCCATGCTGCTACACTACACAGCACAAAACAATGAAGTGGTACAGAAAGTTTAAATTCTGTGTTTTATGTGAGATTGTAGGTTATACATGGGGTGTAAGAGTGGGCTTTTACAAACCTTACACTCTTTTATCTTGCACTGTTCATGTTTGCTCTGTTTTACTCTGAATGTTTGTTTTTGCAGTTTTGCCCTGAATGTATCTTCTGTACAGCTACATGTTTGATGTGCAGATTCAAGTATATGTTTTAAACATAATTATATATTAAAGTAATATAACCCTTTCAGTAGGTTTGCTATGTGTAGGTTTATATGGATTACAGAGTTATATACAGTGTACTCACTGACTGGATTTTTTCTATATTCTAAATAAACTACAAACAAAAAATATATACATTTATTTTGTCCTCACATTCTTTTTCAATTTCAAATCCCTAATTTTAGCAATTCCAGCTCAGCAACATTCCTGACTGAAAGGCTCATTATGCAGGTCATTATGCAGGTCTTTGTCTTCTCAGGTGTCAATCACATCATTATTCAGGATCATTCACGCCTCCTCGCATATGTCCTTTTGAAACAAAAAGTGTCTTAGAAAATTAAAATCACTATATTGTTTTCTGTGAACGAGTCAGCAAGATGATTTTCACATCATTTTGGAGCAAAAACTCTAGACTACAAGATCCAATTGTCAAAAGTCTCAAGTACCAATATTCTGTATGTGTTTTATGACCTTGTTTCAGTGACTTTAAAATTTGAGTTTTTCTCTAAGCACGCATAAACATTGTTTTCGCAAAAACACAATCATGTATAAACATGCTGTTTACATATTATTGTAGCCCAGTTTGTGCTGATTACAGTGTTATCAGACTTTAGCCATTAATATGTTTAAAAGCAACTGAAAAAAACACAAATGTCAGGGCATGTCAAAACTTGGCCAGGGCCCCAAAACACCCTTAGACTCCAGAGGGTTAAGACTAGTCCCAGACTAACTTAAATGTTGGTGTTGTCTTTGATAGAAAACAACTTGCTCTGACATATCTTAAAATATATCAGTGTGAGTGTTGTGTCTCAAGATGCACACAAGTAATGTTTAGTTATAAATTATGCTTTTAAAAATGACTTTTAGGATATGAAAAATATCCTAATTTAACCAAGGCCTAGTCCTGGCTTAAGCTAATCCCTGTCTGGGAAACTGCCCCTATAACTGCAATATGATGTTTTAGTTGAATGAAATTGCCCACAAACATGACAATGGTGCAGTGAAATATTAAAGTCACACTGAGAGTGTTACCTGTGTCTTCAATGCCTTGACTGACGTTATGACTCCCATCATCCTCATCAGCATTACCATCACCTGATGAAGCATACATTACAAACATACAGACAATCATTCACAACATAAGTTTTTCTGAAATGCAAATACATGTATAGAAAAGCTTTTTTGGTCGGTTAGCATCCATAGATTACATTTATATGAAACATTATGAATTTAAATTCTGTTTTCTTAAAATGTATTTTTCTCTCAAAAAAGACCAAAAAGGTTAAACCCCTTTTTTGTCACATTTAGGTTGACCATACACAAAATCAACAAATCGTAATACAATGTAAACATCACGCATCAGGCTTATTTTTATCCACAAGATTCAAAGTTTCAATTTAAATACAAGAGCATAGCATTCCTGATATGACTACTCGTGTGATTTTTAGAACATACCTTCATGAGCTTCCTGTTGAATTCCTGCATCTGAAGTCCTTCTCTTTTTGACACCTTTCAGATCTTTAGTTGGGGTGGTTGCGTGTCTTTTGCCTTGAAAATATTCACAGTAGGAAATTGCTCAACTTACTTTTACAGTGATATTAAAAGAATGTCAAAAATATGCAGATAAATGCAAG
The DNA here is from genome assembly GCA_026939265.1 of Oreonectes daqikongensis. Lineage (NCBI taxonomy): Eukaryota > Metazoa > Chordata > Actinopteri > Cypriniformes > Nemacheilidae > Oreonectes > Oreonectes daqikongensis. The sequence continues at coordinate 11,054 of JAOTQM010000100.1, read as the reverse complement.
GCCGTAAACAGACCCCCAATGGCTGAATACAGAAGGAACCATTTTCTAAAAACATTTATGTCTTGCTGAAATAACATGAAATCTTTCTCAGGGAACTCACATCTACCCCCAAGACACCCCACTGTGCAGAGACAGAAGTTCAACCACACCCCATCGTGGGCCGACGGATGGTGTTCATATTATTTCTCCACTTACATAAATAAAGATGCACACACAGTAGACAGAAAGTCAGAAGAAGAGATGAAGACAGACAGAAAGAAAGACAGATAGAAGACAGTGTAATTGAAAGAGGGAGAACTTTAAAATGGTATAATAATAGTTTAATTACCACTGATAACGGAGTCCAGTGTTTGCAGACTCTTCCCTTTCAGTGACTCTGCTCCATGCTCCATCGCAAACAGAAGTTTACCAATCTTGGCCACTTGGAATGTTTTATCTGTCTGTCGATAATACTCGCAGTGGACTCGGATATCATGTCCCATAAAACGAGCAACTTGCTCAAGTTCCTGATTGCTGAGGTCGAGAAGCTGACATAAGGTAGCAACGTGTTTCCTTAACCTTGTTGATCTCAGCAGTTCGGGGTTTTTGGCCTTGCTCTCTTCTGCATATCTTCTGAGGCAGTCACACCCACGGAGATTGGTTGTTGTGCTAAGCCTGGCAAACAGAAAGGGGTTCTCCTCAAGTATGCCCACTTCCCTCCGTTTATCAATCAGGAAGTCAAGCGAAGCTTTTGTGCGCTCAAGAAGAAGGATGGGCACCTTTCTGCCTCTCTTTCCGCGTGTCACCAAACGTGTCAGTCTGTGGCTCATTTGTTTTTCCACAGGCGATAGAGTCTCATAAATGTCCTTATTAACAGGACCGGTGTCTGCTTTTAGATATGTCTCAAGGGTTAAACGTGATGCTTCTCCTTCACGCTTCTTATTAAACACAATTATTTGTGCAAGAAGGCTCTCACTTAACTTCCTGTATGCTGTAGTACTCACGCGCTCTGTTAACTCTGCCTTTGCCTCATCCTCAACTTTCCTTAGGTAGTTCTGGAGAGTGATAACATCCTCTGTCAGAGGTACAGTGTCTTCTTTGCCCCACCGCCGTTGCTCCAATGAGCTATGAGCATTACTTGACACATGAATGGACCATGAGTTCTCCAGCAACTCCTTGAACTTTTTTGCCTTCTTCTCAGTTTTGACATCAGACTCCATCAAGCAGCGGCCTATCCAGGCTTCAGTGGCCCCTTTGAGTGAAAACCCAATTTTAACAGCTGTAGATGGCTTTCCATATTCGTTCTTGTTTACATCATAGTTTGACACGTGTCTGGCTGCTTCAATTGCCAGTTTAAAATTTGCTGGATCACAAATGTCTTTAAGAGTTTTGGCACGCTTATCAATCTCCTTGGCAGCCAACATAAACCGTCCTAATTCTCTCAGCTTTTGTGCAATGTATCTGTGCTGAGATTCTTCACGGCCCTTTTTTGCAAATAATGCATCTCCATATGCACAAATCATCTCATCGCTTCTGATGTGAGAGGTTACATGATCTTGTTGCATAGAGTGGATGATCTTTTGTACTCCTTGGCCTGATTTGAGTGGAAGTAGATGTGAGGAAGATTTTTGTACTCTTTTGCCTTTCTGTCTTTCCTCTTTCCGTTCTCTACATGACTTCTCATGTCTCCAGAGTTCAGTCCTCTTGAACATTGCATAACAGTGTTGACATGGTAGGTAGCTCTCTACGTCTGCCTTCACAGAGGGCCTTTTCCATACTACAATCTCACCATTTCCTTCCTGGAAAACCTTGTGATTGTGTTGCCAGTCACCCTTATTACGAAGGCCTTCTATCAGAATCTTCCTTTGTTTTGAGCCAATTGGGAAACTAAAAGCATAGGCGACATCACGTTCCATACTATGTTTTCTTTCTAGATGTCTAGCGATCTTCAATTGAGCTTTTTCACAAAATACGCAGTAATGGACTTTGTCCCAGACTCTGGCACCATCCTTTTTTATGCTTCTTTTAACAGTAATCTTTTTATCATCTTTAAACTTCCCTTTTGACTTTGTACCTTTTTGAACTGCTTTACCTTTGGCTTTCTGGTTCTCAGCTTCTCTGGTGTCAGTTTGACTGGATGATGCATGACTGTGGTGCTTCTCTGGAGTACTGAGGCAGGATGTCTGGGACTCTAGTGCAAGCAACTCATCTTCACTGGATGATGGCGATGTAGATGGTTTGTAGTCTTTATCCAGTGGATCTGCATCAGACCCACTGGATGACAGAAGCTCCTCTCTGAGCACTTCATCATCTTTGGATGGTGATGGTGTTGATGGGGGGCTCCTAGGTTCATCACCACAACTCTCTTTGCAGTGGTCCTTTTTGGCCTTCACAGCAGGGCAAAAGAGGGAAAACAAGTAAAATGAATAATTAAATACAGATACATTAGAGCAGGGGTCCTGAATCAATTTTCACCAAGGTCCAAATTAAAAAAGTTTGGACACATTACTATTTGTAATGTTTTTGAAAGAAGTTTCTTCTGCTCATCAAGCCTGCATTTATTTGATCAAAAATACAGAAAAAAAATGTAAGATAATATTAATTATACTTTAAATTATCATTTATTTCTGTTATGCAAAGCTGAATTTTCAGGATCATTACTCTAGTCCATCACATGATCCTTTAGAAATCATTCTAATATGATGATTCAGTATCAAAGTTGGAAACAGTTCTGCTGCTTAAAGTCGCCATGAAACAGAAGTAGCGATTGCCTTATTTTCCCCCGTGGTGACGTATATCCGAGTGAAACGGCTTCTGAAATGAAACAAGGCAGGGCTGGATTTGAATTTGTCCATCGAGATCTGATTGGACCGTTTGAAGTTGGGTCATGTTACTAATTGCTAATTGCTGCGATCTTCTTCCGGACCCCGTCCACCTGCCATACCATATGACCAAAAGAGTGAGAGATCGTTGTGAGGAGGGGACGAGATTTGCGTTTTTGATGAAAGATTATGAGGGCACATGAATTTTTAAAAATACCACAATATTCCAAAACAAATGATAGTTTCTCATTTCAATTTCATTGCGACTTTAATATTTTTTCATAACCTGTGATACTTTTTGATGAATAAAAAGTAAAAAGTAAAAATAAAAATAAACAAAGAAGCAAATGTTTTAAAAATAGAAATCTTTTGTAACAACAATATACACTACTGGTCAGTATTTTGGGGGCAGTAATTTTTTTTCTTTCTTTTTTTGAAATAAATCAATACTTTTATTCAGCAAGGATGTGTTAAATTGATAAAAAGTGATGGTAAAAAAGATTTATATTATTAGAAAGTATTTTTTTATTTTGAATAAATGCAGTTCTTTTTAACCTTTTATTCATCAAATATATTAGGCAGCAGAACTGTTTCCAACACTCATAATAAATCAGAATCTTAAAATGATTTCTAAAGGATCATGTGATAGACTGGATGTCACATGTGACACTGAAGACTGGAGTAATGATCCTAAAAATTCAGCTTTGCATCACAGAAATAACTGATAATTTAAAGTACAATAAACAGTATGTGTACTTACCATGTACATATATGGTAAATATGTTGTTCTTACAGACAAATGCGTGCTACTTACTTTTGAGTGTCTACATGGTCATTAAATGGTATCATTACTGTACTTACCAGTGGTACATACTTAGTAGTTATTATGTAACTCTAGATAAGTACTGGGTAATACCAGATACAGTGTAGGTATACTGTAAATAACAAAAAACACTACATTACTTACAAATAAATATACAATATAAGTACTTACAGGCAAGTGTGTGTTAATGCAGGGCTCTAGACTAACTTTTTGCACTGGTTGCACTGGTGCGCACAAAAGTAAGGTGCACCCACATTTTTGTTGTTACAAACCTGTATAAATTTCTTTGTTCTGATGAACACGACTGAAGATATTTTGAGGAATGTTTTTAACCGAACCATTAATGAGCCCCATTCACTTCCATAGTATTCTTTATTCCTACTATGGAAGTGAATGGGGCTCATTATCGGTTTGGTTACAAACATTCCTCAAAATATCTTCCTTCGATGACAGGTACTTATAGTGTATGAATACTGTAACTAATGAGAAACACTACTGTACTTACAAATTGTATATGCATGGTAAATGTGTAGTACTTACAGGTAGGCATGGGCCGGTTACCGGTTTCAAGGTATACCGATGTTTTAAAGAGTCAAGGTTTCAAAACCACTAAAATTTTCTCTGATACCGTTTCCAAGGTATGAGCTGTGTTTACACAAAATTAATGAAATCCTTACATGTAATTGATTTGTTGTTTACATTTAATATATATTACAAAAAAAATATTTTGTTTTGAAAGAATATTATCATTTAAAGGCTTTATTTTTACCTGGCATACAAGTATGTTGCTTAAAAATAAAATCTATTGTGTCCAGTTGAAAAGTTGTTGTTTGAACACATTTGAAAAAATACATTTTAGTGTTGCAATGGCAATACCGCAACACCGTGAAACCGTGGTATTTTTGCTAAAGGTTATCATACCAGCAAAATCTCATACTGGCCCATGCCTACTTCAGACCAGTGCAAGTTAATGCGTACAATATTCAATGCTTGGGTTTAAAGGGTACAATAAAGGACAAAGATACTGAGTACAAAAAAGACACATCAGTAATGTTTGTTATTAGTTATCATATACGTACACTATACGTACCTGGCATTAACTTACACTGGCCTGTATGTACTACACACTTACCTTGTAAATTAATTTGTAAGTCATGTAGTGTTTTTTGTTAGTTACAGTATACCTTCACTATAGGCATGTATCTGGTATTACCCAGTACTTATCTAGAGTTACACAATAACTACCAAATATGTTCCACTGGTAAGTACAGTAATGATACTCTTTAATTATCATGTAGACACTCAAAAGTAGCACACATTTGTATGTAAGTACAACATATTTACCATATATGTACATAGTAAGTACACATACTGTAAAATAAAGTGCAACCGAGAAGGTAGTTCTTATTTTTTCTAGAAACAGCCGCGGAATGACTGAAATACAGTTCTCTAATTAAACATGCACGCGCTTAGATGGCGCCCGTTTCCCGATCGGCAGCGAGCAGATCTGTAGCGAAACTGGCACCCCTTTAAACGAAAATCGATATAAATATGTCATATGTCAAAAATATTTCGTTTGTGCTGTCGTCTTTGAGGTATTGATGATTCTTTTTTTGCATGCAGTGTGTGTTTTGCCGTGCGCCACAGACACGTGCGCGCGCCTCAGAGGAGGAAAAGTGTATACAGTTTACAATAGTTTAAAAGCCGAACCAGCACAAATGGAAATCTTTACATCACAAAACAACACAGATGTAGATCAGACGATTGACATATTTTTATATGAATTTGAGCCAAGTTCACGGAGGTCTAAAAGAGGAGTAAATCAGGGCTAAACCTAGACTAAACATGGACTAAACCAGTACTAAACAGGGCCCAGTCGCTGTTTCATTAAACTGTACAAAGCAACCTTAACATCACATTATGTGCAAAGAAGAAAAAAATACTTACCCGAGCATTTTCAACTTTCTCTTCACACTTTCGGTGGTGATTCCTTAAAGTTGCAAGTCTTCTTTTAAATCGGTCCATGTTTTCTTCCAAATCTGTCTATGTTAAATCATGTGATTCCTTAAAGTTATAAGTCTTTTTCTTAAATCTATCCACGTTTTATTTCAAATCTTCCAGTGTTAAATCGCGTATGTCGCAGTCAGAAAATCAGAGGGGCGCGATGCAGGTGCCTGAAATCCAATTGGTTAACAAGCGATGAGCGGGAGGGGGAGGGGAGAGAGCGCACAGGAGCAGCTCATCATTTACAGTCTTTTTAAATTTATCCTAATATAGCATCAGAATTCCACATCTAACTTTCTGATTTATTTATTGAGGAAGTTTAAGCACAAATCAAAAGATATTAATGATAAACTAGAAAATTCACTAAAAATATTTATTTCTTAAACATGCTTTTTTTAGATCATATTTATGAAATATTGATTATGTATTATTGATATTTTATGTCTGTCCCCTGATCTGGTCATAAAAGCTGATATTAAAGAAAGTTTGAGAATCTGCCCATCCCCCACACAGGCCTCAGCCACCCCTCCCCCTCCACTCCAGAGTTTGTCCAGGCAGACAATTCAAAATAACTAGTACAATCCTATAGATACCTAGGGACAATTATTGACTCTAAATTAGGTTTCCAGGATAATTGTGAGGCTGTCTGTAAAAAAAGGACAACAGCACATATACTGTTTGAGAAAATTGCACCATTTCAATATAGACAAGACTATGATGACAGATGACATTATTTTATCAGTCTTTTATTGAAACCATCATATCATTCTCCCTGGTGGCATGGTTTGGTTGTGTCTCAGTCAAGCACAAGAATCGCCTAAACCAAATTGTGGAATGGTCAAGTAAGTTGACCGGGGAGCTCCAGTTGCACCCCTCAACTCTGCCCTTATGAAAATTAACCATAGTTTTACTACAGTTAAAACCAAAAAAACATTGTTATTGTAGTAAAACCATGGTTTTGCTGATAGTAATCAATACACCAAAAAAACATGGTTACTACACTTTTACCACAATAAAACCATGGTTAATTTTCCTAAGGGTGTATGCAAAACAACTACAGAGGTTAGCTATGGCTATCAATAAACATAGTCTACATCCTTTGAGTAAGGAATTTCAGTATCTCCCCTCTGGACCGAGGCTAAAAGTTCCTGGTTGCAGAACCACAAGATTTAAAAACAGTTTTGTACCGGCAGCAATCACTCTGTTAAACAAGCTATAAAAAATAATAATTTATTTGCACAAAATGCACAAGCACTTGGTCATGTACTGCTCTCTGTTCCTTCTTTTTACTTTTTACTCATTTTTATTATCTGTTTTTATATGTTTTAATGTAGGGCAGTCGTGGCCCAGTGGTTAGAGCGTTGGACTCATGACCAGAAGGTTGCTGGTTCAATTCCCAGGGCTGGCGGGTAACGGCTGAAGTGCCCTTGAGCAAGGCACCTAACCCCCACTTGCTTACTATACAAAATGTACAAATGTATAGTACAATGTAATGGAAGTCGCTTTGGATAAAAGCGTCTGCCAAATGCATAAATGTAAATGTAAATGTAATGTTTTGTGTGTTGCATGTTAAGTCGTGGTCAACAAAATTTTAAGGATGTCCTGCCTTATAGACTGTAAAACTAGTTTACCTACGGGTATCAATAAAGTAACCTAACCTAACCTAACCTAACCTAACCTAAAAACTCTTCACCTCACTTCTCGGCCTCTGATTGGATAATTGGTTAACAAGCCATCAGCGGGAGAGAGCGCACAGGAGCAGCTCTGGCTCTGACGCCCGTTTCACACCGGGTGCGTGGCGTGTGTGTCGCGTGTCGGTTGCGTGTCTGTTGCATCGCAGCTGCATGGCGTTTTCTCTGCCCTTGCGTTTTGCCCTGCCCTGCATCTTTTGCAAGAGCAACAAAAATACAATGAATTGCAAGGCTGGAGAGAACAGTGCACTATTGCAGACTTATGTAGGCTACTGAGGATTTAACTATATTATTTTAATATAAGTCATGAACTAAAGTGGGCCAGTCTAAGGCATGAAACTCCAGGGCTGAAAATGAGTCCCACTCCGGCCATGCGCAGCTGACAACTCTCACGCCACGCAGCCGGTGTGAAACAGGCCTGAAAGTTCAAACTAAAGCTACATGTATTTTTACATTTCACCTTCACCATACAGCATCAGAATTCCACATTTAACTTTCTGATTTATTTATTTAAATTTTCTAGTTCATATATATATATTAACTTAAATTAACAAAAATATATATGTTCTTAAACATGCTTTTTTAGATCGTATTTATGAAATATTGATTATGTATTATTGATATTTTATGTCCCCTAATCTGGTCAGAAGAACTGATATTGAAGAAAGTTTGAAAATCTGCCCATCCCCCACACAGGCCTCAGCCGCCCATCCCCCTCCACTCCAGTTTGTCCAAAAGTATAAAAGGCAGACAATTCAAAATAACTTTTATCTGGTGTTAAAAAAAATGTTTGAAAATGTTTCTCATTTACATTTTTTACCAATAGGATTCATGGAATTTCAGCATTTGTGAAAAATATATAAAAATAAAAATTGAATGTTTTTTAGTGAGGCATTTAGTTGTTTAAAACATTAGATATGGTCATATTAATAATACATTGGTGTAAAGTGACCCTGTTACAGAAAAACCTGAATTAATTTGGACAAAGTTTGAGAAGCTGCCCATCCCCCACACAAAGGCCTTGTAACTCCACAGCCCGAGTTTAAACATTCTCTCAGCAGCGCATCATATCATATGGCAACTCACTGCTGCCAATGTGACTGAAACATTTTTCACTGCGCTTTCTCATTCGAACATAATACCAACTCTGACGTTCTAACGTTCTAACATAGATGACAACTCATTCTAATGTGTCATTCTAATGTGTTGCCAAAGTCATTGGAATGAATCATGATAATTGTTCAAAAATAAATATATAACAAATAAATAATATTGTTGGGCGCAATTGCGCATGCCCATACCCTGTGGCATTATGGGGAAAAGGTAATGTTTTTAGCACTTAGCCTACACTCTAAGCCATTGTTAAAACAACTTTGCAACACGTTAGAACGAGTTGGTATTATGTTCGAACGAGAAATGCAGTCAAAAATGTTTCAGTCACACTGGCAGCAGTGAGTTTCCATAATATCACACTATGTTCAGAGTATAAACATACAGCTGCCAGGTCTTATGCTGCCTTCACGTGCTATGGTAATTATGGTAAATACCAAAAGCCGATGTGGAAAATGCACATGAACACCCCCTCATGTGATATTTTCCACTGGGCAACTCATAGAATATTTTGATGCACAAGTTGCCGAGATGAGATAACCTTTGACCTTTTCAAAATGGCGGAGAGCAACAGAAGAGTCGTGAATGATAAGCATTGTACACTACTAAAGTTTTTTGCTACTGTTAGCGCATAGTTTTTGTAGCCTATACAATGTTGTGTCATTGACAATTGTAATATAATGTGTTAACACTCATTGTCAGTGGCCTGCAATCAGGGGCACCTGGGCCCGGTGTCTCTAACAGTTTAAAAGGCTGTGCCACTAACTATCTGCCTCTCTCCCCGCTTCCAAGGACACCAGTGCCTGCTGCGTGGTGACCCATTCAGCTTACCTATATTTTGTACATATTTAATTATTATCTAAGTTTTGTAAGCAATAAAAGACATCTAACTTTTATGGTGGTGTGGTCTCCCCCTCTTTGTTGTGGTCCGTTTGAGCCATGGGCCGTAACACTGATGTAGAAAAACCAGCGCGTGGGTCATATAGATGGATATGAAGGGGGTGTCATATGGGTCATAGCAATTTTTAGATAAAGAAACTCTTTGGAGCCAGGCTTTAAGCAATACAAACGAGGCCCAAAGCTACATAGGAATCCTGTTTTTTGTCTTTTGGAGTCGCCCCTGGCCACCAGGAGATAGTATTACAGCAATGACAGCTCCCGGCCATGAGGCCCATTGGCTCAGACCTACTTGTTTTAGCTCTCTTTGAACAGCAATATGGTCCTAATATTCGTAGCAAGAAAAATACTGTGGTTTTACGCTAATGGGCGTGTGTGCATAAGGTTGTGGTGATTGGTCATGCTTGATTGAGAAATTCTGCTTCCAGAGAGTCTGTTGCTTTAATAGTTTATGCTTCTTTACTACTTACAATTTGTTCTGTGCAATTATTGTAGTTCCTGCAAGTTCCATTCAACTGCATTAAAATCTCAGTCTGTCAATTACCACTGCTCGTCCAACCTAGCAACTGGTCTATACTTTTGAATTATCGGTACCTACTTCATTTGAGTAAGGGGTAACAATGCATTTTTACTGATGACTGTCCACTTTTGGTCTTCAGAAGAAAAAAAATACTCAATAGCAATGGCTGTTTGTGCTGTTAAACTGTGAACCTAACTCTGTTTAAAGAAACTCTAAACATATGTACGTGAAATATCTCACTTAGCTTACCAGTTGGAAATTCATATTTAATAAATACATAAAAAAAAAAACAATTATATGTAATAAATACAGATGTTATGTTTAAAATGGAATATGGCAACAGTACTATGATTTATACTTAGTATAACCTAGCTATGACCATGCATTTGTGCCACTCAACTTTACCATACCATATGAAATGCATCTCACCATTCCAGATTATATTTACTTTACATTATTAGCATCGGCATGCAACAGGTAGAGTCATCGTGTATACTAACATTTGACATTTACCCTTACATACCCTTACGAAAATTAACCATGGTTTTACTACAGTTAAAAAAAAAAAACATGGTTACTGTAGTAAAACCATGGTAACCACAAAATAACTATGGTTTAGACAACCATGGTTTTCAAAAACCATAGTTAAACCTTGATTCCTGTAGTAAAACCATGGTTTTGCTGATAGTAATCAATACACCAAAAAAACATGGTTACTACACTTTTACCACAATAAAACCATGGTTAATTTTCCTAAGGGTATGATCTTGCTTTCTTCCATAGGTTGTAATTACTTCATGTTTACATTTCAGAAAATATATTGAACCCAGAAATCTGTTAGGTTCTCAGAAATCATTTTAAATTGTTTAATCCTCAAAAATACCACAAGGTTAGGCATATAAATCCAAAAGATTGTAGATAACCTAGGGGCGCAGTACCGATTTTGGGCCATAGGGGGAGTAGATAACCTGGGCGCAGTACCGATTTTGGGCCATAGGGGGAGTAGATAACCTGGGAGCAGTATCGATTTTGTGCCATAGGTGGAGTAAGAGTGCAAAAGTGTGTGAAATTCCGAGTTAATTTCTCAACATTGACACAAACTGAGGACTTGCTTTGAGAAGCTTATAGAAGGCATCTAGAGGTTAGGGTTAGGGTTAGGTGATGAAAATACAACAGCCTCCCCCACGGCATCTGCCGTAGTTTGGAGT